>OX465415.1:18320185-18920185 GCA_950005045.1 Agrotis exclamationis | reverse complement strand
TTTCTAGCTCTGGTATATCACATGTGTATAATAGGTACAGGACAGGGCCTAGAACACTTCCTTGTGGAACACCAGCTTTTATTTCCTTTAGTTCAGAACAGGCATTTTCCTGTCTTACTCTAAATACTCTACCAGTTATATATGATTCTAGTATATCTGCATATTGTTTTGGCAACATAGCTCTTAGTTTATAAATTAATCCTTCGTGCCAAACTTTGTCAAAAGCCTGGGCTACATCTAGAAATACGGTGGCACATACTTTCTTATCTTCAAGAGCTTTTTCAATTACTGTTGTAATCCTATGTACCTGATCTATCGTAGAGTGCTTTTCTCTAAATCCAAATTGATAGTCCGGTATAATGTTACTATTTTCTATAATAGGTTTCAGTCGTTTTAGCAGTAATTTCTCGAAGAGCTTTGACATCACTGGCAGCAAGGAGATAGGCCTGTATGACGTTGCATCTTGAGGTGGTTTTCCTGGTTTGGGGATCATGATTACTTCTGCAACCTTCCATAGGTCTGGAACATGCTTTAGTCTAAAAGAAGCATTGATAATTTTAGTAAGTTTTATCAATGCTTTCCTTGGTAGGTTCTTTAGAATTTCTCCTGTGATAAGGTCATAACCAGGGGATTTTTTTGGGCTGATGTGATCTCTGATTTCTTTAGATACTTCTTTTGGTGTTACAAGTTTTATATCTTGGTCTGCTTGCTGTAGTTGTTCCCAGTGGAGATTTTGGTCTTCGTTCTCGGTTTGTGTAAAGGTTTCCTCTAAGTGTTGGGCAAATCTTGATGCTTTTTGCTCGTTACTTATTGCCCACTGTCCATTCAGTTCTTTTATTGGTGGTATGTGAGCAATAGGTTGTTTTTGGTTTCTTGTGGCTTTCCATAATGAATAATCTGTCGATCGATCGTTAGTCAGTTGAAGGAGGTGTCTAGTCAAGTTTTCTTCACGAAATTTCTTGATTGCGTTTCTAATTTTTTTAGTGATGTTATTTAATAGCGTCTTATCTTGCGGAAATCTGTTTCGCTGCCACTTCTTTCTCAAGGATCTTTTTTCTTTGATCAGATCTATTATTTTTTTTGGGTAACTGTTAAACTTTAAAGTTCTTTTTTTTTCAGGTGTATTAGCCCATGCAGTTTGTTGGACATCTACAATGAATCTGCTTAGTTCGAGATTAAGTTGGTCCTTATCATTAATAAATATATTTAGGTCTATTTTACTATCTAAGTCTATTTTAAAGGATTCCCAGTCAGTGAACTTGTTTACGAGAACCGGATTGCCTTCTCTATGTTGGAGGTGTTCACTCATATGTAAAATTACTGGTGAGTGATCAGAATTCATATTGAAACCTTCTTCAGCACATATAAAGTCCGAGGATATGTCTTTGTATATAAAAAAGTCAATTAAATCTGGAATTTTCCTTGAGTCTGTTGGCCAATATGTCGGTTTTCCAGTTGATAGAACCTCTGATTTGGTTTCACGTATAGCATTTAGCAGCTCTCTGCCTTTTGTTGTAGTAAGCCTAGAGCCCCAATACGTATTCTTGGCATTAAAGTCTCCACCTAATATGAATCTGTTTCCAAGTCGCATTAAGAGTGACTTGTATTGCTCTTTTTTTAGTGCGTGCTTTGGAGGGATGTATATAGCTGCTATAGGAACCGAATCGTATCTCTTCGTTTTAATAGTAATACCGATCACTTGCATTTCCTGATCTTCACATTTGGTATGTTCATAATGATGTATGTTTTCTCTAATTATAACAGCGCTGCCTCCTCTCGCGGTGTTATCAGGATGCAGGGCGTGATATATCTTATAACCTTGAAATTTTGCAAATGACTGTCGTGTAAAATGTGTTTCCGATATTAAGCATATATCTATCTTTTCTGTATCTAGGACGACTTGTAACTCTTGTTGGTTGTGTAGAAGTCCATTAGCATTCCAAGTCATAATCTTGACGTTGTTACTCATTTTTGCAGATGAATAGGAGCTTTTTTGGAACTCATTTCTAGTGTTTTAAGCCGTTGATCAAATGTTGACATTAGACTTAAAATTTTGTCGAGTTTTGATTCTGAACTTGATTCCATATTGTTTGAGACTACTTGAGAGTACGAGGGCTGTTTGGTTGGTTGGTGGTTGATTCCTTTCTTTTCGGTAGGTTCCTTGGTAGCTGATGGTTCGGTATGCTTCAATGGTCGGGATGCAGTTTGCTTTTTAGTATATTTACTTTTTAATACTTGCATCTCCTTTGCTACTATACAACCTCTATAGTTAGCTGGATGTGCCTCGCCACAATGGACACATTTTGGTTTATCTTGCGCTGGTTTCACGCAGTCTCTTGTGAGATGTTTTCCCGTGCACTTGACGCACCTTGGTTCTTTCGAACAGTACTTCTGGGTGTGTCCATAGGCTTGGCATCTTTTACACTGAGGAACTAGCTTAGATGCTCGAAGTGGGTGAATTTCAACTTTACACCCTAGAATATTGGTGATTCCATAAATTTTGTTTATGTCTTCGTCTTTTTCGAATGACAACATAAACATGTTGAGTGGTTCTTTTTTCCTCCAACTTAATTTGCTAACAGCGTTTTCAATTTTGTAGCCCTTGTTTTTCAGAAACTCTACGATTCTTTCTGGCTGGCATGTATGATGCAACTTTTTGGCCATCACTCGTATTGGTCTGGCTTGTTTGTTTTCATACGAGTGCCACAGTAAATTATTTGAAGTTATTAGCTTCGTAATCTCTCTGTAGACATCTTCATTGGTTGCATTTATTTTGACGCTATCCCCATTCATCATTTTTATAGTGAATGCGTCACCTTGAGTACTGGCTATTAAGTCGTAGAATGACTGGTAATTTTTTACACCCTCCACTATTATTGGGGGTGGCTTTGGCATTCTTTTGGCTTTTATGTTTCGTTGTTCATCATTACCGTTACTGGTTTGTTCGGAAGGAGGAGTGAGCGTACGGTTCAGTTTCCGTTTTTTCCTTTTATTTTCTATCCTTATCCACTCCGTTTCCTTGGCTAGTTCATCCTCGTCCGTCTCATATTCGACAGGTTTGGGTGAACTTTCTTTGTTGGCCTTTTCAGAAGCCTTATTTTTCACTTGGTCTGCTTGGTTTTTTAAAATTTCCTGCAGCCTTTTCATTTCGGTTTTAAGTTCCATTACTTGACATTGTAATTCTTCTCGCTTTGCTTTTTCTTCGCTGTAATACTTAAACAGCTCATGTTCCAGCTTAGTCGTTAGCTTAATTGTTTGCGTTTGCGAAGCCATGTTGATGAAATATGTATTCGCCTTAACAAATGATATGACGATCAAGCATTTTTCGTACAAACAGTATCTGGGTCATCGCGACCACTCCGAACGAACTGTTGACGCACGGATCGGCTGCAATGTTGTGATGCGTTTGCACTTTGCTAACTAGCGCACGCGATCGCGAGAGGCACACGTCCGTCCTCTACGTAAAAACGCGGCGCACTGTAAATGATTGAAATGAAAGAAAAACATATATTTTATAATACATTTTTATTCCAAAAAGTCCTCAAATAATTTAAACATAAATGACCACAATTGACTGCGTTAAATTTTTGATATCTTGTGTAGTTATAAAACACATTACATTTTTTGAAATATTGCATCAATTCCATGGGAGGTTTTAAATTTCCATAGCTATCAAAGTATTCACAGTGATTGTATACTTTAACATAAGCTACCCAATGGGTTCCTTTGTTCTTAGAATCATCCAAGTTAACGATACCACATTCAATGCATTTCGGCTTCCGAGGTAGTCGATCCTTCATGTAGACCCCACGAAAATATGGGATGTCTCTTGAAAACTTTTGGATGTCTACATTAGTTAGAGGGCGATTGGGTAGCACATTTTTCAGTTTTTTGAAGATGTTATAAACAATCCTTTGCCGCTTTTATATGGCTTAATATATAAACCCTTGCCCAACTTTAAAGCCTCCATAGCTTTATTGTGTCGTTCTGTTTCTTGCAAATATAATTGTTTGTTTGCTTTGTAATCATTGACGGTTTTTGCAATGCCAGCTGCACCACCAGCTAAAGTTCCTAAAGCCGATAAACCAGTGAAAATTGGAATTAAAGGTAGAACTCCTCCAGTCTTTGGTATGGGTATTACTCGGGGTAATCGGATCCGATGACGATTGTTTGGAAATAATTTTTTTGCGGTTAAGTAAGCTGCTTTTATTAAAGTCTTATTATCGCTGCATTTGAGTTTCTTAATTTTTGATTTTATTTTAGAAACTAGCTGTGCCCGCGACTTCGTTCGCGTGGATGTCGGAACTTAACAATCTATATTTTTAGTGCGAAGCGGTGTTGGAGGATACCGATACAATATTTTATATAAGCTATAGTCCCCGCCAAATAAGTCTGGAATAAAGGTCATTGATCCTAATAATGCATCGTTCGAATTTCATACCACCATCGTTCAAACAAAATAAAATATAAGGTCAAGATCGCCTCTTACCACGATGCGTTGCTTTTGGTCGTTCTACATTTCTTCGAATGGTTTTGAAATATTGCAAAATATGGGGGTCAACGTATTTTATTTTAATTTATTTTATTCCACACTTATCTGGCGGAAACTATAGTGCTTCTTTAATATTAACAACATTGTGAACAAATTAACACAGCTGTGAACCATCATTCTGGAGCGTACATAAATATCCTGTCCCGTCCTGTTCCGTCCTATCCCGTCCTGTCCCGTCCTGTCCCGTCCTGTCCCGTCCTGTCCCGTCCTGTCCCGTCATGTCCCGTCATGTCCCGTCCTGTCCCGTCCTGTCCCGTCCTGTCCCGTCCTGTCCCGTCCTGTCCCGTCCTGTCCCGTCCTGTCCCGTCCTGTCCCGTCCTGTCCCGTCCTGTCCCGTCCTGTCCCGTCCTGTCCCGTCCTGTCCCGTCCTGTCCCGTCCTGTCCCGTTCTGTCCCGTCCTGTCCCGTCCTGTCCCGTCCTGTCCCGTCCTGTCCCGTCCTGAACCGTCTTGTCCCGTCCTGTCTCGTCCTGTCCCGTCCCGTCCCGTCCCGTCCTGTCCCGTCCTGTCCCGTCCTGTCCCGTACTGTCCCGTCCTGTCCCATCCTGTCTCGTCCTATCCCGTCCTGTCCCTTCCTGTCCCGTCCTGTCCCGTCCCGTCATGTCCCGTCCTGTTCCGTCCTGTCCCGTACTGTCCCGTCCTGTCCCGTCTTGTCCCGTCCTGTCCCGTCCTGACTATCCTATGATTCCATAAAATCGCTGTAATTAAATTACATTTTTATAAGATGTAAACTGATTACGATGAAAAAAAACCGGCCAAGTGCGAGTTGGACTCGCCCATGAAGGGTTACGTAGTAGCAAGCATAGATTAGTTTAGAAAAAAATGATAATTAGTAACCTCAATATTATTTTTAAAGACCTATCCATAGATACACGTATGGGTTTGGTGAAAAAAAAATTTTGACTAATGCGGTTCGCATAATACACCTACTCACCAAGTTTCAACAGGATAGATATACGGACGGACAGACAGACAGACAGACAGACATGACGAATCTATAAGGGTTCCGTTTTTGCCATTTGGCTACGGAACCCTAAAAACAATGTTACTTCAATTTAAACACCTCTATTCCAGGTTTTCTTTTAACGCCATCTACCGTTTTATCGTTGAAGTACATATGTTTAGATGAATTATTTGAATATGTAGTTTTGCTATTCTAAGCTAGATCGCGCTACTGAACTGCACGTCTTGGTGTGAACTGACCGTAATTTTACTTCTGAAACACTTTAAATTCAAATAACTTTTGATAGACTGTACCGATTGCAATGAAACAAAAACTAAATGTTACCTGAATTTGTTAAATACCTCGGAGTAACAGTAGACCAAAACCTAAGCTGGAAACAACATATTATTAACCTAAATAAGCGCATAAGAAAATTAATTTACGTATTTAAGACTATCAGAAACGCATGTGATATTGAATTGCTACGCAATGTTTATTTTGCCCTTTGTCAGTCTATATTAGGCTATGGATTAAATGTCTGGGGAGGCGCTGCAAAAACGACCATGATATTAGTCGAAAGAGCTCAACGTATGATTCTCAAAGTTATGAGTCGAAAAAAATATACCTATCCGACAACTCAATTATATTCAGAATTAGACGTCCTCACAGTGCGAAAACTGTTTATTAAATCAATCATTGTTGCACAACATAGAATTAAACCACACTTTGAAACAAGACGAAGGGCTGATATTGTATATAAGATACCGAAACAAAAGACTTCCTTTGCTCAAAAATTCTCCAACTTTCTCGGTCCCAGCCTATATAACACCGTAAGTAAAAATATAAATCTAAAACAACTTAATGCACGGACGTGCAAGAAAACTATTGATGAATTTTTAAAACAGCTAGACTACGATACTACTGAAGATCTTCTTAAGCCTGTTACAAAAAAGTGAGGCACAAAATAAAATAAAAAAAAAGAAATAACATCTAAACAGCTCATAAAGCACATAGATATACTTATCATAAACACACCCACCAACCTACACGTACATTGACATACACACTACACATGTTCACTTTTGTTCCTACCATAACTACCATAATAATATAATTATTAGTTATATCAGTAGAGTTGGCAATCCAATATTTGTTCAGTTCCTTCTAATATCTGGTGGGCATTTGTTGTTCTAGGGGCTGGGGAGACTATCCGCTCGTGATACAGTTTATAACTAGTACGAGTGGATTGGGCGACGTAGTCTAACGACAACCAATACTCACTATGATGCCATATTAATGTAAAAGAAAGATTCACAATAAATAATAATAAATTATTGTCTCTACTAACAGTAATTATAAGTTATCCTTTACTAACAAACACCATGAATTATGTTGTCAGATACTTAATCAAAATAAATTATTATTATTATTATTGACAACTCACCTTATGATTACAATGTCAAGCACCCGGTATTATTATGTAGTAAGCACCATATAACTAAAATCATATTTCATAAGTATCATCTTGATTGCTTACACGCCGGCCCTCAGCTACTATTGGCAAATATACGCCAAATGTATTGGCCTCTTGGTGGTAGAAACCTATCAAAAGGTATTGTTAAAAATTGCATAAAATGTTTTAAACACAAGTGTCAAATCGTGCAACCTACAATGGGTCAATTGCCCTCTTCAAGGACACATTTAGAACATCCATTTTTAAATTGTAGTGTCGATTATGCTGGGCCAGTTCTGATAGCTGATCGCAAAGGGCGAGGGTGTAGGCTTATAAAGTGTTTGACTCAAATAGAGGCCGTATTGAATTCCCGTCCTCTTACCCCTCTTTCCACTGATCCTCTAGATTTTTCCGTACTCACTCCTGGCCATTTTATAATTGGGCGACCACTAATATCTGTTCCGCATTCACAGGTTACTGACTTCAACATCGGACGACTGGAGCGCTACCAAAGAGTGGAGCAAATTAAACAACATTTAAGGAACCGCTTTCACTTAAAATATGTGTCTCTGCTCCAGTTAAAAACTAAATGGACAGCGTCAACAGGTCAGCTTGCAGCGGGGTCACTAGTTCTCATCAAAGAGAAAGGTCAACCGCCCGTGGTTTGGCCACTGGGCCGTGTCATCAAGGTCTTCCCTGGCAGCGACGGCATCACACGGGTAGTGGAGTTGAAGACGAAGAGAGGAACGGTACTGCGGGCGTTCAACAACGTCTGTCCACTTCCTCTCACTTGAATCCTTCAACCCGGGGAGGATGTTCGGGCGTCTCCGGCAATCATCGGCTGCGCCGACTCGAGCTGCGGTGCGCGGGACGTCGAGCCACCACTTCGCAACCGATCTCCACCGACGGCACGCGCGCGCACTCCTTAGTTCCCAACATACGAGTTATTGTTTAAACCTATTTGGATTATTATATTTAATTATTGTAACTACAGTCCATTGCTTTATTTCAAAGTCCTAGATAGGTCCCTAACACATGATTTAGTTCAGTGGAAGCCTAAATTCAAAGTTGGTGATTGTGTTCGTATAAGTAAATACAAACATAATTTTGAGAAAGGTTACACTCCTAATGGTCAACGGAATTATTTACTATAAAAAAGGTAAATAAAACCTTACCAGTGACATATCACATAGAAGATCAACGAAAGCAAAACATATTAGGAGCTTTTTATGAACAAGAACTGCAAAGATCTAATTATTAATCTGGATCTTCAAGATGTTAAGACATGTTGCATCAGCGATTTTAATTAAGCAAATATACACTGCTCTAGCCCAATCTGTCCTAACATATTGTATTCCAATCTGGGGAGGTGCCTCTAAGACGAAATTCCTAGATGTTGAAAGATCACAGCGCGCCCTTCTCAAAACTATACATTTTAAACCCTATCGTTTTCCTACGCACGAGCTTTATAAATTATCTGATCTCTTAAGTGTCCGAAAGTTATATATTCTTATTTCTACTCTAAAACGGCATAAAACAACGGTCTTTGACCCTAGCATTCTTAGAAAAAGAAGAATACACGATTGTATAATTGGGGTTAGGACTCATACTGCATTCGCAAGACGACAATATACCGCTCTGACCGCTTTTGTGTACAATGCCATTAACAAAAAACTGGCCATCTATCAAAAATCACATCATGAATGCAAAAAAACCCTGACTATATGGCTAAAGACCCTTACATATGAAGAAACTGAGGCCCTTCTACATCCGGTTTATAAAAAAACACCTGTTAGAAACTTCTTAGCACATGTTATTAATGTTAACGCCGACAAATTAATAAATGGATGACCATTTACTTCACGCCGATAATATGCTTTTGGTTTCTACTTCTCTTTCCCATATTAGACTTATTCGCTCTCACATGCACACACAAACACACTCTCACTTAAACACACACACAAATAAACACACACACACACACACACAAAATTATAATTTCTCTAATTTTTATTTTTGGTTTATATCTAGTTTGTTTTAATTATTTAACAGGCTCTGTAAACTGTTTTTCATATAAATATGGAAGAGGGTGGTCTTCTGTCACAGGTATTTCCATACTTAAAAGAAGGCCTCTAAAATGTATTTGTTAAAACCTGTTCGCTTACGAAATAAACTTATTATTAAACTTATTATTATAAAATAAAAGTAGATTCTGTAATTCATTACATTTTTATGCTTTTAAACGGGGCACATGATGTACAGCAAATTTACGACTGTAGATCAGACATAACAAAAACTTTTTTCAAAAATAAAGACTGTAGTTGCAACGTGGCATATATGTATATTTGAAAACATTTTTATAACATATTTCACAAGTGCTCAGTATTTAAAAACTTGTACAAATTGTAATATCATACAAATGAAACGAGAGCATGTTTTTATTTTAATAAACATTGATGTTTCAAAATTATTTGGAATATCAAGCATAGAAGATGCGATATCTTTTGATGAACACACTAACACGAAGTGTCAAAAATGTGACAGCGAGATAAAAGGTGAACTTAAGTTAGGGGAGTTTATTACATTCGATTTAAACGGAGCTGCAGACTCAGTTTTATTAACTGAACTGCCGACAAGCATTAACATAAAAGATAATTTTTATTTTTTAGTTGGTACAATAGAATTTCTACCAGGCACAAAAATAGGCCACTATAAGTGTCATTTTTTAAATCATAATACCTTTTTTTGTTACGACGACAATTCTTTAAAAATTGAAAAAAGTACCTTTAAGAAAATATGCTTGCACTCTGTATCGTACATTCGTGACACTTAATAGTTTTATTATTCCTCTTGTTGACTTTTTAAAAATTTTTTTTTTTTTTTACTTTTATTACATTTTTTCCTTTGTGTTAATATTGAATAAAGAAATTTTAGTAGATTTGTGACTTTGACTTTTATAAAGTAAGTATGTTTTATGTGTTTTATAAAGCATGTAATAGTGTAAGCATTCGCCCTAAAAAATAAGCCTATAGTTTCACTTCAATGAAAATTTATGGTCACCCTACACTAATACAGTTTCAAACTACTACATTTTAGTGAATATCTCCTAAAATATGAATTTTACAGTTATTTTGGCCACATTTATCCAAACTAGGTTACGTTACCTGTCGATTAGTACTATAACTAAGCTTGAACTTACTTTCAATAACGAAATAAACGCCGTTGTATTTTAGGCATATAGCCGTCCGAGCGGCCAAGTAAAATCGATCATAAAAAAATATTGGACTAAGTTTTTGTATTTTTTTCTTGTTTTTTCGCTGCAACAAATCAACAACTAATTGTCCATAAGCATAAACCTCTATTTATTCGATATTTATGGTAAAATATCTACATACCCATAACCTGGAAACTTAACATAGCATAACTTTTTGTTTACTTACGTTTTGATATTTTTTATTTTAGCAACAAATACAAGAATGACGGGTTCCGGGCTATTTGTATTAACCGACATTTTTGAAACTTTACACCAGAGCAGTTTAAAGTTTCGATTTTTAGAAAAAAAATAATAACTTTAGCAAATCGCACTATTTCTTTAAAAAGAAAGATATTACTGTTTTTATAACATATTCCCCATAATCAGATTATTATTTTTTTCTAATATTCCTATTTTTAACGCAGATAAATGTCGCTTAATACAAAATGACCCATTATTTTACTTTTTTTTGTTCCAGGCTAAATGACTTAACCGCCTATGATTATTGTTTCTTATTCCAGGCTAAATGACTAAACCGCCAAGGTTTATTATTTCGTATTTCAAGCTAAATGACTTAACCGCCTAGGCATGCAAATAATGGCTTTAAGCTAAGTGCTTTAATCAAAGAGTTGGTCATATTTCAAACCCAAGCTAATTGATTTAAATACCATATCTTAAACTTATTAATGTACGGCTAATTAGTTTATGCGACTGATTTTTTAAAAAATAAATTGTTTGTCATCATACTTGAATAATGAAGTTTGCAGAAATTGGCGGTTAAAACATTAACGTTTTTTATTTAAAATGACAATCACCTAGGAACAGCAGTAACTTCTTACCTTACCAAACAACAACAACTAAAGTTAAAGGTAAGGTAAGGTAACAACTAAAGTTTTTATCGCAATTTTATAGGAATCAGAAGTTAAACAGTCTTTTTATTACGTAGCCTATAGTCTTATTACCTGAAATAATTATTCTCATTCTTCTTCATTCCTAAACTTTAACATTTAAGTATATAAAAACTTCTTTTTTGAGATCTCTTCAATTACAAAAAAAGGTTTATCTATAAAATAACTCCTTTTAAAAATAATCACAAAAAAAAAAACACAAGCGTTTCTTTGGTTTTCATTTCTTTACTTATTTTCTTTTCTTCTATATTTTTTTCTAACTTTCTCAGTAATCAAAATCAAAAACGTCTCTCGTTAAAAAAAAGTTTAGAAGTTTTCTTACCTATTTATCCCTAGTTTCTCCTATCATCATCTCAGCCATAAGACGTCCACTGCTGAACATAGGCCTGCCTTTTAAATCTCCACATATACCGGTTGGAAGCGACCTGCATCCAGCGTCTTCCGGCGACCTTTATAAGGTCGTCTGTCCATCTCGTTGGTGGACGTCCTACGCTGCGCTTGCTAGTCCGCGGTCTCCACTCTAGCACTTTTCGACCCCATCGGCCATCTGCTCTGCGAGCAATATGGCCTGCCCATTGCCACTTCAGCTTGCTAATCCGGTGGGCTATATCGGTGACTTTAGTTCGTCTACGGATCTCCTCATATCGGATTCGATCAGATAGTTCGTTGAGCGACTTTGAGCTTTGAGATGAGGCCGATAGTGAAAGACCACGTTTCGGTGCCATAAGTCATCACTGGTAACACACATTGGTTGAAGACTTTCGTCTTGAGGCACTGAGGTATGTCGGACGTGAAGACATTGCGTAGCTTCCCGAACGCTGCCCAACCGAGTTGGATTCGGCGGTTGACCTCTTTCTCGAAGTTGGACCTACCTAATTGGACTACTTGTCCTAAATAGATATATGAGTCAACAACTTCGAGTACAGAGTTTCCAACAGAGACTGGGGTGGGCACAACATTGGCATTTGACATAATTTTCGTCTTGTCCATGTTCATTTTCAAGCCCACCCGTTGTGAAACTCGGTCGAGGCCATCGAGCATCATGCTGAGTTCCTCCATCGACTTTGCCATGACTACGATGTCGTCGGCAAACCGAAGGTGAGTGATGTATTCGCCGTTGATGTTGATGCCAAGTCCTTGCCATTCCAGGAGTTTGAAGGCGTCTTCCATTGCGGCAGTAAACTGTTTCGGGGAGATAACGTGCCCCTGTCTTACGCCTCTTCTCAATGGAATCGCCTTCGTGATCTGCTCGTGTACTCGGACCGACATGGTGGCGTTATTATACATACACTTCAACACCTCGATGTACCGATAGTCAATACGGCATCGCTGGAGTGACTCAAGTACCGCCCATGTTTTCACCGAATCGAAGGCTTTCTCATAGTCCACAAACGCTAAGCATAATGGCAAGTTATACTCTTCGGTCTTCTGTATAACTTGCCGCAGCGTATGGATGTGGTCTATAGTACTATAGCCTCTTCGGAAACCGGCTTGTTCGGGAGACTGGAAGTCATCAAGTCTGTTTTCGAGACGGTTCGTGATAACCCTTGAAACAGCTTAAAACATGACTCAGAAGCGTGATGGGTCTGTAGTTCTTCAATAGGCTGTTATCACCTTTTTTGAAGAACAACACCACCTCACCCCTGCTCCACGTTTGAGGCGTTTTGACCTCGGACAGGACGGAATCAAAGAGTTTCTGGAAGACTTTAAGTACCGGTGTTCCACCCGCTCTCAGAAGCTCTGAAGTGATTCCGTCCTCGCCCGCGGCGCCTTATTGTTCTTAAGCTGCTTCATCCTAATCTCGTACAGACTGATGTCCGGGATATCTTCGGTATAATGTCGGGACAGGTTGGCTCTTGGATCTCCTACCAAGCTGTCAACGGGCTTTGCGACCGAAGTGTATAACTGTCCATAGAACCTCTCGATCTCGCCTAAAACCTCTACTTTAGTCGACGCTATGCTACCATCCTCCCGTTTCAGCTTTGTCATCCGACTTTGCCCAATAGACTTGTCCTTTGCGAACACTTTGGAGCCTTGGTTTCGCTGTATGGTCTCTGTAACACGATTCGTATTAAAGAGACGCAGATCATGTCGCAAGGACTTAGATATAAGTCTATTGAGCTGCCTATATGATTTCGCGTCATCGGAAGACCGCAACTGTAGCAAGCGTCGTTCAGCCATGAGGTTTAAGGTTTGCTCGGTCAATTTCTGAGGTCTATCTATAAGGCAGGGTCTAAAAAACTTAGAACCTACCGTGCGGACAGTTTCCACTAGCCCGTCGTTGATCTCGTCCACTGAAACGAAGTTCTCAAGGCAAGCAAAGCGATTAGAGAGCTCGAGTTGAAAGCTTTTGGGGTTTTGAATATGGGACCGAGTAGGTCGGAGCGTAGACTTCATCAGGCTGGACCTTTCAAGTTTAACATTGATATTCAGCGAGCCTCTTACGATTCGGTGATCGCTACCGGTTTTTACCCTGTTGATCACAGAGACATCACTGAATATCCGTTTCTTGTCGGTCATGAAGAAGTCTATCTCATTTCACGTGAAACCATCGGGACTCAACCAGGTCCATTTCCTGTGAGGCAGCTTCTGGAAGAAATAGTTCATCATGAAGAGTTCCTCTTTCTCCAGAAAGTCGGCCAGCCTCTGTCCCCTAGGGTTCCGTTGCCCATACCCAAATTGCCCCACTCCCAACTCATCACCGCTTTTCTTGCCCAACTGCGTTAAAGTCCCCCATAACAACAGTGAAGTGGGTTTTGGAACTATGTATGGCCCTGACGACAAATGCTCTGCGCAGCTCCCACAAAACACTAAAGCACGTACGAACTTACTGCAAGAGTGCAAGCTAAATGGTTGAAGTGACAACATCTAACATTTCATGTACAGAGCTAAATGTATGTATTGATACTGGGTATGAATTTGACAAAGAGGCTAAATGTATTAAACGACATTCTTGTATATTTACAAGGTAAAGCTAATTGTATTAAGCGACACTGGATAAGGATTTAACAAAGAGGCTAATTGTATGAAGCGACATTTCTATATATTTATAATGTCAGGCTAAATGCTTTAACGTACGTTGCCTGTAAATTGTTGCTCCAGGAAAAAACGTTTAAACGACTGCCTGGTATTTGGTAGTCAGCTTAAGTACACAGTTCCTAAATTTGTCAATATTTTATGTCGCTTCATTCATTGCAGTCCAAAATGGGCCCAAAAAATGCGGTTGTATTAAGCGACAAAAAAGTGCCCCGATCGTCACCAAACCCAGCTCAAATGACGCAGAAAAATTCGCTGATTCCAAATATGTATATAAGTCTATATCGCTCAGAGTGTCGCTTTATACAATTAGCCCGGAACCCGTCGAAGTGATTAAGACCTTTCTTTTGATTTATCATTCGCCTATGTGCATTATCAAGTTTCTGTGTTATCACAGGCGGTGACTACGGCAAGTGGCGGTTCTAGCGGCCAACTATTTTTGGTCATAGCGTCTTAGTTTTTTTTGCAACAAATACAGGAAATGAGGAGTGTGTAGTAACAAATCGTTACTAAGTCCTGGCAAAGTTTCATCAAGTTTTATGAGTAGGCCGCGCGGCTGAAATGTACATCCACAAGGGACTATATTAGCACCTCCACTTTTTACAATATACATAAATGACTTGCCAATATCAATCCCACATCCTATGACTTTATTTGCAGATGACAGCACGGTGACAATTTCTTGTAAAAATAATGACATGAGCCAATATAAACTTGACATACATAATACTTTGACATCTATAAAAAATGGTTAAACACAAAAAAATTAAAGATTAATCTGGACAAAACTAAAATCGTACATTTTAGCCAACGTTTAACGATCGAAAATATGGACATAAATATAGACAGTAAAATAATTGAAAGCGTAGATAATACAAAATTCCTTGGTTTAATAATTGACAAAAGACTTGACTGGAAATCATAAATAGAGAAACTTTTTTTTTTTTTTTTTTGCGTGGTAAAATCATCAAATGAGTCCCCCACCCCGGGCAGGGCGGGAGGGACTGTCAGACTTGTACTGACTAAAATCCACGGTGTCCTTCAATAGCCCTTTACTTTCCGGGGTCACGGTAATGGTATAAGTCCCGCGACCCCGGCAGGCTTTGGCCCTCTAGAGAGGGGGCCCCGTCATTATGCTGACGCTCTTTGAGGCGCGCGTAGAACACAACGCGCCGTCGACCCGGGCATGGTCCATGATCGGGCAGCGAGTTGCCCTTTACTCGCCGCCCGCATGCCCGCGCCTACGGTGGCCGGAGATCGTCTGGCGACGTCCGTCGCCGCGGGCGTTCACCACTGCGGGTGGGGCGGAGGGAGGACACTGTCCTCTCTCTCACGCGGCCCGCCTCCTCCTTCGCGAGCATGACTGCTTCGCAGAAGGAGGCGACCGCTTCCCATTCCGTCTCGCCCCGCAGCATGGCCGCGACCAATGCCGGGCGCGAGAGGTCTCCGCCTATCGCCGCCGTGAGGACACGTCGGTGCTCTGCCCAAGCGGGACAGTCTTGCACCGTATGCTCTACTGTGTCCTCCGGGCGATCTTCGCAGTGGTGACACCCAGGCGTTTCCTCCTTTCTCCTCAGACACAGGTACCTCCCGAAACTTCCGTGTCCGGTGAGGACCTGCGTCATGCGGTAGGTTAGGACGCCGTGACTCCTATCCAGCCACTCCTCAAAGAGGGGTCTTACCGCCGCGATTGCGGCGTGCCCGTAAATAGAGAAACTTTGCAAAATAATATGTAGTGCTGCATTTGGATTGAACTCTTTAGCTGCAGTTGTAAATGTAGATACACTGATTACGGCCTACCACGGCCTGACTGCGTCTCATCTAAGATACGGCATCATATTCTGGGGGAACTCTACTGATGCTAACATAGCATTCAATGGCTCAAAAAAGATGTATTAGATCAATGTTTAGGCTAAAAACGATAGATACATGCAAACCATATTTTAAAAGGTACAAAATATTAACACTTCCTTGTCTATACATCATAGAAGCCGCAATATTTGTTAAAACAAACCCCAATTTGTTTCCACGTCTACAGGACATTGTACCACGTAACAGACGGAACATGACAACTCTTCGCGTGTATCCGGCAAAAAGGCACTTATGCGCAAAAGTATCATCTGCATGGTGAAGCGTATGAGGGTGAGACTATAAAAAAAAACTCACCAACGTTATCAAGAAATTTATTAAAGGTCGTGGTTCACAGCCGTCACTTGGTAATTTCTTATTGTTCCGTGAAGTAGGTGCACTAGTACTGCCCTGGCTATCGCGTAAGTGGAGCGACGCGACGCCGTGAAGTTGACCCTGAGGTGAGAGTGACCGCAGGGACGAGGTGGTGGATGCGCCGGCAGGTCGGCTGTGCGCTGCTAGGTGTGTGCGGCAGGTCAGCTGCGTTTGCAGGCCTCAGACGTTCGATAGGGTGAGTCAGAGCTGGACTCACGAACGTTGAAGATGGAGTTACTTGACTCCCAATCTTGTTCCCTGGAATCAACGTCCAGCGGTAAATAAAAGTCCTCTGCTAATCCTCTCTGATGATGACCTCACAGCATAGGCGAAAACTAGGACGTACGGCACTAAGGGTGTTTGTGATTATTGGTCGTCATCAGATCGGAGTTTACAAGGCAGGAACAATAGTTCTATTAGCGTGAAGCATTAACACACAAAATCATTGTAAGACCTACGAGCGTATCAAATACTCGAGGCTTAAAAAAATAAAACCAACAGACAAAGAAAAAAATATGAACACACAATAATTGAGTCCGAAGGTACCTACTCAATATAAAAAAACCGGCCAAGTGCGAGTTGGACTCGCCCATGAAGGGTTCCGTAGCAGCAAGCATAGATTAGAGATATAATTATATTGAGATTAGTAAGTAATATACACAAACAATAAAAATAACTTTGTTTTTCATAGTATTTGTATGAATGGCAAAGTTATATTTGCGGTTTTTGAAAATGTACTATATCTCAAAAACTGCTAACTGTATCTCATCCAAACCAATTTTCGTTGGTAGTTTTGGTTGAGGTCTACATTAAATATTTTTTTTAGTTTTATCATTCTCTTATTTTAGAAGTTACGGGGGGGGGGGACACACTTTTTACCACTTTGGAAGTGTCTCTCGCGCAAACTGTTCAGTTTAGAAAAAAATGATGTTAGTAACCTCAATATCATTTTTAAAGACCTATTCATAGATACCCCACACGTATGGGTTTGGTGAAAAATTTTTTTTTGAGTTTCAATTCTAAGTATGGGGGGCACCCCCAAAATTTGTTTTGTTTTGATTTTTGTGTGAAAATCCTAATGCGGTTCACATAATACATCTTTCTACCAAGTTTCAACAGGATAGCTCTTATACTTTCGACAAAAAGTGGCTGTGACATACACGGACAGACAGACAGACAGACAGACAGACAGACAGACAGACATGACGAATCTATAAGGGTTCCGTTTTTGCCATTTGGCAACGGAACCCTAAAAACAACACATGAGCTAGCAGTTATAATAATTGATTGGTTTGCTTTGGCACTTACCCTAAACCGGGGCGAACACTACACTTTTTACTTAAGTTTATTTACTTAAATATATTTCCTTTTTTTTTAATTATTAAAAAATATTTGTAATTCGTCTGTCTGTACAATGTCGCAAGATTCTAATAAATAGAGAACGAGCGTGTAACAGACGATAAAGACTACTGGTGAATGAGCCCCGTTGTCTCCTGTGCGAGCTTATTTATACTCATGAGCACATTAGGTACTTCACTTTAATTATCCGCCGGTTAACGTTGAACAACACGTCTTCCGACTACAACACCAAAACTCTGTAAAAATTCAGAACTTCCCGCCTATACATGACTTTTAGTCTCGACGCGAAATTAAACATTTTACGATACCCTCAAGTACGAGTTTTTTTTTTAGTCGATTGACGTAGAACATTGCGTATGACTATAACACCAAAAGGAATGTGTAGACATTCCTTGCATTCCATTGTAACTATTTTGTTATACGTTGATTAATGAATTGATTATAGGTCAAAGGATAACGTTGATAATTCACAACGTTACAATGGCACCTACGATATTTAACGTAATACCTAAAAGTTGGAAGGAGCTGAGTGATAATGCATTCAAGCGCCAACTACAAAGATTTCTTTTGCAAAAGGCCTACTATAGTGTCGCTAAATTCCTAGCGGTAGTTTTAGTGACAGCCAATTCCTAGCTTTTGACATTAATCATGTAAATTTTGACATTATTTCTTATATCATCAATTTAGCAATTTTGACATTATTCTTGTAAATACTGGTTTGACACTGTAGCTTCTTGGCATATTCCTAATTTTTATATTATAACATAATATTAATCATTTGAATATTGTAGGTAGATAATTGGTATTATTTTGATTACTGTATTTTTGGAATTCACTATGTTAATAATAATAATATAATATCCACTTTATTTATTTATATTATTCTCAAATAAACGTTTTTTCTTTCTTTCTTCTTTCTTTCTATTTCAGGCTATTTTTTTTTGGGACAAACCCACCACACTATTCCCAAACCACTGCAACTCCTGGGGGCGTATTACAACCTCTTAATTCCTGACAGTTTACGCCTTCAAGTGAACTGCCTTGCTTAGTCGTATTACGAACACACATTGACGGCCAGTAACCGGTCACGTGACCTCTTACCAACTTCTGCCTGTGCTTGTGCCTGGAATTTTCGTATTACAAGGTACATCATGACATTTCAAGGCCGGATTAACTGTCAAAATTGGCATCTCCAAAATCATTCAGTTTACGCCACTTTTTAGTAACTTTTACTGACTTGTTTCTTTTAATTTGTCTTTAAACAGATTAAACTACCTAAATTAAACTTTGGTATTAATAATGGAGGCACTACAGAATATCTGGAGAGTGAATACACGATATAATGTCAGCTGACGAGCTATAAAAAGACGACAAAGTTATTACATTTTACGACACATATACACTCATTTGCTGAACGATAAGCAAGAAATAGATTCATATTCGTAAACATTTACTCGTATAATACTATACTGTTCTAAATAAAAACCGGCCAAGTGCGAGTTGTACTCGCGTGAAGAGGGTTCCGTACGATGTTACCTATCACGTTTTTTTTTAAATCTGACCCAAATTGGTACGCACAATATTGAGTGATTCACCATGTTATTTTAATATCATGGACTTCTTATAGGTTTTCCTATAATCTATAAGTAGAAAACTAATTCCTGTATTTTTTTCAAAATTTTAGGTTCAGTACTTTCGGAGATAAGGGGGGGGGGAATGGTCAAACTTCGTCTATTTTTTTTAAATAACTTGGAAACCATTCATTTTAAAATTACAAAAAAAATACTACTAAGTTTGTCTCAACCATACCTTTCATTTGATATGTCACACGATGCAGTTTTCAATTATTTTTTTTTAATTTTCCCTTTCCCCCCCTTAAAATTACCTCCCATATACAGATATGGACTTCTTATAGGTTATCCTATAATCTATAAGTAGAAAACTAATATCTGCATTTTTTTCAAAATTTTAGGTTCAGTAGTTTCGGAGATAAGGGGGGGGGGGAATGGTCAAACTTCGTCTATTTTTTTTGAATAACTTGGAAACCATTCATTTTAAAATTACAAAAAAAATACTTTTAAGTTTGTCTCAACAATACCTTTCATTTGATATGTCACACGATGCAGTTTTCAAATATTTTTTTTAGTTTTCCCCTTCCCCCCCCCCCAAAAATTACCTCCCATATACAGATATAGACTTCTTATAGGTTATCCTATAATCTATAAGTAGAAAACTAATTTCTGTATTTAAATAAAAAATAGGTTCAGTAGTTTCGGAGATAAGGGGGGGAATGGTCAAATTTCGTCTATTTTCTTGAATAACTTGGAAACTATTTATTTTAAAATTACAAAAAAAATATATTTAAGATTGTCTCAACAAGACCTTTCGTTTGATATGTCACACGATGCAGTTTTCAATATTTTTTTTAATTTTCCCCTTCCCCCCCCCAAAAATTACCTCCCATGGACTTCTTATAGGTTATCCTATAATCTATAAGTAGAAAACTAATTACAGTATTTTTTTCAAAATTTTAGGTTCAGTAGCTTCGGAGATAAGGGGGGGGGAATGGTCAAGCTTCGTCTATTTTTTTTGAATAACTTGGAAACCATTTATTTTAAAATTACAAAAAAAATACTTTTAAGTTTGTCTCAACAATACCTGTTATTTGATATGTCACACGATGCACTTTTCAAATATTTTTTTTTAAATTTTCCCCTTCCCCCCCCAAAAATTACCTCCCATATACAGATATGGACTTCTTATAGGTTATCCTATAATCTATAAGTAGAAACCTAATTCCTGTATTTTTTTTCAAAATTTTAGGTTCAGTCGTTTCGGAGATAAGGGGGGGGGAATGGTCAAGCTTCGTCTATTTTTTTTGAATAACTTGGAAACCATTTATTTTAAAATTACAAAAAAAATACTTTTAAGTTTGTCTCAACAATACCTTTCATTTGATATGTCACACGATGCAGTTTTCAAATATATTTTTTTTAATTTTCCCCTTCCCCCCCCAAAAATTACCTCCCATATACAGATATGGACTTCTTATAGGTTATCCTATAATCTATAAGTAGAAAACTAATTTCTGTATTTTTTTCAAAATTTTAGGTTCAGTAGTTTCGGAGATAAGGGGGGGGGGAATGGTCAATATTCATCTATTTTCTTGAATAACTTGGAAACTATTTATTTTAAAATTACAATAAAAATATATTTAAGATTGTCTCAACAAGACCTTTCATTTGGTATGTCACACGATGCAGATTTCAAATATTTTTTTTAATTTTCCCCTTCCCCCCCAAAAATTACCTCCCATATACAGATATGGACTTCTTATAGGTTTTCCTATAATCTATAAGTAGAAAACTAATTACTGTATTTTTTTCAAAATTTTAGGTTCAGTAGTTTCGGAGACAAGAGGGGAGGGGGAATGGTCAAATTTCGTCTATTTTCTTGAATAACTTGGAAACCATTTATTTTAAAATTACAAAAAAATACACTTAAGATTGTCTCAACAAGACATTTCATATGATATGTCACACGATGCAGTTTTCAAAACTTTTTTTTTCATTTTCCCCTTCCCCGCCAAAAATTACCTCCCACATACAGATTTCATCTATTCACGTCACACCTCTGTGCTTGGGTTACAGGAATTGATATGTGTACCAAATTTCAACCCAATCGGTCTAGTAGATTCGGAGATAATTGACTGTAAGCGACAGACAGACGGACACACGAGTGATCCTATAAGGGTTCCGTTTTTGTATTCGGACGTACGGAACCCTAAAAATACTAGAAAAAATTGACTTACCCGTAGCACCTCAGACGGGACCCGTCTGAGGTGCTACAGTACAGTAGAAAAAATCGACTCACCCGTAGACGTCAGACGGGACCCGTCTAAGGTGCTACGCTGCCGTCATTAGGAAAAAAGACGTATCTACACTTTTTGTCAAAATTGAGTTACATACATATTCTGAATCAGTAAAAAAAATGGCATCGCCCAGTATTTTTATATTTCTCATAAGTTAAAGGGAACCCTGTAAATCTAACTGTTAAAAAAGACGTATCTGCGATATGACTGGAATATTACTAAACAGAAAAGACGTTTTTAGCGTACACTAAGTTGAAAAAACGCATTTTAGTAGAAGCGTCTCATTTATTTACAAAATATTTAACAATTCATAACATGAAAAGACACTTCTGGCAGTAATGCCTTTTCTACATAGTTTTGCTAGTTATGAGGGGAGAAGTGGGACTCGCGGTTGGAATACTGCATTTCAGATGCGTCCAGGTAGTTAGAGCAAAAATAAGTATTACAGGTTTGAATTACACTGATTTTAAAGTTTCCATAAAAACAAAGATACCAATAATCTTTTTTAAATACTAGGCCTATGTATCTTACTTATGCGTATAAAGTTTAATTAAAATAGATTCAGTCATTTCGAAAAATAAAATTTTGAGGAAAACGCCTTTTTCTCGAATTTGTTTTTGCGTTGAATATTAACTATCACAATGACGAAATGGTCTGCAGATAAAACAACACAAAATATGATGTAATAACGTCTCTTTCGGAAGTCGGTGACTTTGTTTTTTATTTCATTGAGATTTGTGGCACCGACTTTGTGGCTAAAAGAAAAGTTATTTTAAACTTTAAAAAAAATTGTTTTTAGAAGATTTTTAAGCTTTATATTGAAAGCGGTTTGTTATTGCTCACTCAAGTTGATATCGAAGACAAATGTATGAATTAACTAGTTTTTGCCAGCGGCTCCGCCCGCTACAAATCGAAAATGATCCCACGTGAACATAAAATGGGACTTAAAAATTATTCTATGTGTTAATCCAGGTGATAAACTATCTGTGTATCAAATTTCGTCCAAATCCGTTCAGTGGTTTTTGCGTGAAAGAGTAACAAACATCCAGTCATCCATCCAAACAAACTTTCATGTTTATAATATTAGTAGGAAGTAGGATATTGAGTATAATCCATACATAGATAGCTTTAATACAAAATTTTTGTTTGTTGTACCTACATAGTAACATTTAAAACTTTATGTTATAATTAATAATATAGATAAGCCTAATTCTTATACTTTGTGTCCTATTTCATACAAAATAATTATCATTTTAAACGTACTTACTTCATTTTAAAAAGGGTTCTTTTTTTTTGTAAATTAATTGAATATTAGTTCAGTGAATCCCAATTAAGTGGGACACTGGAAATCATGGTGAGGTCCACTTTAGCACAGAATTATCACTGTTAATGGGACAAAATAAACCTGGACATCTCTGAAAATTATTCTTTCGATTTAAATGTCCCAATGACGTCTCTCTTTAACTTCTTTTACTGAGACTATATGTATGTGTAAAGTATAAATACTTTTGCTTAATTGTTATCTTTAAATTCTGTAAACTAAACGACTTTAATTGTGATAACGGATTAATAGCACAAAAAAACTGTACCACACAGTAATTTGTGGTCCACCCGCAAATGTGCCTAAATTGTTTTATATAGTGAGTGAGAGATAAACTCTCCTGTATACATTTTTTAATTCGGATAATGTTTAAAATATGTAATTATATCATAATTATGTTATTTTATTTAGCGCACCCTTTTAATGAAATTAATAAGTCTAATATCATCTCTATTAATTGAACTCTCCGTAAATAAGACAGATATTTATGTATACCTGGATGTCTGAGACACTGGAATACCTCTTTTAGTGAGACAAATATGCCGCTTTATAATATTCAGGTCCCCGTTATTCATGTTTCACGGTATTACTAAGTTGAAAAGCAGCAAATGGCTATTTACGTTTTTTTAATTTAGTTTTTATGGCTTGGTAACACATTATTACTAAGTAGGAAAGACGTTTTAAAAAAATACTAAATTGAAAGGACGCATATGGCCAGAAGCGTCTTTTCATTGCAGTATTACGTATTTTCTTGCATTTTTTTATTTAAAAAGAAAAGGAAAAATTGATTTATTTAAAAAATAATATAACTTTTATTAAGTCTACATATTACTCCCGATAGATCAAACTGTAATACACCCTTTGGTACCAAAAAATAGCGATTTGGTTTATTTCCTTACACACAGCGAATTTTTTAATTTTTGAAACACGTTTTATTTTTTTTCTGCGTTTCTCATTTTATGTAGATGCGTCCTTTTGGATTATGGCGGCAGTACGGGTGAGTCGATTTTTTCTAGTATTTTTTCTAATATTATTTATCTTAATATAAAAATAGCATATGCGAAAAATCTCAATTTAATAGGTAATATTTATTTATTAGTCGAGTGAATTATTTTACATGAAAACAGTACCTATGTAATGGAAATTTGTACAGCAAAAGCTAATCTCATTATACTTCACAGACAATATTATAGGCATTAGTTGACTTCCACGTTAATATACTAATTAAACCTATAATTTTCAGGAAATTTTGGCAGAATTACAAACCAGCAACAGGCTGCGGCAGGAGGAGAACAATATAAGGTATTTAAAAAGGTAATTTGAAATATATTATTTTAATCTTATCAATGGAAATATTGAGCGATAATTTCCGCCCGTCTAGCTTGACTTAGCCTGAGTAGCTGACGAGGTGTTTGGGGATTGCTGTCGAGATTGCCATCGTCATCATCAGCCTGTCCCTCTGTTCTCTCCACCCTGTAAATTAAATTATAATGTGTAAAAATTATTAACTGTGCAATGTGAAGTGCATGTCACAATTGGTCTAAAAATATAACGAACCCGAAATGAATCATGAGGTTGTAGATGATACACCCAGCGTAAATGATAAGAGATGCTTTCTCAGGGGAATAGTGAAGTGTCCTGTCTATCCCCAGGCACCGGAGACTTCCCTTCAGATAGCCGTTGGTTCTTTCAACAGCGTTGCGCACTCGACAGTGCCAATCCGTGTACCGCTGCTCAGGGGTGTTGGGCTCTGTGTTCAGCACAGGAGTCATGAGCCATGGTTCTAGCGGGTAGCCTGAGTCTCCTACAGCAAAAGTAGACAAATAAAAATACTAACAAATGTTTTTGTTACAGGCGGCGAAGCAGCAGAAAGAAAATTTAGAAAATTATAAAGAAGATGATTAATAGTTGATTATCTTATGTTGATTTTAAATATTTTAATTAAAAAGACTGATGTATGTAAGACTGATGTATGTATATAATAGTTGATTATCTTTTATGTTGATTTTAAATATTTTAATTTAAAAGGTGATGTATGTTTAAAATAGTTGATTTATCTTTTGTTAGTTTGAATATTTTAATTAACCTTAGGATGGTAACAGGGGTGCCCCAACACCCCACGCGAGAAATCACGCGCCGATTTATCGAAAATTGTTTGCTGTCTTGATCTAGCATTTTGTGTATTCTTTTATTTGACCGTGAGCCATCCATACCCATTGCGCGGTGGGAGCTGCAACTCGTCGATTTCGTTCTGCAGGTATGTGTGGGGTGTTGCGTCACCCCTGTTACTGTTTACGTAGGTATTTTTTTTGTTAGTGTATTTTGTTATTTTCAGTTCATAGTGATGTTATTTAACGAAATAGAGCTTGAGCGGTATTTAAATAATACTGCTGAGGATGCTGAGAGTGAAACAGAGCCATAAGAGGCGGAGGAAGCTTCTGAAAATGAAGATAACCTGTCTGTGCATTCAGTTCATTGTTAGATCAAGCAGGGATCAACTCTATGAGTCTCTATCTAGAAGCTAAGCATCTGAACATGCCAGTTAATAAATTTAGAAGTAGTTTTCTTAAAAAAAACTAGCATTTCAGTTAGCCGAGCCGTACATAGGACGATATCTGGACATCAAACATACCTCAACAACTAACGTGCAATATAAGGGCCATTCTAAATGTCCCCGAAAAAGTTCCAGCAAGTGAACCCCCCGCCAAATTGAAAAAGGAAGCTCGATGTGCGTTCTGTCCTCGAAAAAATGAGAAAAACGTGAAGATTTTTTGTTTAAAATACAAAAAACCTGTGTGCCCTGAACATCGTGTGGAAATTTGTCGCAATTGTTTATAAAATTCCAAAAACATAATTTTTTTAAATCTAATATCATTTACTTACTCATTTATCTCAAAAATAATGTTCATTTAGTTTGTACCAAGAATAAAAAGTTTTATTTTTCATTAAACAAAAGTTTTTTATTCAATTTATAATAATGGGGTGACGTGACACCCCTGTTACCGTGCGTGTTACTTTAAATTATGTTACCATCCTAGGGTTAAAAAGACTGATGTAAATAAATGAATGATTTTTAATTATATAAACTGAGTCATAAAAAGGTATCTTATTTGTTCAAGAAGGTTTATTTACTACAATTTTTTATTTAAATTCTTAGAATGAAAATGACAATGGCGGCCTTACAGAAATTTAAAAAATGGTTGTATAGATTTATAACTGCAACCAAGGGCCCAAGGCTCTCATATACTCTTCGTACTGTTCTTTCCAGTCTGGTTAGGATATTGCAGTCTGATAAGAAAGGTGATCCATACCTCGAAAGGCACGTTAAGATGCTGGCCTAGTTTAGAACTGGGTCTGATTTACCCATTAGGTTGCGGTTTGATGTTAATTGTTCTGTGAAAAAACAGTTTTGCCAATGTTATTTTACATACCCAAAAGAAAGTAACTTCCAATCCTACTATCATGGAGCCGCTTCAATTCGCCCCTTACGGTCGAATTATGCCATATAAAAGCATCATGAACTCTGCCAGGGTACCGCGCGTTCACACTTAAAATCCTGCAATCTGCGCCAGCAACCTGTAAGTAAATAAATCGATGTTTCATATGGTTACCTATCTTAATTTTGTTGTATGTTTTTTGTTCCATTTATTTTGGTATAGGTAGTGGGTACAAAGGCTCTCTAAGCCTATAGAAACTAATATTGGTAGTTGCGTTAGGATACAATTTGTCAATTGGCTTACCAATTGCACATTTATTGTATGTGCGCTCTTTCTACGGTTTTTATATTGGGAGCCTTGTGGTCCGGGAGGGGGAAAAATTTTAACATGTGTGCAGTCCACCAGCCCCAACACATTTGGCACACCATATTTATCCTCAAAGAGAGCAGCCACATCTCTCCGGGCTTGCTCATTTCCTGGAAAATGGACCCACTCCGCCAAGAGCCTGTAATGCATATTTCAATAAAACTATGAACCATCGTCTGCAAAACTCTTGTAAACAAAATGAAGGAATAACTGTGTAACTGTGTCTTGTGATCATCATTATTATTTTTATTATGTTATTATTTATTTTCCGCTGTGAAGTAAAATGCAATGAAGATTTGTCTTAAATTGAGACTGAATGGACTGAAGTGAAATGGTGACTGAATTTGGGTGCATAATATGCACTGCATATAGATGAATAACACCCAGACATTGAGGTGCACAACAAACATTTGTTTATCACAGAAATTACGATTTAGGACAATCAATAGAGTACCACATTTAATACATTACCTATTGTAGATGGATGTTAAAAATTGGTCCAAAAAGCTGCTTATGGTGGTTTGGGCCTGGCACATGGAATGGTCTTGTCCTAGTTGGCGCTGGTAGCCACCATTAGCTAGTAGCTGAATGGAACATAGGACCTAAAACAATGATTTTATCCATTGAATATGGTGTATTTCCTAAGAATACAATACAATAAGTATAGCGGTAAAACCACCTCAACTGAAAAAAAGCCTGATATTGAATAAAATGAATGTCGAAATTGCAAAATAAAAGTGAGGTTAGAATCGACTTTTGTTTTGGTTATAAATTTAAGCTTTTTTTTTTTTTTTTTTTTTTTTTTTTTTTTCGTGGTAAAATCATCAAATGAGTCCTCCCACCCCGGGCAGGGCGGGAGGGACTGTCAGACTTGTACTGACTAAAATCCACGGTGTCCTTCAATAGCCCGTTATGTCCCGGGGTCACGGTAATGAGATAAGTCCCGCAACCCCGGCAGGCTTTGGCCCTCTAGAGGGGGGCCCCGTCATCATGCTGACACTCCTTGAGGCGCGCGTGGAACACAACGCGCCGTCGACCCGGGCATGGTCCATGGTCGGGTGGCGAGTTGCCCTTTACTCGCCGCCCGCATGCCCGCGCCTACGGTGGCCGGAAATCGTCCCGCGACGTCCGACGCCGTGGGCGTCTACCACTGCGGCTGGGGCGGAGGGAGGACGCTGTCCTCTCTCTCTCGCGGCTCGCCTCCTCCTTCACGAGCATAACTGCTTCGCAGAAGGAGGCGACCGCTTCCCACTCCGTCTCGCCCCGCAGCATGGCCTCGACCAATGCCGGGCGCGAGAGGTCTCCGCCTATCGCCGCCGAGAGGACACGGCGGTGCTCTGCCCAAGCGGGGCAGTCCTGCACCGTATGCTCCACCGTGTCCTCCGGGCGATCTTCGCAGTGGTGACACCCGGGCGTCTCTTCCCTCCTTATCAGACACAGGAACCTCCCGAAACTTCCGTGTCCGGTGAGGACCTGCGTCATGCGGTAAGTCAGGACGCCGTGACGTCTTTCCAGCCACTCCTCAAAGAGGGGTCTTACCGCCGCGATTGCGGCGTGCCCGGATAAATTTAAGCTAGGTATTTAGGAGAGATCAGATATGATGTAAGTAGGTACCAAATCTAATGGTTATATAAGGTTTGTTAAATGCTTTTGGACAACGCTAAAAAATACTTTTAGTAGGTAAGGCGGTCGTTAGAATAAATTGAGATGAAAATATCAATTGTACAGACGCCAGCAGGTCAACCTACCCGAAACTGTCAGATTTTATCAATCGAACATTAACCTTCCACTATTGTGATAAGGTTGAAAATCTATTGAAGAAATTTGGCAGATTGTGGTAGGTTGATGTGCTGGCGTCTGTACCTATTGACTTTTATATTTATATTTTATACTTACCTTTAAATGGGCGGGCAAACCATCCCCATTGCGTGGTTCGAGGTCCACTCGTAGTTTTTCAACTATATATAAAGCCATAGGCTTTGTGATCCGCCACAGCGACTGGAACTCGCTGTCGCGAAGATCGAAAGGATCGCAGACGTCTCGTATGCGCTTCCTTTCGATCCGCCTATTCCACCTCTCCTCGTAAATAGTTAATAAATAATTATAATACGGCACTGCCATTTTTCGCAACACTTTTTATTTTTCTCCAGCTATCTCTTCGAACAGAATGATCGACGACAAATGAATCTAATCTAAATGTCAAAACTCGATTATTTATGAGAAAATATGGCGCCTATGTTGCAGTTTGTAGAGAAAATTTCTCGAAGTCTATGTTTGACAGAACGACATGACAAAATGTAGTGCAATGTTACCGACAGTCGAGAAGTCGAGATATGTCATCTCACCTCGAAAAAATGGCGTGAGATAATTATCTCGTGACGTGCATGTTAGCCCTGCTGATAAGTTGGCCGCTATTAAATGCCACACTTTAGCTAAATGTGATGGGATAGCTTCGTCCCAACCTAAGTTTAAGCGCCACATCTCTTGTAGAAGTGATTTCGCTGAAAACACTACCGGGCTGATCCAACCGAGTGGGTCGAAAATGCGTGCCACTATTGAGAGGATAGATCTTTTAGTAAATTTAACGTCAAAGGAGTCAGAAAACTTATAGGAAAAATTGTCGCAAGATGGATTCCACCGTATCCCTAATATCTTGACAAACTCATTTCCAACATCATCGAAGGATTTGGAAGTCTGAAGATGGTCAGGAGGAACATCAGACAACAGCTCTGGAGTATTCGTACTCCACTTACGGAGTTCAAAATGACCCTTTGATAATAACGAGGTGACATCCTCTTTTAATTGTTTGGCTTCATCAAGAGATGAACAGCCAGTTGTGACGTCATCCATGAACGTGTCTTCGCACAGAACTTGAGCGGCGCGACTTGAGTATTCAGAACCGTGGTCCTCAGCAAGTTGACGCAGAGTGCGAATAGCTAAGTAAGGGGAGCTGCTGACTCCATAAGTCACGGTATTCAGCTCATACTCTTTCAAAGTCTCGTTAGGCTTATCACGCCACAAAACGTGCTGATAACACCTGTCCTCAGGACGTACCAATATTTGGCGGTACATTTTACAAATGTCCGCAGTGAAAACAATTTTATGAAGTCGGAATTTCGTAACTAAATCGACAATATCAATTTGAAGTTTCGGTCCAACATGAACTATATCGTTCAGAGAAAGATTGTTTGTAGTCCGACTGCTAGCGTCGAAGACTACTCGAAGTCGTGTTGTAGAACTCTCTGGGCGCACGACGCAATGATGTGGAATTATGTACCGATTAGTAGTCGAAGAGTCTGCAAGCTGCATATGGCCTAGCTCTTTGTACTGGTGCATAAATTCCTTATAATCAGCCTTCAGCTCGGTCTGATTATTGAGACGCCTTTCTAAGCTAAGAAAGCGATTAAAAGCTTGGTGAGATGAATCACCCAAAAAAGGGGCATCCTCCTTTAACATTAAAGGAACTACGTACCGACCCTCTCGTGTACGGTAAGTACCCTTTTTATACATTTGTTCACAAATTTCGTCTTCAAAACCGGAAATTTTACATTTCGGCGGTTCTTCAGAATCCCAGAACCGTTGAACGAGATCTTCGATCGTGGAAGATGACACGAGAAGTGACGTAACGGATTCACAGGTTAAATTATTAGATGGTGTGTGTTGGAGCGCCTACGCATTTACTCATAGCTTTAAGTTTTCCGTCAGTCTAACTAAACCAATATGTATTTATTAGGTGCCTGCGCGCACAAAAATCATGTGTCATTCTCAGATCAAAAATTATAAAACTCACACACGTTACAAAAGCCGGCTGCATTTTATTTCAAAAATCTCGTTAATTTCCGATCATTGGTCCATTACGAGCTGGATTTATTAAATAGCAAGGATCTGCTATTATTTGATGAAGAATCAAGATTGGAATAGTGGAATTAACGAAAATTAATTAATTCGTGCTACGAGGTTACTGACCGGCAGTGTGGTATGTGAATCAAGTACAAAAAATAAAACGGTGTTAAGTCTTATGTATTGATAATAATATCGTCACCCAACACTCAATCAGGTAGTATATAGGGTGTTCAAAAAATCAACTGCAGGAATTTCGTGTGCGTACTCGGTATCAAAAACCAAGTACATTCCAAAATTTTTTTTTTGTTTTCGAGCATTTTTTTTTCAAAAAAAAATTTTTTTTTCAATTTTTTTTTACTAAATTATTAATTTTTTTTTCAAGCATATTTCTATTGGCCTATTAATATGTCCAATAAAATAAGTTATTTGTAAGTATTTCGATAAATTGCCAGTCCAAAGTCTGCAAAATGTGATGGGAAAGTTGGAATCAGCTGTGAACGCTACACACGGGTGAACGACCTCAAAGAGCAATCAAATTCATTAACATGACCAAAAAAAATGCTTGAAAAAAATTTTTTTTTCTTTGGAATGTACTTGGTTGTTGATACCGAGTACGCACACGAAATTCCTGCAGTTGATTTTTTAACACCTTGTATAACGTCAATTAAGGATTTATCAGGTTAGTCCTATTAATTAAGCTGTTATATTGTATAATAAGTTTGTTCCGTTATAATATACCGTACCATTTGCATTGTGATAGTTTATTGTCACTATTGTATGTTCAGGGCAATTAAATTGGAAATCATACTAATCTAAGTATGGTGATATTGATTTATTACATTTTATTTTTTCGTAATTTAATTTTATTTGCTAAAATATTAACTGAATAGACAAGTATTTTTGCATAGGTAGTAGGTACTTAGGAGCAATATAAATTTTAGAGTGTTAGATATTATTAATTGTTTAATGTTAATGTAATTACCGTATTATTTTAATTATAGTGTTGTACTTCATTGTTAATTTATTGAGTTTTATATGAAGATTAAACCGAGTTTAGTATCTTAGGTAGTAACTAATTAGTGGTAATTTAGGTACATCGGTATAGATATCAGCTGTAGGTTGATTTTAACCCATACGTAGGTACTTATATGATTGTTTACACTTTTATGGTATAAATTCCAGATTTACGCCCGCATCCCAGAATGACCGAGGAAAAGGAGTTAATAAAAAAGCGAGGTAGCTTCAAAGGCCGATTGACTGCGTTTGCCAATTATTTGGACGTGCTGGATGGAAAAACGTTATCTAGTTGTAATATAACGGAACTACAGCTGCGTATAGGCAAGATGGAATTGTTGTACGAACAATACGATGAGGTACAGTTACGTATGGAGTGTATTACTGATGATATCAAGGCACAGTTTTCTGAGCGTTCTGATTTTGAGTCCTTGTATTATAAATCATTGTCTAGGGCTCAGGAATTTGTAAACAACTACAATAAAGATATTGAGTTAGTCTGTAGTAATAAAAGTAATTGTGGTACGAATTTTAAACCAGTTAAGTTGCCCACAATCCAATTGCCAAAGTTTAGTGGATCTTACACCAACTGGTTGGAGTTTCATGACACCTTCACGAGTCTCATTCATTCCAATGATGGCATAGACGAGATCAACAAATTCCACTACCTTCGAACGTCTCTGGAAGGATCCGCTGCCGTAGTGATCCAGTCGATCGAGTTTTCGGCTACTAATTACTCTGTGGCATGGAAGGTATTATGCGAGCGATATGATAACAAAGGATTATTAATTCACAATCATGTTTCCGCCCTTTTTAATATGGAGACAATAACAAAAGAATCCTCTGTTATTTTAAAGAGTTTAATTGACCAAATAAATAAACACTTGCGAGCATTAGAAACCTTAGGCGAGCCTGTTAAATATTGGGATACCCTTTTAATTTATATTTTTACTAGAAAGTTGGACAACCGAACGTTCCGTGAATGGGAGGAGTACAAAGGTCGTATTGACAAAAACAGCAAGATTACCTTCGATGTATTCCTACAATATATTCGTAAGCGCGCGGAATTGATTGAGACTTTGGAATTGTCGCGTAATAACCAGCCTCAATCTATTAATAAGGCAGGGGCTAAGCTGAAGTCTATGGTTACCGTCCAAAGTGATGCTAACTCTAGTTCGGAGTCAGGTACAAAGGTCTGTCCCAAGTGCAAAGGTGACCATTACTTAAGTGATTGTTCACAGTTCCTCGCATTAAGTAACGAAGCACGCATTAAATTGCTGCCAACTTATAAAGTTTGTTTTAATTGCTTTCGTTCAGGTCATTTCGCGAATCGTTGTAAAAAACCAGGTTGTAAACTGTGTAAGCGCAGACACAACACTCTTATCCATGTCACTGATTTGAACCTGTTGCCAATAGTGATAATAATACAAACAACAAGTCGTGTGATAACAACTTGTCGCCGCGATCGTCTTCAACGTCTTCCGCGACTGAGACGAATAATGTCGCGTTGTCGGCCAACGTCACATCTTCGCACAGTGGTGTGAGTCATGATGTGTTATTGTCAACCGCATTAGTCAAATTATATGATCGTAATGGTCGAGAACATATTATTCGTATAGTTCTTGACAGCGGTAGTACATCGTGCTTTGTGACGGAAAGATTATGTCGACAGTTAAATTTAGAGACTAGGCAGATAGATAGGTCGATATTCGGCATCAATAACGTGACTTCTCACGTAGGTAAAACGTGTCGTATTAATATGACGTCATTAAATAATAGTTTCAGTACTGAACTTTATTGTTTCGTTTTACCATCAATCACTAGTGATGTGCCGTGTCGTGAAGTCGATCTATCTATTCTGAACATTCCGTCTCACATCTGTTTAGCAGACCCCACTTTTTACAAGCCCTCTCATATAGATATGCTGATTGGTGCAGATGTCTTCTGGGACTTGTTAGGGTCACAAAGAATCAAGTTAGGTACTGGTAAACCAGTTCTATGTGAAACCAGGTTAGGCTGGGTTGTCTCGGGTCCTATCAGTCGTAATAACGTTGCATTGTTTTCTAGTAACATTAGGTGTAACTTTACTAAAATCAATTCGTCATCTGACGACGATTTCGATAATATTCGAACTGATTTAACTCGCTTCTGGCAGTTAGAAGAAATAAATAAGAAGTCTTCTCATTATTCGCCAGAAGAGAAATTATGTGAAGAGCATTATGTCAACATTACGAGCCGATTACCTGATGGACGTTTTTGTGTTCGTATTCCTCTCAAACAAGATCCTTCTATTTTAGGAGATTCGGTTGATAAAGCTGCTCATTGTTTACAGTCGTTAGAACGAAGGTTAAAAACGAAACCTGATTTTAGTAAAATGTATCACGAATTCATGTATGAGTACGAGTTACTAGGTCACATGACTGAATGTAAACAAACCGATTTAAGCCCTTCTGGTTATTTTATTCCGCATCACGGCGTATTACGTGAAAGTAGTACCACTACGAAACTTCGAGTGGTGTTCAACGCAAGTTGTCCTTCTTCAACTGGCGTTTCATTTAACGATTTACAAATGGTTGGCCCTACTATTCAGGATGATCTGGTGTCGATTCTTCTCCGTTTTAGACAACATAAGTTTGTGCTCTCAGCAGACGTCGAGAAGATGTACAGACAAATAGTCGTCCACCCGTCTGACAGATATCTGCAGCAGATATTGTGGCGAGGTAAGGCATCTGACTCCGTTAAAACGTATAAATTAAACACCGTCACCTATGGCACGGCCAGTGCGCCATTTTTAGCTTTTCGGTGCCTTCATCAATTAGGGCTCGATTGTCAGAATCAGAAGGTTGCTGAAGTCATCAAGCACTATTTTTACGCTGATGATTTATTATCTGGGGGTGATGATTTAGATGAGGTTAGATTGATTCGCCAAGAAGTCACAAATGTACTTGCATCGGCTGGCATGCCCTTGCGTAAGTGGAAATCGAACGAACCTCAATTATTATCTGAAGTCGCTCAATCTTCACTAGACTTAAACATAGGTTCTAGTGAACCTGACAAGTTGCTCGGGCTAGGTTGGTATGCTAGTTCAGATGAATTAGTATTTTCCATAAGTTCAACTATGTCTTGCAGCAGTAACACTAAACGAGATTTACTTTCAGTGATTGCAAAGATCTTCGATCCTCTGGGGCTGTTATCACCACTCGTAATCACTATGAAAATGTTACTGCAGAGAATGTGGTTGGACAAATTATCATGGGATGATCCATTGACCCCTTTTTTTTTTTTTTTTTTTTTTTGCGTGGTAAAATCATCAAATGAGTCCTCCCGCCCAGGGCGGGGCGGGAGGGACTGTCAGACTTGTACTGACTAAAATCCACGATGTTCCTTCAATAGCCCTTTATGTACCAGGGTCACGGTTACCGAGTGAGACAATCCCGCGACCCCGGCAGGCTCCGGCCCTCTTAGGGGGCCCCGTCAGTTTGCTGACAGCTCTTTGAGGCGCGCGTGGAACACAACGCGCCGTCGACCCGGGCATGGTCCATGATCGGACGGCGAGTCACCCATTACTCGCCGCCCGCATGCCCGCGCCTACGGTGGCCGGAGATCGTCTTGCGACGTCCGTTGCCGTGGGCGTCTCCCGCGGCGGCTGGGTCGTGAGGTGGACGCTGTCCTCTCCCTCACGCGTTCCGCCTCCTCCTTTGCTAGCATTACTGCTTCGCAGAAGGAGGCGACCGCTTCCCATTCCGTCTCGCCCCGCAGCATGGCCTCGACCAATGCTGGGCGCGAGAGGTCGCCGCCTATAGCCTCCGTGAGAACACGGCGGTGCTCTGCCCAAGCGGGGCAGTCCTGCACCGTATGCTCCACCGTGTCCTCCGGGCGATCCTCGCAGTGGTGACACCCAGGCGTTTCTTCCTTGCCTATACGACACAGGAACCTCCCGAAACATCCGTGTCCGGTGAGGACCTGCGTCAGGCGGAAGGTGAGGACGCCGTGACGCCTCTCCAGCCACTCCTCAAAGAGGGGTCTTACCGCCGCGATTGCGGCGTGCCCGATCCATTGACCCCTGAAATTAAATTACAATGGCATACCCTCACTCAAAATCTGCCTCTTTTAAAAGAAATTCGTATTCCTCGAATTGTAGTGTGTCATTCATACAAGGAGTTAGAACTCCATATATTTACTGATGCGTCTGAGCGCGCATATGGTGCGTGCGCTTATGTTCGTAGTATTAATGATGCGGGTGAGTGTACCGTTCGATTACTTATGGCTAAAAGTCGAGTGGCGCCAATTAAACCCACTACAATACCAAGGTTGGAGTTATGTGGCGCTGTAGTGGGAGCTCGTTTGTATGAGAAGGTGCTAAACTCACTTCGCCTTAAGTTCTCGAGAGTCTTTTGTTGGACTGACTCGACCATCGTGTTGGGATGGCTACAGATATTGCCATCGAAACTTCAGCCATTTGTACGCAATCGCGTTGCTGAAATTTTAGATCAGGCAAGTCATTGCACCTGGCGGCACGTCCCAACCAATGACAACCCAGCAGACCTACTATCTCGTGGTGTGGATAGTAGTCACCTGCAGGGTTTAGATAAGTGGTGGTCGGGTCCTGACTTTCTCCAACAAGACTCAAGTAGTTGGCCCTCTCAATTTAAATGTTTAGAACTAGGCTCACTCCCCGAAACTAGAACTGATGTCGCTTTAAATGTTGTTCTTGACACTAACGATAAAGTATTTATTATAGACTTCAATCGTTTTTCTAATTATTTAAGACTTTTACGTTCCATGGCGTATGTGTTGCACTTTATTGGGGTGTGTAAACAGCAATTGCCACACAGTAAATTTTTATCTGATGACGAATTAAAGAAAGCATTAAACATTTTAATTTATCAGAGCCAACAGGAATCATTTCCTGAGCATAAATTACTTTTAAATAAACAGAGTTTGCCAAAAAAGAGCGTCCTATTAAAATTTAATGTATAAATATACATTAAATTTTAATAGGACGCTCTTTTTTGGCAAACTCTAAATAGATGACAACAATTTAATGCGTGTCGGAGGACGTCTCGACAATTCAGATTTTTCATTTAATAAACGGCATCCTATAATTTTACAGTCCACTCAAGTCTTTACTAAATTATTATTTGATTTTGAACACAAAAGGTTAATGCACGCGGGTCCTCAATTATTGTTAGCCTCGATTAGAGAATCCTATTGGCCTATAGGAGGACGAAATCTAGCTAAAGCGTGTTATCATAGATGCGTTCTGTGCCGACGTATGCAGGGTAAGGTTGTTGCTCCATTGATGGGTAACCTGCCGCGGCAGCGCCTTCTTCCAGGTGGGTATCGGTTTGAAAGTACTGGAGTTGATTATGCGGGCCCTATTATGAGCGCTAGTCGTCAAGGTCGTGGATGTAGACTCGTCAAGGTGTACATAGCAATTTTTATCTGTTTCACCACAAAAGCTGTGCATTTGGAGCTTGTGAGTGACTTGACTAGCCATAATTATTTACTAGCCTTGTATCGGTTCATTGCACGAAGGGGCAAGCCTGTCCACATATACTCCGATAACGGTACCTCATTTGTTGGTGCGTATAACGAGCTATCTAAATTTTTTAAAAACAATTCTGATGCTTTAAGTGAAAGCATAGCTAATGATGGAATTAATTTCCATTTCATTCCCGCGTATACTCCACACTTTGGCGGTCTCTGGGAAGCGGGTGTCAAATCGGCAAAATATCATTTACAGCGAGTGTTGGGACAATGTAATTTAACTTTTGAGGAACTTAACACCACATTCGCCCAAATAGAGGCAATACTAAATTCACGCCCACTAACGCCGCTGTCGTCAGACCCTGCCGATTGCACTCCACTGACCCCAGGTCATTTTCTCGTCGGCCGGCCACTTACTTCATTGCCAAGGAAGAATTACGAAGACCAATCTGCAACCCATCTTAGTCGTTACAATCGTATTGAGCAACTCCGACAACATTTCTGGACTAGATGGAGTAAGGAGTATGTTGCAGAGTTGCAGCAACGAACAAAGTGGCGTTCTTGCAAGAATGGGTTAAAGTTAGATTCCTTGGTAGTCATCAAAGAGGAGAATCTTCCACCTCTGAAGTGGAGACTGGGAAGAGTCATCGCTGTACATCCAGGCACTGATGGGATCGTACGTGTAGCAGACATCAAGACCTCTACTGGTGTCATCCGGAGGGCCTTCAACAGGATATGCCCATTACCTGTATCTTCAGAATCGGAGTCTGGTTGAAAGCACGACTTTCAACGCCCGGGGGCATGTTGGAGCGCCTACGCATTTACTCATAGCTTTAAGTTTTCCGTCATTCTAACTAAACCAATATGTATTTATTAGGTGCCTGCGCGCACAAAAATCATGTGTCATTCTCAGATCAAAAATTATAAAACTCACACACGTTACAAAAGCCGGCTGCATTTTATTTCAAAAATCTCGTTAATTTCCGATCAGTGTGTTATGAAAATATTGACCACTTATCACCCAGCCGAACACACTAGCCAAAGCGCAAGGTAATCCGGGACCGGGATTGAAACGTGAGCCAGTGTATATTTGATCAAAATACTCGACACCTAACAGAAGATCGATCGGACCGGATCTATCGAAGTCGCGGTCGGCGAGATCAAGATGCTTGTAATGATCCTTGACATGCAACGGTAGTGTTGATGAAGGCATCATGGAAGTAATTTTAGGTAAAACTACTAAAGGTAAATCGAATTTAGGAGACTCACGAGAATGAGGTATAATCGAAGCAAAAGTGTAACCCTTTATATCACAAACATTACTTTGTCCGAGCCCGGTGACGTTCAAATTACATTTCCTAATACGTAAACCTAGGCGGCGCGCGCATGCGCTAGTGATAAAAGAATCCATCGAACCACTGTCAATAACGGCGCGTGCACACTGAAGCGAACCGTCCGCGTGACGTAATCGCACCACCGCCGAGCCCAGTATTTTTGTACTGAAATTATTATTTGTATTCGAAGTTTGTGACGTTACGCAGGTAAGTGTGCTCGTACCTTTAGCGGAACATTCGTGATTTTCGTTGGACTGAACCGAACACGTTAATAAACTTTTATTTTCCACATGTAATAACGTATTATGTTTCGCGTTACAAATAAAACATGTGGTTTTAGATTTAAAATTATTACTATCGTGACCTGGCCTTAAGCAATTGGTACACAATTTGAATTTCTGCACAACTTGTTCACGCTGTTCAAGTGTCATAGAATGTAACTTACCGCATCGGTAAATAGAATGATGTTCATTACAACATAAACAAGGTACGGAGCCCGACGAATTATTATTATTGTTACTTTGATTCGTAGATGCTACCAATGATGATGACTTTTGCTGACTTTTATTTCGAAACTGTTTATTATTATTAGAAGAATTCGATGGAGTAGTCGAAACTGAGATCGGTTGACTAACTTCCAGAATTTTTAAATAGTTTTGTAAATAAACAATTAAATCATTAAACTTAGGAATCTCGTGAGTATTATGTAACTCGAACCGTTTTTTGGTTTCGAGATCAAGTGATCGCGAAGCGATGTGAAATAAAATAAATTCGCTTAGATCATCTATTTTTAACGCACGTAACGCGTTTACGCTTTCATATAAAGAATTGGTCAGTTCGGATAAATTTTCAAGAGACGGTTTGTTGATAGGCGTTAATTTAAATATTTTTTCTAAATATGTATTCGCTAATATGCGTTTGTTGTCATAACGATCTAATAAAAGATTAAAAACTACGGGATAATTCGACGCGGTTATAGGTACGCCCTTGGCCAAGGTCAACGCACACCCAGACAAACACGACAACAAATAATTAAACCTTTCCGTGTCCGAAAGGGAACTATTGCCATGAATGAGCGGGATGTAACTATGAGCTTACCCTCGCACCGTGCGCGTGTCAACAAGTATTCTTATGTGCTCGTTTAATTAATTTGCTAAATAGAGTTAAAGTGGATATCTTATCACTAAAACATACATCAACGTGTAGAAAAGTGTTTAAGCTTCATAGTGCATAAATTAGCCTGTAAATTCACCCTACGGTTATTAAGTAAACACAGTATATACTTATAATTTACGAGTAAAAAATAATTAAGTCAGCTGTTAGCAAGCGGAACGAAGACGTGCCGGGGTCATCGACCGAGCTCCATTCGTCATTCATCGGAAGCTCGAAGACCCACGAACTGAGTGATCGGCAGCGCTCGGTTACGTTCGGACGGTGCGGCGGCGCTTGGACTGCGAATACAATATAGATAACAACACCTACGTCACGTCGCTTGCTCCTGCGCACTGCAAACAAGTTAGTAACTTAATCAGAGACCTTTAAATTGCTTAATATACAATGTCGCTAAAGCAAACGCCGCCGTCTTCGCCTTGCCCCTCAGCATCGACGCAAACACTCAAAGATACCAGCCAACAAGCAGCCTCAACCGCTATGGACACATTAAATAAATCACCGCTCCACCACTGTGACTCTGCACCCGACCTCCAGTCACTTGCTGCAAATATTACGGGACGTAAAAAACGGAAGCTTGCAAATAGTGACATAAATATCTCAGCAACAATAAGGGAGCTTTTTTCTCAATTTTCTGAAGACCAGGACAAACGTTTCCAAGAACTTCAAACCACAATCATTAAACTTAATCAACAAAATGATGAATTGCAAAAGTCTGTTAACGTAATATCTCATAAATACGACGAATTTCTAAGGCGTATTCCTTGTCTGGAGACGGAGAAACAAGAAGATAGGAAAACTATTAGACAACTGGAAGACAAACTTGAACTATTGGAACGGAAATCACGTATGTCGGGTATTGAAATTCGAAATATACCAAAAGAAAGTAATGAGAACAAAGAAAGTCTATGTAACATATTGTTGAAACTGGGAGAAACCATAAATGTTGAAGTAAACCACCCCAGTATCAGGGATATTTACCGTCTAAATACTAAGGACGGGTCAAATCCTGTGATTGTTGACTTCACAACAATACTCGCCAAAGAAAGGGTAATAAAGGGGGTTAAGAGTTTTAATAAAACCAGAAATAAGGGTGAGAAACTCAATACAACCCACCTTAACCCGCAAAACCAGCACAAACCATTATACGTGACTGAAACAATTACACAGAAGGCACATAAATTATACTACCTGGCCCGACAGTTCCAAAAAAATTATGGTTTCGCTTTTTGCTGGACTTCGAACGGAATCGTATATTTAAAGAAAAATACAGACTCTTCCCAAATCCGCATAAACTCTGAGCTGGATCTAGATAAGCTAAGAGTCTCTCAATGACTATATTATGCATTTATGCTAAAATATAGTATGTTTAAAATCTCTAAATACTTAATGCATGTTCTTCACCTTATTCCAAGATTGTATAAATGCCACTGGAATTTCAAAAATATAAAAATACACAACACTATAAATAAGTTAATACTTTTATCTACACATATCAGTTTATTTACAAAATATAATTACAACAAACTACTGCACAAGATCATCACACTCAACAAACAAGGTAAAAAATACATTTTAAATAAACAAAAAATATCTATAGTTAATTCATCCATAATAACATATACAAACATTAACTCACTTACATACATACAACACACTAATTATGATTCACTAAAAAACCTAATTAATAATATTTTATGTTATTTATTAACACTAAAATGTAAACATCTCCTCCAAATATTGTCTCCTATATTTCTACACAACTACATCATTGCTATTGTAATCTCACTAGGCACTGAAGCTGACATTGTTTTTCCTTATATTCCAAATTCAATTATGACTTGCGTAGCTTTGAAATTGACCATGGTTAAAATCTTATTTGACAATTATATTGAAAACTCAACTAACATTCGGTAACTTACATGATTTAACAGAGAACATCGATAAGGTAACAGTATCTGAATCTCTTTATGCTGACATTGAGGACTGTCATAAAATATTTAGGCCATCTTCTGAGAGTTTTGTAGTTATGACTCAGAATATACGTAGCATAAACTGCAATATTGATGGATTCCAATTATTACTATCCAGACTGAAACTACAATGTGATGTACTTGTTCTAACAGAAAGCTGGCTCCTGTGCACAAACAACATACCTAATTTACAGGGATATCGTTCGTGTGCGACAAAAAACAATTTAAAGCAAAACGATGGTGTTGTCATATTTTATAAAGAACACCTCAGTCTCAAAGTTGAAGAACCAAACTTTTGCGAAGGCAACTGTATAATAGCAACTCTTGAAAACCAAATTGCAATTATTGCAATATACCGGTCACCATCTTATTCAAACTTAGATTCATTCCTTACATCACTAAATGATATTTTAACATCTTACTCTACCTTCAAAAATATAATGGTTATTAGGAGACATCAATATTGCAATAAATTCACATAAAATTGACCTTCAAGGCGAACGTTACCTAAATTTGGCCGCTAGTCATGGCTTGCTACCATCACATCAATTAATTACAAGACCAGAAAGCAAAACATGTATTGATCACATACTCCTAAAGACAACAAGTACATGTAAAACTATAGTACCAGAAACAACGCTGACCGATCATTATCCGGTCTTACTATGCATGAACTTTAAAAAAACTCATCAATTTGCAACCACAACCATAAAGCAAATTGACGAGGATGCCTTGAAGGAGGAAATATCAAAAATTGACTTCAATGTTGTATACGAGTCCCATGATCCAAACCTATCCCTGAGTCATATTACTCACTGCCTTAAGACAGCAATTGAAAAAAACTCCAAAATCATTACGCTATCGCGTCGAAAGAAGATTATTAAACCATGGATCACACAAGGGTTGCTGCGCTGTATGAGAAACAGGGATAAGCTACATAAAAAATCAAAACAATCACCAGATAATCATACTTTAAAATTAACATACACACGCTATTTGCCGTGGGGCGCCGGCTTAGAATTGCGTTCCCCCAATTCATCCCGTGGGTGTCGTAAGAGGCGACTAAGGGACAAACCGGAGGTCGGGCAGCAGCGTCCTCCGTGTACCTACTGCACATCCTCACTGCGATCGCCAACCCGCCTGCCAAGCGTGGCGATTAAGGCAAATTACCCCCTTTATGATTGAAAGCACAGAAACCAGGCCCCCAGTCCCCGGCAGCTCCGCTATCCCTGGCGCGGGTAGCGGTCAAGGTAACGGCGGAGCAGGGGGTGCTAAGAATCTCCGGAAGAGATCCGGCTACCCACCCCCACGACGACTGGCCCTGGTAACACACAACATACGCACAATGAGGACTGACGAAAAGATCTGCGAGCTGGAAGAGGAGCTGAGCAAGTTACACTGGGACATTATAGGGCTATGCGAAGTCCGTAGAGAGGGGGAGGACACCGTAACCCTGAAGTCTGGTAACTTGCTCTACTACCGGGAGGGCGACCAACAGTCCCAAGGTGGTGTCGGGTTTCTCGTTCACAAGTCCCTCGTAAACAACATAATAACCATCGACAGTGTGTCGAGCAGGGTGGTATACCTAATACTCAGAATATCCAAAAGATATTCGCTGAAGGTCATTCAGGTATACGCACCGACCTCGTCACACTCCGATGATGAAGTGGAGACTATGTATGAGGACGTAAGTAGGGCCATACATAGTACCAAAACCCACTTCACTGTTGTTATGGGGGACTTTAACGCAAAGTTGGGCAAGAAAAGCGGTGATGAGTTGAGAGTGGGGCAATTTGGGTATGGGCAACGGAACCCTAGGGGACAGAGGCTGGCCGACTTTCTGGAGAAAGAGGAACTCTTCATGATGAACTCTTTCTTCCAGAAGCCACCTCACAGGAAATGGACCTGGTTGAGTCCCGATGGTTTCACGAGAAACGAGATAGACTTCTTCATGACCGACAAGAAACGGATATTCAGTGATGTCTCTGTGATCAACAGGGTAAAAACCGGTAGTGATCACCGAATCGTAAGAGGCTCGCTGAATATCAATGTTAAACTTGAAAGGTCCAGCCTGATGAAGTCTACGCTCCGACCTACTCGGTCCCATATTCAAAACCCCGAAAGCTTTCAACTCGAGCTCTCTAATCGCTTTGCTTGCCTTGAGAACTTAGTTTCAGTGGACGAGATCAACGACGGGCTAGTGGAAACTGTCCGCACGGTAGGCTCTAAGTTTTTTAGACCCTGCCGTAAAGATAGACCTCAGAAATTGACCGAGCAAACCTTCAACCTCATGGCTGAACGACGCTTGCTACAGCTGCAGTCTTCCGATGACGCGAAGTCATATAGGCAGCTCAATAGACGTATATCTAAGTCCTTGCGACACGATCTGCGTCTCTTTAATACGAATCGTGTTAAAGAGACCATACAGCGAAACCAAGGCTCCAAAGTGTTCGCAAAGGACAAGTCTATTGGGCAAAGCCGGATGACAAAGCTGAAACGGGAGGATGGCAGCATAGCGTCGACCAAAGCAGAGGTTTTAGGCGAGATCGAGAGGTTCTATGGACAGTTATACACTTCGGTCGCAAAGCCCGTTGACAGCTTGGTAAGAGATCCAAGAGCCAAGCTGTCCCGACATTATACCGAAGATATCCCGGACATCAGTCTGTACGAGATTAGGATGGCCCTGAAGCAGCTTAAGAACAACAAGGCGCCGGGCGAGGACGGAATCACTTCAGAACTTCTGAGAGCGGGTGGAACACCGGTACTTAAAGTCCTCCAGAAACTCTTTAATTCCGTCCTGTCCGAGGGCAAAACGCCTCAAACGTGGAGCAGGGGTGAGGTGGTGTTGTTCTTCAAAAAAGGTGATAACAGCCTATTGAAGAACTACAGACCCATCACGCTTCTGAGTCATGTTTATAAGCTGTTTTCAAGGGTTATCACGAACCGTCTCGAACACAGACTTGATGACTTCCAGCCTCCCGAACAAGCCGGTTTCCGAAGAGGCTATAGTACCATAGACCACATCCATACGCTGCGGCAAGTTATACAGAAGACCGAAGAGTATAACTTGCCATTATGCTTAGCGTTTGTGGACTATGAGAAAGCCTTCGATTCGGTGGAAACATGGGCGGTACTTGAGTCACTCCAGCGATGCCGTATTGACTATCGGTACATCGAGGTGTTGAAGTGTTTGTATAATAACGCCACCATGTCGGTCCGAGTACAGGAGCAGAGCACGAAGGCAATTCCATTGAGAAGAGGCGTAAGACAGGGGGACGTTATCTCCCCTAAACTGTTTACTGCCGCAATGGAAGACGCCTTCAAACTCCTGGAATGGCAAGGACTTGGCATCAACATCAACGGCGAATACATCACTCACCTTCGGTTTGCCGACGACATCGTAGTCATGGCAAAGTCGATGGAGGAACTCAGCGTGATGCTCGATGGCCTCGACCGAGTTTCACAACGGGTGGGCTTGAAAATGAACATGGACAAGACGAAAATTATGTCAAATTCCAATGTTGTGCCCACCCCAGTCTCTGTTGGAAACTCGGTACTCGAAGTTGTTGACTCATATATCTATTTAGGACAAGTAGTCCAATTAGGTAGGTCCAACTTCGAGAAAGAGGTCAACCGCCGAATCCAACTCGGTTGGGCAGCGTTCGGGAAGCTACGCAATGTCTTTTCGTCCGAAATACCTCAGTGCCTCAAGACGAAAGTCTTCAATCAATGTGTGTTACCAGTGATGACTTACGGCACCGAAACGTGGTCTTTCACTATCGGCCTCATCTCAAAGCTCAAAGTCGCTCAGCGAGCTATGGAGAGGGCTATGCTCGGTGTTTCTCTACGTGATCGAATCCGAAATGAGGAGATCCGTAGACGAACTAAAGTCACCGATATAGCCCACCGGATTAGCAAGCTGAAGTGGCAATGGGCAGGCCATATTGCTCGCAGAGCAGATGGCCGATGGGGTCGAAAAGTGCTAGAGTGGAGACCGCGGACGAGCAAGCGCAGCGTAGGACGTCCACCAACGAGGTGGACAGACGACCTTGTAAAGGTCGCCGGAAGACGCTGGATGCAGGTCGCTTCCAACCGGTATATGTGGAGATCTAAAGGGGAGGCCTATGTTCAGCAGTGGACGTCCTATGGCTGAGATGATGATGATGATGACGCTATAGAAATTACTGTAATAATATTATAAAAAAAGTTAAACGAACCTATGAAAAAAACCTTATCCACTCGGTACAAAGTGTATATAATAAAAAGCTGTGGAAAATAATTAAAGACGTCACAAATACTAACAAAAACACACACAACTCAAATGAGCTACTATCACTAGCTGACTTGTAAGGTCCTTTCGTCTCTTACCACCAGCTGCCAGCGTAGATTGCCATGAGACTATGGGTTCTGTTCGCATGAGGTGTTGATTGAAATAAAAGAGATACTTCCGTCTTCTCAGCTATTTAATGTCTTGGTGCACACTTCAATGATACAGGAACATAGCATTTGTCAAGCTTCCTTATAATGTTAGGTTATAGAAATAACACTTACTTCAGGTAGGACATACTACCATCTATCCAGGTCGATCAGTTGATATGCAACGAAGACGGCATTGCGGCCTGTGTGAACTTGTAGAATATAACACGTGGCTTGGAACCAGAGCTTGTTCTAGATTACTTCATATTACGTGCCACGAGTTGAGAAGACGTTTTTAATTAATTAACTAAGTATTATTTTAAATAATGTTTGAAACCCTGAAAGTATCAGAAAAGAAATCTATGAGCATTTCAACCCAAAATCATGGTGAAAATGATGTTATGTAATTGTAACAAAACAGGAAATAATTATCAATACATACGCTTATGCGGTTCCCTTATATTAATGCACTTTCATTTTAGCCGCTGTACCACGCCTTGTCCGCGTCATTAATTTATTTAATTAAACTATTCTTTGTTCTAAATTAATCGCGTGTTCTTGCTCAAGAAAAAAAAAGAACGAAAGTTACACGTCAATACGTCATCATCTTAACTTTTTTTTAGACCAGCAACCAGTCCCTTTGATCCCAGACCATGCTGTATTTAATTAAACTTAATTCAACTGAAATCTATTACAATTAATTATTATTTGAATTTTATCTATGTAATTATTAAATTTTATTTAGAATTTAGAAAACAAATATGTTACACTCCAACGCCATCTATTTTATTTTTTCAGAATCAACTGCAACTATTTCCCATTAGTTCGCGCCTTTGTCAATAGAGGGCGTTACCCGTCTCCAATATTTCCAATTCTACTTTTATTCCCGTTACAGTACACCTTTCCCCAGTTAAAAAATTTTTGCTGACCAAAAAATTTTTTTTTTTCTTCATCATGTGCATTGAAAGCTCGAAATCATTCTATTGAAAACTGAGACAGTCTGAAACCAAATGCTTTAGACTTACAGACTAAATTACTAAATGTTAATGGCTAGTAGCACAATTCCGAAACAAAACCTATTTGGCAAATTCGTACATTGATTGCTCCTGCCTTAAACTATCTAAGTACTAAACTAAATATAATAATAAGCGCATGTCTGCCTATCTACATATAGCACGTAGCTACTCTCTGCAGACATCAACTAATTAACTAATTTTTATTGACTAATCATGCCTTAGTCTAATTAATTTACTAATTAAGTTAAGTTTTAAGTTAAATAAACACTATCCTTGAAACCTAGATAAGTGTTATCTAGAAAGTATCAAGCCAAAGTATAGGCAAATACTTATTTAAGTTTTTTTTTTTTTTTTAAATTATTAAGTAAACCCTATCTCCAATTGATGTAGATAGGTGTTTTATTAAGTGTTAAGTTACAAAGTATAGGTTAATATACTTGGTCAAGTTTTTAAGTAAACACTATCTTTCACTCACTTGGAATTAAAAATTGATGCATTAGAACAACACATCAGAAACGTTGAGCAAGAACAACTAGCCAATGTACTGGAGATCACAGGCATTCCTGATAATGAGAACGAGGATCTGAACATACTCTCAACTAAAATAGCTTCGAAGCTGAACATTGAGAAACGCCAAGTTACAATGGTCAAAAGATTGAAAGGCAGGAATGATAAAGAAGGAGTTATTCAAGTAAAGCTACAACAAGAGGAGCAGGTGGAACAGTGGATACGTACAGCGCGGAAGGAAATCATTGTTGTTCAAGATGTATTCCCTGAGGTCAGTCCTAATTTAGCCAAGTCAAAAGTTTCGTTTCGATATGCACTTACCAAAGCAAATAAATCACTACTGTGGCAAGCTAAACAAACATTGAAGGATATTTGCAAGTACATCTGGTTCCAGAATGGCAGAATACTGGTTCGTAAAAGTGAAAACGACAAACCGATTGTCATAAGGAACATTAGTGATATTGATAAAATGGTGGTGCCGAAAAATTATTATCGATAATAGTTAGACTCAGTGATCACAGCACTTTCTTCACCGCAAATATCAGAATTCCTTGAATGTTCAACCATCAACGAGTTTAGTAATCACCTTCCAAATAATAAACAAAAACTAAGTATTGTGCATATTAATATTCGCTCGATTATCAAAAATTTCTCTTTGCTTCTACAATTCACCGATTCTTCAAAAATTAATGTTGACGTTATTATCTTAACAGAGGTAGGTATTTCGAAAAGCAGTAATCTCATTCAATTCTTCAATATAAACGGCTACGAAATGTTTCATACATTGCGGGAGCAACGTAAGGGTGGTGGCATTGTGATATATGTTAAACGCACCAACAACTTTCAAATCGTAAATAATGTGTCACTAAACCACTGCGAGTACATAATAGGACAACTAACCACATCATATCACTACACGACATCAATCTGCGCAGTGTACAGACCTCCCAACAACAGTAAACACTTGTTTATCAAAGAATTGAAAGAGCTGTTATGTAAGGACAACTTCAAACACACTGACCTATACTTGTTGGGGGATATCAACATTGATTTGAAATTGAATGACAAGATACGAGACTATTATATGAGTTGTTTAGCTGAGTGTGGTTTAACGAGCGCGATTTCAGATTACACGAGAATCGAAAAAAGAAATGATATTGTCACTCAAAGTTGCATTGATCACATTTTTGTGAGATCGCGCTCGTTAGACCTTTACTCGGCGGCACTCGGTGTGGTTATGGCAGACCATCGCATGATAGTATTGTGTTGTGTTGGAAGTGGAGCTAAAGACGCTATACAGGATGTTGCTAACGTAAAAGAATTAATTGATCATAATAAATTAAAATCAAAATTGGACGCCATAGATTGGAATATGGTTGATAGCATGCAATGCCCTATAGATATATATAACTATATTAAAAATAGCTTTGAATGTTGCTATGCGCAGTCTAAGTATTCAAAAATAATTAAAACCAATAGCAAAAGAAATAAAGAATTGTGGATAACCAATAAAATTAATAATATGTGTCTTAAAAGAGATCTTCTATTCAGTCAGTGGAAACAGGATACAAACAATAAAATACTTAGATTACATTATAATAAACAAAGAAATATGACTAAAAAATTGATAGACAAATCTAGAAACCAATATTACTTTAACCTTATCAATGAAAATAAAATGAATAAAAAGAAATTGTGGGACATATTAAACACACTATCTGGTCGGATTTGTAAATCCGTTGACGAAGCAATAATCAAAGCATTCAACAAAAATGATTTAACTATTAGTAAAATTGCCAACAACTTTAGTAAGGAATTTAGCGAAAATGTGATCAAAATTCTACCTAAATGCAATATAAAACTAATCCCTGAATCTGAATACATATTTCCAACTAACAAGTCCATGTTATTTAAAAAACCAACTGTACGTAATATATCAACTATTATAAAACAGCTTAATATCAATAAATCACCTGGTATAGATGGTATTCGATGTATAGACGTGAAAGTTTTAGGTGATAAGATAGTTAAGGTCATAGTTAAGTTAATTAACGCTAGTATACAAGTTGGAAAATATCCTAAAGAATTAAAGTCTGGCATCGTGCGACCAATTTATAAGAATGGATCTCATAGTGACTACGACAGCTACAGGCCCATTACAATTTTACCAGTCATTGATAAAATTATAGAAAAATACGTGTGTCAACAAATACAGAATTTTTATATAAAAAACGACGTTCTGTCGGGTTCCCAGTTTGGCTTTCAACCCAATAAATCAACTTCAATTTTGCTTTCTAAATTTACAGATGAAATAAACCAACACCTAAACGATAAAAGACATGTCATACTGTTATTTATTGATTTTAGCAAAGCTTTTGATACACTCAAGCATGACACACTTCTAAACAAACTTGAGAATACAGGAGTTCGAGGCCCAATATTAAGATGGTGCAAAGATTATTTAAGAAATAGAACTAGCCGTGTAAAAATACGTAACGAACTCAGTGATGAGGTTGTAGTAGCTACGGGAACAGCACAGGGTACAGTTTTGGGTCCCTTGCATTATTTAGCGTACGTCAATGACATGGAGAATGTTATAAGAGATTGCTCAGTCTATCAATACGCGGACGACACCTGTCTCGTAGCAGCTGATAAAGACATATCTAAGGCTGAACAGGCGATTCAAAATGATTTTGATAATTTGTGTAAATGGGCTCATGATGCTGGATTGGTACTTAATGCTGGTAAAACTAAAACTATCCACGTTCGATCCAATCATTTAATTAACTCGGACAAGCCCATTAAAGTAATTGCGCACACTCACCAATGTTTGCATGATGTGCGATTATCTAGCCTTGGTTGTAAATGTGAATCGTTGAAGCAAGTTACCAATTACAAATATTTGGGTTTAATCGTTGATGAAAGATTTAACTGGAGATATCACATTGACTCAATTTGCGACAAACTGCGAGCAATGCTAGCCAAATTTGCAATAATTAAATACAAAGTACCTTTTAAAATATTGCTTAACGTTTATAATGCACTCGCGGAGTCAATAATTTCCTATGGTATCACTAGCTATGGCAGAACATTTAAAACTTACCTAGACAAAATATACAACCTACAACTTCGTCTATTAAAAATAATAATACCAAATAAAATTAAAAAAACACTTTATGATGGTGATGACGTAACAGGTTTCTTTAAATATTGCAAAGTCTTGCCAATACACATTAAAGTACAAATGTTGTTATTGATAGAACAGTTCACCAACAAAGAGTTGCAAATTAAATTCGTTCCTCGTATAGCAACAAGATCGGCGGCACAATCGAAATTGGTAGTTCCGAGGTATAAAAACTATTACGGGAAACGTACGAACGCTTATTTGATACCTACTCTAATCAATGATATTCCAACAAAAATTCAATCGGAGATAACAAACACTAATTATAAATATAAATACAAAACATTCTTTAATTCTCTTTGAAAATGCATCATCCTGTTTAAATTTCATTCAATTAGTAAATCATCGACGGGCTGCCTGACCCGCACTCTCGTTGTTTTTGTAATAGTTTTACTTATTATTTTTAAAGTACCTCACATTTTTTATTTTTTCTTTTTAGAAACTAATATGCTGTAAAATATGTGTATTTAGTTAGTATGTATTAAGACTGCTTAGTGTTTCAACATCCGGACAAACCTATTGAGGTTTTTGAGATGTTAATTTATGTAATATGATTTTTTCCTTATGTGTAATAAATGAAAAAAAAAAAAAAAAAAATTAATGTAGATATGTGTTTTATTAAGTGTTAAGTGGTGACACTTTTAAGTCCCATTCGAATACTACTAAGTTTAACAATCATTGTGTTTCCTTTCATACATCTGCAAACATTCCTTATTAATAAAATTGCTATAGCTATTTAATTTTGAAAAAAAAAACCTTTTACCCTACCAACATGCATCCATCCCTCTTCAAGTTAAATATTTGCACGTCTATTGCTAATTTCGTGCAAATATTGGATTAACATCAACAATGTATAAAAATTAGGAGTCTTCATATTTTAAGATGTCTTTAATGTGAAATTTACCTAAGTCTTTGTCCTGCATGTCTTTTAAACTATACACTACAGGTGAGTGTTTCTTTGAAATAACACATCTTATAAAGCGCGGTGCTAGCTTTGAAGTAAAGTTTTTACTAGCATCCGACAAAGTAAATGTTCTTTTATAGACAATTTGACCTACTTTAAATTCTAAAGGTCGCTTTCTTAAGTCATAGTGCTTTTTATTTTTATCGTGCACAAGTTTCAAGTTTTTACTAACCTCCTGGAAAATTGATTTAAGTTCTTTTAAGTCATCACCATGAATTCTAGGGTCTACAGTTGATAGATCTGAATCAGGCTGTGGCACTTCAGAGTCTTTATGTAACTTACCATCTACAAACATCTCTCTCCCATGTACGAGAAAGTAAGGTGAGAATTTAGTTGACTCGTTTACTGAGGTGTTCAGTGCACACTGAATTTCTGGAATGTGATCGTCCCACTTCCTGTGATTTGTTTTCACATATGAGGCAATCGCATACAGAACATTTCTAATGGCTCTTTCTGCCTGATTAACCTGCGGGTGATACCTAGGATTATAGTAAATATTAGGCACATTATATTTGCACATTAAATCTCTAAATTGTTTTGAAATGAATTGCGGACCATTGTCTACATAGACAAATTTCGGTATCCCATGCACCAGAAACACTTTTTCTTCCAGAATTTTAACAATAGCATTGCCTGTTGCGTTCCGTATAGGAAACAACATAACATACTTACTAAAATAATCTGAACATACTAAGAGATTTGTGTTCCTTTTAGTGGACACAGGAAAGGGTCCTAACAAATCGCAACAAATCGCTTCAAATGGTTTTGTAACCTGTTTAGGGTTGCCCATTAAACCAGGTCTCGACGAATTTACCGGCTTGTACTCTTTACACGTTTGACAATTATTAACATAATTTTCGACATCTTTATACATATTTTTCCAAAAATAATGTAATGCTAATCTTTTATGGGTTTTAAATATACCAAAGTGGGCGCCTGTGGGATCATCATGAAATTGTTTTAATAGAGGTCCCACATCATCACTTGGAATCACTTGTTTCCAAGTGACTTGTGATGTTAAATTATATTTATTTTTTGAATGTCGAAATAATTTACCATCTTTAAGAGAATAATTTGGAAATTTATGGGGAAACTTTTCACAATTTTCTACCATTTTTAAATACCATTTATCTTGGATATTGTCAGATATGTCTAACGATTCAATTTTAATTCTTGAGAGTGCATCCGGTAAAACCATCTCTTTACCCTTCCTATGAACGATATTAAAATCAAATTGGCTTAAGCGAATACTCCACCGAGCTAACCTGCCTGTGGGATTCTTTAATTTATAAAACCATTGTAGTGATGCATGATCAGTGACTATATTACATTTTTGACCCTCAACATACATTCTAAACTGCTCTAAAGCAAACAAGACTGCTAATAATTCACGTTCTGTAGTAGTGTAATTAACCTCGTGCTTATTAAGTAATCTACTACAGAATGCTACAGGATGGTCAAAATTGTCATATGACTGTGTCAGTACGGCACCAATAGCATATGCTGAGGCATCACATTGAATTGAAAATGGTAAATTAAAATCTGGACATTTAAGAATTGGAGCTGAGACTAAGTTTGATTTTAATTTATTAAAAGCCTCTTCTGCTTCCTCTGTCCATTCAAAGTTTATATTCTTACAAGTTAATTTACTAAGTGGTCTACTAATTTTAGAAAAATCCCGTATGAATCTACGGTACCAACCAGCCATTCCCACAAATCTTTTAACTTCTTTGGGTGAGGTGGGTGTGGGGTAATTGAGAATAACTTCCACCTTAGAGGGATCGGTACGAAGACCCTGCTTATCAACCATGTAGCCAAGATATTTAAGTTCCTTTCTACAGAATTGAGATTTACTCATATTAATTGTTAAGTTTGCGTCTGCTAAACGTTGACATACTTTTTCCAACAACTTAACATGTGTATCAAATTCACTGGAAATGCATATAATATCATCCTGAAAAACAAATACTTTATTATCAAATTCAGGACCAAACAATTTATCCATAAGTCGTTGCATAGTGGCAGATGCTCCTACCAGACCAAACGACATAGTGGTATAGTGGAAGAGACCACGTCTAGGGACTGTAAATGCAGTTTTTTCAGCAGACTCCTCACTATCATATTCAATTTGCCAATATGCAGCACTCAGGTCAATTGAAGTTAAATATCTTGCATCTCTCAGGCTATCAAGTATTTGATGTATGTAAGGCAAAGGATAAGCATCAGCCTTAGAAACGGCATTAAGTTTTCGACAGTCTAAACAAAGCCTTAGTTTACCATTAGGTTTGGTTACCATGACAACTGGGGAATTCCAAGGTGAGTTAGAAGGCACTACAACTCCAAGTTGCAGCATTCTATCAAGTTCATTTTCCAATGCTAATTGTTTGGAAGGTGACAAAGGATAATATCTTTGCTTAATTGGTGGGCTATTACCTGTGTCTATTTTATGAGTAATTAATTTTGTCCTACCTAAACCTACTTTTTCAGTATTAATCTTATCAAATTTATCAATGACCTTCTGTAGAATTAATTGTTGTTCAGAAGTCTATGAATCAAAACATTCTAAACCTTGGTCCAGGCTAACTGAATTAATATAATTGTCAGGTATATTAAAAATTTTATTATTATTATTTAATGTGCTGTCTAAAGTTATCAAAAATGCTTTGCAAAAATCCATACCTAAAATGATTGGAGTAATTATGTTGGGAACTATGTAGAATTTTATAACTTTAATTTTATTTAAATAATTAGTGGGTAACTGCATAAAGCCTAAACATTGAATTCTTGAACCATCTGCAGCCCTTACATTTTGACCTTTTGGTAATTTAACTAATTTAAATCCATATTTCATAAATAATTTATGTGAATTATCCCCCAATATTGAGCAAACCGCTCCAGTGTCTAGCAAACCATAAACTTCCAAATCTAAAACTTTTACCAATAAATGTGGTCGAATGTCATGTGTCTTAGCTTCAAAGTGAGCCACATCAATATGTGATGAGAAAGATGTTAAGTTAATCACTATGTTTTTGTGACTCACGTTAATTAGTTTTTTGAGCACTTAGGACAGTTAGTTCTTTTAACACCTTTTTCACCACATTTAAAACAGACCAAATCCTTTGAAGTTTTACACTTACTCGTGAAATGATTTGTGCTGTTACACCTAAAACATTTTCTCCCTTTTGCTTCTGAAGTAGAAGGAGCGTCAACGACAGTAACTGGTTCTCCAGACCTATCTGACCTTGGTTTATGATCAGTTTTCTTCGTAGGCTGAAAATCCTGACTAAGTTTCGCTTTTGAGAGGTTAGGTTCTACAAATTGTTCTGACCTAGCACGAGCAAGTTCTAATTTCTTACCATACAAAAGTAAATCTTTAATGGAATTAATATCTAGTAATGCCATTTCCCTCATATACTCAGGTCTTATGTTGTGCATTAGGATTTCTAATTGTTCATCGTCAGAGAGAGGTCTAGACAATCTATTAAACACACCCTGCATAAGTGACAAATATACGATTATTGTCTCTTGCTTCGCCTGCGTACGGGAGCGTATTTCCTGAGTCAACCTATAATCAAGATCAGGAATGTCGAAATCTTCCCTTAAACGAGCAAGTAAATGTTTATATGACGTAAAGGTGTGTTTGTATGATCTAAACCAATGTAATGCAGACTTATCTAAAAGATCTGAGAAAGCAATCAATGCACGATCTGCAGATATACTTCGAGCCTGTCTCAACTCTTCTAAACGTTCAATGAAACTCCTAACACATGTAGTACCATCATACTTTAAATTTAAAGAACACAGATTAATTGGTCTATCTTTAACAACAACTAATTGTGTTTTTTCTGCTGATTCATTTTCAGAGGAGGGATCATGAGTAGACTGCATCTCCTCTTCATCAGAGCCATCCTCTAAAGATGTTATCAACGTTACCAATTTATTTTTAAGTTCGATTAATTCCGGTGATTTATCATTCACGCGTGAAATTCTCATCAAGTAATATTGCGAACGAGCTAATATTCGCTTAACAGTGGAGCTATCTCCCTCGGTTATATCCTTATGTAATAGGCACAGCTCCTCAATAGGTTCCTTGCATAAGCGTACCTCATCTGCACTCGCTGGGGTTGCATAATCCTCTGGTTTAATGCTACCTCTCCGAAACAAACCACACAGACCGCGATACCGCCTGCGAAGCACATCCCTGGTCGCCTTTACATCTGTGGATATATTAAAATATTTAAGCTCATGTAATAATTCTTCTTTACGAAGATAGTCAATCCAAATTGTCTTATCCATATTGAATTTAAATATTTAAACAGTCTTTGATAAGTATTTTAAATCTAATTTTTAAGTTAAATGAATGTAAATAGTAATTTTACATTAATCAAGGTGAATTAAATTAAATTAGAGTCAATCCATTCAAGTAATTTACAAGTTTACAATGTTAACATGACATGTGGCATAACCTTAATTTTTAACACAAAGTGTTGATGTTTCAAGTTGTATGACTTTATTTAAATTAAGAGGAGTCTATACAATTAAGCTTTATTACATCAATAATGTGGAAAGATTTACCTATTAAAAATGTTAACATGTGCTATCAACTAATTTTGAAAACTCAAATTCACAAAAATGTACTAAGTTAAATGACTCTAATTACTAATCAATAAGTTAAATCAAATTAAGTCAGATCAAGCTCTTAATCTTGAAGTGAAGATTCCAATCTGACCTCATGCGACACGTAGGGCGTCCAATTGTAAGGTCCTTTCGTCTCTTACCACCAGCTGCCAGCGTAGATTGCCATGAGACTATGGGTTCTGTTCGCATGAGGTGTTGATTGAAATAAAAGAGATACTTCCGTCTTCTCAGCTATTTAATGTCTTGGTGCACACTTCAATGATACAGGAACATAGCATTTGTCAAGCTTCCTTATAATGTTAGGTTATAGAAATAACACTTACTTCAGGTAGGACATACTACCATCTATCCAGGTCGATCAGTTGATATGCAACGAAGACGGCATTGCGGCCTGTGTGAACTTGTAGAATATAACACGTGGCTTGGAACCAGAGCTTGTTCTAGATTACTTCATATTACGTGCCACGAGTTGAGAAGACGTTTTTAATTAATTAACTAAGTATTATTTTAAATAATGTTTGAAACCCTGAAAGTATCAGAAAAGAAATCTATGAGCATTTCAACCCAAAATCATGGTGAAAATGATGTTATGTAATTGTAACAAAACAGGAAATAATTATCAATACATACGCTTATGCGGTTCCCTTATATTAATGCACTTTCATTTTAGCCGCTGTACCACGCCTTGTCCGCGTCATTAATTTATTTAATTAAACTATTCTTTGTTCTAAATTAATCGCGTGTTCTTGCTCAAGAAAAAAAAAGAACGAAAGTTACACGTCAATACGTCATCATCTTAACTTTTTTTTAGACCAGCAACCAGTCCCTTTGATCCCAGACCATGCTGTATTTAATTAAACTTAATTCAACTGAAATCTATTACAATTAATTATTATTTGAATTTTATCTATGTAATTATTAAATTTTATTTAGAATTTAGAAAACAAATATGTTACACTCCAACGCCATCTATTTTATTTTTTCAGAATCAACTGCAACTATTTCCCATTAGTTCGCGCCTTTGTCAATAGAGGGCGTTACCCGTCTCCAATATTTCCAATTCTACTTTTATTCCCGTTACAGACTGTCCTCAACAATCACTTAACAAAGTGAATCGTTTCTTTGTGGAAGTAGGTGGATTACTGGCGGATAACATAATGCAAAATAAAAATTCGTTCCCAACAAACACAAAATCTGATAGCTCTCCACTTGGGCCCACAGAAATCAACTCTTTTGTATTAGAGGATACGGATGAATGTGAAGTGAACCGACTCATTATGAACCTAAAAGCTGATAGCAGTACAGGCTTCGACGGAATTAGTAACAAATTCTTAAAAGAATTCAGAAGTATACTGGTTCCTCCACTTACCTTTATTTTTAACTCCTGCCTGCAAAACGGAATATTCCCAGAATGCTTAAAGAAGTCCGTGATATGCCCGATATATAAGGGGGGAAACAGAGAATGCATCACCAACTATAGGCCAATATCTATACTTCCATCTCTATCAAAGATCCTGGAGAGAATAATCAATGTAAGACTCATGAGGTACCTGGAAAGTAAAAATCTGCTCTCTCCAAATCAGTTTGGTTTTCGGAATGGAAAATCCACGGAACAAGCTGTAAACACAATTATAGGTCACATTAGTGATAGCTTGGATGGAAAGAAAAAATGCCTAACCATCTTTTTAGATCTTGCAAAGGCCTTTGATACAATCTCTGTTTTCTCGCTCTTGGCGAAGCTCGAAAGACTGGGAATCAGAGGCACACAGTTGGAACTTTTTAAGAGTTATCTTACCCAACGCCGTCAGTGTGTTCGTGTAGGTAATTTTACTAGCTCTGACCTGCCAATCACGCACGGAGTACCACAGGGTAGCATCTTGGGACCATCCTTGTTCCTCGTATATACACCGTGACTTTTTAGTCGTCTTACAACGGCAGCCCAGTTCATGTATCCAATGACTAGAACACGTTTATAATAAAAAAATAGGTATTTAAGAGATTTGAAAAAAAATTAAATAAATTTTTAAATCATTATTATGACGCAAGGAGTAGTTAAAAACACCCTTGTCTCATAGAAAATGGAGATGGAATGATCTGCCTGACTATTGCGCTGGGTAGGTATACTCTACAGCTTGATACGTTAACATTTTCATATTTCTAATGTACTTATTTATTAATAATAAAAATTATTTTTAACGATTAAAAAAAAACTAAACTCGCCTAGATGTATTTTAGGTCGGGGACATTACGTGGACCACTTTTGTAAGACGACTAAAAAGTCACGGTGTATAAACGACCTCACCAACTTAAAACTAAGTCACGGCAAAATCATCTCCTTTGCGGATGATACAGCTCTCTTTTTCTCCGCCGAAAACTGGAATGAAGTCTTTGATGCTGCCCAATCTGGATTTAATACTGTTAGAAAGTGGCTTAATGAAAATATCTTGACGTTGAATATTGACAAAACAAAATACATCTGTTTTAGTATTCGACCAGGCATGATTACTAATCACCCTTATACCATTATTTCCCATGAATGTACATCACCGGATGCCTGCTCGTGTGCTGAAATTGAGCATGTTGACCAAATCAAATACTTGGGCGTTACCATAGATAAAAACCTCAATTTTAAAGAACATGTAAAAATTTGACAGGAAGAATTCGAAAACTCATATATAGTTTTAAAAATATACGACACATTGCTGATCCTTCTATCTTGAAACGGATATATTTCGCCCTCTGCCAGTCACTCATAACATATTGTTTATCAGCTTGGGGAGGTGCACCAAAATCTACAATTAAACCTGTTGAGGTGGCCCAACGTGCAATACTTAAGGTAAGCACTTTTAAACCGATGCTTTTCTCTACTACCTCGCTTTATCAATTGTGTGGAGTGCTAACGGTACGACAACTATTTATACTGAAAATAATTGTAATACAACATGCAAAAATAAATTACAACTCCCAAATTTTAAATAAAAGAAGAAAGGACATTGTCTGTACACAACATAGGTTTTATAACACCAAATTTAGCTCAAGATTCATTAACTCTCTCGGCCCCTATATTTACAACCAAATTAATAAAATATTAGATAAATATCCGCTCCCCTCAGTTCATTGTAAAAGAAAAGTATCAGAATATTTACAAAGCCTCACCTACGATGAGACTGAAGATTTGCTAACTGCTACTACTTAGGTTAAACAATGATTGGTTTTGGTGCGATGATGGAACATGCATACTTAATGATAAATAATAAAAAAATAAAATAATATAAATATACCAGAAAACAGTGTTAGTAAAGTAATAGTATACACAATAACATGATTATACATATATATATGATATAGATATACATATTATATTCAAATACACCCACAAACATAATCTCTACTTGAATCATAAAATCACGCACACACACACACACAAACACACTTAACAATAGACACACCCTCTCACATTCACTCACTCACCTTGACATACTACACAAGGAGAGGATCATTCAGCAACTAATTTATAAAAAATCTTTGATAATCAATGTACTTTTGTGAAATGCTAGCATTTAAGAAACCTCATTTAATGTAATTCGAGGGGGTTGGCACTGTAAGCCGAAATACAGGTCCCACCTAGTTCGACTGCAGAAGCTAAAACTTTTGTATACAAAATTTTTTCATAGCATTTAAGTTTAAATGTATGTTTGAATGTGTTTTGTGAAAATAAAAAATATTATTATTATCCTTGAAAGTCTGCCAGTTTTCGATTTTACCATCAAAACGCGGAATTTCCAATTTTGGTAATTTAACTTGAACACTCGAATCCTCCCGACGACAATGTGCGGACGGACCGGCATCAGTCGCGGGCGTCGACGCGCTCGTCGCGAGCAAAGACTCGGCTACTTCAACCGCAGCGTAATACAACTCATCAAATGACAACATCGGACCTAATTCTATTTCTGAATTGGGTTTTAATTTTAACTGTAATTTGGTTACATGTTCACTAGCTTCCATGAAAGCAGCCCTAATCTGTTCAATTTTTTTATATCTAGCCTTGAAGGTGGATAACTTTGAGCTATCCTGTTGGACTATTTTCGACAGATCGTAGATTATCTGCATACATTTAAAATCGTATTCACGCCTTCTAAGGCACGCCTGTAATTCCACCTCAACAGACATCCTATTAACCTGCGTAGGTATTTGTCGCGATGTATAAATGAGATATTATTTAAGAAGGTGTAGGTAAGTAGGTACCTAACTATCCGAACTGCAATTGGAATAAGCCTTAGGCAATTTATAATTTAAATCTAAATAATGTAGAATTTTAATAATTCCGTTATAATTTAGACACACAGATCAATTATCGCGTTTAGTCGTAACAAATGAAGTAAAGTAGGTACTTAGGTATTTTCTCGAGCACAACTATTTGACCATGAAACTATCCGTTAGCTTTATACTAGCATCAGTTATTGCAAGAAACAGTTATACGAGAATTACCTTATAAGTTTTAAATTCAAACTAGGTACGATAAATTTTACTGAGCAAATAATAACGTATTATGGACTATGGATGAATGAGTGTGAGTAGTTGAGTACCTACAATCGTGGTCCGCTGGCCAGCGTCGGCGTTTGGCGGGAACCCGAGTGTATGTAGGTACTTACGCTTTTGCGTTGTTAAAAACTATGAAATACCACAAATACTTTATTTTACTCGTTATTCTTACTTATGATTTATTATATTCATAAGAATACACGATATTACAAGGCAAATAATGTACTCATTCAACGAGATTTTATGATATAAAGAGAATGTGAGGTTGCTCGTTCCTCACAGGAGGCACCAAAATTAAATGTTGGGACTTCGTCTGCAGCAAGGATTGCATTCCTTGATGCTAGTATCGCAACCCTGAGATTCCGGATGACGAGAAAAGAACAGACACTAACCTGGAAAGGCAGGGACTGGAGGTACCGCTTCGCTCGGGGCTTGTAGGGCCGGTCGGCCGGAGCGAGTATCCAATATACTCTTCAGATTCTTCTTGGTTCACGACACCAGAAGGTTACGAGAACTAATCAGTCAATCACTTGTTGGCGAAGTCGTTTTAATATTGATTTTCACATTTATTTTCACATAGGACTCGGGAGCAGTTACGTGTCGGCGCGCACGAATTTTTGACTTGAAGTTATTGGTTCCGCCGTCAGAGGGCAGAAGTGCAGCGCGAGCATTTAGTGTCGCTCGCAATTATGGCGGTAAATTTAAATTAGGCGGGGAAGGAAGGATGGGATATTTGGGATAGGTTTAATGTTTACCCACCCACAATTATAAAACCGGTAATCATCGGTAACTTGTCGATTCGATTTTTGAACGAATTCGCTAGCTCGTCGTAATCATCCAGAGACAAATAATCCTGGATGATTCCTTGCAGAATTACGTACGTCATAATACGAAAAAGAAAAATCCTGCCTACGGCCGTAAATTCAACTGCCCGAAAACTGCTCGGAATTAAAAAAGGTTGTAATACCCCCCCTGAGAGCCAGAATCAACAGTGGCAACCACCAGAAAAGCGCCGAGACAATGAAGCTCGACGTGTCCCGGAAAATGAATTTACCTGTCTTGGATCCTGCACGAAATTAATCAGAAAAGAATAGTGGAGGAGTAGGAAAAATATGTTTCCACTTCCCTCCATGCAAGCAGGAGACAGAACAAAGCAAGGCCAATAGGCACAAAGGGACATTACAACTGGGAGAAGCCCAGTTGCCTTGCACCACGGGTAAAAATGACTACTAATATTAATGGGTCCTAAATTGTGAGCTGCTATATTTGATTCCAATAATAGGTATGGCAAAAACGCTTGAACGCACGGAAGTTTGTTCGAGTTTCCACAAGGTCCGTATTATAATAAATGACTCCAGATGTAGCCTGAACAGTATCCAACATAATATTGCGTTCGTTCTGCCAAAGAATACACTCCCAAAGAATATGATGTGCTGATTGTTCATATTCACACTCAGGTGACGAACATTGACAAAAAGGCGAGGGAACAAGCTTAAAGGAAAACAATTTACTTTTAAAGTTACCATGTCCCGTGAGAAATTGGGCAACACAGTGATCCACCTCCAACCACGTCCTAGCTAGCCGCTCACGAACGGATGGGAAGAACTGGTGGAGGTGCCGCCCCTTGATAGAATTATCCCACCTGTTTTGCCATTCGGATAAAAGATCCTCCCAGTCGTCGCTCTGGGGTTTAAATAATCTAGATATCTTATCACGGTCATGTTGCGGTAGGAAATCGGCGTCAGTGGTCTCCCGTGCGGAAAAGTACATTGCAGCACGTCGCCGTCGCTGCACTTCAAGATCTACTGGAAGAACACCAGCAAGTACCGGTAAAACTTCAGTACTGACGGTCCTATACGCTTTACTTAAGAATAACAAAGCCAAGCGCTGGCTTTGAAGCAATTTACGTCGTGCCGCCCCTATGGTGGCCCTATCGGCCCAAACAGGTGCTCCGTAGCACACACAGCCCAAGTAAGTAACCCCATAAATAGTTTTTAAGGTTAAAAATGACAAACCCCAAGTAGATTTAGATATTCTCGTTAGGGCATAAAAGTTATTTTTAGCTTTTTCACCAACTGTTTTTATATGTTCTACGAATGTGAAATTCCTCTCTAAGACTAAACCAAGATAGCACACCGATTGCTTTCCCATTATTAAATTCAATATTGTTCCTAACGGGAACATTATTGAATTTAATACTAGGCCACGATTTAAGGTCACCTTTTAAAATAAGCTGATATGTTTTTTGTGGTGCAAAGGTCAGACGGTTTCGATCGCCCCACTGAGATATTAATCGTAAGCCAGTGTCAGCCAAATTTTCGAGTCCAGCACGAGTACTCGACTGAATGAGCAGAAAGCCATCGTCCGCATAACCAGTTAAAGAACAACCACTTGGAAGTGGAATCGCGAGGAAATCATCGAAGCCTTTATTCCATAAATGAGGACCGATAACCGAACCTTGAGGGCAGCCCATGGTAAGAGGTTTCGATATGGAATGATGCCCGAGTTTAAGTTTCGCATAACCATTAGAAAAGTACGAACAAAGAAGATTAAATATATTATTATAGCAACCACGAGCATTTATCTTAAGTAGTAGCATAGGCCACCATGCGTTATCAAAAGCCCCGGAAATATCTAGAAAGATTCCAACTACGTACTTGTGCTCGGAGGTATTAACTATTTTTCTAACAGAAAGTGCCGCGTCAACGGTTGATTTGCCGATAGTAAAACCAAATTGGTTTTTATGGAATTTGGGCCCGTCCGGTAACAATCGTGGGACGATAAGACGCTCCAGGAGCTTTCCCAAAGATGGTAATAATGTTATGGGCCGGTAAGACTTAGGGTCATCTGGTGGCTTGTCGCCGCTTTTAGGTATTATTCGTATAAAGCCATGTCTCCATATACGAGAAAAAACGTTTCCTTTATCATACGATTAGATATTTTATCTTCACCTGATGATTTGTTAAGGGGCAGTCTCCTAACAACATTAATGAATTCGTCAGTGGATGGAAGGTCTGACGCTGGTGATTTAGGCGGAACTGTAACCCATGCTCTAATCTGTTGGTGGTAGTCATTATCATTAACAGGTGAATCATCAGGGATAAGACTTTTTAATAAAACTTCCGTTGTTTCTTCAATACCGGTGGTGTGTTTATTATTTACTTTAATATTCTGAACATACGCGAGGTCGACCGATCGATTAGCTTTAAACTCATGATATAAAGGAGACCACGGACCTTCTTTTTCTAATTTATCCACTACTTTACGCAACAAATTACCCTTAGATTTTTCAACCGAAGCTCTGTAACGGGACCTGGCAACTCTAAATGTATTTAAAGCAGAGGTTAGCGAGTCTCCGGTGACTTGACGTTTTTTAAGCTTATTTAGATGTTTACGCGCTCGACGATAGATTTTACGCTGTTCGGTTAGGTAGTCACACCACCAATCACATCTACGTATATTGGTCATAGGTCCGCGATCAATGGCAATGTCAGCACAGTAAGTGAAGGTGTCTGACATAATTTCAGCACTTTCTTCAGCTGACAGCCCATCACGAGTGAAATCCTTGGCATGACACGCAAAAAGCGATCTAAAGAATTCCCAATTAGCACCCTTACATTTATACCTAAAGTTACCAATTACATGTGAAGAACCATGAGTAGAAACCGGAACAAATTCGTACACGATCAAGCGATGATCACTGCAAGACGCGTCCGGTAGGACACGCCACCTATCCAAGCGTACGTCTGCACTAGAAAGTGTGACGTCAATACAAGATTCGCCCATTTGGCTGCAAAAAGTAGGTGGTGCATCGGGGGTGTTATGAATAGTAAGGTTCATTTCAGCAATGAAGTCTTCAACAGCGCAACGCCGTACGTAATCCGTGGACCGGACTTTGCCATACCACAGGGACGAAGACGCATTAACATCTGCGCCTAGGATAACTTTGCAGCCCGCGAGTGACCGCAAGATGTACTTACCGAGCGCTGTTAAGGCTAGGTGGGCCCGAATTTAAGTTTTTTAAAACAATCTGAAACAAAAAATACGGCGTTTTAAATTTCAAAAACAATATATGTATGTCGCAGAATCAACACAGAAGCACAATAATTCAGAATAACGCTATCTATTGTCATTGCCGAGGAATCAAAACAGAAGCACAATTTGGAATCTCTATGGATTATTGTTAATTAAGAATAACGCCATCTATTATCGTTAGTGTGAATCAAAACAGAAACTCAATTTAGAATCTTTATTGATTAGTGTTAATTTAGAATAACGCCATCTGTCTCTCATTGGAGGAACTATGAAGTTAGATTTGACAGATAACGTTTAGGAATGCCAAGTTATTACTTGGGGATGCTTAGCGTGGAGTAATGGCAACACCGAGCGAATAGTCGAGTCGAATATCGATTCGGAAGTTTAATCAGGTATTCGACGTTGACAAGTACTGACGTTGACAGATATGTTGGCAAACCTGTGTGGGGTAAGCCACTTGGACGGACGGTTGAGTGAAGTGAACACTTTGAATCGGTCCGTCAAGCTGTGTAGACATCTTGGTCACGCCACGTCGTCCACGATAATCTTCCCGCGTTCCTAAGTTTTTAATCGAGCCATATCTCGGACATCCTTGATTATTTTGTAGTCAGTGTGTGTTAGCAAGTAATTAAAAGTGTTAACGAAGGTTTTGTGAGTGTTATTTCCGATATCGCGCCCCTTCTGATATCGATTCTTCGACATGTATTAGTTAAGGATCTTATCTAGTCAAAATCGCATTCAGTTGCAAGACCTGATGAACTTCACTCGATAGAAAAAAATCGCAAAGTTACCCCTTTTTAGAAAGTTTTTTCAATATTATGACTATACTACTGATTTTTTACATTTAATTTTTGTACTATATTAAAGAAACTAATTAGTTAAAGACAAATTCGCAGAGTTTGAATTAATAAAATGATTTTCTTAATTACTATGTTTAAATAAGAATAAAAAGCGGTCGCGGCGGCTCGGACAGGTCCGTTCAGTCGCGTGGTGGCGCTTATGGACGACGGACCTGTGTCAGTTTCTTCCGCGACAACTACGCGCACCATACCATCTCTTTTTGAGAATTTGTTGCTTGTTACTTTTAATTATAATGGGCAATAAACAACGCAGGCGAAAAAAGTCGTGTAAATCAATAAAAGACACAAATAGAAAGAATGCACTCCAAAGATACGTGAAGAAGTAAGTTAGGTATTTACTTTCCTACGTAAATGTTTTATTTGTATTGTAATGTAATTTGGTCTCAAAATTATTATTTTTTATTGGTAAATGTCTAAAACTTACGATCATCATACTATAGTTTATGGATATTAGTACTGAGGATCGCTACGATTTTTGATAATTCATATTTTGTCTTTTCATTCGGTATCCTTCCTGGCAAGTGGCGAGCCACAGTATAAAAATATCAGTACTACTAGAGAACGCTAAGATTTTTGATAAAATTAAATCATATTTTGTCTATTTCGATATCTCAACCTGGCGTTTGCTAACGAACAGTAAATTACTATATCTACCAATCAATTTCATCTGTGAAATAGGTACTCCATTTACTTTTTAATAAAGGTCAGTTGGGCAGCCTGAAGAAATTCAAACGAAGGATTGCGTGGAGGTACTCCCAACCTCCACGCAGTGAAGGCGTTAACAGTTTAGGACTGATTTTACGAATATAATATGAATAAATTTGACTATACGGGCCAAAACTCCCATAATTTTTTTTTACCCGGGCTCTTGGAATTGGGCATCAGACGTTTCAGATCTTCGATTTTGACAATTTATAAGCAATAGGATCCGCGTACGAAGTCGCGGGCAGCAGAGTTGGGCATTTTGTAATCTAACTACTAATTAATAACTACGATTACATTTTGTAGTTAGTAATCATGATTACTAACATTAAGTAATCGAAAAATGTAGTTAGATTACTAACTACAAAATGTAGTTAGTGGTTAAATTTTTTTATTACTAACTGCATAATGAAGTTAGTAGTTAAAAATTTTGATTACTAACTACAAATTGTAGTTGCAATCACGATTACGTAATTACTTTTTTAACTACATCTTCATACAGAGTACTTACGAGTACCTATTTTTTTAGTGTGTAGATAGTGGTGTTGTGCAGATTTTTTTTTCTGTCGTTGCTTTTTCTATTTTAATAGAACAGAACAGAACAGAAGAAGTCATTTCCATAGATATTTTTACCCGACTTCTAAAAAAGGAGGTTACTATATTCAACCGTGTAATGCTTTTTTTTATGTTTGTTCACGCATAACTTCGTCGTTTATGAACCGATTTTGCTGATTCTTTTTTGTTGGAAAGAAGATATTTCGAAGGTGGTGCTATGATATGAAAATAAGATTTGATGATGGAAGACCAGAGAAATCGAGAGGAACTTTCAAAAATCGTAGGGGCTCATTAGTGCGTTACTATGCGCTACTGACCGAGTCTGATAGTCTGATCGAGTCTGACAGGGTCTGACATAGTCTGACGGAGTCTGACAGAGTCTGACATAGCCTGACGGAGTCTGGCAGAGTCTGACAGTCTGACCGAGTCTGACAGTCTGACCGAGTCTGACAGAGTCCACTCCTCCTCCTCGTCCTCCTCTTCCCTCCTCCTCCTTCTCCTCCTCCTCATTCTACCCTCCTCCTCCTCCCCTGCCATCCGCCTGCCCCTCTTTCACTTTCTCCTCCTCCTCCTCTTCCTCCACTCACCTCCCCCTCTTCCTGCCCCTCCTTCTCCTTCACCTTCTCCTTCTCCTCCAGCTCCTCCTCTTTTGCCTCCTCCTGCTCCTCCCCCTCTTCTCCCACCCTCCTACTCCCCCCCCTCCTCCTTCTCCATCACCTCCTCCTCCTCCTCCTTCACCTTATCTTCCTTCTCCTCCTCCTCCACGTTCTTCTTCTCCTTTTCCAGTTCCTTCTCCGCCCCTCCTCCTTCTCCCACTCCCACTCCCCCTCCTTCTCCTCCTTCTCCTTTACATTCTCCTCTCCCTCTCTCTCTCCTTCTTCTTCTCCATTTCCTTCCGTTTAGAATCAGTAAGAAAAAGTAAATTGTCTTTATGATTGCTGAAGTCTTCCGAACTGAAACGACGTTAGACGATGCGTGGTGTTAGGTTTTTGGGAATTTTTCTTGATTCATTCCCCGCGCCGCGCCGCGCTCGGAGCACGCTATAAAAGCTATGCTATAGCTTAAAAAAGGTAGTTTTGGCAAAAGTAGTTAATTAATGCGGTTATAACTACATGTAGTTACAACTACTTTTGCCAAAAGTAATCTACATGTAGTTATAACTACATGTAGTAATGATTAATTTTGCCAAAAGTAACTACATGTAGTTACGATTACATGTAGTTAACTACTTTTAATTGTAGTTAGTAATCAGATTACAAAAAAGTAGGTAGTTCACGGCCCGCTCTGACGTAAAATCGTATGATTTTGGTGCTGCGTTGAGTTGTGCGAGTAAACTTGCCTACTCGCTACAATTTGTCGTGATTTTAGATATATTATATACTGTTATAACTGGTTTCTTCCTCAGAGTCTTCTTTAAATAATTCTATCACCATTTTGGTTTTCTTACATACTTTTTTTGAATGATTCCTACCTTGACAATTTTCACATCTTTTTCCCCAAGCAGGACAAATTTTCTTTTTGAAAACATGTTTCTCTCCACAAAACATGCACAGTAATGGTCTGTTGTCAGTTCTTGTCTGTTTTTTGTCAATTTTATGAAGTTTTGCCACTTGTTCGGAACACAAATTCTGAAGTTGTTCAGTTGTTGCTTCGGCTGATTTGCAAATATTAATAGTTTGGGTGAGATCCAGTTGATCTATCCGTAATAACTCTTTTTTAATTTCCGGATTTCTAATGCCCACCACAATTCTGTCACGGAGCATTTCATCAATTGTATTTGTACTGTATCCGCAAGTTTTGATTAATTTTCTTAATTCCATTATATAGGTGTCTATGTATTCATCATCTGATTGAATTTTTTGTTGAACAAGTATCGGCTGTATATTATGTTGCGCTTTTTCCTAATCTTTTCCTCAAGCTTCTCAAATATTTTTGCCTCACTTTTCATATTTATAGCGTCTAGGCCGAAGTGCATGTACTTTTTCATAGCAACATGACCTATAACATTAAAAAGAAGTGTAGGTCTTTGTTCTTCCTTCAGACCTGTGGCTGTAGCGTAGTTCAACCAGGTGGTTTTGAAAAAATCTAAAGCTTCTCCCGGATCCGCTGATTCTACATCAAGAGGTGCAGGTCATTATGACTGTCCGTCATGTACCCTTGTTTTTTTAATAACAAAATAGGTTATTTACTTTAAATCACCACGTGCACTTGGTCCACTGGGAAACCCATTAAACCTCTACTTTATTACCCGATGGCCAATAAATAACGCAGCGCTCATGCTTATTTTGGAGAAGTAAAACAAAAAACTATTCAAATTAAAAGCATAAATCCTTTATTTTAAAAACTATTGACAGACAAAAACTGATATTTTAAAAGAATTCTAAAGAAACGATCCCACAACTTAGTTTATCAGCACACGTGTTTGTAATTTAGTTTCACGAAATGGCCAAAATGACCTTTTAGAACAATTGAGACCGGGCAGTAAAAAAATAAAGGAGATATTGGAGTTCGAGTGTGGGAACGCGAAGGATGGTCAGGGACGGTTAGCAGGTAGACGACTGGGGGAGATGGTTGATTTCTAGACAGTTGGTTCATGACCCTCAAGGGTTGCACACGGGTGCTCCAGGATAAGATCGGGAGAGACAGTTGAGCTTGGACCGGCTGGGAGGCCGGGCGCAGTATTACTGTATTTGTTTGAATTATGTTTGATTAAGGGCTGATTTTTCAATAGTCAGATAACTTTTATCTGAGAAATAAAAGTAGCGGTTTGACATATTTTCTATAGATAAGCTGTCAAACCGCCATTTTTATTCCTCAGATAAAAGTTATCTAACTATTGAAAATCAGCCCTAAGCCAAATATTAGTAGCTGAAGTAAATCTAGTGTTAGTGGTCGGTGGAACGAGAGAAGACGAATCCAGAAGGCGATCTGATGATGGTGATCCTACGAGTGGTATTTGAGCAGAGTCTGTAAGTAGATTATAGACTAATTCTTTTCAATAAGCACTTGGTACGTGTTAATTATAATTAACTTTACTGAAAAATGCATGTAATGTGGTCATTATTTTGACAACCTTGTTTGAGCAAAGTCGACCTTGCCGTTCTGTTTCAAGGAGCGGCCAGCAAAGTTTTGCCGGCCGCTCTAACAGGCCGGCAAAACATTGCCGGCCGCTATTTTAACGTTTCATGCCGGCTCCAGACTATTGCCGTGAATTCGCGCGGTGAACTCTCGGGGAACAGCCGCGAACAGCCGTGAACCCCGCGAAAACCATCCACATTCTCGTTCGCGCCTGTTCGCGGGGCTTCACGGCCATAGTCTGGAGCCGGCATCAACGTTTTTAAAAAACAAGTGCAAAAAGATTTTATTTAAAACACAGCTATTAAGAGATAGGTACAAAAAGATTTTATTCCATATTTGGCTGTAGGTTCCAACTGCCATTGCCAAAAAAAAACAAAGAAGTAACAAAAGCGCGGTTCAGCGAAAATTTTGTTTTTATTTAGTGACTTTTTTGCTAAAAAAATGAGCTCTCAAAGCGAAAATTCTTCCGATTCAATGTGTTTAACACCTCCAAACATTACAGATGAAGCCACTAATTGTGGTTGAAAAAAACGTGGGAATTTAATACTACGAAACTCAAAGGAAAAATATACGCTTGCATACGATTTGTGCAGTACTATATATTTATTTCAATTACTTGCTGGTTTTATTTATGTTAGGTACTTCCATTTTTGAGTAAAGCACTATACAAGCCTTGGCCCACTATGACTGCTTCGCTGGTCACGCTATGATTGCCTCGAGCTAGCCTAGCTACGCTCTAGACCTTCCAGCTTGGCCATCATTGCAGCCCTTGCTGTCCTCGCTGTGTCGGCCTCGACCTCTGGCCTCGGCCGCCATCTCAACTTGTCCATCAAGTGCTGCACGCTGACCGCGCTGTGTCGGTCTGGAGCTGCGCTACGCTGCGCTGTCGGCCATCAACAGCGCGACCAGCAAAGTAGTCATTATAGACCGCGACAGTAATGTACTATTATAGTAGCAGTTTGGTGGAGACGCAGAATGGCTGCTGATAAACATTTATTTCAGTGTGGCGGAGCGGAGACTTCACGTTATTATATTTTGTATTATTATCTCATATACAGGATGATTTTTTAGTCACCATCCAAATTTTGAGATATTAATCTTTAGCGAAAATCATTGAATACGTGTTTTTTCTTTTTGTATCACTCAATACAAAAATATTGAGATATCACTTCACAAAGTTATCTTTAAAAAGTTGATGAATCTGGACACCGCGCTGTGATATGTCGCTCAGGTGTAGCGGGGCGGGGTGGGGGGTTAGCGGGGTGCGCTCTGTCCGTTTCATGTGCCGGCAAGTGTAGTATCTTGTTTGTTTGTTTGTTTATTTGTTTGTTTGTCGTTCCGGTTGGACTTTTGCAACTCAATTTTGAGGCACTTCCCGATAAGCTAGCAGGCTGAAATTTTGTACACGCTTTGATTTCTGATGACAATACATGACTAGCTAAGAAACGTCATAACAAATCCAATATGGCGGCCTCCCCAAGATGGCGGACTGGCTGTTTGAAACCCACCCCCATGATATGGGTTTCAAATGAAAGGGTTTGCTGTCAGGAATACGAAAAAAATAGTCACGGGACTTAAATCCAATATGGCGGACGTCCAAGATGGCAGACAGGCTATTTGAAATGCACCCCTGTGATATGGATATCAAATGAAAGGGTTTGCTATCAGGAGTACGAAAAAAATAGTCACGTGACTTAAATCCAATATGGCGGACGTTCAAGATGGTAGACTGGTGTAGTGTGCAGCTCGCCTAGCCTTATATTTGTAACTGCACACACTAATATTATTGTCATTATTATACGAATCGTCGAACTAAACAGTTCTCTTTTATTTCGACAACATCACTATAATACATGGCGACCCTTAGCCAGCAATTAAAATTTTGCAACCTACGCGATACACGGCCGTAGTAAAATAAAATATGAAGAGTATACCGATAGAAGTTTGTGAAGATGGAAAATTAGAAGAAAGAAAACGAAGAACATTTTAAAAATTATTGAAGAATCTGAATCCCGATAGAAGAGGTGAAATCATTAAATATAAGAAGACAGAAAAGGAACGTTGCTGCCGGGTGCCGGGAGAATGCTCAAGCCTTATGATGAGAGGATATGCAGGGCGCCGGGAGTTGAATTGTACGGGTCCGATGTGGAGCAGCTGGGAGTCAGTTCCAGTCCAGTGCTGAGGAGTTCATTCATCCACGCCACGTGAGATGTCGTGACCTACATAAGCGTTGTCAGTAAAATAAGTAACTACAGCAATGTAAGTTTTGCACTTCTAGCATTTATTTATATTCTACTATATCGCTGGCCCCGGGCAATATAGCGGTAAACGCCGGTTACGCCCTTTTTAATGTTATTTGATTTTTGGCTTCTCTGAGTATCAGTCTATCGCCCTTATTTTTTTCTATTTTTTTTAATTAATATTTCTTTAGAATGAATGACAATAACAGCTTTATTGCACGGAAAATTCTCTTACGACTAAAAATGTATTATTGCATTACTCTATGAAACATAACACAAAAAACCGGTGAACATCTTTACACTACATTTCTAAACAAAGAGTAACAGTAATAAATTTAACCGCGTTTTTGGAAATAATCGTATCTTAACAATAAACTGTAAACATTTAATACGAAGTAATCACGAGAGATTTTATTCTGTACAAGCTATTACGCCTTTCTTCCCGGAAATTTGTTGTAAACCCGGCGCCGTACTGTCGTGTTACGCTGAACGCCATCCCTTTCACTCCTACGCATAAATGATTACCGCATGCTTTCTAGCATCATGTTTAGGTAAACAATTGATACAAATAATAACTCAATTCGGCGGGCGGTGTCAGTGCAGCGTGTGACGTCTTGCGCTAATAATGTTCTTTTAGTGCGATTAAGTGGTTTTGAATATTACGAGTAAATACCTATACTAAACTTAATAATCCTTAGATCTGATCTATAAATTGTGTGTTTTTTTTAAAATGGCAAGACAATTACCAGCAAAATCTCGAGCAAGAAGAATGTTATCCATGGTTGACGGTAAGTGATTAATCAGTAAGATGATTAGGTATGATAATTATTCTTGTAATACCTACCTACCTACCTACATAGGTAGGTAGGTTTTACAAGAATAATTATAATCAACATAAAGAGAGAGTTTAAAAGAGGTAAATGTATTCAACTAATAGAAACAAGACGATAGGTATATGTATACTAGCAAAAAAAATAAAAAAAAAGTAAAAAATCAGCTGTTCCCTACATTTTGACGAGTTATGCGAACATAAATAGTACCACAGCTGATTTTTTTTTCGCGAATTTTTTAATGTTAATATTTTTTTAGCATGTATGGACGCTATACTATTTTGCGTTAACGGGAACGCCCTTCGTTAATTAACATACTGTATAAGCTTATAAAATGAATATTAAAAATGTTGTCACTAACTTATGTTGTTTTACGATAGCTTTGATATTTTAATAGGTTTTGTTTTGTTTTAGATGCCATAAATCTTCCCTGTAACGGTGATTATGAAAAAACAAAAGAAGTCACCATTTCGAAGAGTGTGGAAGACGTAAACCTCACTGGAACTCATAGCCCAACTTTACAATGTCTGTCTCCCAATTTCGATTTACAATCACATTTATTGCAATCCCCTTCTACTATTTCATACGAGTCTGCTATATTCGATAATGTTGACTTTGTAGCTTCTCCAACTTTAGTATTTGGCACACCTCGTCACCAGAAGCGCAGATTTAAAGAGAATCGTGACACTCGGTCTATAGAATATTATAATGTGTGTGAATCGACAGACCTTACAACACTAACTGACACAACGATGCCACAAGCCACATTGGTACTACAAGTACCAGAAACGTGCGAAGCTACACCCCAAGAAGAAAATATACAATACACAACACTGGAAACCGTACGCCAAGATTTCACAATAGACCAAAATATTTTATACACAACACCGGTCGATAATGATGACAATTCGCATATTTTGATTTTACAATGTGAAAAAACTGCCGTTGAATCTAATGGTTGCAATAATACTATAAACTTGGATGCAGATTTCTTAGTTGAAAACCAATCTACAACGATAGAAAATGTTAACGTCGAATCTAATGATTGCAACCAAACTACAACGACAGAAAGTGTTCCATCCGTATCTGATGTACCATCAACCACCAAAGAACTAACTAGAAAAAAAAGGCGACACGAAGAAAACTGGGAAAAAATTAAGAATAAAAAACAAAAAAATTCAGGCCAAGCTTATACTGGTAGTAATACGAAAAAAAAGTTTGATTCTAAAACTATGAAGGACGCCTGTAAATGTAACAAAAAATGCGGTGAACAGATTTCTCAAGTCTCTCGGCAGGCTATATTCGACGAATTTTGGAAACTTAGTGATCACGAGGATCAGTGGCACTATATCTTACGACATGTGAAAACTAAAGATATTAAAAAAATGCAACTAGTTAGAACCAAAAACAGGACACAAACTATTAGCTATTTTTTCAAGATAAATGGAACAGAATCAATTGACGTTTGCAAAAAATTTTTTTTGAATACCCTTAGCATTAGCGAAAAAACAGTTTACACAGCAATAGAGAAAGGGAAATCTGAACATGTCAAAGATAACAGGGGTCAGCATGAAAATAGACCACGGAAAATGAGTGTTACAACTGAGCAAAGTGTTATTGCACATATAAAACAATTTCCAGTAAAAGAATCACATTATGTCCGAAGAGATACTAAGAAGTTATACTTAGAAGAAACACTGAACATCTCCAAAATGTACAGGCTGTATTCTGATGAATGGTTTAAGAGTGCAAATTATCCAATTGATGTAAAGATGGCCACAAAACGACAGTATGAAACTGTGTTTAATACAAAATTCAATTATTCTTTTCACAAACCTAAAAAAGATATGTGCGGCCAATGTACATTGTATCGTCAAGCTGATGGTGAAAGAAAAGACCAACTCCAAGAAGTTTACACAAAGCACATTAGAAACAAGGAACGTGTTCGTGAACTCAAAACTAAAGATAAAATAGAAGTCGATTCTACAACTACTGTCGTCGCTATTTATGATCTGGAAAAAGTCCTGACGATTCCTCAATCAGAGGTAGGAATCTTTCATTACAAGCGAAAGTATCCTATTTATAACTTTACGATTTACAACTCATTAAGTGGACGAGGTTACTGCTATCTTTGGCACTATCAAGTGGCCAAAAGGGGTGCTAATGAAATTGGCAGTTGCGTCCTAAATTTCATTGAAACTGAGAGCCAACGCGGTATCAAGAATTTTATATTTTATTCTGATGGTTGTGCTGGGCAGAATAAAAATAGGATTATCTTTGCTCTTTACCTATATTTGTCCAAAAAGTATGGAGTTAACATAATACATAGGTACTTTGAAACTGGCCATAGCCAGTCTGAAGGAGATTCGATGCATTCTCTTATCGAACGCGCAAAAAAGAACCACACGATTTATACTCCTGATCAAATGTATGGCGTAATCATGAATGCCAAGATCAATGGTGAAAAATTTCATCTTAAGGAAATGGAACAACATAATTTCTTCGATTTAAAGGAGATAATGGACAAAAGACACTGGTTGCGGGCAGACCAAACTAATGAAAAAGTTATGTGGACAAAGATTCACGAAATCAAGATTACTCGAGCGCATCCAGATGTTATTTATTTAAAGTATAACTTTGATGATGAATATATTTCTTTAAATACTGCATCAAACACCAGATCTTCAAGAGGAAGACCCAAAAAGACTCCAGTGACTGATGTTTCAGGAGATGAACTGAGAAATTTGTACAGAGAGCCAATCGCTTTACCAAAACCACTTTACGATGATTTGATGAGTCTCTGCAAAACTGAAGCAATCCCGAAACATTATCATACATTTTATAACAATTTGCATTGTGCTGTGAACTCTGAAGTAGAAATCGATATTGAAAGCGAAGATTCAAATTAAAGTAGCATAATATTTTTTTTCTTTTTAAGGTTTTGACCATTTTATTTTTGTTTCCAAAGTATAACAGCTAATTAAAATTGTGATTTTATTCAAATTAAGGTAGAATAGTATTTTTTCTTTTTTAAGGTTTTTTTGTGTTTGTTTCCAAAGTTTAATATTTAATACAAAAAATTGTGATTTTATTCAAATAAAGGTAGCATAGTATTTTTTCTTTTTTAAGTGTTTTTTGTTTGTTTCCAAAATTTAATATTTAATAAAAAAAAATTGTGATTTTATTCAAATTAAGGTAGCATAGTATTTTTTCTTTTTTAAGTGTTTTTGTGTTTTTTTCCAATGTTTAATATTTAATAAAAAATATGTGATTTGAAAGGTTTTTTTTAAACAATGTCATTATCATTTAAAATGTAATAAAACAAAAATTAGTTGGTAGAAACACTAAAAAAAATATTAATTTCATAAAATACTGTCTAAAATGGTTAAAAATAAAAATAAATCACATCTTAAAGTCAGTCTGTTACAATGGTTACATAAAAATATGATTCATTAATAGGATTCTAAAATAGCGATTAGTGGATGATACAGCTAAGCTTTGGCTATAAAATTTCCCTGAAGAAGGTGGTAATCGGCTGGTACGCTCGAGATCTAAAGCGGAAAATACGTCGTATTATATTCTTACAGTCCTGAATCTCAGTGGTCGGTGTGTTTATAAAGTCATTAATGATGTTGCAATTGAAACAATATCGTCTATAATTTGTATTATACATTTTTTCAATTATTTCATTAAATATTTATACAATTACAATTATTTTTAAAAGATTAAATTGGTAAAAAAATTAGCTTTCATTTGACATTTTGAACGCCTGTTTTGGATCACTGTACGCTGCACTATAAACAAATTAGCTTCTTTTATTTCTCCTGTAAAAATCGATTTTTGATATTACCGCTTTATTGCCCGGGGCCAGCGATATATCATGTTATTGTAACTGGATCATGCATTATTTTATATTTTGTTCTGGAATTAGGAATGTCTCAACAATTGCAAGATTTGCACGCTAGATTAAAATATTTAAGAGAATATTTAGTAAAATTAGGTCCAGATAGGCGTAGAAAAGATTTAGCTTTTAAGAAACTAGAAGAAGACGAAAAAGAATATAGTAAATTGGATTGTATTTTGACTCAGTTGAACCAAGAAGTCAAAGATCGCAAGTTAGACAAAGAAGCTTGTGAGGTTTTCCAAAAATTAATTAATGAAATTCAGTCAAATTTTCAGAAAATAAAGAGTTTACTTTCTTTAGTAGATAGTAGTTGTCAAACTAGTTTTAAAGATTTTATAGAATATACTGATTGTCTTACAAAAATGGCTGACGCATTTGATATTAAAACTGCAATTAGCCTGTTGCCAGTGTTGAATGGCCAGGAACAGGTGACAAATCAGCTTATAGATGGTATCTTACTTTATAGTTCGCTCATTAATGACGCCAGTAAAAATCAATTGATACAGTATGTGTTAAAAACGCGTCTCTCGCCTAGTGCAAAACTGCGTCTTAAAACTAATTACACAGATATAGAAAGTTTGGTAAAAGATATTCGCATTTATTTGTTACCGAAGAAATCGTCTGTAGCTTTACAAAGTCAATTGTTTAAGGCGACTCAAGGCCGTAGGAGTATAAAAAAATTCGGTACGGAGATCGAAGAGTTGTTTGTTAATCTCACGATTGCACAGGCTAACGATAAGCGTGATGCATATGAGGTTTTGCGTCCACTCAATGAGAAGACTGCAATTAAACGATTTAGTGATGGTTTGGCTGATAAGCGGCTCAGCACCATCATTGCCTCACGTCAGTTTACATCATTGTCTGACGCTATAACGGCTGCGGTAGATGAGCAATCCATGTCTGTCCAGCCACAAGATGAGGTTATGCAATTTAGGGCTAACCAAAATTATAAAAGAGGTAGCTTTAGAGGTTCTCGAAGCCGAGGAAGTAGACAATGTTATTACAGAAATAAAACGTATAACCATAATTATGACAAAGATAATGGAAATAACGTAAATAGCACAGGTCAAAGAACTTCAAACAGTGGTAATCGAGGTAAAAACTCAGGTGGACAACGTCAGCAGTTCCGCAGACGTCCGGTGCGTTGTCAGCGTGTTCAACATAACGCGCAACAGTCCAATGTTCAAGACAACTCGTGAAATGATTGCACAAATAGTCATGAAAGCCTAGAATTTTTTCGTACCTAAATCGTACACTCACTCAATTTTTAGTTTTTGTAATTTTTGTATTATTAATTGTCGATTAACAAATAGTGATGTTGATCTTAATTTACTGATTGATAGTGGAGCTAGTTTATGTGTGTTAAAGTATGAATGGTTGTCGCGACATAAGAACTTATTAAATTTAGTAAAACAGAATAAGATAGTCATTAAAGGAATTAGTGGTAATTTAGAGTCCATGGGATACATTTATTTAGATATTATAATTAATAATGTAACTTTTCAACAAAAGTTCTACATTTTTGAACACTTATCTTGTGTTGCAGAAGGCATACTCGGGCAAGATTTTTTTGAGCGGTATAACGCTGTATTAAACTATAAAAATGGTACTCTGAGTTTGGAAACTCGAGACCAGTCTGTTAGTGTTCATGTTAATAGGAATTTATTTACAATTCCGCCTCGTTGTGAAGTAATTAAACACATCCCGACGTCACAAAACAGTGATTGCGTCATTTTGTCAAAGGAAATTTATAAAGGTGTGTTCACAGCAGGAGTAGTATCGAAGCCACATAATGGACTTATTCCTGTTAGGATATTAAATACAACTGATAATTCGGTTGATGTAAATACTTCAGATTTAAGTATTAGTTGCTTAAATAATTTTTATGTTTGCAAGTTTGACGACGATAATATTTCTGTGGATAGAGTTAAAACTTTGCTTACTATTTTACAACTAAAACCTATTTAAATAAAGAGGAACAAAGAGGTATCGAAAACGTATGTGCCAAATATGCCAATGTTTTCCATTTGCCAGGAGATACGCTCACAACAACTAATTTAATAGAACATTCAATTAAACTAAAAGAAAATACGTCACCAGCGTATGTGAAGCCTTATAGATTGCCTAAAGCATTAAAAGGCGAGGTACAAAGACAAATAGATGAAATGGTTAAAAACGATATTATTGAAGAGACTATTTCAGAATGGTCAAGTCCAGTTCTATTAGTACCTAAAAAGACAGATAGGTCAGGAGAAAGGAAATGGAGACTTGTAGTGGACTATCGCCAACTCAATAATAGGATAAAGGATGATAAATTTCCGTTACCTAATATCACTGAGATACTAGATTCGTTATCTAATAACATCTATTTTTCAAAACTAGATCTTAGTCAAGGTTACTATCAGCTGTCCTTAGAAGAAAAGTCTAGGAAGTTCACTGCATTTACAATAGACAAGCAGTATCAAATGAAACGATGTCCAATGGGACTTAAGACATCGCCTAGTGCTTTTGCTCGTCTCATGACAATAGCAATGTCTGGCTTAAATTATAAATCATGCTTTTTATATCAAGATGATTGTATTGTTGTAGGAAATTGTCTCGAAACGCATAATAAGAACCTTATAAAAATTTTAGAATGCCTAAGAAGAGTGAATCTAAAATTAAATCCCCTAAAATGTGAATTTTTACGTAAAGAAATCGTTTATTTAGGACATAAAATAACCTCAGAAGGAATATTTCCCGATCCTTCGAAGGTAGAATGCCTACAAAAATATCCAGTCCCGCAAAATGTGGACGAAGTCAAGAGATTTGTAGCATTCGCAAATTATTATAGACGTTTTATTCCAAAGTTTGCTGAAATAGCCTATCCTTTGAATGCGTTATGTAAAAAAGATGTAGCATTCGTGTGGAGTGATGAATGCGACGGAGCATTTTATAAGTTAAAACAGATTCTTATTAGTCCGACTGTACTTGACTATCCAGACTTTAGTGATAACAACACTTTTACGTTACAAACTGACGCATCAAAACTTGGATTAGGCGCCGTACTGTCTAATAGCAATGGCAAGGTAGTCGCATACGCTAGCCGTAACTTGAAACCAGCAGAGACGCGATACCCGGTGATCGAGTTAGAATTACTTGCTATTGTTTGGGCAGTTCGACATTTTAGACCTTATTTATATGGGAAAAAGTTTTACATAAAAACAGACCATAAGCCGTTGATTTATTTATTTAATATGACTGATCCTTCAAGCCGGTTGACAAAGTTTAGATTATATCTTGAAGAATATGACTTTGAAATCAGCTATGTCCCAGGACGGCACAACGCAGCTGCAGATGCATTGAGCCGGATACCTATAACATCCAACAGCCTAAAAGATATGAACAAGCATGCAGTATCAGTCATGACAAGGGCACAAACTCGAAGGTTACGCACTGACTGTGACAACAACGACATGACTACTGAGGTATCCTCTACTCCAAGGCCTGATCAACCTAAGGTAGTGGAAATCCTCAAACGACCGATTGACAGCGTTGAATTGATATTGTATAGTAATAAAAATACAATAAAGCAGATAGAAAAATCAAAACATTTCACTAGTGACAATGGTAATTGCAAATTCGTACCTGAAAACCGGCCAATTGCGAGTTGTACTCGCGTGAAGAGGGTTCCGTACGATGTTACCTATCACGTTTTTTTTTTAAATCTGACCCAAATTGGTACGCACAATATTGAGTGATTCACCATGTTATTTTAATATCATGGACTTCTTATAGGTTTTCCTATAATCTGTAAGTAGAAAACTAATTTCTGTATTTTAAAAAAAAAATTAGGTTCAGTAGTTTCGGAGATAAGGGGGGGGGGGGGAATGGTCAAATTTCGTCTATTTTCTTGAATAACTTGGAAACTATTTATTTTAAAATTACAAAAACAATATATTTAAGATTGTCTCAACAAGACCTTTCATTTGATATGTAACACGATGCAGTTTTCAATTTTTTTTTTAATTTTCCCCTTCCCCCCCCAATAATTACCTCCCATATACAGATATGGACTTCTTATAGGTTATCCTATAATCTATAAGTAGAAAACTAATATCTGCATTTTTTTCAAAATTTTAGGTTCAGTAGTTTCGGAGATAAGGGGGGGGGAATGGTCAAACTTCGTCTATATTTTTTTAATAACTTGGAAACCATTCATTATAAAATTGCAAAAAAACACTTTTAAGTTTGTCTCAACAATACCTTTCATTTGATATGTCACACGATGCAGTTTTCAAATATTTTTTTTTAGTTTTCCCCTTCCCGCCCCCAAAAATTACCTCCCATATACAGATATGGACTTCTTATAGGTTATCCTATAATCTATAAGTAGACAACTAATTCCTGTATTTTTTTCAAAATTTTAGGTTCAGTAGTTTCGGAGATAAGGGGGAATGGTCAAATTTCGTCTATTTTCTTGAATAACTTGGAAACTATTTATTTTAAAATTATAAAAAAAATATATTTAAGATTGTCTCAACAAGTCCTTTCATTTGGTATGTCACACGATGCAGTTTTCAAATATATTTTTTTAATTTTCCTTTTCCCCCCCAAAAATTACCTCCCATATACAGATATGGACTTCTTATAGGTTTACCTATAATCTATAAGTAGAAAACTAATTACTGTATTTTTTTTCAAAATTTTAGGTTCAGTAGTTTCGGAGATAAGGGGGGAGGGGGAATGGTCAAATTTCGTCTATTTTCTTGAATAACTTGGAAACTATTTATTTTAAAATTACAAAAAAAATACATTTAAGTTTGTCTCAACAAGACATTTCATTTGATATGTTACACGATGCAGTTTTCAAAACTTTTTTTTTCATTTTCCCCTTCCCCTCCCAAAATTACCTCCCACATACAGATTTCATCTATTCACGTCACACCTCTGTGCTTGGGTCACAGGAATTGATATGTGTACCAAATATCAACCCAATCGGTCTAGTAGATTCGGAGATAATTGACTGTAAGCGACAGACAGACGGACACACGAGTGATCCTATAAGGGTTCCGTTTTTGTATTCGGACGTACGGAACCCTAAAAATCAGCAATTTTTGTTATTTCTCGATCGTTACCGACCGTAAGTGTGTTAGCGAGAGAATTGCAACGTTTTTGCAAGCAAATCAAAATAAACGAGCTCATAATAATTAAAAATAAGCGCTATGAAATTTTTGTTAACAATTTTATAAAGGAAATGAGTCATTTGAATGACATTCATAAGCTACTTGTTATTAAAGATGTGACAAGAGTTTCTGACAAAGCCACGCGGGAGTAAACAGAATGTTAAATAATATTAGGAAGTACTATTATTGGCCAGGAATGACTAATGATGTAACAGAATTCGTAAAGAAATGTAGAAGTTGTCAGATTCAAAAGCATTCCAATAGACATACAAAAGAACCGATGGTTATAACATCAACGCCATCCACTGCTTTTGAAAGAATAAGTTTAGATTTAATGGGTCCTTTAGATGTAGATAATTTAAATTATAAGTATATTCTCACATTACAGTGTGATTTAACAAAATACGTTGAAGCCTATCCCTTAGAGAGGAAAGACACTATTTCTGTAGCTAGGTTATTTGTAAACAATTTTATTCTGAGATATGGTATCCCTAAAGAAATAATAACAGACCAGGGAACAGAGTTTATGTCATCAGTTTTTACTGAGATTTGCAATTTGTTGCATATAAATAAACTGCATTCAACAGCCTATCATCATGAAACTCTGGGAGGATTGGAAAACACTCATAAGGTTCTAGGAGCTTATCTTAGGATTCAGTGTGATAATAATAAATCAGATTGGAGTAGTTGGCTTCCATTCTGGTGCTTTTCATTTAACACTGCAGTACATTCTGAAACAAAATACACTCCATTTGAGCTAGTATTTGGGAAGAATTGTAATTTAATAATAATAATAATATTTCCACAACTATCACACAACGCCATCTAGTCCCAAGCTAAGCAGAGCTTGTGTTATGGGTACTAGACAACTGATAAACATACTTATATATTTCTAAACACATACATATTATAGATAAATTACACCCAGACACAGAACAAATGATCGTGCTCATCACACAAACATTTGTCCTGGGTGGGAATCGAACCCACGACCTCCGGCTTAGCAGTCAGGGTCACTAACCACTAGACCAACAGGCCTGTCATTTGCCATCTAATATTGCAAAAAGTTCTTATGTTGATCCATTATATAATCCTGATTCTTACCCTTTGGAACTAAAATACAGACTTCAAAGAGCACAAGCTGAAGCTAGAAATAATTTATTATTCAGTAAGGAATTAAGAAAAAATAATTTTGATAAAAATGTAAACGGATTAAAATATAAGAGTGGAGATTTAGTTCTAATTAAAAATCAAGTAGGAAATAAGTTAGATAAAATTTATTTAGGACCTTACAAAGTGATTGAAGATGTATCACCAAATATTAAAATTTTAAAAGATAGCAAAGAATTTGTAATCCATAAAAACAATACAAAACTGTTTGTTACTTAAAATGATTTAGTTATGATAAGATGTATTTTTGTATAATGTAATGATGAAAATTATTATTATTTAAAAACATGTTGTTTTGAAAATTTTGTTTAAGTTAAAAGAAAAAAAAATGTTTTATGTACTTAGATAATAAAGCCATTTTTTTTTAAAAAAAGGGGAGGTGTAGTGTGCAGCTCGCCTAGCCTTATATTTGTAACTGCACACACTAATTATTGTCATTATTATACGAATCGTCGAACTAAACAGTTCTCTTTTATTTCGACAACATCACTATAATACACTGGCTGTTTGAAATCCACCCCCGTGATATGGGTATCAAATGAAAGGGTTTGCTGTCAGGAATACGAAAAAAATAGTCATGTGGCTTATGCTAGGCTAGGCTATTAATCCAATATGGCGGACGTCTTTGAGGCACTTCCCGATAAGCTAGCAGGCTGAAATTTTCAGGGTAGCTTCAAACCCGATGAACAATGATAAAAATAATAAAATAATTAATAGATTTAAAAAATCTAAAAACCCACGTTTTTAAATGTCCTAAAAAGAAGAAAATAACCCTACGGGGCTGAGAGAGGGGCCACTCAAAACGTGGGGGCGTATCTTTGCAAGTTGCACCTACGATCTCACGTCATGTAAATATATCCCATAAATAATCCCTTATATAATATACGCCCCCACGTTTTGAGTGGCCCCTCTCTCAGCCTCGTAGGGTTATCTTCTTCTTTTTAGGACATTTAAAAACGTGGGTTTTTAGATTTTTTAACGTTTAGCTTGGTGATCACGCAGAGCGGATAATTCTTATGAGAAAATGATTTAATATGAAAATTTTACGTATCGATTTTTTTTTTCAAAAATGGGGTTAGTGAGAGAGTGATACCTAATGCCTAGAAAAATTTTGGACGGTGGTAAAAAAGTCTTCCTGTATTACTTGTCCTAAGTCCCTGTTCCGTCTTTGAGGAGTGGCTGGATAGGAGTCACGGCGTCCTGACCTACCGCATGACGCAGGTCCTCACCGGACACGGAAGTTTCGGGAGGTACCTGTGTCTAAGGAGAAAGGAGGAAACGCCTGGGTGTCACCACTGCGAAGATCGCCCGGAGGACACAGTAGAGCATACGGTGCAAGACTGCCCAGCTTGGGCAGAGCACCGACGTGTCCTCACGGCGGCGATAGGCGGAGACCTCTCGCGCCCGGCATTTGTTGCGGCCATGCTGCGGGGCGAGACGGAGTGGGAAGCGGTCGCCTCCTTCTGCGAAGCAGTAATGCTCGCGAAGGAGGAGGCGGGCCGCGTGAGAGAGAGGACAGTGTCCTCCCTCCGCCCCAACCGCAGTGGTGGACGCCCACGGCGATGGACGTCGCAAGACGATCTCCGGCCACCGTAGGCGCGGGCATGCGGGCGGCGAGTAAAGGGCAATTCGCTGCCCGACCATGAACCATGCCCGGGTCGACGGCGCGTTGTGTTCCACGCGCGCCTCAAAGAGCGTCAGCATAATGACGGGGCCCCCTCTCTAGAGGGCCAAAGCCTGCCGGGGTCGCGGGACTTATCTCATTACCGTGACCCCGGAACATAAAGGGCTATCGAAGGACACCGTGGATTTTAGTCAGTACAAGTCTGACAGTCCCTCCCGCCCTGCCCGGGGTGGGAGGACTCATTTGATGATTTTACCACGCAAAAAAAAAAAAAAAAAGTCCCTGTTCCGAATTCTCACAGTAATTAGTCATTGGCGGTTGGTTAAAGGGCACGGGGAATGCTTTTCGATACACTCAGTACAATGACTCACACGCCAATGACTCTTGACGTATATTGACTATTACTGGACGACTGTACCACGTATCAAAGGCAGATCCATGTTCATAATTTAATTATTATTATTGAAATTATATTCCTTCAACCGAACTATTATGTGCCGGTGACAGGCATTAGATAGATAGATAGATAGAATATACTTTATTATACACCAAAATTGTTACATAACTATAAAAACATTACTAATTATCAACTATAACGAATATTGCTTTTGTTTAGCAAAATAACCAAAAATGCTGTTGATGATTACTGTCTCCTTGCAGCCTAGCCCAGAGACATTGCGGGTGGTTGATGGATGTACTTTCACATATTTCCAGCTGTGGGGGTAGATTACACTGAGTCGGGGTTATCGTTGAATAGCTCCGTTCCAAATAACGCTAGATTAAACGGCGGTGTCTCGTTAAATGGCCACTGGTAGGCCTATTACTGAATCGTCACTATCATTTAACGAGACACTCCTGTCGTTATGGGGCAGATTTAAATATGAAATGAATGAAGTGCCGATGTCATCCACTTCGACATCCAGCAATAAAAACGCAATATGCTCTGTTACAGGCCGAATCCACGGCACGCTTGAGCAAGCTGATTATTATTAGAGAAAGGGGATAGGCAGCCGTAAGGGTGAATTATTTGAACGCGTGTGTACTTCTATGGAGATATAAAACTTGTCTTTCTCAGGTGGTGGGGCTCTACCTCTACCCCTTCGGTACCCCCGAAGGGGTAGAGGCTACCCTACCCTCATATTTTCAATTATATTAACGTGACTTCAAGAAAAACGAAAATTTTATCAGCCTAGGGTAATTTAAGAACAGTCACACCATGGAACGTTTACACGAGTTTTTTCTAAAACCCCTTGCATTTGTAATTGTGTTTGCATTAGCTTGAGAATTTCACATTGCTTTTCCATAATTTTGGTCAATTCTGAATCGGTAGCCATTTTGTTTCACAACCACGGCGCCGTAAACTGCAATGACGACACGATACGAATGTTCATGTTCAGTCTGTGTCCTGTTGTGCATAATTAATTTCTGACACCATGTTAATAAAATACTAATTACACATTTTATAACTTTATGGCAGATTTACATTGAGTCAGTAACTGACGTCAGTGCTGGCGCCGAAAACTGACTCATGCTATTTAGACGAGGTCAGTATTTCAAGAAATCAATTTACATTATGGCAGTGCCAGGTCAGCACTGACTCGTCAGTGGACTACAGACTACATATCAGTGGACTGACGCTAGTTACTGACTCAATGTAAATCTGCCAGTATTAATTGAAGTGCACAAACTTGGATCCATAGATCACAGAATATAATTATATCCGTCACACAGTCTATAATTCCAAAAGGTGGTTGCATGCACCACAGACTATTATAAGTCATTACAACACAACACAAACCACGTGAATTACTTGTACAAAACGTGTGATATGGTCGACAAATGCGTTATATTAGGAACATTTCATTCATCATGTATTCATCGGTAGAAACTGTATTTATTGGTATTTGTTACGTTTTATAAAATACTCGTATCGTAATGATATCTTTTAATGCGTTTTATCCAATTCACCCAAAAAAGCTTTAAAACGTAACGAGTTTACTGGTTTGCTAGTATGGTTTTGTTTACGTCAAATGTCAATTTAATTTTAATATCAGTGCAGACGCTCTGTGATTGCAGATTGAACGTCTACTGTGTTTGTGTTTTGCGGCTATTTTCTGATATTTTTGACACCCTACGGACTGATACCTTCTACTGTACGATTACCTTGCTAATAATACTGGATTCTGATTTGTTTTGTTTTGAGTTTTGGATTTGTTTTGTGGATTACTATGAGGGGCATCAACTGCGGTATAGCCATACAAAGGCTGCAGAGGCATCTCATATCCTCGCTTTCTGCACACCATCAAACCAAACTTTCGCGTTGGTTAACCAATGCTCAAACCCTTATATAGGATCACTCGTGTGTCCGTCGGTCTGTCGCTTACAGTCAATTATCTCCGAATCTACTAAACCGATTGAGTTGAAATTTGGTACACATATCAATTCCTGTGACTCAAGCACAGAGGTGTGACGTGAATAGAAGAAATCTGTATGTTGGAGGTAATTTTTGGGGGGGAAGGGGAAAATTTAAAAAATAATAATTGAAAACTGCATCGTATGACATATCAAATGAAAGGTCTTGTTGAGAAGATCTTAAACATTTTTTTTTTTTGTAATTTATAATAAATAGTTTCTAAGTTATTCAAGAAAATAGACAAAACTTGACCATTCCCCTCCGGGGCCTTATCTCCGAAACTACTGAACCTAAAATTTTGAAAAAAATACAGAAATTAGTTTTCTACTTATAGATTATAGGAAAATCTATAAGAAGTCCATATCTGTATATGGGAGGCAATTTTTGGGGGGGAAGGGGAAAATTTAAAAAAAAAATTGAAAACTGCATCGTGTGACATATCAAATGAAAGGCCTTGTTGAGACAATCTTAAATGCATTTTTTTGTAATTTTAAAATAAATAGTTTCCAATTTATTCAAGAAAATAGACGAAATTTGACCATTCCCCTTATCTCCGAAACTACTAAACCTAAAATTTTGAAAAAAATACAGAAATTATTTTTCTACTTATAGAAGGAAAACCTATAAGAAGTCCATGATATTAAAATAACATGGTAAATCACTCAATATTGTGCGTACTAATTTGGGTCAGATTTAAAAAAACGTGTTAGGTAACATCGTACGGAACCCTCTTTACGCGAGTCCAACTCGCACTTGGCCGGTTTTTTTTTATGTTTTTCATGGTATGCGATTTTAAATAGTACATTTAGTTTTTTCAGTTGCCTCTAGATCATTTCGCTGCTTAAATTCAAAACCTGACTTTTTTACAGGAGAGCCCGTCAAAGTTTTCATTTCGGTTTTTGGTTATTATTGTGATCAATCTACATTGTATAATTATCTATGTGTCATATATCATCGGATGCAGATTTCAAAGCCTCTATTAGTTTGTTATTTCATTTTTTCTCTAAGTTTCACCCAGTACCCGGGTCGACGGCGCGTTGTGTTCCACGCGCGCCTCAAGGAGTGTCAGCATGATGACGGGGCCCCCCCTCTAGAGGGCCAAAGCCTGCCGGGGTCGCGGGACTTATCTCATTACCGTGACCCCGGGACATAACGGGCTATTGAAGGACACCGTGGATTTTAGTCAGTACAAGTCTGACAGTCCCTCCCGCCCTGCCCGGGGTGGGAGGACTCATTTGATGATTTTACCACGCAAAAAAAAAAAAAAAGTTTCACCCAGTAAATATAACATCACATTTGAGTCCCTTTTGATTATAAAAAATCAAATTTAATGTTTGCGAATTTTATAAATAAAGCAGCCATATTACCATTTTGGAAGAGTCTCTCGCGCAAACTGTTCAGTTTAGAAAAAAAATATAGTAGTAACCTCAATATCATTTTTAAAGACCTATCCATAAATACTCCACACGTATGGGTTTGGTGATTTTTTTTTGAGTTTTAATTCTAGGTATGGGGAACCTCCAATTTTTTTTAATTTTTATTTTTGTGTAAAAATCCTAATGTGGTTCTCGTAATACATCTACTTACCAAATTTCAACAGGATAGCTCTTATGCTTTCTAAAAAAAGTGGCTGTGACATACGGACGGACAGACAGACAGACCTGACGAATCTATAAGGGTTCCGTTTTTTGCCATTTCGCAACGGAACCCTAAAAAGGGTGATAACACCTTGTTGAAGAATTTATTATAGAACAATCTCACTTCTGTCCCATGCATACAAGCTGTTCTCGAGAGTCAATACGAACCGTCTCGAACGCAGGTTTGGTGACTTCCAGCCTCCCGAACAAGCCGGTTTACAAAAAGGTTTTAGTATCATAGTTCATAGACCACATACACACGCTCCGCCAGATTATAAAGAAGACAGAGGAGTATAATCGGCTACTATGTCTAACATTTGTGGACTATGAGAAAGCCTTTGATTCAATCGAAACCTGGGCAGTATTGCAGTCCAACGATGTCATATCGACTATTGGTATATCGAAGAGTTGGAGTGTTTATTTAGAAACGGCACCATGTCCATCCGACTTCATGAAAAGAGCACGAAACCAATCCAATTGCAGAAAGGGGTGAGACAGGGAGGCATTGTTTCTTCGAAACTGTTCACGAACGTTTCCCTACAGGTGGGCCTTAAAATGAACATGGAAAAGACAAAAATCATGTTAAATGTCCATGTGGCACCCTTACCGATTGTTATAAAAATGTAGGCCATTGTACTACCCTTGGACAGATTGTTCAGTTAAATCCAACTTCAACAAAGAGGTCGCCCGAAGAATCCAACTCGGATGGGCAGTGTTTGGGAAGCTACGTGATATCTTCTCGTCGAGTATCTCACAGTGTCTTACGACAAGGGTGTTTAAAAAGTGTGTGTTGTCAGTGAAGACATACGGCTCTGAAAAGTGGTAGTTGACTGCCGGCCTTTTAGAGAGACTAAGAGTCACTTAACGAGCAATGGAAAGAGCTAGGCTCGGAGTTTCTTTACGGAATAAAATCCGGAACAAGGATATTCGGCAGGCAACCAGAGTCACCGAAATAGCTCGTAAAATTTGGGAGTTGAAGTGGCAATGGGTGTAATGGGTAAGCCACATTGCTCATAGAACTGATAACCAATGGCGAAGAAAAGATCTCGAGTGGCGACCACGGACCGGAAGATGTCTAATAACTTACAGTAATGATTATTTTCACATTTTTAAAATAATTCAAAAGTTCGTTGTTTACATTGTCGCTAATACAAATAATTCTTGATGATCTCCTAAATGCGCAGATCGACTTACAACATGATTCAAAAGGATAAAAAGGTGTTAGACCTAGACCATCACTTGCCACCAAAATCGTTAAAATATCTCAACAAACAAGTTGCTCTCGTAATACTAAAAAAATAATTTCTTTAATACAAACAAAGAGTTAACAGTGTTAGTATCAACAAAGTAACTAACTAGTGTTTATATTATGAAGACTGTGAGTACGTGCGTCACTCACTGTGACAGAATAATATTGCTCGGCTCTTCTTTTCGCCTCGATTGCCTACTCGGGTAGATACACCGCACTTAGATAATATGTTTTTATACAGGTAGTGAGACAGGCCTGGTTTAGGCTGTAATTATTGTGTTAAGTTTTAAGGTGGATCCAGACTTCGCGAGGCATGCGCTCTGCACGGCGCACAACGCATGCTTCTGCTTGAGGCGTGGGTGTTGACAAATTATACTTGTACCAACATATGCTCGGGTCGAGCCATCGCGTGCGAAGCAAACGCCTCGATCATGTTTGTTGCAAGGCAAGTAGGCGCGCAGACTTGGCGAGGCATGCGCTCCGCACGGCGCACAGCGCGTGTGCGGCGGCCGGCTCATTGCGAGCAGTGCGCTGCGTTTGGACGGTTGTGTCCGCCTCGCTGCGGTTGTACGCGCGCATTATGAACGACAAAGAAATTTTAAGAAAAGCAGTTGTATTATACGAAAATAATCGATTATTCAGGGATCCTAAATTATAAAAGCAGCAGCGGATACGCGCACGCGATGCAAAGGCGCCATCTTGACTGCTGCTGTGTGGGTTGGATCGGCCCGAGCATGCACTGCGCGCTGTTTGGCCCGAGCAAACGCAGTTTCATTTTCGCAGTCGAGGCGTGCGTTGATATTGTACGCGGCGCACGCCTCGAACGTGCATGCGCGGCTACGTCCACAACTAATGTAATGCTCGCACTGAGGCACTTTGATCTTGAAGCATTTGCCGACATACGTTGGCTCGCCCTCGCACGTGCGTAGCTCATTGAAGTGTCGTGGTAAATGAAAGACATTTGCACTCGATGAAGTCTCGATTTAATGTGTCTTTACATAGAATGAGCGTACATGATCTTAGCATATTGCTTACTTAGCTAATCCTAAATAAGGTGTGATTACACACACATACATAATAATACTAATGATACTTGCTTACACACACTACACCTCCGGGGGTAAAAGAAAAAAATAATAATAATTAGAGCTCATAATTATTATTTTTTTGTACGTTAGGTTATTACGACAACAATAAAAAAAAATGCAAATATATTATTAACTATCATATGGAACAATTTAGTTCTGTCCTTATGAATCAATTCAATTTTATTTTGTTTTAGAATTTTGACGTTAGGGCCCATATTTTCTAACACAATATAAGGGCCTTTAAAAATATTATCCAATTTCTTTGTTCCTTCACTTTTGACTAAAACTAAATCGTCTTTATTATAAGTAACTGGATGACATTTCTTATCATATGCTAATTTTCTATTTTCTTTACTAGTTACTAAATTATGTTTAGCGTCTTTTAACGCTATCTGTAGACTATATTATCTTAAATCTAAAGAGTAGTCATTGGGATTATATAATGGTTCTATTCTAGTACAGTTCTTAATATTATTAGGAATATTACATGTCCTGCCGAAAATTAGTTCAAAGGGCGTGTACTTCGTCTCTGAGTGGACGGTATTATTATAACTGAAACACCAAAATGGTATCCAGTGTGACCAGTCATAGCCATTATCGCCTGAATAAGTCCTTAGAAAAGCGCCTAAATGCTTATGAGCATTTTCAAGAGAACCGATCGATTGATGGTGGTACGCTGTGGACGTTAACTTTTCTATTTTTAATAATTTGCAAACTTCAACCATAGTCCTTGAAATAAACTCTGTACCTCTATCAGTTGCTATAACTTTAGGTATACCGAAACGTAAAATAAAATTTTGTATAACTGATCTTGCTACAGTTACAGCTTCTTTATTTTTAATAGGATATGCTTCAATAAATTTAGTTAGTTCACATTGTATTGTTACAAGGTAACAATTTCCTTCCTCATCTTTATCTAAAGGACCTACCAAATCTAAAAATATTTTTTCAAAACCTGATGACGCAGTCGTTGTGATAGTCATCGGCTGTTTTGTGTACCTACTATATTTAGTCTTCTGACATGTAGAACACTTCTTTACAAAATCCTGAACATCTTTATCGATACCTGGCCAGAAATATCGTCTCTTGATGTTGTTCGTCATTCTGCGGACCCCAGCATGTCCACTGGTAGGCAGTAAATGAAAGTCATTTAAAACACATTGTTTTTCACTATGATTATTTATTCTCTCTATTCCTCTTAGTATGCACACTCTCGGACCGGTCCAATCTTTTACTGTTTGTATTTCACTACACAAACCTTTTATAAATTCTTCGTTTTCATTATTTTTAACTATGCATACTTCTTTTACTTTTATATTATAGCTAAACTTCTCTAACTTTGTCACAAATTCGGCTCGCGAGAAATGTGCCGTAAAGTTGAGGTTTACACATAACAACATTTTACTAGGGATGTAAGCGAGACATTCGCCTTCAGCACTTATCATAAATTATCTCTTCTATATTTATCCACTTTTTCTTTCTCTAGCAAAATCATCTCCACGACATCACTCGGCTTCCTTAGTAACTCCACGACTCTAGGCTGATCAGACCCTTCTTCGGTGGATTTACTAATTGGCGGTGATTTATTCTTACTCTTCTCATCCATTATTCTTTTTTGTGCTCTAGTCATTACATTAACTTCCGATATTTTCTCATTCATATTCTTTAATTCACTGGACATTTACTCTGGATAATGCATCCGCGACTACATTATCCTTCCCTTGCACATACACTATTTTAAAATCATATTCCTCAAGTATTAAACGAAACTTCAACAGCCTGCTAGAGGGATCTTTCATGCTAAACAAATAAATGAGTGGTTTATGATCTGTCATTATAGTAAAATGCCTACCGAATATATACGGCCTAAAGTATTTTACTGCCCAGACTATAGCAGTAAGTTCTTTTTGAATGGTGGGGTAGTTTAATTCTGCTTTATTTAATGGTCTACTAGTATATGCTACGGGCCTCAGGTCCTTGTTACACAAAACTGCACCAATCGCTACACCTGACGCGTCAGTCTGTAAAACAAATTCGTTGGATTCTGAGAAATCTGGGTACTGAAGTATGGGTGGGCTAATTAACTTTTGTTTTAAAATTTCGAAAGAGTGTTGACATTCCACTGTCCAATTGAAAACTATATTCTTTCTACATAATCGATTTAAAGGTAATGTTATCTGAGCAAACGATGGTACAAATTTACGGTAGTAATTGCAGAAAGCTACAAATCGTTTCACTTCATCAACATTTTTGGGTACTGGAAAATTTTGTAAAACTAATGTTTTCTCTGGATCTGGTAATACTCCATCAGCAGAAACTAAATGTCCCAGATACAATATTTCCTTTTTTTTAAATTGGCATTTGTCCGGATTTAATTTTAAATTTACTTTTCTTAACCTTTCGAGTACATCTATTAAATTTTTATTATGAGAATTTAGATTTCGCCCAAAGATAATCAAATCGTCTAGATAAATAAAACATTTGTCATACGTCAGACCAGACATAGCTATAGACATTAGTCTGCTGAAATTACTACAGGAAGTTTTTAGTCCCATAGGAAGACGCTTTAATTGATACTGACCCGAGGTGGTAGAGAAAGCAGTGTATTTACGACTTTCAGGGCTTAAACTAACTTGGTAGTAACCTTGATTTAAGTCTAAATGAGTGAAATACATTGAGCCTGAAAGTGAGTCTAAGATGTCGGTGATGTTAGGTAGTGGAAACTTATCATCGACTATTACATCATTGAGTTTTCTGTAGTCTACTACCAAAGGCCACTTTTTACAGCCTTCAGACTTTTTGGGAACGAGCAATACAGGACTGTTCCATTCGCTTGAGGACTCTTCTATAATTTGGTCCTTCAACATTTGTTTAATTTGTCTATCAATCTCTGGCTTCATTGATTGAGGCAATCTATAAGGTTTAACATATGTAGCACTTACGTTAGGTTTTAGTGTTATGGATTGTTCGTAAACGTTGGTGGTGGTTAGCTTATCTACTGGTAAAAAAAATACATCTGAATATTTAGTACAAATTGTTTCGAGAGAACTCTTTTCTTCTGAATTAAGATGATTTAATTTTAACAATGTTAGTAAAGTTTCAGCCCTATTAGCACTGCCTTTAGTCTTATCAAAAGTTAAAATACCATATTTGCTTAAAATTTTTACTTCGGGTTTGAAATTTTCTAATCTTACTTCTTCATCTCTAATATGAAGTATTCTAATCGGTATCCTACGACTTTTAGGTCTAACTATAGCTCCTGCTAGAAAAATATCTTTCTCTATCTCTCTCGAGCAAACAACACAATCATCTTTCGCATCAATATCTAATTCTACGAAATGGGTCGATTCACTTCGGGCTGGTAATACAAGACAATTATTATTAGTAGTAAACGTTAAATCAGGTCTAGGCGAGATAGGTAAATAAAGTAGTTTACCCGCATTATTAACTACTAACACGTTGTTAGCTAAATCTACATTACAGCGATAAGTAGATAGAAAATCCAAGCCTAAAATACCAGTTGCCTTGAATGGTAAATTTTGAAAAACGTAAAATTTATGAAAAAACGTGTCATTATGTTCTGTAACGAGTTTCAAGGTAACATATCCCAAAGAGTTGATCTGGCCCCCTATGCCGTTTATAGTAGTGCTATTATAACATATACGCATCGAATCGGGTAATTCATTTTTCATAATAATAGATATTGACGCACCCGTATCTACTAAAAATGAATATTTTTTGTCGTGACAATTAAATGTCACAAATTGACATCGTCCCTTACAAGCCATAATATAATTATTAAAATCGAAAAAACTGCCTTTTGGTCAAATTTTGGGAATTTTCATTTTCATTAGAGTTTTGGGAGACGTCTTGTGCCGATGCTTGCGCGTGTTGTACGGGTTGCGTTGAAAAAATATTATTACGGCTGTAATTATTTCCTCGCCTGTTACCAGGATAGTAATATCGGCCATTATTACTATTCGCCTGGGTGAAATTTCTGCCCCGGTTTGAATTTTGAAATGATCTTCCGTACCCACGGCGGTTATAATTATTAAAAGATCCATACTTGCGGCCACGTTGACCTTTACCACGCGGTCCTGAAGTAAGTGTAAACTTACCTCGACCTCTTCTCGAATAGTGCATGACGTCCGGCTTTGAGGACGTAGACGGCGTTGATACATCCTCGTCCTTAGCGCCTTGTATGGCGTCCTTGAGATTACTATAGTTGCGAGCGATCACGATGGTGCTTAACCTCGAACTTTTCAACCCATCTGAAAATCTCTTAAAATTTGGCAAGCACGTAGATGTTATGACGTAGGCATCCGCTAAGAAAAGGTTTTGATCAATTTTACCCTCAAGGGGATAAAATAGGGGATGAAAGTTTGTATGAAACTTTGTCAATTTTAAACCGATCGGCCTGAGACTTTGCATGCATAAAGCTACTATGACGTAAACATCCCCAAGAAAGGATTTTGATACATTCTACCCGTATGGGTATAAAATAGGGGATGAAAGTTTGTATAAATCTTCTGAGATTTTCGACTGATTACGCGAGCGAAGCCGCGGGCAAAAGCTAGTATTTTATAAATATTAAACGCATTAACGCATGCGTAGCGATTTTCAAAGATTTTCTTTAAAAAAAAAAAATCGATATTTTATTTATTTTTTTAATTTTTCACCCTAAAAGTAGAATGACCCATCTAATCAGGCCTTTAATAAAAAGAACAGATTAATAAGTCTTCTCCTTTCATTGATTCAGATAACTTAATACGCGTAGGTGGACGTCTTAATAACTCTAACTATAGTTATGATGTTATGCATCCTATCCTATTGTGTAGTAAACATTACTTAACCAAAATTATATTCGAAAAAGAGCACAAAGCACTCTTTCATGCAGGACCTCAATTACTTTTAGCACACATCAGACTCACCTATTGGCCTTTGGCAGGCAGGAACTTAGCCAAGCACGTAGTGCGTAACTGTGTTTGCTGCAGTCGCTTCAAGGCTCAGCCTGTTCAGGTCGTCATGGGCAACCTACCAACTGATAGGACTTATCTCGAGTTCCCTTTTTAGGGTTCCGTAGCCAAATGGCAAAACCGGAACCCTTATAGATTCGTCATGTCTGTCTGTCTGTCTGTCCATGTATGTCACAGCCACTTTTTGTCGAAAGTATAAGAGCATCCTGTTCAAACTTGGTAGAAAGATGTATTATGTGAACCGCATTAGGATTTTCACACAAAAATCAAAACAAAACAAATTTTGGGGGTGCCCCCCATACTTAGAATTGAAACTCAAAAATTTTTTTTTCACCAAACCCATACGTGTGGGGTATCTATGAATAGGTCTTTAAAAATAATATTGAGGTTACTAACATCATTTGACTGGCCTGTTGGTCTAGTGGTTAGTGACCCTGACTGCTATGCCGGAGGTCGTGGGTTCGATTCCCACCCAGGACAAATGTTTGTGTGATGAGCACGATCATTTGTTCTGTGTCTGGGTGTAATTTATCTATAATATGTATGTACAGTCAAAACCGTTTTTGGCGACATCGTTTAGAACAACTTACCGGTTATATTGACCGTAATCAAAGGTCCCGGCTGAATGCTATATGACCGCCTTATCAAAAACATTGCTTTTTACGACATTGCTAATTACGACATACCGCATTTAGCGGCCACATTTGACTAATGTTCTCGGAGAATTGTATCTGTACAACGACCGACTCAGCTGTATTGTAAACAATTTGAATAGGCACAGTATAATGGTCAAGGTTATTATCGAAAAGTAAGCACGTGTCGAGTTTAGGGTCTTTTGTAATTCTTAGAAACAAAACATGTGTATGCCATAAAGGCTCTCTCCTTGTTTGTTACTTAGCTGGTGCTTAGCTGTACATAAGACGCACCAAAATATATTGTTGAGTAATTTGTGAAAGTTTTAAAACGTCGGTAACAAAAACAAATTCATATCGAAGAAAAATCGCGTATTACCTATTTCAAAGCTAGAGAGCGGAGTTCCAAACAAAGACTTGGCAAAAGAATATGGTGTATCACATTCGACAATTTCAACCATTAGAAAAGAGAAGAAATAAATTAAAACCCTCTATGATAAAAAATATTTGAAAATGAAACGAGCCAGAACAACGAAGCATACGAAGATTGAGGAAGCCTTGTTGAAGTGGTTTTTAAAATATCAATTCATAAAATAAATATTTTGTCACCTCGACAGCATCACTGGTTGTTACGACTATCGGTTTTTACGACTAAATATGAATAGTCCCTTCGATGTCGTAATAACAGATTTTGACTGTATTTAGAAATATATAAGTATGTTTATCAGTTGTCTAGTACCCATAACACAAGCTCTGCTTAGCTTGGGACTAGATGGCGTTGTGTGACAGTTGTGGAATATTACTATTATTATTATCATTTTTAGGGTTCCGTACGTCCGAATACAAAAACGGAACCCTTATAGGATCACTCGTGTGTCTGTCTGTCTGTCTGTCGCTTACAGTCAATTATCTCCGAATCTACTGTTAGATACGTGGGGTATATAAATGAGACTCAGGTGAAAGCAAAAATGGTATGAATTTATTTCCGAAATGTTGGTTCCTTTTATACAAAAATAATTAGAAAAAATTAACACATAGTGGGTACATATGTAAAGTTATTGAGGAACAAAAATGTCACTATACCCTACATGATGAATTGTATCTGTGCTGGGGATATTCCGCTACAGTACACCCCCTCAAGCGAAGCGTACGACTGGTTTTACCAATCTTCCTGACCGCGTCACTGTTCTCTGTGTGTTTTCATTTTCTTGTTCATTCAGGGTGTAAGCAGGCTTCAGTCGGTCGATCGAGACGTTGGCTACTCTTCCTGGCAGTTGGAGCTTGTAATATTTCTCGCATCTTTCCAATACAGGATACGGTCCTTCATACGTCGGTTGCAGTGGTTTTTTCGTACAATCTCTTCGTAGGTACACATTATCACAGGTTCGAAGGTCGGAGTGAACAAACATGTTGTTGCTATGCGAGGTCTCGGCTGGTCGGTACGCGGCGATAGTGAGTCGCAGCTGTTCGACAAAATCGTGACTCATCCGGTTTTGATTTTCTTTTGTTTTGACAAAAAAATCTCCGGGTAATCGTAATGATGTTCCGTAGGTGTACTGTGCAGGACTAATTCCTGTGTCGCTGCGAGTAGCTGCGCGTAGCCCAAGTAGTACGGTCGGTAACTCGTCAAACCACTTTCCGTGCGCACTAGTAGTGCAGCGCGCGGTAAGTGCGGCTTTCAACGTGCGGTGCCAGCGTTCGATGATTCCATTTGATTGTGGATGATATGCGGTTGTTCTTGTTCTGTTTATTCCCAATAGCTTCATTAATTCGGAGAAAAGTTGACTCTCGAATTGACGACCTTGATCACTTGTTATTGTGTTTGGACAACCAAATCTTGATATCCAACCTTCATATATTGTTTTTACAATTGTTTCTGCAGTAATGTCGTGGAGAGGGAATGCTTCGGGCCATCGCGTGTACCGGTCGATAATAGTAAGCAGGTACTTGTGTCCGTATTGTGATGGTGGTAGGGGCCCAACAATGTCAACATGGATGTGTTGAAATCTTTCTGATGGTGGAAATGATGCGATTTGACTCGTTGTGTGGCGATTGACTTTCGACTTCTGACAGGCTTCACAGGCTTTTGTCCATCTTCCCGCGTCAGCATTCATAGATGGCCAGAAGTATTTTTCACTCAGTATTTTTCGTGTAGTACGCGTGCCAGGATGACTGAGACTATGTACACTATCGTATGCGGCACGGCGAAATGTTTGTGGTAGGTACGGCCGAATATGTTGTGTTGACGTTTCGCAAAGTATTTTGCAATTTGTGTTTGGTAGGACTATGCGCTTCATTTGTAGGTTGCTTTGCTTCATTAAGTCATGTATAGTGCTATCTCTCTCTTGCGCTGTAGCTAGTTCCTTGTAGTCGATTATTGCAGGACAGGTGATGGTTTCTGTGTTGATCCGTGACAATGAATCGGCGACTATGTTGTCTTGCCCGCTGATGTGACGAATGTCGTTTGTAAATTCACTTATATACATAAGTTGTCGGGTTCGGCGCGGTGTCTCGCTGTCTGACGATGTTTTATTTATCGCGTAGGTTAGCGGCTTGTGGTCGGTGAATATTATCAGGTGTCTACCTTCAAACATTTTTCTAAAATGTTTCACGGCCATGTATATACTCGTAGCTAATAGCTCTCTGTCGAATGTGCTATATTTGACTTGCGCGCTTGATAACGCTTTGGAGAAATATCCCAGCGGCTGCCATTTATTGTGGACATATTGCTGCAGTACAGCACCGGCGCATTTATCAGAGGCGTCGGTCATGAGCGCGATCGGTGTGAGGGGTGAGCTAGTAATGCTGCATTTTGTAAGCCAGCTTTACATAGCTCAAATGCCTTCTTGGCTTCGTCGTTCCAAACAATCTTTGTTTTCTCTCGTTTTTTGCTATTATGTAAAAATGCATTTAGAGGTGCTTGTATTTCGGCTGCCTTCGAAATGCAATCTCTGTAGAAATTGACGGTACCAAGGAATCTTCTTAATTGTTCCACGGTTGTGGGTAGTGGAAATTTGGTGATTGCTTCTACTTTTTCTGCTGGAGGTTTGATGCCATGTTGTGAGACAGTGTGTCCAAGGAACTTGATGACTTCCTTGCCTAGTACACATTTCGATGGATTTATAGTGATACCGTATTGATTCAGTCGTTGTAGGACGGCTCGTAAATGTTTTCTGTGTTCCTCTTCTGTACTTGAACTTATGATGACGTCATCAACAAACGGGTAGGCAAAATCGAGTCCGCGAAGTACTTCGTGGATAAAACGCTGGAAAGTCTGTCCAGCATTTTTGAGGCCTGGGCACATCCTGGGAAATTCGAATAGCCCAAAATAATGGTGTTATGATGGCTGTTTTTTCAATGTGTTTTTCCAGGACGGGCAATTGTTGGTATGCCCTATTTAGGTCAATAGTTGAGAATATTTTCTTTCCGTGTAACAGGTACGTAAAGTCCTTCAAACGTGGTACGGGATATCTGTCAGGCTTGGTTATGGCATTTAGTCTTCTGTAGTCTCCACATACACGTAAGTCTCCGTTTGGTTTGGGTACCACATGGAGTGGACTGGCCCAGGGGCTCTTGCCTGGTCGGCATAATCCCTGATCCATCATTGTTTGAAATTCTTTCTTCGCAGCTTCGTAACGGTGAGGTGGCAGTGGACGAGCTTTGCAGTATAATGGCGGCCCTGTTGTTTCGATATGGTGCTCGACATTATGTTTCGGTGTATTTTTCATCGTGGATAGTCTTGTAATATCAGGAAATTCCGCCAATATGTCATGATATTTTCGTTCCAGGTCTATGGTTCTGATGGTTGGTGCCGCAGATTTACAGATGGATGTCTTCACTGACAAGTTAGTTATCTTGTCGATTAAACATTTTCCCACGAGGTCGACTAAGAGGTTATGGTGCTTTAAAAAATCAGCGCCGATGATTGGCTTGCTGACAGCTGCTACGACGAACTTCCATTTGAATGGTCGCCTCAGGTTGAAATCTAAGTCTAGTGTTTTTTCACCGAAGGTAGCTATTTCTGTGTTGTTCGCTGCATAAAGTGTGTAGGCTGTTGGCTTTAGGATTTCACAGCGTTTTCCAGGGATGACGGATATGTTTGCACCAGTATCGATGAGAAAGCTAAGATTTGTCTTCTTATCTTTCAGAAATAGACGGTGTGATTTTTCCCAGGCGCCAGGTTCCGTCTCTGCTAACACCTGCTTTAGTTTCCCGAGCTTGAAGGGTGCTTATCTTCATAAGTACACGGTCTAGTACATTTTCGGGCTTGTCCGCCGAACTTTCGATGAAAATAACAAACGGAATTGTCGTACTCGTTCCTGTTTTGTTGATTTGAATCCGACCGGCGGTTACCATGCGGCGATCGGTATGTACTGCGTGATCGATGACGCGCGCCTCGCCAGTTGCGCCCGCGTTGCCTTCCGTAGCGGCTGTGGTGTGTTTTTAATTCCGCAATCTCTTTCGTCAACATATCGATCTTCGCGTGAAGTGATGCATTTTCATGATTTGTAGCAACAGGTGGAGTGGATGGTGCTGGCGGTGACGTAATGCTGTGTACTGCTGATATTTGGTTGTGAAGTTGTTCTAGCATTTTGTCGGCCATTATCGCTAACTCATTTAATTCGGTTTTCTTCGCTATAGTTTCGCTCACAGCTAGAATGGCGCGAACAGACGGCGGTAGGTGTTTCGTCCATATAACACGCAGTGTGTTCTCAGCGATGTTATTTCCGGCTAAGTTTTGCATGCGGCGAAGCAGTTGGGAAGGCTTTAAATCTCCCAGTTCTACGTTGGACAGGAGGCGTTCGAGTTTAGTGTGGTCGCTCTCGTCATAGGTTTGTATGAGTCTCATCTTCATGGTGGCGTATCTATTGTTATCTGTAGCATTTTTAGTGTCGAACATGATGTCTTGAATTTCGTCTAGGTCTTGTAGGTCGAGTTGGCGGATGAGCAGCTCTGATAGTTCCTTGTCGTTCAGTTTTCCAGCAGACACGATCGCTTCAAATTGCAGGAACCAAAGCTTGATTCTGTTTCTCCATAGAGGCGGTATCCGTTGATTGTACGAAACAGCTGACAGTTCGTGCGAATCTTTTTGCGGTGATGATAATTCGCTTCCATCGTTGACTTTAGATGTACTCGGGTTCATTTTCGCTTCTTGAAGTTTATAACGTCGGTGGTACGATGATAATCACGTCGGGGTCACCACTGTTAGATACGTGGGGTATATAAATGAGACTCAGGTGAAAGCAAAAATGGTATGAATTTATTTCCGAAATGTTGGTTCCTTTTATACAAAAATAATTAGAAAAAATTAACACATAGTGGGTACATATGTAAAGTTATTGAGGAACAAAAATGTCACTATACCCTACATGATGAATTGTATCTGTGCTGGGGATATTCCGCTACACTACTAAACCGATTGGGTTGAAATTTGGTACACATATCAATTCCTGTGACCCAAGCACAGAGGTGTGACGTGAATAGATGAAATCTGTATGTGGGAGGTAATTTTTGGCGGGGAAGGGGAAAATGAAAAAAAAAGTTTTGAAAACTGCATCGTGTGACATATCAAATGAAATGTCTTGTTGAGACAATCTTAAATGTATTTTTTTTGTAATTTAAAAATAAATAGTTTCCAAGTTATTCAAGAAAATAGACGAAATTTGACCATTCCCCCTCCCCTCTTATCTCCGAAACTACTGAACCTAAAATTTAAAAAAAAATACAGTAATTAGTTTTCTACTTATAAATTATAGGAAAACCTATAAAAAGTCCATATCTGTATATGGGAGGTAATTTTTTGGGGGGAAGGGGAAAATTAAAAAAAAATATTTGAAATCTGCATCGTGTGACATACCAAATGAAAGGTCTTGTTGAGACAATCTTAAATATATTTTTATTGTAATTTTAAAATAAACAGTTTCCAAGTTATTCAAGAAAATAGACGAAATTTGATCATTACCCCCCCCTTATCTCCGAAACTACTGAACCTAAAATTTTGAAAAAAATACAGAAATTAGTTTTCTACTTATAGATTATAGGATTACCTATAAGAAGTCCATATCTGTATATGGGAGGTAATTTTTGGGGGGGGGAAGGGGAAAATTTTAAAAAAAATATTTGAAAAGTGCATCGTGTGACATATCTAATGAAAGGTCTTGTTGAGACAATCTTAAATATATTTTTTTTGTAATTTTAAAATAAATAGTTTCCAAGTTATTCAAGAAAATAGACGAAATTTGACCATTCCCCCCCCCCCTTATCTCCGAAACTACTGAACCTAATTTTTTAAAAAAAATACAGAAATTAGTTTTCTACTTATAGATTATAGGAAAACCTATAAGAAGTCCATGATATTAAAATAACATGGTGAATCACTCAATATTGTGCGTACCAATTTGGGTCAGATTTAAAAAAAAAACGTGATAGGTAACATCGTACGGAACCCTCTTCACGCGAGTACAACTCGCAATTGGCCGGTTTTCAGGTACGAATTTGCAATTACCATTGTCACTAGTGAAATGTTTTGATTTTTCTATCTGCTTTATTGTATTTTTATTACTATATAAAAATACAATAAAGCAGATAGAAAAATATAGGTTCAATAGTTTCGGAGATAAGGGGGGGACCCCTTATCTCCGAAACTATTGAACCTAATTAAAAAAAAAATACAGAATTTAGTTTTCTACTTATAGATTATAGGAAAACCTATAAGAAGTCATTGATATTAAAATAACATGGTAAATCACTCAATATTGTGCGTACCAATTTGGGTCAGATTTAAAAAAAAAACGTGATAGGTAACATCGTACGGAACCCTCTTCACGCGAGTCCAACTCGCACTTGGCCGGTTTTTTTTTTCTAAACTGAACAGTTTGCGCGAGAGACACTTCCAAAGTGGTAAAAAGTGTGTCCCCCCCCGTAACTTCTAACATAAGAGAATGATAAAACTAAAAAAAATATATAATGTAGACCTCAACCAAAACTACCAACGAAAATTGGTTTGGATGAGATACAGTTAGCAGTTTTTGAGATATAGTACATTTTCGAAAAATGCAAATATAACTTTGCCATTCATACAAATACTATGAAAAACAAAGTTATTTTTATTGTTTGTGTATATTACTTACTAATCTCAATATAATTATATCTCTAATCTATGCTTGCTGCTACGGAACCCTTCATGGGCGAGTCCAACTCGCACTTGGCCGGTTTTTTGAATACAGGGGTTGATTATGCCAGGCCAGTGCTGATAGCCCACCGTAGGGGTAGAGGATGTAAATTGCTAAAATCTTACATTATTTTGTGTTTTTGTGTGCTTTGCAGTCAGAGCCGTTCATCTGGAGCTGGTTTCCGACCTCACGAAGGAAGCTTTTCTAGCGGCTTTCAGCCGATTTATTAGTCGTCGGGGCAAGCCTCAACGCGTGTACTCCGACAACGGCACCACATTCGTGGGAGCTTTCAATGAGCTTTCACGCTTCTTAAAGGTTTCATCCAGCAGTATTGAATCAGATCTTGCAAACAAAAGCATAGAGTTCAAATTCATACCCGCTTACAGCCCACACTTCGGTGGACTATGGGAAAGTGAGGTAAAATCCACCAAACATTTATTACGTAGAGTCATAGGCCTAACTCATTTAACTTATGAAGAGTTCTCAACATGTCTGATCCAGATAGAGGCTATTTTAAATTCCAGACCTTTAACGCCTCTATCCACTGATCCATCTGACCTTTCTTATCTTTCTCCTTCATTATTCCTCATCGGACGACCACTCACGTCATTCCCTCGCCACCAGATCACCGACGCCAACATCCAGCGGCTACAGCGTTTCGATCGCGTAGAAAAACTGCGGCAACATTTTTGGTAACGCTTCTCTAATGAGTATGTGTCTCTCCTGCAGCAGAAAACTAAATGGCAGACAGCTGGGCAAGACCTGAAAACAGGCGCCATGTTCTTAGTGAGAGACGCCAACCCTCCTCCACTTCTATGGCTGCTGGGCAGCAGAGTGGTTGCAGTGAAGACTGGGTCTGACGGACGTTCTCGAGTCGCCGACATTCTGACGAATAAGGGCACCATCACACGTGCATATAATAACATATGCCCTCTTCCGGTCTCATCATCATCATCATCTTGAAGCAATACTTCAACCCGGGGCAGGCCTGTCTCACTCCGCGGTGTAGGCATAAAACTGCAAGTAGTTGCGGGGCCATTATGTCGTGGCCCATTCACTACGACTGCCACGCGCCACCCGTTACGCACGCGCTCCGTCTCCTTAATATTTTTGTTACGTTACGTGTAGTTACGCACAAGTTTCTTGCTTTAGGTGCTTTTGGTAAATTAATAACACAATATTATTATGAAGAAAAAAAATATATGGTACATATTAAGTAATGATCAACAAAATTATCTCCCTGCTTGTGAAGTATGGGCTTAACTGATCATGATACCTAATCATGAGGTTACAAGTTTGGAAATGAGGCGAGATACTAATTGGGGGGGGGGGGGGGGGTGAGCCTACTGGACGACCAAGATAAAAAGACGACACTCTCACTCACCTTAAGCTGAGTACTAAGAATTAAGATCGGTAGAAAGTAGAAAGATGTTTGCGTTGTTGTTTAAAAGTTCTAACTCAGAAAATGGCCACACTACGCATTCAAGGTCAGCGGTCGTAATTCGCTGCGCCACTTTTTTACCTACCTACAAAGACACGCAACGCGGGGCCTGTGACAGTATGCGATAGTAATTGGTCGGTTACTAGGTTGAGTGCAAAATAATAAGGACTGGCTATTTTGCCATGGACGATAAAAATCTTTTAAATATTATTCTTTTTTTTTTGTAAGATAAATGTTCAAAAATATAACAATAATAGGTAGAAAAGATAATATTATTATAAATATTATTCCTCACGTAAGGTGCCGTAGGTACCTACTATTATCATCCTGTGCTAACAATCAATAATGTATGTAGTAATCGATGACGAAACCAAAAAGATATAGGCTGATGATAAAAACAAAATTCCTTGAGGAACATAGGTATTTATGGTAATAATGTAATTTAGCAAATGCATAAAATACGCATAGGTACCTACCTATTTGTGCCTAAACTCGCAAGTCGCAACCCTATTGAGCTTGACCCATAGTAACCTTTTAATGTCGTTGGCGTCAGATAAACCAAAATAAACTCTCGGGCGTAACCATTCAGTACATTTTTGCTTGCGCACGGGAAGTTTAGGCTATTATAAAAGTAGGTGGGCGGTACGGCTGCCAGTTAAAATGTACTTTATTCTCTCGTATATAGATTTTACATTTGTTTGATTTTTTTTGGAGTAGTCCTTCTGTACGTATAGTACTATTAATTATTCTGTGCCCGGGGGAATATGTTCCTGACGTCACATCGGGCCCCACACAGCGCAGCGGCGGCGACATGACCTTGCTCGCCCCTCCAGCCGCGACCACAGCGGTGCGACAGCGCCGCGCCACTCACTCGCGGACCCCTCTAACGCGCACGCGCATACTAACGGTGCTATCTTGTAGCCAGTCCTATAATACGGTCGCGGGACTTATCTCATTACCGTGACCCCGGAACATAAAGGGCTATTGAAGGACACCGTGGATTTTAGTCAGTACAAGTCTGACTGTCCCTCCCGCCCTGCCCGGGGTGAGGACTCATTTGATGATTTTACCACGATAAAAAAAAAAGTCCTATAATACAGTCTTATTCAAGCACCAAGCAGGAGTTTTATTTCTATTCAAGACCACCAGCATCTCACCTGGAGCTTGATATTCACCCAAGCAATGATAGGATAAGCATCAGTAACATTAAATCTTAATATTAAACACTTGACCGTTATATTATTGAAGCTTACTAGATTGAGAGTGGCACCACTGGTTTCCGCTATACTTCCCTCTCTTTTGCTCTTTACTTTAGTTGCATATATCTTTCTCTTTCGCACATCCTCGATTTCTCACCAGGTGGCGCTGCCAGGTGTGGGCATAGCCATGGCAGCGCATCGCCGATCATTGGCGTCTTTTTCCGCTTAGAAGAAGGTTGTCGAGACAACCTCTAGTAAATTATTAATATTGTATAATTATTAATTTAATTTTTCAAGCGAAAAGTGTTATGTGCATTCCATCGGAAAAAATTGTAAGTAGCAATATAGTTTCATAAAACCTTTCGGTGATACGATGCTTCGCTATGTTTATGGGCAAAGTTATAATTATTATTTTGTTTAACGGTATTGCCGTTCGACCTTGCCCTTAGCCAATATTGCATTAAAATATTCGCAATGCATAACTTTTAAAGGATGTTTTCCTTTTTTATTTTCTTTTTAAACTACCCTCATTTGCTCTAATATATTGTTGGAAGTTTATGAATAATGATTTGACTCGTTTTAATTGTGTTTATCGTCGTTTTAATCGCTTTCGTACCCACGTGTGTCGACAAAAAAAAAAAAAAAATGAAAATGTCTTGTGTTTAATTACTAGGATGGTGGGTACAAGTAATCCAATTGCGATGGACGCTCCGGCTATAAAAAAAGGGGGGCCGCCATTCTCGTAAAATAGATGTTTTGCAACGTGTTTTTTACAATGATAAAATCTCTGCATGTCCACCTCGGCGTTCAGCAGAAATGCAGGTAGACAGTATCAATGACGAAATTTTCTTATTGGATAATTTATTTCTTTATTTAAAATTATCCTTACAACTATCATTATTAGGTTCTTAACCTAATGCGATAGTCTGGCTATCTACTAATTATTATAATGATTATAGGGTGTCTGTATAATTGGGAGGTAGTCGATGAAAAATCGAACAAATAACATGAATTCAAATTTGATTTACAAGTCAATTAAAGGAAACGCCTGTTCCTAAGGCTGAATGATATTCAGTATTTCAATAAAAAATAATGGAGCGAGGCTAGGTATTCGGAAGTGCAGAAGTTATTTAATCACAGTCCAGGTTTTGCCGAGCTGGAAATTAACGAAGAAATCAAACCATATGATTCTTCAAGACATTTAGCCTTAACTGACAAAGCCTATGGTGCTTTCAATTTGTGCAATTAAACAGCGAGAGGTAGGTATTACAAGCTAGCATGGCTAATCTTTTATCTTGGGCACGTCGTGTTAAAGGTAGTATAACAACCGATCAGTTGCATAATAAAATCTCTGAATTATTCGCGGACGGTGAATATTATAAAGTGTCCTCAAATATGATTCAACTTATTTGTGGTCATCGTGCAGAAATAATGCAAACGCAAAGAGATCGAATATAATAAATAATGCTCGTGATCTTCCTGTTCAGTCAGCGTTGCGCAAAATTCCAATCAGTTGGTTTTTAGTCCTGAGATGCTGTCATTTACGTTGGAAAAGAATGGAGGTGTTAAGACTTTCTTGCCCCCAAATAAATCCAGTGGCTTCAAACCTACTTCGCAAGCAGGATACAAAGACCACTCGCTACCCCCCGCAGGGGTCAGCTTATTATAGGGCACCCTCGCAGGGTGCCCGTCAAGCGTGCTGCACTGCGCCATGCTTCCAGCCCTCGCAGGGCTGTGGACACAACCACACCTCACAGAGGTCAGGTCATTGCCATCCCTCGCAGGGAAACAGCAATAACAATAAAGGAACACGTGGGCCTAGCCCCCAAATAAATCTAGTGGCTTCAAACCTACTTCTCAAGCAGGATATAAGAAGACCACTCGCTACCCCCCGCAGGGGTCAGCTTATTATAGGGCACCCTCGCAGGGTGCCAAGCGTGCTGCACTGCGCCATGCTTCCAGCCCTCGCAGGGCTGTGGACACAACCACACCTCACAGAGGTCAGGTCATTGCCATCCCTCGCAGGGAAACAGCAATAACAATAAAGGAACACGTGGGCCTAGCCCCCAAATAAATTTAGTGGCTTCAAACCTACTTTGCAAGCAGGATATAAGAAGACCACTCGCTACCCCCCGCAAGGGTCAGCTTATTATAGGGCACCCTCGCAGGGTGCCCGTCAAGCGTGCTGCACTGCGCCATGCTTCCAGCCGTCGCAGAGCTGTGGACACAACTACACCTCACAGAGGTCGGGTCATGGCCATCCCTCGCAGGGAAACGGCAATAACAATAAAGGAACAAACACGTGGGCCTAGCTAGAACTATTATGGGCCTTTTTGTTCACGAGGAGTTCACTAGCAACCAGCAGTCTAACAAGTAGGAGACTACCAGAAATAACAGAAAACGAGCTTCTGCCACCGAATATCCCCCGGGGGAAAGAGAAGCAGATTTTGGCAATCAGAGCAGGCCAGTTAACGTTCTATGTCGATCGTTGAAATTCGGAGGAGAAAAAACCCTTCTTCGCATAATAAAAGGTTATCACATTCCTTTCATCAAAAAAACCGCCTCTAATGACACCCAATCCAAAAAGCCTATTTCAAACAAAGGTGTCCGAGGCAATGTCAACTATCATATCTCAATTGATAACGCAAGAGGTGCTAGAAGAAGTTTCACACTCTCCGAGTTTCCTGTCCTCAATGTTTCTGGTCCCCAAAGCCGATGGTACCAGTGATTTTTTTTTTGAACCTAAAACATTTGAACGATTTTGTTAACACGGAGCCATTCAAGCTCATAAATGTGTCACGCACGACTGGCTGTGCAAAGTCGACCTGTCCCAGGCTTACTTCAATTCGCCAATACACCAGTCAGACAGACGCTTTCTACGTCTCAGTTACAGGAAAATTACTAAAAATGACCTGCCTTCCTTTTGGGCTCAGCACAGCCCCCAAAGTCTTCGCGACCTTAACAAACTAGGTAGCGCGGACACTAAGGAGGGTGTTATAATACAAGGACCAGCAGGTCCTGCGAGTGCACACCCAAATAGTGCTAGATCGTCTACACCACCTGGGGTGGCAGACGAATTGTCAAATATCTGTTACAACTCCGTGCAAAAGCCTCGTATTTCTAGGTGTTCAATAATGGAACCCTTGGACAAACGAGAGATCATTGCCACACAAAAAGATCACGAAAATGTCAGGAAGGGTGCTGGATATGTTACACAATCACACCACAAAGTTGAAACAAGTTGTTTCTAAACTAAAAGAAAATTGTATCAGTGTAGTTTTACCTATGGAAGTAAAGGAGAAACTAAATTGGTGGCTACTAAATTGTCATCGGGTCTCTCTGATTCACGACCCACCACTATCTCATTTCCTGACCACAGATGCGTCTGAGATAGCATGGGAAGCGCAGCTCGATGGGTACGCATTGTCAGGACCGTGGACAGACCAAGAGCAACAGCTCCATTGCAATCAAAAGGAGATGCTCGCAATACTAAAAGCCATAAAAAAGCGAGATCCACACATGATGTCCAAAGCTACCGCTCTAGTTCAGTGCGATAGCAAGACTGTTGTAGCCTTTTTGAAAAACGAGGGGGGGGGGGGGGTTCAGGTCTCCTCCACTACTAAAACTCACGAAGGAGATTTTTCAAATCATAGATCAATACCAAATCAACCTGAGTCCAGCATATTCCGGGAAAATACAACTGTCACGCAGACCATCTTTCTCGTCATCGGCTCGATTCTGAAACATAACTCCGACAAACGTTTCTCCGCTGAACAATTCGCCGACACAACGATTCATTCCTGGACGGTTCAACGACAGAACCTTTCCACGACGAACGTTTCGCCGACAGAACGATTGAGTCATGAGTATTGTGTTTCATGAAGTATTGTATAAATGAAGCCATTTAGACGAAGCCCCGCTGCGCGGGGCTTCTATTTCTGTGTTCAGGGTTTAAAGGAATCTAACTAACCGAACCTCGGGGCGCCCCTGATGTCGGATTTAGTTACTAGTATTATAATGTCAAAGAGAGTCTTTTGGAGAGCGGTTCTAGAAGCCCGTACATTAGCCTACATTCACAATTGAAACTGAAACGAAACTGCATTCACAACTGATAGACACGGTGACAGGTCTTCCACCTCCAAGAGTCCGGGAGATGACGTTAGAAGTATGGAAATGTTGGGGTGGGCCCCGACCCTAATTTAATGGAATGAAGCTCAGTTATAGCTCTTTAAATCTGTTTGGCGGCCATCAACCAAAAAGACTTATCAAGTAGCTTGGAATAGACGGCTCGAATGGACAAAAAAGCATAAGTTAAGCCTCTTCCAGTCAACAGGTCAGATTTTGGCCCACTTTCTTGCAGATTTAAATATCGTAGAGGCTTTGGCTTATAAAACTATTTTAATACATAAATCTGTGGTCTGCACGCTAAGCAACCCTGAACAATCTGCCAAATTAAGTTCCCACATTTTTAGTTACTCATATATTAAAGTCCTTTGCTTTAAAAAACAGTAGCTCAAAAGTCTTAGTCTGGAACGTTCTATAGACACGAATAATGTATAAACTACTTGTAGACATAGGGTAACTTTGTTACGGCAGAAGAGTTCATGATCTGACTCTATTAGCTGTAGACTCAAAACACCTGTCAGAAAGTAATGATAATCTGATCCTATGGCCAATGTTTGGATCTAAAACAAATACTGCCGATTATAGACAGTCTGGTTGGAGACTATACCTCAATCCTACTAACGAGAATTTAGACCCTGTACTTTGGGTGAAACGAACTATAACCATACTAAAAGATAAACACCAGTCGGCGTGTCTCAATAATCTGTTTCTGAATTTTAGAGGAGAACCAAGGGTCGCTTCTCGTACAGTCATAGCGGGATGGGTCAAATCTCTGTTATTAGAAGCAGGAGTAAAGGCTTCTCCTGGCAGTCTTAGGTCCGCTGTCGCCTCTAAAAACTGGGTTAACAACTACTCCTTAGATGAAATACTCTCAGAATACCTTCACCCGTTATTACTGTATCAGTTCTGGCTATAATGTTTCTAGGATGTTTAATCCTGTTACCTAATTAAATTGATAGAGGTGAATTTTTCTCTTCAATTATTTTTTGTATTATTGTAAGTCTTCTCAGGAAGTACCTACTCAAAATGTTTAAAATTACTAAATATTATTCAAGAAATAAATTAAGGTAGCTGTTGTGCAGTCTATCTATAAGTATGATTATATCTTTTAAAAATTATGGAGATATTTAGATCATTTTAAGTTATTAAAAATGATTAAAGTTAATTCGCGTAGTAAATGATATTTTCCTTGTATGCGTTAAATAATTTATTCAATAAATGTATTTTTCTCGATGCGCATCTATTTTTATTATTTACCAGTCTTCGTTCACATTGGCGTCATTCATTAATTTCCCACCAGGTGATAACAAACACGTCTCAATCTAGTCAAATTCAAATAACGGTCAAGTGTTTAATAGCAGTGTTTTACCTAAAAATAAAACACATATTAAATACTTACCTTATTTGAAGCTTACGTTTAATTTCTACCTGGTGAAGATTTTCGACACAATGATCGGCGATGCGCTGCCATGGCTATGCCCACACCTGGCAGCGCCACCTGGTGAGAAATCGAGGATGTGCGAAAGAGAAAGATATATGCAACTAAAGTAAAGAGCAAAAGAGAGGGAAGTATAGCGGAAACCAGTGGTGCCACTCTCAATCTAGTAAGCTTCAAATAAGGTAAGTATTTAATATGTGTTTTATTTTTAGGTAAAACACTGCTATTAACAGCCAATTTACTTCAATACGAATAGGCATTGCGCATAGAAATTTTAAAAGTGGGTAAAAATAAGTTACTTCAATAAAATTGTACAACTCATCCGATGGTCGACGTGTGCGAGCAAGCAAGCAGCAATATATCACGATAACTTAATATTTAAAATAATGAATTAAGAACAAAATGCTTACCACATTAATGGTATTTTGTGATATTAGGACAGCGAGCAATGGACACTACATACTGACATTATGTTGTCTTATTTTTCTGACTGAGTCTCTCATGTTCACCAGTTACAGTATTCAATAATAAGAAGCATGGTCGATAAATCGCTGCTTAAATTCAAAACGGCCACAAATCGAAAAATTTTCAATTCCTTTTTATAGCAAAAATCGTATCAATTGTGCCTATATTTTCATATCCCAAAAAGACACCCAGTATTTTCGCATTAGAAATGAGCAAATGGCACAACCGCCCCTTTTCCATTTTGTTACTTTGGTGGTTAACTTCAGATCAAAGCCGCCATATTCCGGGTTGCGACCTTGCAGTCGGCGGGAGCGCACGTTTGTTATGTGAAAAATGTCCACATTTCAAAATACAACCGTATTGTTTTAAAATTATATGTAAGTATATCATAATCGTGTAAGGAAAAGTGCTGTATTTTGTGATATGTCCATTTTGAGTTTGAATAAAACGTGTTTTATTATTATTCTTTTAAGGAAAAGTGCAGTATTTTGGAATGCTTCTGTTTGTATATAAAATTATGGTGATTGTGCCAGTATTTATTTTGACAAATCTGCAAATAATATTTAAATTTAAAGGTGGATCCAGACTTGGCGAGGCATGCGCTCCGCACGGCGCACAACGCATGTGTTAGATATGGTATATAACCCCAATGCAATAAATAACAATTGAATATTTTTATCGATTTAAGTTAAGGTTAAAAATAAATACTTACTGAATTTCTAATTTATTTAATCAAGTTATAAAATGATAGTACTGTACAAGATTTGTTTACTATTGTGATAGATGTGGTATATAGCCCCTATGTAATAAATAATAGCAATATATTATTTAAAACAACTATCAAATAATTTCTGAACGAAATTAGTTGATGTTCAAATATTTATCGAATTATGTCCAGGTTGCAAATCTAATCAAGCTTTAAAATGAATCTACTGTACAAGATTTGTTTATTATTGTGATAGATATGGTATATAGTCCCTTTGTAATAAATAATAACAATATATTTAAAACAACGATAAAATGATTTCCGAACGAAATCAGTTGATGTTCAAATATTTATCGAATTATGTCTAGGTTACAAATAAATACTTACTGAATTTCTTAATTATCTATTCAAGTTTTAAAATGGTTCTACTGTACAAGATTCGTTTATTATTGCTTATTTTATTACTTATTTAACTGCAATGTATGAGGATCTGTGATTGGTTAATAATGGCGGTAATATTTCTTGGGGGTGGTACAATTCTAGGTTTATAAAAACAGATGTACCCTCACATTCGTGGTCATTATTCTTCAATCGCTATATGAGATAAGCCGTGCTCTGATTGTTGTTCTGTTTGATAATAAAAATGTGAAATAATAATAGAGAATCCAAGTGTGTGAAGCTGAAAGTTATAATTTGTGTTCTAACGTTCTACAGTGAAAATGTAAGTTAATAGATATTTATTATGATCTGAATATTACTGATAATGTATGTTTTATAAATGTGTACTGATATTGTATGTTTTATAACTGTGTAAAATATGTTGCCGTGGAGTTTCTTTCTCCGTTCTTCTCCACGAAAGACCTAGGGTTTGCGAACGGAAGTAGCTTGGTAATAAATACCTAGTTTTGATTTTGTGCTTTTCTTTATAAACCCATTCCTGTACAAAAGTCCTTAGAGATACCTAACATACAGTAAATAAATAACATTAACCATCCTGATATCTAAAACTTGATAATAAAGTCGATATTAATGTCAATACATATCCTATTTATCACACACACACATCTATTTTCTAACACATGCCTCGCAAAGTGTGTACCTTTATATTCGTGGCGAGGCATGATGTAGTGTGTGTAAGCAAGTATCATTAGTATTATTATGTATGTGTGTGTAATCACACCTTATTTACGATTAGCTAAATAAGCAATATGCTAAGATCATGTACTATCGCCCAATGTATATACTGACCCCCGTAAAGACTATTTCTGCTTGCAGAGTTATAACTTTCACTTCCTAGGCCCTTTGTTTTGACCATTCATTCTATTCATAAAAAAGGTGGCCAGTTCACAGATGTGGGATACTGCGCACGCGATTTTGTTTTAAAAGTGAGCAGAGATTACATTGTTCGATAGTACGCTCATTCTATGTAAAGACACATTAAATCGAGACTTCATCGAGTGCAAATGTCTTTCATTTACCACGACACTTCATGGCGACCCTGCCATTCAAGGTCACAGCACGAGTGAAATTAGAAAAATAATTAAAAACAATTTTGATTAGGTATTAAATCGGACACCGTTTAAAGTTAGTGATTATATGTAAACATCATGTGCCAATCTACTCAAACGAAAGAAGAGACGATTATCGCGCAGGCTGCTGGTAATGGGAAAAATGGTGCGACTACCGAGCAAGGCTACTCCAGCATCAGCACGTCAAATATCCTCCTCACCCTGATCACAATCGTCCTACTTGCGGCGGCATGCTATGCTGTCTACTATTGTTACAAGAAGATGCATGTCAAGTGGATGGAGAGACAGATGAACCGCAGGTCCTTACGTCGCAGGCAGACCTCAATGTATTTCAAGAAACAAGCTACCCGTGATGATGTCGCAGATAAACCTGTTTAAGTGAAAAACTTTTCCAAAATATCGTTGCCGCGTTCGGTTCAGTGGTTTCTACGTGAAAGACTGTATAGTGTTAACAGCAGATTAAAACAAGTGGAATTAAAATAAGTGGACTATCGTGAAAATAAATAATCCAAGTGTTACGTCAAGTGATGCCCTTATAGGCATATGATTTAAGTAATTAACTTTACGTCTCACAAATAAAAATAGCGTGTAAAATGCATGATTGAGTTATAACAAATAAGTAATTAGTATAAGGTTTTATTGTAACAACTAGCTTTTGCCCGCGGCTTCGCTCGCGTAATCAGTCGAAAATCTCAGAAGATTTATACAAACTTTCATCCCCTATTTTATACCCATACGGGTAGAATGTATCAAAATCCTTTCTAGGGGATGTTTACGTCATAGTAGCTTTATGCATGCAAAGTCTCAGGCCGATCGGTTTAAAATTGACAAAGTTTCATACAAACTTTCATCCCCTATTTTATCCCCTTGAGGGTAAAATTGATCAAAACCTTTTCTTAGCGGATGCCTACGTCATAACATCTACGTGCTTGCCAAATTTCAGCCCGATCCGTCCAAAATCTAAGAGGAATTATATAAACTTTCATCCCCTAGGGGTTGAATTTATCAAAATCCTTTTTAGCGGATGCCTACGTCATAGTAGCTTTATGCATGAAAATTCTCAGCATGATCGGTTTAAAATTGACAAAGTTTCATACAAACTTTCATCCCCTAGTTTATCACCTTGGGGGTAGAATTGATCGAAATCCTTTCTTAGCGGATGCCTACGTTATAAAATCTACCTGCATGCCAAATTTCAGCCCGATCCGTCCAAAATCTAAGAAGATTTATACAAACTTTCATCCCCTATTTTATCCTTTTAGGGGTGGAATTTACCAAAAACCTTTCTTAGGGGATGACTACGTCATAGTAGCTTTATGCATGCAAAGTCTCAGTTCGATGGGGTGCTAAGACAGGAAACCTCCCCGTGCGCCCGTGGACTGGAGTTCCCTCTCGGATACGTCCGGGGGGAAGACCAGTTTTTCGGGCCGGTGCACCCTGGATGCGGGCAAAAACTCTTCCTTAGGCACTGTGTGCCTAAGGGGTCTCTTTGCCCGTATGCGAATAGCCTGTCGGGTGGACGCTCCAACGCGTGTCCCTCTGAATAGCAGAGGGCACAGCGGCGGAGCGGGCTTGCGGACGGTGAGTAATGGGTATGCTCGCCGTCCGACCAAGGACCAAGCCCGGGTCGGTGGCGCGTCGTGTTTCCCGCGTCACCGACGGGGCCCCTTATGGGGCCAAATGCCTGCTGGGGTCGCAGATTTTTCTTAATCCAGGAGACCGTGGCCCCGGAACGTAAAGGGCATCCGAAGGAACACGGGTGGATTTTAGTCAGTAAGAGTCTGACAGTCCCTTCCGCCCCACCCAGGGCGGGAGGACTCATTTGATGATTTTGCCAACCCAAAAAAAAAAGTCTCAGTTCGATCGGTTTAAATTTGACTGGCCTGTTGGTCTAGTGGTTAGTGACCCTGACTGCTATGCCGGAGGTCGTGGGTTCGATTCCCACCCAGGACAAATGTTTGTGTGATGAGCACGATCATTTGTTCTGTGTCTGGGTGTAATTTATCTATAATATGTATGTATTTAGAAATATATAAGTATGTTTATCAGTTGTCTAGTACCCATAACACAAGCTCTGCTTAGCTTGGGACTAGATGGCGTTGTGTGATAGTTGTGGAATATTATTAAAGTTTCATACAAAGTTTCATCCCCTATTTTATCCTCTTGAATTGAAATGAATTGATCGAAATCCTTTCTTACCGGATGCCTACGTCATAAGATCTACCTGCATGCCAAATTACAGCCCGATCCGTCTAAAATCTAAGAAGATTTATACAAACTTTCAACCCCTATTTTATCCCGTTAGGGGTGCAATTTATCAAAATCCTTTTTTAGGGGATGCCTACGTCATAGTAGCTTTATGCATGTAAATTCTCAGCCTGATCGGTTTAAAATTGACAAAGTTTCATACAAAGTTTCATCCCCTATTTTATCCCCTTGAATTGAAATGAATTGATCGAAATTCTTTCTTAGCGGATGCCTACGTCATACTATCATCTACCTGCATGCCAAAATTTAGCCCGATCAGTCGAAATAAAAAAAAAAATATACAAACTTTCATCCCTTATTTTATCCCTTTAGGGGTGGAATTTATAAAAATCCTTTCTTAAAGTATGCCTATGTCATAGTACCTTTGTACACGCAAAGTCTCATCCCGATCGGTTTAAAATTGACAAAGTTTCATACAAAGTTTCATCCCCTATTTTATCCCCTTGAATTGAAATGAATTGATCAAAATTCTTTCTTAGCGGATGCCTACGTCATACCATCATCTACCTGCATGCCAATAGTTAGCCCGATCCGTCGAAATAAAAAAAGATTTATACAAATTTTCATCCCCTATTTTATCCCTTTAGGGGTGGAATTTATAAAAATTCTTTCTTAAAGTATGCCTATGTCATAGTACCTTTGTGCACGCAAAGTCTTATCCCGATCGGTTTAAAATTGACAAAGTTTCATACAAAGTTTCATCCCCTATTTTATCCCCTTGAATTGAAATGAATTGATGGAAATCCTTTCTTACCGGATGCCTACGTCATAAGATCTACCTGCATGCCAAATTTCAGCCCAATCCGTCTAAAATCTAAGAAGATTTATACAAACTTTCATCCTCTATTTTATCCCGTTAGGGGTGCAATTTATCAAAATCCTTTTTTAGGGGATGCCAACGTCATAGTAGCTTTATGCATGTAAATTCTCAGCCTGATCGGTTTAAAATTGACAAAGTTTCATACAAAGTTTCATCCTCTATTTTATCCCCTTGAATTGAAATGAATTGATGGAATTCCTTTCTTACCGGATGCCTACGTCATAAGATCTACCTGCATGCCAAATTTCAGCCCGATCCGTCTAAAATCTAAGAAGATTTATACAAACTTTCATCCCCTGTTTTATCCCGTTAGGGGTGCAATTTATCAAAATCCTTTTTGAGAGGATACCTACGTCATAGTAGCTTTATGCATGTAAATTCTCAGTCTGATCGGTTTAAAATTGACAAAGTTTCATACAAAGTTTCATCCCCTATTTTATCCCCTTGAATTGAAATGAATTGATCGAAATCCTTTCTTACCGGATGCCTACGTCATAAGATCTACCTGCATGCCAAATTTCAGCCCAATCCGTCTAAAATCTAAGAAGATATATACAAACTTTCATCCCCTATTTTATCCCCTTAGGGGTGCAATTTATCAAAATCCTTTTTAGGGGATGCCTACGTCATAGTATGTAGCTTTATGCATGTAAATTCTCAGCCTGATCGGTTTAAAATTGACAAAGTTTCATACAAACTTTCATCCCCTATTTTATCCCCTTGGGGGTATAATTGATCAAAATCCTTTCTTAGCGGGTGCCTACGTTATAACATCTACCTGCATGCCAAATTTCAGCCCGATCCGTCCAGTGGTTTGGGCTGTGCGTTGATAGATCACTATATCAGTCACCTTTGAGTTTTATATATTTAGATAGTGTAGCTGTGCTCTTGGTGTCCCACATCAGATGTTCCAGATCTTCAATTTTTATACGTCAACAGAGAGTGCTCATCAGGCTGAACAACTTTGCTAAGACGTCATTTCTATATAATTATGTTATAGTGTAGCTGGGCTCTTGGTGTTCCACATCAGATGTTCCAGATCTTAAATTTTTATACGGCAACAGAGAGTGCTTATCAGGCTAAACAACTCTTGCTAAGACGTCATTCCTGTATATGTTATAGTTTCGCTGGGCACTTGGTGTCCCACATCAGGTGTTCTAGATTTTCAATTTTTATACGTCAACAGAGAGTGCTCATCAGGCTGAACAGCTTTGCTAAGACGTCATTCCTATATGTTATAGTGTGGCTGGGCTCTTGGAGTTCCCCATCAGGTGTTCCAGATCTTCAAATTTATGCTCTCAGCAGAAAATACTCATCACGTGGAACAATTTTTGCAATGGCACCATTTTTGTATCTCTTACAGTTTAGCTGGTCTGTTGCGGTTCTGCACCAGGTGTTCAAGATTTCAAGATAAATTATAGCCTATATGTTGGCCAGACTTAATACCTATACAACAAAAAATAATCATTCAAATCCGTCTAGCACTTTTTGAGTTTATCCCGGACATACATACAGACAAACAGACAAAAATTCTAAAAACTATATTTTTGGCTTCGGTATCGATTGTAGATCACACCCCAAGTATTCCTTTAAAAAAATATTCAATGTACAGTTTTCACTTTCCTACTATTTTATTATATGTATAGATTTTTAGCAGGCGGTCTATGCGATTATTTGTGTTTTATTTTTTCCGTGCTTCAATTGACCATGAAGTGTTTCCACTGCTTCTATTTTAGCTTCAAAATGTAATCTATTCTTAGTATATAATATAATTATTCCCCCTCCTCTGCTTGTTTCTCTAGTGTGTATATATGTATTGTATCCTACTATCTGGTATAATGGAAGTTCTTCCTTCTTTATATTTACTTCGCTTAAAATTAATATTATATTATGTATATATTTATTTTTATCCAGCAATATTAATAACTCATTCAAATGTTTTCGAAGAGATCTTATGTTTATAATTATGCAAAATGTGAGTATTCCGTATATTTTGGGATAGGTCGTTATTTAGAGCAATTATATCATAGTATCTTTTAAAACTAAAGTTATCGGAGAAGCAATCCGTAGGATCACCTTTTGCTGTTAGATATCACCTCGTGTGTACTCGCCGAGTCATATACTCGTGTTCACTGTTTACCTTCATCAATTTTTTTTTAAATCATCCTCCGATCTAATGTTGTAGATTTTTTTTTCTCACTGTTCTTCTTGACCAAGCTACTACAATTCTGCACCCATATATACCGTGACTGGTAATTAGTGACCGATATTTAAACACTTGATTTTAGTCATGATTACAAACAACTTTCCCAAAGAAACTTTTTTTACTATACTCATTAGTTTTATTTTTATCACTAAAACAAAATTAATGGCGCGCGTGCGAAGTTCAGAATTCCCGCGCGGCTCAGCTGTTAGCGGCGAGGCTCCGCGCCCGCGTTGAGCCTCGTGTGCTCCCCCCCCGCCCGCACCGCGCCCCTTGCCATGCAGTAGTGACGTATGTTAAAAAACAGTCGCTCCGGAAAGCGCGTGTTATACCATGGTACCCAAGGCAGATCGCTGACGATGCGTTAACCCCATTTATATCGAACAACATATTGCATCAGCCACGGACACGAGGACGGGCCACGAGATGCTGACTTCGCGCAACGTGACAACCATCGCGCCACCACTTCCCGGGCATCGGAAACCGACACTTCGGTTCCAACCTCGAACGTAGTCATAATCTTTTGCTATAATCAATAGTTGTAATTTCTTTTTAATTAAATTTTTATTAAGTAAATTGGTTTTTTTTTAATCCACCGCCTGTAGCTACCGTAATTGGCGCAGTCGGTAGGATACTCGAAGCAGTGCGCGGCGCGTAAAGGACTCTAAAATCGATCCTGTCGGCTCCGCATAGCCGCTGCCTGAGCTATCAAGCCTTCATCGAGTATTCAGAACCTCGGAAAGCTGCAGCCGGTGCATCCAGACTTCGATGCTGATTCAGAGACACCAAGAAATGAAACTGTGAGTACACTTGAATCACTCTTGTGTTGCTTCCCTATAGTTGTATCTTTTCCTTTTTCCAGTCTTACGTTAATCCTTCAAGATTTTTCATCCTAGGCAATCCGGTTCTTGTACCCCTAGGGTCGTAAGACAGAGTAGGTTAGACCAAGCTAGAGACTTAAGTGATATTATAGAAGAGACAAGCGCAATGGCTCAAGGAGACCAAATTGACGCTATATTTAAGTCCCTTCGATTACTCCCAGAGTTCGATGGGAACCCAAATACACTAACTAGATTTATTAATTTAAGTGATCAATTAGTTAAAAGATTTCTCAATCCCAATCCGGGAAATGAGCTGGAGAACCAAGCCTTGCTTAACGGAATTTTAAATAAAGTTACGGGTCCAGCCGCTCGATTTATTAACTCTAACGGTATCCCGACTGATTGGATTGGCATTCGTACAGCGTTAGTTAATAATTTCGCGGATCAACGCGACGAAACTGCACTTTATAATGACCTTTCACTGTTAACTCAAGGTCAAAGTACGCCACAAGAATTTTATGAAAATTGTCAAACCCTATTTAGTACCATTATGACATACGTAACGCTGCACGATAATCTGTCTACCACCGTAGAAGCGAAGCGTGAACTTTACAAAAAGCTTACGCTGCAATCGTACTTGCGCGGACTAAAAGAGCCGCTAGGTTCTCGTATTCGATGCATGCGTCCCGTATCTATAGAGAAGGCGTTAGAGAACGTGCAGGAAGAAACTAATACGTTATATTTGCAACAGCGAAATAATAACTTCCTAGATAATAAAAAGCCACCAAGTAACCCCGCGGGCTCACAACCTAAACCCTCAAATAATAATCAACCGTTCACCATGGCACCAATTAATTTTAATATGCCTGGCCCTTCGCGCCAACCACCAATGCTGGTTCAACAGCCATGGAGACCTAACGATAATAATAATCCACCTCAGCCTAACCGAGGCCCAACACGTACTCAGCAGATATTTAGGGCTATACCACCAAATTATAATGAACGGAGTAATGTTTTTAGAATGATCGGAGGACGATTTTTCCCGGGTTTTTGGTTTTGAGGCATCTGCTAATAATCAGGTGTAGCATCTGTGTAAATAAGTTAAATATTAATATGTATCATGTAAACGATCTCAACTACCTTTTAACTTTAACTAGGAATTGTTTAATCTTTCAATTTAGTGCGCATTTTTGTTGTGTTTTGTTTTTATGTTTTTCCTGTGTGAGGTCAGATCTCTTCCCGTCTCAGTATATTTTGGCATTATTCTGCTGGGGCCCTGGTGCCCAATCACTTCTGGCTTTTTATTTACATTATTTATATATTATAATGCGATTTATCTTTTATAATTCTACAATGCTATCTCTTGTTAGTACATTATATACGTTACACACTACCTATTTTACAATATATTTACAATATTATTTATGTTACTACTACTCAGTGCTTCACATTAACTATTTACTTAATATAAACTATTTACATTATATTCTATACAATATGAATAATCTGTATACAATTATTGACAAATGAACAAGACTAAAAATCTTACAGTTGGTTTCTTTAACGCGGGGTCGCTGGGATCACGTCATGACGAGTTTACCGTAGCCATGGAAAGAATCAGAGTGGACATCATGGCCATAAATGAGACCTGGCTCAGGCAGGGAGAGGAGGGCCGTGCGCCGTCAGTCCCGGGCTACCGCCTGCGGCACGTGCCGCGCCCGGCCTGCGTGCGCGGCGGGCGGGGGGGCGGCGTGGGCTTCTACCTGCGCCGCGGAGTGCGCGCGCGCGCTCTGCCGCACCCACCGGGGTCGCAGGTCGAGCAGATGTGGCTTAGACTTAACATCAACTCACATTCGGTCATTGTTGGCACTGCCTACAGACCGCTGTGGCTTGATGTCAATGTTTTTCTGGATGCGATCACGGATTCTCTTTCCTCTTTTGCCAATGCAGACAAGGTTCTCTTGGTGGGTGATTTCAACATTAATGTTTTAAACCCCTCTGATAATAAAACTAAGCTGCTAAATAACTTCTTACAATGTTGCAAGCTCAGACAAATTATAACTAAGCCCACTCACTTTACAGACCACAGTGAAACTTTAATAGATGTAGCTTGTACTGACGCCCGTGTGTGTGGACACTCAGTCTCACACATACCTGAACTAGGTCAGCACGCAATTATAAGTATCGAACTGAACTTTAAAGTAGAAAAGCCTGTCCCGCAATAGATAACATATAGGCCGCTCAAAGATGTCCTCCCTGAACTTTTTAATGACGACTTAAATAAAATTGACTGGGAACATATTGAAAGTCTCCAAGACGTGAACTCAATGGTAGAATTGTTTAATGAATACATTTTGGCACTGTTTGATTTGCATGCACCCATTAAAAGAGTCTTAATAAAGGGAAAGTCACTTCCCTGGATAACCTACACTGTTAGGAAAATGATAAAGCTGCGTGACAAGTGCCATGTAAAGTTTAAAGCGTCCAAATCAGATAGTCATAGGAAATCTTATACAGAATTAAAATACCTGGTAAGAACGGCAATCGAGACTGAGAAGTGCGCATATTTCAAAACATATATTAATAACAACATTACACAGCCTAAGAAGTTATGGAGTCATATTAAGTCTACTGTTATCAACACAAAAAAGTTAGAACACAGTTTGCCTCACTTCTGCAACAACCCTGATACTATTAATCAGCACTTCCTAGACGTTCCGGGCAGTGGAGAGGTTGCTACTGCAGATCTATTATATTTTCAACAGCATCGGCACAGTGACAGTATTTTCCAGCTTGAGCCAGTCCAGGAGGAAGCAGTGTTGAAAGTTCTGCGTAGTCTCAAATCAAATGCGCAGGGCTCTGACCGGATCTCTTTGGATATGCTGATGTTGACACTTCCTCGTACTCTTACTGTCATTACAGCTATCGTCAACAGATCAATTATAACTTCTTCCTTCCCTGATCTGTGGAAAATGGCAATTGTTAAACCTCTCCCTAAAGTGAATAACCCCACCAGTGTGAGGGATCTCCGCCCAATCAGCTTGCTCCCTTGTCTATCCAAAATATTGGAAAGGGTTGTCTCTAATCAGCTTAGGTCTTATCTGGAGCACAATGCTATTTTACCCGAGGTTCAATCTGGTTTTCGCAGGGGGCACAGCACAACTACAGCTTTACTGGATGTAATTGGGAACATTCTTGAAGCCAGAGACAAGGGTATGGGAACTCTCCTTGTCCTACTAGATTTCTCTCGTGCTTTTGACTCTATTAATACTTCTCTTCTACTCGCAAAGTTATCTTATTATGGTTTTAACATGGAAACAGTAAAATGGTTTGAGAGTTATCTTACTGGTCGATCACAATTTGTCCAGGTGTCTGGTGACAATGGTGATAGTGTGTCTTCTAGTCCACAGCACGTGAACAGGGGTGTGCCGCAGGGATCGATCCTTGGCCCACTTCTCTTTATCCTATATAGTGCTGACATTATCAAATGTCTGACCAACACCAAGTTCCATCTATACGCTGATGATCTCCAGATGTACCTCTCCTTCTGCGCCCGGGATACTGCGGAAACAGTAAGACTCATTAATGAAGATCTTGAAAGAATCTCTGATTGGTCCAGGAGAAACTCCCTGGTTCTGAATCCAACCAAGTCAAAGTCCATTGTGATGGGGTCCAGGGATTTTCTCAGCAAAATGCTCACTAGTAACCTGGATCTCCGGATTGATGGTTGTGCTATAGAGAGGGTTCTGGAAGCTCGTAACCTAGGTGTAGTTTTTGACGGTCAGTTACACTTTGACACTCACATTCTGGAAGCTGTGCGCAACTGCTTCTACCGACTCAAGCTTCTGTATCGTGTCCGTCCCTACATAAGTGTGGATATGCGAGTCATGCTTTGTGAGTCACTTGTATTATCCAAGCTGAACTACGCTGACACTGTGTATGGGGCGTGCATTCTCGGTAGAAGTCAGAAGTTAATCCAGCGGGTATAGAATGCTTGTGCTAGGTTTTGTTTCAATGTGCCGCCCAGAACCCATATCACTCCTTTTTTGAATGAGGGTAATTTGATGAGAATGTCAGCGCGGCGAAAGCTTCACCTGGCTACCCTACTTTTTAGCATCATTCTCACAAAAAAAACCAGATTATTTGTATAAAAAACTGTCTTGGTCGCGCGACTTTAATCAAATAAAAACCAGAGCATCATCGTACCTGATGTTGGCCTCCTCCCACAAAACTGCCTCTTTTCGTGGTTGTTTTAAATTCGCTGCCAGTCGCTGCTGGAATGACCTCCCTCCACCTTTTCGAGCTCTAAAATCAGTTGGCACTTTTAGGATCAATTTTAAACGTTACTTACTCCAACAGCAACAAAATACCAATTAATTACTCACTGTGTTTTGCACGCAGTTCGCAATGGTGACTGGGACGTCATTATTATAGCGGATATCTGGTATCGTGATGCATTATTTAGGGATTCTAAGTACAATTTTGCAACTGTTTACATAATCATCATCTCCTTGACGCATGTTTTGTCTTTTGTTTTACGCCCAGCTTGGTGATAATAATTATTAGTTTAAGTCTATAGTATTAACTAGATGACACTTTCACTTTTTATACACACTATTTTATAATTTTTAGACCACATAAATTAAATTTGTTTTTGTTTTCGTTTTCCTGTTGACATATTGTGTATTGTCTGCGCCCGCGTCTCTGATTTGTCGGTGTTGTCAGCCTCTTGACACTTACGGCATAGACAATCGGATACGTCGGGTATCGACCTATTACATTATTTATTTTATATAAGTTATCTGTTTATTATACTTTATATAGTTAGTTCTGTTTTTCGTTATTTAATTATTTTGTAACACCGTTTTATTTGTAAGTATGTCTCTGACCGTGACTTCACTTTGGGCCCTACCAGAAAACCAGCGCTGTGACAGTTAAAATTGTCGCAGCAAATGCTGAGGTAGGAGCCTTTTGGCCTCACACAGGACCAGACTAAATTGGTTTGTTTTACCTTTTGTTTTTTTTCTTTTATTTCATTTTTGTTTTTCTTTGTTGTTTTATTCATGTAATTTTGTTTGTTCTGTCCTGTGTGTCCCAATAAATTTCTTTTCTTTCTTCTTTCTTTCAATGATTCCGCGTAACGTACCCGGTAATACGCAAAGTGGACCCGGTCCACAGAAGCCTACACCTATGGGTGGTGTAAGTCATTTTGTCAGCAAACCCATGCCTGCTAGAGGACACGACTGGACCAAATCAGGCAACCCACCACCAAGCAATTACTTTAAGGCTCGCGAGTTAAATTTCAACGAATGTCCGTACTATGCATATGGCCCCTACTACGATTGCTCGGAGTACTATTACATCGACCCGGAATATAATGATAACTTTATGTATGCCGATGATAATTATAGTAATGGTCAATTAATTGTTGTTGATGAATTAGCCACTAGCGAACCTATAACCGAATCTAAGCCATCCACTAGCAAGGAGGATTTTCGGACGGATTCGAAGTCCGACAGGCAAAAATAGAGATTAACATTCAGACACAAAGACAGCTTCCGTTTATACAAATTTCAAACCCCCCTTTAAAATTACTGATAGACACAGGTGCTCATCAGTCATTTATTAGCCCTGAGGCTATACAGAAATATTTTCCGCTTACGCTGCTAAACTATGAACCTTTTGAAGTCGTAAATGTCCACGCGACGAGCAGAAACAATAACTCGATCATATTACCGTGCTTTTCAGAATTCAATGAGTTCGATAATATTAAATTATTCGTGTATAAGTTTCATAATTACTTTGACGGTTTAATTGGATCGGATTTATTAAGTAAATGGGAATCAACCATAGACTATAAAAATATGCGCTTAAATACCAGACACGCCACTAATCCGATTCAAGTATATGATTCTCGCAACGTCAATCTTTACGAAGATATAATACCCGCTCGTTCTTCTAAATTAATTAAATTACCAATCAATATACAAGATGGAAATGCCTATATACCGGAACTGGTCATTTGTAACTGTACTATAGGTGAATGTATTACGTCGGTTAGCAATAGTAGAGGTATTTTAGAAGTTACAAATACTACTCAAAACGATTTAATATTCTCTGTCGATCGTCAAGTTAGTGCTGAAGTATATAATACTGAGTGCGCTCGCACTAAACAGCTATCACCACGCGCTCAGGACGTTCTTTCCAAACTACGTACTAGCCATTTAAACCCGGAGGAACGCGCAAATCTTGAAACATTATGCTCACAATATGCGGACGTATTCTATATAGAAGGCAAACCGTTATCATTTACCAACCAAATTAAACATTCCATAAAAACTACAGATGAAGTACCCGTATACACAAAAAGCTATCGGTATCCATACGTGCATAGAGAGGAAGTTAGGAATCAAATCGGAAAAATGTTAGAACAGGGTATAATTAGGCCTTCACAATCAGCTTGGAGCTCTCCCATTTGGGTAGTGCCTAAGAAGACAGACGCCTCGAGTAAAACAAAATGGCGAATTGTCGTAGACTTCAGAAAATTGAACGAAAAAACTATCGATGATAAATATCCGATACCAAACATCGCGGATATATTAGATAAGTTGGGCAACTGCCAGTACTTCACCACCCTAGATCTTGCAAGCGGATTTTACCAAGTTGAGATGAAAACAGAGGATATACCGAAAACAGCGTTCAATGTCGAGCACGGACACTTTGAATTCTTAAGAATGCCTATGGGTCTTAAGAACTCACCGTCTACGTTTCAGAGGGTCATGGACAACGTGCTGAGAGGCCTACAAAATGTCATATGTCTCGTGTATCTTGATGACGTAGTTGTATTTAGCACTTCGTTACAAGAACACACATGAACAACCTCGAAAAAGTGTTCCAAAGACTACGGGAGTCAAATTTTAAAATCCAATTAGATAAAAGCGAATTTTTAAAGTTAGAGACAGCTTATTTAGGCCATATTATTAGTAAAGAGGGCATCAAACCTAACCCCGATAAGATATCAGCTATTCAAAATTATCCGTTACCGAAAACCGCTACCGAAATAAAACGCTTTCTTGGTTTACTCGGGTATTATCGCAAGTTCATTCCTGATTTCGCTCGACTAGCAAAACCTCTTACTCAGTGCCTTAAAAAGGGATCAAAAATTACTCTCGATACAAATTATATAAATTGCTTCGAAAAATGTAAAACTCTTTTAACTAATGACCCTATACTCGAATATCCGGATTTTAATAAGGAATTTGTTCTGACGACAGATGCATCCAATTTAGCAATCGGTGCCGTACTTTCCCAAGGTCCGATAGGCCAGGACAAACCTATAGCTTACGCCTCACGTACATTAAATTCCAGTGAGATAAATTACAGCACGATTGAAAAAGAGTTGCTCGCCATAGTATGGGCCACGAAGTATTTCCGTCCTTATTTATTCGGCCGCAAGTTTAAAATCATCACGGACCATAAGCCTCTCTAATGGGTCATGAATCTAAAAGAGCCAAATTCCCGATTAACAAGATGGCGATTAAAATTAAGCGAGTACAATTTTACAGTAATTTATAAGCAAGGAAAGTCAAACATTAACGCTGATGCCTTATCTAGGATAGAAATATGCAACGAGGAAACAAGTTTCGTAATAGCTAACCCCACTGTTAATCCGCCCACGTTAGACGAATCTAGGACCCTTACAGCTCACACTGATGCAGAAAAACCTATTTTAGAAGTACCGATATCAGACGATCCGCTCAATAAATTCAATAGACAAATTCATTTCACGATCGTAGGTGACATTAAAGGTAGAACAGTTGTAACAAAACCTTTTGACACTCATACCCGTACAGCTATACAATTATCTAAATCTAACCTTGAAACAGACGTTGTGAACGCGATCAAAGAATTTGTTAATCCTAAAGTAAGGACAGGAATATTAATTAACCCACCTTTAGAGATGTATTCTATCATTCCCATAATCCAGAACCATTTCAAGAGCTCATCCATGAATCTTGTTCTTACAAAAATTGAGCTAGAGAATGTGAAGGAATACTTACGCCAGCAAGAAATAATTCGGAAATATCACGAAGGTAAAACTAACCATCGCGGTATTAATGAATGCTACCTTGCACTATCCCGGCGATACTTCTGGCCTAAGATGAAGGAACACATCGCGAAGTATATTAATGAGTGTACTATCTGCGGTCAGGGTAAATACGATCGTCACCCAATAAGACAACAATTGCACATAGTTCCTCCACCTGCGAAACCATTTGAAGTTATCCATCTCGATCTGTTCACAGCTGAAACTGAAAAATTCCTCACATTCATCGATTCCTTTTCAAAGTATGCCCAAGCATACCATTTAAGGGACGGAACTGCAATAAGTGTCGTTCAAGCTTTGTTAACATTTTGTACTCATCATGGAGTACCATTAACATTAGTTACTGACCGTGGCACAGAATTCACAAACCAGTTATTCTCAGAGTTTACAGGAGTTCATAAAATAAACCATCATAAAATATTAGCACACACACCCAATGAGAATGGGATGGTTGAGCGTCTTCATTCTACCTTATTAGAACACTTAAGAATACTAAAGTTACAAAATCGTAGTGAATCAGTTATAAATTTAATGCCTTATGCATAGCATATAACAGCAGCATAATACATAGTTTTACCAAGTGTAGACCGTTAGAGCTTATAAGCGGACACTTTGATCCTCGTGATCCATTAGACATAGACGCAACAGAGCACGTAATGCAACAGTATATTCAGAACCATAGGATTAGAATGAATAAAGTCTATGAATTAATAAGCGAAAGTTCACTAAACGATAGAACTGATATTATTAATAACTTGAATAAGAGTCGCGAGCCCGAGCAAAGTTATAATCCCGAGCAGCAGATATTTATAAAGAATCCTAAGGCTAGTCGCCAAAAATTAGCACCCCGTAATACACAAGATACTGTATTGGCAGATCTTCCAATACATATCTATACAAAGAAAAAACGCGGTCCAATCGCTAAATCCCGTTTAAAGAGAGTGCCTAACAGTGCACAATTGTTACAGAATAATACTGATGTACCTGCTCCAAGCGGTAGCTGCTCAAGAGATAACACTTGAGAGCCTTGACGATGGACCACGACTTCTCCCTTTTAAGCTGGGTTCTGCAAGAATCATAACCCAGCATAATTCCTTTTTACAGACTATCGATATAGATGAAATTAAATCTAAGGTTACAATAGTTAAAACTCAATTGGATTATATTCAGCCTTAGTTAAATAATAAAACTCGTTCCCTGTATGAACCGCACATCGCACACCTTAAAAATAAGTTAGATAAGATTACAGGTCAACTGCAGACGTTCGATTCCAATTGCGTTAAAAGAGGCCTTATAGACGGTCTAGGCTCAGTAATTAAAAGCATCTCCGGTAACTTAGATTACACAGACGCTTTACGCTATGAGAATGCCATTAAAGTCCTTCAGGATAACGAACAAGAAATTACGTCGCAATTTAATCAGCATATAAGTTTAACCAAGGATTGGATATCACAGCATTCAAAAGTGTTAAAAAGTATTGTTGAAAATCAGCAGAATATATCCCACATAGTTAATGTAATGATCAATACCACTGAAGTTACTAATATAGATCTTCTTAATTACGCCCATCTGGCACAGTTACTCTTAATTTTGGAAGATAACATAGAAAATTTATCGGAAGAATTAGTCAGAATAGAGAATCTTCTAGCTTTTATTCATGCAAAGAGTACGCATCATTCAATGCTTAGTCTAAATGCGTTAAGAAATATGATAGATATAGTGCGTAGTTTATATAATAAGGAAGAAATTTTAGACATAATATAAGGGAATATTTTGATATAATTAAATTGGGTTCATATTATAGTAGTAATAACTTAGTTATAGTGTTCAAAGTACCGATTGCCTTGCCTAGCTCCTATGACCTATACAAACTTTCTATTGTACCCAATAAAAATCACGAAATCCTAATACCATCCTCTCCCTATATCGCAATACATGAGGACGAATTCATGTACATGGAGACAGAATGTCCGAAGGCAAGCACTTGGTAACTCTGCGAGATGAAAAATAGCTTCAGACCTCGAGATCAAGCGGATTGCATACAACAGCTGATCACAACGCAGAAAATCGACTCTACATGCAACCTTACCCCTGTTATACTTAGCAAAGGGGCACTGGAGCAACTAGACGACAGGCATTATACCGTCACGTTACCGAAACCTACCAAGGTCCAGACGTCCTGTGGAAGAAATGAATATACCAATCTACAAGGGTGCTTCTTAGTTGTCTTACCTCATAACTGTTTCCTGCGGACTCCTGAGTTCACCATCATCAATAACAATGACCATGCAATGGGACAGGTTATCAAGATCACAGACTTACCTCCACGAAATTTCAATCTTAAGTCGTCATCGCAACCAGTCTTAACTCTAAATTCAATTAACCTGGAAAATCTACATGCAAGCAATACTAAGATAACGCTACAGTCGCCGATCAATGTAAAGAAACCTCAAGATACAACCTTATATCATACTACAATACCATTGTACGCCATCTTATTAAGTGCAACTGCACTAAGTAGTTACGTCATCATCCGAAGACTCCTAGCAAAACGCCGAATTAACGAATCGGGAGGGACTGTCAGACTCTTACTGACTAAAATCCACCCGTGTTCCGTCGGATGCCCTTTACGTTCCGGGGCCACGGTATCCTGGATTAAGAAAAATCCGCGACCCCGGCAGGCATTTGGCCCCATAAGGGGCCCCGTCGTCGGTGACGCGTGAAACACGACGCGCCACCGACCCGGGCTTGGTCCTTGGTCGGACGGCGAGCATACCCATTACTCACCGTCCGCAAGCCCGCTCCGCCGCTGTGCCCTCTGCTGTTCAGAGGGACACGCGTTGGAGCGTCCACCGACAGGCTATTTGCATACGGGCAAAGAAACCCCTTAGGCACATAGTGCCTAAGGAGAGTTTTTGCCCGCATCCCAGGGCGCACCGGCCCGAAAAACTGGTCTTCCCCCCGGACGTATCCGAGAGGGAACTTCAGTCCACGGGCGCACGTGGAGGTTTCCTGTCTTAGCACCCCACCGCCTGTAGCTACCGTAATTCGCGTCGCATGCACATTGTTTTGTTTATTTTTTTGATGCCCACGCGCACGATACCTTACAACTACACCGCGAGTGAGTACAGTGATATGGTGATGTTAGATTTGCTATTTGGAAGGGGGTAATGGTGAACCAGCAAGACGATTGTATCATCTTTTGTACCCAACTAGAACTCTTCCAACCCCAAGAACATTTTTACGCGCTGCACCTAAGTGTAATTTATAGAGAAAGGTGGATAGGTCGTGGGGGTCCAGTTGGTTGGCCACCGCGGTCACCAGATCTAACACCACTGGACTTTTTTTGTGGGGGCACGTGAAAAACTTAGTGTATCGAGGTGGGCCATTCAATACTTCCAATGAACTAAAAACTAGGATCGAAAACAGTTTCAAAATAGTGAAAAGTGACACTAACACTCTGCGGCGTGTGCAGGCTCACATTATAAAACGTGCGAATAAGTGTGTTGAAGTGCAAGGTCACATCCAATAGGACAGGACACATCGAACAATGAAAAAAAATCGGATAATATACACTGTTAAAAATTATGTAATTTTACATGCAAAAAAATTACATAATCCTGTAAAATTCCCGAAAAATCTGGGAAATTTACGGGAAAATATGAAATTTTAAATAATTTTCGTCAATTTTACATTTTTTCGTTAAAATCAATTTTTTTTATGTAGTTTTACATAAAATTTATGTAATAATCACCAAGCCATGGATATTTACATAAAATCTGTAAAACTACATGGATTTTTGGGATAAATACATTTTCGTATGTATTTTTTACGATGGAAAAGGGAATTTTACATAAAATTCTCGTAATTTTACCTATTTTCCTGAAAAATACATTTTGATGTAAATTTACTTACGTCATATGTAAAATTCCAAAAAATATCAATAAAATTACAAAAAACATAGTGAAATTTCCCAACATTTCTTTAATTTTAAATATATTCTGTTGAATTTACTGTTTAAATGGTCTTTTTACTTTATAAATATGTAATAATCACTAAGAGATGGAATTTTACATAAAAACTATAAAATTACATGGAATGTTTGCGACAAATACATTTTTTTATGTGTTTTTAACAATTAAAACGGGAATTTTACAGAAAAATCTTGTAATTTTACCAACGTTTTTGTATAATACATTTTTATGTAATTTTACTTACGTCTAATGTAATATTCCGAAATATGTCCGTAAAAATACAAACAATAATATGAAATTACCAAACCTTTCTTAAATTTTACATATTTTCTGTAATTTTTCTGTTTAAATGTGTCTTTTTACATAATAGTTAAGTAATAATCACTAAGATATAGAAGTTTACATAAAATATGTAAAATTATATGGAATGTTTGCGACAAATACATTTATTATGTGTTTTTAACAATTAAAACGGGAATTTTACAGAAAAATCTTGTAATTTTACCAATGTTTTTGAATAATACATTTTTATGTAATTTTACTTACGTCTAATGTAATATTCCGAAAAATGTCCGTAAAAATACAAACAATAATATGAAATTACCAAACCTTTCTTAAATTTTACATATTTTCTGTAATTTTTCTGTTTAAATGTGTCTTTCTACATAATAATTAAGTAATAATCACTAAGAGATAGAAGTTTACATAAAACATGTAAAATTATATGGAATGTTTGCGAAAAATACATTTTTTTATGTGTTTTTATCAATTAAAACGGGAATTTTACATAAAAATCTCATAATTTTACCTAATTTTTTGAAAATTACATTTGTATGTAAAGTTACTCACGTCTTATGTAATATTCAAAGAATGTCAAACAAAATAAAAATAAATTACAAAAAACATTTTGAAATTTCCCAACATTTCTTTAATTTTACATTTGTATTCTGTAGAATTTACCTACTGTTTAAATGGTCTTTTTACATAATAAATATGTAAGAATCACTATGAGATAGAAGTTTACATGAAATAAGTAAAATTACATGGAATGTTTGGGACAAATACATTTTATTATGGGTTATCAACAATTAGAACGGGAATTTTACATAAAAATATCTCGCAAATTTACCAATTTTTTTAAATACATTTTTATGTAAATTTACTTACGTCATAATGTAATACCTATTCCGAAACATGTCAGTAATATTACAAACAATATTATGATATTTCCCAATACCTATCTCCTTAATTTTATACAATTTTCTGTAAATTGACTGGTTAAGACCCAGTTTCACCATACTCTGTTTGTTAGAATAATGCCCTGTTACATGTATTAACCGACTGTTTAGGTTAATGAGTGTTCCACCACGTGCAAACGGCACTTTAATTTCCTTGATCGGCTGTTAAATTTAATGACTGCTCCATGGGTCCGTTAAATTGGTAACAGACGATTAGTACGTCAAGATAGTTTTTTTTATTTTAAGACTTTATGGAGGTTTTTACTGATGGCCAGTACGCGTGAAACTACATAATTAGTTATCAGACTCGCCGCAATTGACAGGACCCCAGGGAATTGTTCAGGAGTGGTTTGAAGATCACGATGCCTTCACTTTCCGCCTGACGCATGTCCTCAACCACTTGTTGTTGTTTCGGGAGGTTCCTGTGTTGAAGTCGGCGGCAAAATACACTCGGGTGTCACCACTGTAGACAAGGTGGAGACGAAAGCTGGTTTCCCATTTCCCTTCGCTCCATGACATGGTCTAAAACAAGGTCTTCCGGCTTTCTGCGAAGCAGTAAAGCCAGTGAAAGAGGAGGTGGAATGGATGAGGGAGAGATAATCTTCCATCACGCCTTCTTCATGTCAGGGCGTCGGGGATCATGGGCCATTTCTAGCGCGAGTTTGCTTGTAATGGGTAGCCCAAGTCGAAGGCACGTTGTATTCCACACGCGTTTCTAGGAGTAAACTGACGGAATTCATGCAGAACCAAACGCTTGCCAGGATCGCGGAACTGTCTTGACTCAATACCGCGGCCCTGAGATGCAAAGAATAACCGAAAGAACAGCATAATTTTTGGTCCACTCAGGAAGGGAAGACTCATTTGTTGATATTCCAGTTTCCACCCAAAAATAATTTTATTAACCAAATATTACTTTAACCCATTATACAAACTCTTTACACAACCGAACAAAAAACCTCAAACTCATTTTAGTTTATTTTTTTAATTTGCTGTATTGTTGACATATAAACCAGCCAAACGGAAAAGTAGTCCAGTTGTCTATTGCATCGTAGAGTTTGTCATCATTTTGTTTTGGTTGATTTATATTGTGAATGAATGATTTCGTGTTTCATTCAAATAATGATTGATCTAGCAATGGTCTGTTAAATTGTCACCATGGGACACATATTATTATAACAGCGCTGTTAATTTTAACACCTCATTGGCTAATGTCTGGTTATAAAGAGTTTGGTGAAATTGGGTCTAAACGTTTTAAGTTTAACATTGTCAAACACAACATTTGTCAAAACATGGTAAGTATAGAAATAATAGAAAAATCCCTAAAAATATTTTGCCACTAAAAAAACTTACGCTGCTTTTTTTCCACTAAATTTAGTGGAAAAACCCCTAAGTTGGCACCCCTGATTCTTGAGTGCCCAACCTGAACCATAGCCCAACCCAACACTCACCATACTGACCGACATAGATTAAACTGGCCGATGTTACTTTTATTGAATCTAGTGCAACAACGCAATCATAGCTAGGTATAACGTTTATTAAACTAGGTACCTACCTATACTTAGCTTGTTTTCAGTATAATTACTTTTGTTTTATCTGAATGTTTTATTATTTCCATTTTACTTCCTGCCCCAAAATAAAAATAAATACAACTAAAACAATGCAAAAGTTGGCAGAAGACTATTTTTAAAAGCGTGGTCAATCTTTTAGGCACCTAAAATGACACAATAGTCAGATTTTATGCGTGCCAGTCAATCCATATTAAACTTTAACTCAATAGAAATAAGACCGCACCGTACTGATCGCCAAATCGTCAACGTATCCCTCTCTTGGAAGAAACAATTTTTAACTCTAAAATCATAGTGTTAAGGCCTATTACTTCGCGTCCGCGTTGTGTCTGTCTACCAACCAAACCAAACGATAAAAACGGTACGTCGGTACGTAGGTAAATTATTGTGACGACATGATGAGCCACACGCCCGACGCACCGAGTGAGCGAGTTTGAAACTTAACAAAAATATGTAGGTACATGACTGAATATATTAAAGTAATTATTATTCCGTTTGTTGCAAAATTTTTGATACATAAGTATGTTTGTTTTAATTATGTTTTTATTTTGACTATATGTACAGGACATACGTATAGTTATAACGCAATTTCATTATTATGTGTATATTTTTATTAATTTAAGATAATCAAACCTCATCACGTTAGTATTTATCGCTTGTTTTTCAAAAGAAGCAATGATGATGATGATTAATATTCTATTTTGGTTTATTTGACTATACAGATTTTTTATAGATTTTAAGTTAAAATAGCATACAGTTTCTAATACAGTTAAATGGTTCAAGGCATCTGGCAACACTGACGGAATCATTCATTTGGTACCGCCTTGTTCAAGCTTCACAAATATTCACATTGGCACACAAATCATCAAAATCATCAATACAACCCTCCAAGTTCAGTCATTCCTACGAATGACTTTGACCTTGAAAAAATCGTTCCTATTCCAAAAAATTTGCATTTCGCGGGAGGATTCTTCAAATTAGCGAATATTATGTACTAGGTAGTTAGTTCAGAGTAAAAATAACAGATGCACTATCTCGTAGTTTTGGTTCAAACTAATAGAATAAGTTATGTGCTAGATACACAGTACACTAGATAGCAACAACAGTGAAAAATGACGCTGCGAACAAATTATACTAGAGTCTGTCTTATCCTAAGTATAAATACACCATTAGACATGATAGATTCCTTTAAATTCCACCACTTTGCTGACATCAATTTGACTGTGACCTCCAACCCCGAAAACAAAAATGTAACATTTCAGGAAACTGAGGAAACGAAACGTAACTTACGACTCAAGGGCCCTGGCAACACTGATTCACAACAATCTTTCTTTTATTCTTTCGCGCGTTCGGAGCCGGTAAAGATTCAAGATTGTGATTAAGCCTGAACAAGTTTTAACCTGCAGGCTGCTGTGTTTTCAGTGTTTGTTTGTTAATTGTTTGTGCTCACACGACACCGTACGTAGTACTACTAAGGTGAGTATTAGATATACTTTAGTTTTTTTGTTTCTTGCATCAACAATCTAGTGAAATCTGCATTACACTGTAAAGCGTTACATATTATACTGTTTTAGAAAGAACTTGTGGATTGTGGAACTGTGGAAGCAGCTTGCCTTGCAGTTGGCTCACGTTCAGTTCAGTGTTCACGTCCAGGGTGGACGAATGATCTTATTGAAGTCGTTTGCCATTAAATAAACGTAAGTACTTACTTGCGTACTAGCTGTACTTACATCTAAATTTAAAATAGTTCAAGCCGTAATTTGATTTTGTAGGTTAGACAACCGATTCATAATGAATCGGTTGTCTAACCTACAAAAAAAATGTATCATCGCTTTTTGGTAGGTACGCCTGCACCTGTCGTGTCATCCATGAAACAATTGTTCACCCGCCACAGCCAAAAGTTTTTGAAAATGGAACCTCGCAATGAATCATTCATTGCGAGGTTCCATTTTCAAAAACTTTGCAGGCGTACCTACCAAAAAGCGATGATACATTTTTTTTATTAAAAGTGCTGCGCTAATAATTAGTCACTTCACTAACGCTAAGAAATTATTATTCTTTCACAGTAAAACATGCCCGTCGTGAAAATTTGGTCGGCAGACCAAACAATAAAGAAAGCTGTGCCAATATTGGAATTAACCGTGGAAAATGTAATACAGACAGGTAAATCTAAATTAATTTGAATTTGAAATGAAATCTCTTTAGTTTAAATAGATTGTAGAGTAGAGTATTTGGATAGGTACGGCAATAATGTGCTGTCAAACCACATTAATTATTTTGCAGTAAGATGTCAAGTCAATTAAACAATTTAATGGTTACAGTTGACTTAAGTATTGCAAAATTTTTGCTAAACAGTATCCAATTAGGTATGTAGATTGTATTTATATATAGAAGCCATATTTTCTGTCACATAAATGTGAATGGAAGTATTAAGCAGATATTTAATTACATAGTACCACATAGCGCTAACTTGAAAAGTCACAATTAGAAATTTGTTAAACATATTACTCGTATTAGTGATCGGTAACAATGTTTAAATTTCATGGCAACGTTCATATGAAGATTATTAACCATTATCAATAAGTTTAGCTGAATTTTACTACACAGATTGCTTTAAGAGTCCCCGGTAAGGTTGGTTCTCCATACAAACTTTATTACACTCTCATTTTAAAACAGTTGCTAGCTTGCTCTGAAACTTTGTAAGTACTTACAATAGGATAAGGTATATCTATGTCTGTAATTAGTTTATGTAACTTACCACGTCGTGACGAGGTCGTGAGACTAGAGCTATATAAACTGGACCTATATAATATACCTCATGTCATTGTATGTGCAAGTTTCATTATAATCCAACCCGTAGTTTTAAAATGAGAACGGAACTCCGTTTGTAAGTGAAGGTGAAATTCGGCCGAGCTTGCCAGGGACTTAACAGAGTTAGAAGTAAAATTCAGCTAAAATTATTGTTAATGGTTAATAACCTTTATATGAACCCGACCGTCTCCTTCAAAATTGTTACTTTCCTTTACTTTAACTCCAGCAATGAAATTAAAACTTTTTTACCAATATTTGAGACACTACATATTAATGCCGGTGATTAGCAAATTGACTACTGAGTTAACTCACTGGTTTTAATAGTTAATTTCTAGAAAAAAATTGTCAGAAACTTATTACTGTTTTAAATGTTGTGCAGATAAAAATGTCTGAGTTGCCATCTTTAATTGTATGTATTTAGCAATAGAGATGACATGAAATATAATGTGCTTTTAGTTTCTGTAGTAAGCTTGCTTTGCAACTGGAGTAGTAGACCGGCAAAATTGGATGAGCTGCCTCAGGAGACAACAATGCCGCAACTGTATTGTAGTTAGTGAACTGCCACAAAATTTAGTAAGTTTGTTATATGGGGCATTTTCTATGAAAAGGGACCTTATTGTCGATGGCGCTTTCGCCGCACAGCGTCGCGCAGCATTGAATTTATATCGAAGCATCGTTAATAATAGCGTAAGCGCCATCGACAATAAGGTCCCTTTTTACAGAAAATACCACATAAATATGTACATTTGTGATGTTTTCAGACAAAAGGTAAGTGCATCAGTTTTTAACCGACTTAAAAAAAAAAAGAAGGTTCTCAGTTTATGCGATTATCTCGCGTTTGGCTGAACCGATTTTGATATTGAATTCTTATTCAATATCAAAATCGCTTCAATATCAAAACCGGATGGTTTTTAATTTCAAAATCTTTTTTGAAATTAAAAACCATCCGGTTATTTACTTTTCACGACACCAGCTGGTAAAGGCTCTCTTGTTTGTTCAAAATCTGATAAGAAAGTGGCTCTCAATGATGGTTGTTGGTTGTTGATACATAAATGATTTGATTACTTAATTAATATTTTTTAGCAAACAAGCGTAGGGCGTTTTTTTATTATAAAAAGTGTCTAGTTTTTTAGACACAACACACCACGCTGTTATGCTAAAATATTATAACTACTTAATTGTAATAATCATTGAAATATGTTGGAACTATACGTAGGTTCTCATTAGAGTTATTGCTGCATATTTTTTGTTCATGTTAATTGTAATCATATTAAAAATATATATATATATTACAGCAAATGAAAGGAATATATACGGATCTAAGATTTTTTTGATGGATGGCACAGAAATAGAAGACAATGAAGCTCTCAAAGAACTCCAAAATGAGGTTATACTTATAGGGGATAGTTGGGAACCTGATCAAAGCGATAATCAAAGTCGCACAGCAACAGCGTCTACAATCATGGCTCCTAGTTCACCAACGACAAGCACAGTTAGCAATAACAGCGACACAAGCATAAATAGCTTTGCGTTTAACATTCCCTATGACAAACTTCCATCGACGCTTTTGACAAAATTACATGATTGTGAACCGATTTCTAATACCGATGTCAACACTATCGTGAGAACTGTAACAGATGAACTCTTCCAAGAATCAAAAGTAGCATCAAGATCAGCTTACAGAGTGGTTTCACGGGATTTGTGTGACAAATTTCCACAACTATATGATAGAGATGCTGATACAAAAGAACTAATTGGAACAGGCTACCAGACAATTTTTAAAAAAATTGAAGAAAGAGTTCATTATCTCCAAAGGCCGAATAAAAAAACAGGTATACGTGACGATACCTTAGGATCAAGAAAGAAATCTAGAGTCATCAGAAATTTGAGTGCAGGCTGTAAGGAATGGCAACCCAGTGATCCCTGTAATGTGGATCTTGAAACTTTAGATTCTAAAAAGGACTGGCTCAAATTGGTTTCTTCCATAAAGGAAAGAGATGAATCACAAGTTGAATTATATATGAACGAGACCTATGCACAGCAAAGGATATTTCTGAACTCGGCACCTACCATAACACATATTCTTGACGAGTGGCCAGTATTGTTAGAGGAGAAATATATGATTTCGCATTTTGATCGTCTTTGTGCCTTGAATTCTGGCCAGTGCATGGACGCCTTTCAAAACAAAACGACTTCATTAAACGAGCGATTGAAAGCTATGATCGCGAAGAAAAAAAATAAGTGCACTGTTAATGACAATAACTTAAATCACAACCTACAGATGGTTGCAACTTATTTCAATGAAGATATAAAACACATATTCCAAACACATGAGGTATCTATATATACATTTTATTTAGCGTTTATAGCCATAAATATATATTTTTTCATTCATAACTTTTTTTCCAATGTGGTTCCATGCTAAATATAGTAGTTCCATTTACTAATTAACTTTTACTTTTTCAGGAACCATTAACTAGGGTTCAAGTTGCAACAGAGCTGTCCAAAGTAGCTGCGCCTAACATTGTATTTTTAGGTGAGTATTCATTTTTATTAGAATGATAAAATGCCTTACCTGCGAAGCATAACACTGTACGTTTCGTATAATTTATAATTAATCATAATATAATTTATATGTAATCTACAGTGTTAAAACGTAAATGAATTGAATAAACTTGTGGCCCCTACCTAACCTACCTACCCTAACTACCCTACCTACCCTAACAACCCTACAGAGTACAGGGTAGGTAGGGGCCACAAGTTTATTCAATTCATTTACGTTTTAACACTGTAGATTACATATAAATTATATTATGATTAATTATAAATTATACGAAACGTACCCTACCTACCTAAGAACCTTCTCCTGACAATAACAAACACAAAAAAGAATTAGCGAAATTGCTTCAGCTACTCTACAGATTTGCGCTTAGCAACACATTCAGCGATTCATTTTTATATTTTAGATTTATCTAGTGTAATGATCAGTTTTTGAGGTCCCGGTTTTTAAGTACGTTATTATAAAATTTAGGAGCCTATATTGCCTGTTTTACCCATTTTGTTTTTTGCCCACAGATAATGAAAATATATATTACTTGCTGGTAGAAAAAACGATTGTTAGCGAAACTGCGAGTCTGTCTACGTCGTTACAACTGTTGATGGCGGCTTACTTCAACTTGAATATGGAATATCCAGTAGAGTGTCAAAACACATTAGAATTTATACAAAGGTATGTTTTTAAGATAAATCCTAAAGAAGGAAGTAAAGTCCGTAAAGGACGCACGCTGAATAAAGTATTGTCATTAATGAGTAAACTTAACAGTATATTATAAAAGATATTATGTCATTTACATGCGGTTATTGTGGCGAGAATTTCTCCTCAGTGATTTCGTACAATAACCATCAAAAAAGTCACAGGTTCTGTAAAAATGTTAAATTTCCGTGTGTTGATCCTTTGTGTAAGAGTATTTTCAATAATTATGAGTCTTTTAGAAATCACAATTTTAGATTGCATCAGCCTGGGACTAGTACTGATAGTCCACGAGTTGACATTAATTCAACCTATTCTAAGTGTACAGAATGTAATCAGAGAATATTGTTAAAAAATGTCGAATACCATTCAAGAACTCATGATATTCAATCTGGAAAAGCAGTAACTTGTCCATATAATCTTTCATCTGAAACTTCATGTGGTTCGTCTACTTTTACTAGTATAGCATCATTAAAAAGTCATGTGTATCGCAATCATTTTAATTCTGTTTCGAATTTGACAGATCAAGAATTTTTAAACCCGAACAGCCTCGATTACATTCAGCCTACTACTAGCGATATTCAAGATTGTAATATGTCTGACGAGTTAGAAGTCAAGACGGATCTTAATAACGATACTGACTTGTTATTTTTGAAACCATTGCTGTTACTTTTACTCAAGTTAGAGACACGAAATCTTCTTTCTCAAGATGCTATTCGCAGTGTGGTGGAAGGTTATTCAGATGTCCATGAAAATTCTTTGAAAAATATTAAAATTAAATGTCTAAATGCGCTTGAAACTTATCCAGATTCTAAAGAAACTATTGAGAAACATGTTTTCAATTCGACCTATGAAGATAGTATGAATGGCAGTTGGTCTAAAAAGTTGACAAGCAAGTACTTAAGATTTAAACTTTACTCGGAACTTTGTAACATTGTGTTACCAATTTCTATAATGTTAGGTAGAAACAATTTTAACAAAATGTGTTCCTTACAATATGTACCAATTATAGACACCATTAGAACGTGGTTTGCAGATAAGACATTTCTTGAACAATTTCAAAATCCAAAATATAAAGTAAATGATGTTTTAAAAGATATAACATGTGGGTCAAAAATGTGTAGTAACGAATTTATAAATAATCCAAACACATTAAAAATAATAATGTATCAAGACGCCTTTGAAGTTTGTAATCCCTTGGGATCATCTAAGATCAAACATAAAATACTAGGAGTTTACATGACGCTGGTAAATGTTTTTCCTTATAATAGATCTAAAATAGATAACATGAAACTGGTATTATTGTGCAAGGAAAAACATTTAAAAGAGTTTGGTCATGATAAAATTTTTGGTAAATTAACGGAAGACCTTATAAGCTTAGAAACACGTGGAGTGTATATTAAAGAGTGTAATCAGATTATTTATGGCACTCTTCTGACAATAATTGCTGACAATTTGGGAAGTCATACCATTGGTGGTTTCGTTGAAAACTTTAATGCAAAACATTTTTGCAGGTTTTGTTTAATTGAGAAAGAACATTTTGCACAAAATCCAATTCTTTTAGGAAAAAAAAGAACTATTGAAGACTATAACGAAGACGTAAAAATCTCTAACCAATTACACGATGATGGTTGTTCATCGGTTCATAATCGAGGGGTTAAACAGAACTCCGTTTTTAATCAAATCAAAAACTATCATGTCATTGACGGTTTGCCTCCGTGTTTAGGTCATGATTTATTTGAGGGTGTTGTGCAATTTGACATCGCTTTAGCTATCAACTATTTCATTAATAACAAAAGCTTTACGCCAACTTTTTTAAACATGAAAATGGAACGTTTGTCAAAAATAGAAAAAAAAAGTGTGCCACCACCCTTTAAAGCTGGCTCTGTTAAAATAGGGGGTCAAGCTCTTGAAAACTGGCATTTTCTAAATTATTTGCCGCTAGTTTTATTAAACTCTGTAAATATTGACGACCCTGTCTGGCAAATGATAATAAAGTTGCGGGAAATAGCACAACTTATTTGCGCATATGAGATATCTATTGGCCAAACAGCTTTATTATCATCTGGCACAAAAGAATATTTAATTCTTAGGAAACAGTTGTTTCCTAATATTCCGCTAAGACCTAAACATCACTACCTGTTACACTATGGTGAATTGACGAGAATTCATGGACCATTGATCTATTCTTGGACGCTTAGATTTGAAAGCAAACATAGGTTTTTCAAAAACGTTGTCCGACACCTTCCAAATTTCGTCAATATCACATGTTCACTAGCAAATCGTCATCAACTACACGAAGGTTATCTTTCCCAGGGTATTCGATATGATACCAAATTATTTTTTAAACATTCTCGTATGAACAGAATCGACGAATTACCGTCAAGCGTTAGGTGCTTGATTTCTAACACCACCTCTGGAACAATCCTCTCGGCTTCACAAATAAGTTACAGGGGGATAAATTATGCAATAGGCGATTATCTTCTCTATAATCAAGAAGAAAACATACTGAATTTCCTTGAAGTAGAGATGATTTTATTTAGTGATACGTATGAAAATCCATATTTCATTGGATGTAATCATAAATTTCAATATAATTCAGAAATAGGCTTATGCCAAAAGCTTTTTACACTTCAATCAGATCTTAATGAAAATAAAATATGCAGTGATTACCAAAGCTTGCTACATTTTAACACTTATAGAACACATAATATTGACAATTGCCATTTTATATGTCTGCATCATGCTTTTTTAGATTTGCTTTAGAAAGTTATAGTTAGGTTTATCGAGTTTCGGTCGCTAGACATAATATGTGACAAAATTCACGAATTGGACCAATTATTAATATTAGCTTGGCCCCAAAACCAAAACAGCTGATAGTTAGGTCGTTAAATAGTGTAGGTAAGAATGACGGGTGTATTGTTGCAGAAATGAATGTGTTATACAGGGTGGAATTTTGTAATGCCACCTGGAGGGAAAGTACTCTTAATACTGCAGATAGAAAATTTTACTCAAAGGAAACATTCCTTTATTTTTGAATAGAAAGCAAACTGCATTCAAAGATTTACCAAAAAAAAACTTTTTTAAAAATATACCCTGTACTTTTATTGCATCGATCGTTAGGGTCAATTATAAGGATGAAATCTCTAACAAACATGATAAATTAAATGAAAGGAAAACCAGGAAATCTGAAGTTACAAATTCAATGAGTCAAGTTAAAGCTCTGTAGCTAACATCCATCTTTTGTAATGCAGACTCCTTTGCGACATACTCGTAGCTGCGTGTATGAGGTAATTTAAATATGGAATGTTAGATTAAAATTTGAAAATTAGATTAAAATTTGAAAATTAGATTGTCATAGTAAGATTTAAGATTTTAAGTTTTTTTTTTTAAAGATTTCCTGGGTTTCCTTTCATTTAATTGGAATGTTATGGTTACCTAAAATATTTACCAGAGGTTAGTACCTTCATTGTACCTCATAAAATATAATCTGGAAATATAACGTGACATATCTATCACATTAATTATCAGATTCACCCGTCATTCTGACTGTCAGGACCGCGGCTCACTTCATATTTGTAATTGTTCTTGTTTCGTGGAGGTACATTGAATTTCATTAAAGGTACATTCAGGTACATTGCTGGTACTAACCTTTTATATCGATGCCTTCCGGCCCAAAGGGGGTAAGCGACATTTTTTGCGAAATAGACTTATATATATGGTTAGAATCGGCTTTTTTTTCTGCGTCTAATGGTCTAAGTTTCATGGCTCTAGGACAAACTTTTTGTCGCTTAGGCGTTAAAGGAATTGAGGTTCTAACACTAAGTTTTTCGTCATAAACGACAGTTATTTTTGTTATATTTTGTATTATGGTGGTTGGATAAAAATAATATTTCAAAACTGTGAGATAAGCAATTTTGGCTTTGAATATTTTTTCTTTACTTGAACGTTAAGTAGTTTGGGCTGGAATATTGGTTTACTAAACTTTCGGTTAGGATATTAGGGCAGTTTCTTTGGATAAAATATATGTCATTTGTTACATTTAGGCCTCATTTCCGTGACTTTATTTGGCGCTTATTTTTATTTTCCCTAGTCACCAAATCAATCATCGAAGGCGCTTAGGATAAATCATCCAAACGAATGTCGCCTTAGATTGTCGCTTACCCTTTTTTTCCCTCCCGAAAAAAAAAATCTGGTATGGTGGTTAGACAAGAAGATAAATCAAAGGTTTGGTGGTTAGCTTACACAAGAATGACAAACAGCATCAGTTATCACTCTCTTTCGTTCGAACAAAATGTCGTTAGCGTTGCACACCGATCATACAGTCTGTATACGACCACGGCGTAAGCGCCACCGTGCTCGTGGATCATTTTGGCCCAAAGTTTTATAAGGAAAATAAAACGGGAAGTTTATTTAATAGACTTTATGTTCATATATGACTGTGTATTATTCTACTTAGTTATTTTAGACGATACTGAATAGTTAAATAAGTAGGACCTACAGTTTTGTTTTTCAGTACTTTTGTTTGTTTGTTGGCTAGTATATACGGCTGAGAAACATGATCAAGGGTTCGAATCCAAGGTTGGGCCAGCAAGGAGTTATTGGGTTTTTGTGATGAATTCTCTGCAACAGCCAAGAGTTAATCCTGTGTCTGATCTGACCCTTCTTTATCATGGTTAAATCATCCAAGGAGTCCTCCCAGGGCGGTACCTACGGGAAGGACTGTCAGACTTGTACTGACTAAAATCAACAGTGATCCTTCAATAGCCCTTTACGCTCCAGGGTCACGACTTCTTGATTAGACAGTCCCGTGACCTCGGCAGGCTTTGACCCTCTAAGGGGGGCCTTGGTCGCGGGACTAACGAATACCGAGACTCCGAAACGTAAACAGCTGTTGAAGGACACCGTGGATTTTAGTCAGTACAAGTCTGCACCCGCACTGGGCCCGCATGGTGGATTATGGCCCACTCCCTCTCTCAGAGAGGAGGCCTATGTCCCAGCAGTGGGAACATTCATAGGCTGATGATGATGAAGTCTGACAGGCCCTCCTGCCCTGCCCTGGGTGGGAGAACTCATTTTATGAATTTACCTTCAAATTGCCGGCAGGTGTTTGAGGCGCGCGTGGAACACGAAGCGTTACGCGCCTACGGTGACCGATCGGAAATCACCTCGCGACTTCCGATGCCATAGGCATCCCGCAGCGGTTAGATTGTGAGGTGGAAGATGTTCTCTCCCTCACGGTACCCGATACCTTCTTTGTTAACATGACAGCTTCGTAGAAGGAGGTGACCGCTTCCCGTTCTGTTTCGCCCCGCAGCATGGCCTCGACCATTGCCTGGCGCCAAAGGTATGTCGCCTCCGTGAGGATATAGCGGTGCTATGCCCAAGCGGATCAGTCCTGCACCGAATGCTCCTCCGTGCGGTCCCCGCAGTGGTGACACCCAGGTGTTTCTTCTTCCCAATCAGACACAGGAACCTCCCGAAACTTCCATGTCCGTTGAGGACCTGTGTCAGGCAGAAGGTGAGGACGCCGTGACGCCTCTCCAGCAACTCCTCGCATGCCAGAGGGTCATAACTATCAGAATGATCCGAGGATACCGCACGATCGCCTTCGAATCGGCCAACCTTCTTGCCGGATCGCTGCACTGGGATCTTGAGGCGACAGCCCTCCTGCGCGTCTATCAGAGGCGCGTGGAGGCGCATCGCCGGGGAAATCCCCGCTGCCTCGAAAAGTTCAGAGTGAGAGTCCAGAGAATCAGAGCTCCGGCGCGATCTCAGGGCAGTATGGAGGGAACGACTGTCGCAACCGAGGTTCGGGCACGCCGCAACCGCGGCGGTAAGACCCCTCTTTGAGGAGTGGCTGGATAGGCCCCACGGCGTCCTCACCTAACGCTTGACGCAGGTCCTCACCGGACTCGGATGTTTCGGGAGGTACCTGTGTCTGATGAGGAAGGAGGAAACGCCTGGGTGTCACCACTGCGAGGATCGCCGGGAGGACACGGTGGAGCATACGACCTTTCGCACCCGGCATTGGTCGCGGCCATGCTGCGGGGCGAGACGGAGTGGGAGGCGGTCGCCTCCTTCTGCGAAGCAGTCATTCTCGCGCAGAAGGAGGCGGGACGTGGGAGGGAGACGACAGCGTCCACTCCTCACCCACGCCACAGTGGTAGACGCCCACGGCAACGGACGTCGCGGGACGATCTCCGGCCACCGTAGGCGCGGGCATGCGGGAGTCGAGTAATGGGCGACTCACTGCCCGACCATGGACCATGACCGGGTCGACGGCACGTTGTGTTCTACGCGCGCCTGAAAGAGTGTCAGCATAATGACGGGTCCCCCCCTTTAGAGGGCCAAAGCCTGCTGGGGTCGCGGGACACACGTATACTGAGACCGGTACATAAAAGCTACTGAAGGACACCGTGGATTTTAGTCAGTACGAGTCTGATAGTCCCTCCCGCTCTGCCCTGGGTGGGAAGACTCATTAGATGATTTTACCACGTAAAAAAAGCCACTACTCAAAGAGGGGTCTTACGTTTTGTCATACCTAAGAGGTAGTCCATGAGTATGAATTGCAGCATGGATGTATAACTATCAAGACTAACTTACTGTTAATAACTATTGTTTTGTGCTATTCTTTAAAATGGAGACAAAGAAAAAGAGAGATTGAGCATAATATCTTTTTTTTTATATCCGCATCTTAGTAAATGTCAGTTTAAAAACTTAAAAAGGTCTAATCTACGTATTTAAGTGTGGATGTATAATTTTATAAGAATTAAACACAATGTGCTTTCGCGTTGTTTATAAAAGTGCTAATTATAATATTTCTTATTGATAAGGAACTTATTACAATTTCCTTGATCATCTCTCATTAACTAATAGCCGGTTATATCATATTGGCTGGACTTGATGAACAGAAAAGTCACAGGTATGCTCTTTTTCTTCAATAGAAATAAAACGAATGGTGCACTTAAATCATTTAGGTTGGAACTCAACCATTGAGTTGGTTTCATTTAATTCGTTTTTTCCTGTTAGTGAATTCGGGACTATTTGAGGGTAAGCGACACTAAATTGTGTTAGGAGTGTGATTTATTTTAATTAACAATGCCATTTCGTAGAGACCTAATCAAAAGCTAAACGGGTAAATTTTGAAACTTTAGGAACGTACAGAAAATTTTATATGATTTTTTTTCACTTTTTTTGAACTTTAAACTACTCTCCTGTAAAGTTTGTAAAGTGGCGGTTACCCCCTTTGGGCCGGAAGGCATCGATATATAACATATTCATTTCTGCAACAATACACCCGTCATTCTTACCTACACGTTAAATACGGTCTTTAAATCTACTTCGTTTCGTTCTATAGGCACCAAGTTGGATTCTATTGGAGAACTGAGAAATTCATTATTAATATGTTCTGAGTGCGCGTGCAAGTGAGTGGAATGTTTTAATTGTTACACGAATATATCTAAGTAACAGAAAACAAAACTATAAAAAACTCCCCAGTTCATGGTCTGCATTCCCTGCTTCCTCTATTTATCTTTTGCTGGGTACTAATCTGTTCGGTTTATTCCCAGCTGTTACCACCAAGTTGTTACCAGTGGTAACAATAACAACTGGTATAAAAAAACCCAGCCGTTAGCACTAACTTGGTTTGGTGGTAAGTACTGGGATTTTTTTGCCCAGTAGTTACCATCAAAATTTTGTTAGAGTTCAATAGTGATAAAACAGCTTAATTTAGTATACTTAGTATAAATATAGTGTGGTTAATTAGTAATGATATCATGTCAACTATAGTGTTTCAGTAAAACTGCTTTAAAACTAGTCCATATTGTGTCGTTTCCAAGCAATAACTCCCACTTTGTCGCTTGCCTGCAGTCTCTACACTAATAACGACGCTACGAATGTCGCTAAGTCGTAAAATCGTAAACTTTCTTTAATAGATTTTCAACCTTATGCTGTTGAAATAAAGCTGAAAATCTATTAAAGAAAGTTTACGATTTTAAAATTTTTAATTATATTTTATTGTGTTAAGCAGAGGTCTAATTGCCGTACGAAATTAATGGTACAATTAATGGTATAGTGAAACTAGCTACAACAGGCTCATTCTTATAATGGGCCAACTACAATTTATAGACATGGGGCCGTATGAATAAAAATAAAGTAAATCCTTGTGATTATAAGTAGATTAGATTAGATTATAAGTCACTTCAAAATAAGTATAATTTATTCATCTATGCATATCCTTACCTGTACGAAAATCAATAATAATAATAATAACATTTAATAATAACATTTATTTCTCCCACTAAGTACAAAAATACAATATAGAGGTGTAACAATATTATTGGAGGTACAGAGGATTGTGGGAGTCAGGAACCCAAACTAGGATACCCTGTGCTATGGACTCCAGGCCCCCCTCGCCGAGACTGAATTATCATTATTGTAGAACATGGTAGGACTATTGTAGAAGCCACTGTGTGATCTTCCTCACATTCCATCCTAGACAGATTAACAATTGCTAGAATTTTGTTAATCTTATTGTATAGTCTGCTTGCTCTGGAACTGAAGAAATTTGAGGCAAATGACGTTTTTACAGGGGTTGTTTCACAGACTTCATAGTATCGCCTAGAATTAGCCATTTGTTTAACCTTAGAAATGTCTATAGAATAGTGGTTTTTCATAACTGTTAGTAGTATATAAGCAATTATTATCCCTAAGTATTTTATTGATTCTGCTTTTGATATCACTGGGCATTTGTCAGTTTGTGGTTAAAGGATTACATGTGTGTGCATATAACTTGAAATTAATAGGATTAGATGCTACATTATGTATTTTAAACTGTATGTATTTCGTTTTACTGGCATTTGTTATGTGCAAGCCAACGAGTTACTATATTGAATCCTTCTTGGGCCGCAACAAAAGTTTCGTCCCATGAGTTACCATAAAACGTTAAGGTAGTGTCATCGGCATAAGACATTATATGACAATTTGTGATGTTTAGCTGGCAATAAATTGTTTTTTTATTTTGGAGTTTTGTTTTTTTATTAGATAACCTCCAAACTGTAAATTGCTTGTTGTTTGTATATTATGACTTATAAAATTAGTTAATTTTACATGTTATCAGGCGATATTTTTTATAGAATTCAATACAAATTTTGTACTTTTACATGCTATCGATAATTCTCAGGATTTTGCTATTGGCAAGTTTGATTTTTTTTCTTATGTAAGTATTTTAATAAATGCAGTTGTCGTCATCAAAATAAAACTAACCGATCTGGATTAATCTCTTGTCACGTCTGAATAATATAACTGTGCGCTTATTACAGGAGTGATATAGTATTTGTAAACTGTGTGTGTGTGTTTAAGCAAATTATTCAATAACAATGAAGTTTTTGGTTTTTAATTTGCTTTGAGGTCACACCTTTTAATGAAGAATATATCACCCCTAATAAATGTAATATTGGGTGGACTGTTGCTAATACAGATGCAGCCAGTGTATATACATTAGATCGGTTATTAACTTATTATCCTTATTGACTTATTTCCAAGTGATATTTTTTGTCTTGATAAATACGGCTGCATTAATTAAAATACATAAGAAAAACTAACGGCTGGCTATGGCTAATAACTAAATCCGGAGAATTACCGACAGCACGTAAATGTACAGAATTTGTATTGAATTTTACAGAAAAATATCCCCTATTAACATGTAATATTACCTTATTTTACAGGTAATAATACGCAAACCACAAGTAATTTTACCGTGTCCATATTTAAAATCACAGTTTTCTTATGTAAAAACACATACATTTTATCAGTAATATTACCGAATAAAAAGGAAAAATACTTAAAATATAATTAATAATACACAAACTTTATGTATTTTTACATAAGAAATCTGTAACAAAACACACAATAATTGTGTAACATTACCGAATAAAAAGTAAAAATACTTAAAAAAACATTAATAATACATAAAGTTCGTGTAATTTTACAGACGAAATCTGTAATAAAACACATATTAATTCTGTAATATTACCGAACACAATTTAAGTATACATAAAATGTCAATAATAATACAAAAACTTAATGTATTTTTACATACGAAATCTGTAACAAAATACAAAATAATTGTGTAATATTACCGAATAAAATGTGAAAAAACTTAAAAGAACATGAATAATACATAAAGTTAGTGTAATTTTACAGACGAAATCTGTAACAAAATACATAATAATTCGGTAATATTATTGAATAAAATGTAATTATACATAAAATATCATTAATAATACACAAGCTGTATGTATTTTTACATACGAAATTTGTAACAAAACACATAATTACTCTGTAATATTACCGAAAAAAATGTAAAAATACATAAGTGAAATTTTACGGATATGTAAAATTACATAAGTGAGATTTTACAGATTATGTAAAATTACATAAGTGGGATTTTACAGATTATGTAAAGTTACATTAGTGAGATTTTACATATATATTCTGGTAGTATGATTATGTAAAATTACATAAATGTAATTTTACATAACCGTCAATTTGTTTGATTATGTAAAATTACATATATGTAAAATTACATAATAATGAAATCAGGTCGATATGTAAAACTACATACGCCTTGTAAAATTACATAATTATGTAAAAATACAGAAACGTTAGGGCAACGAAAGTTGCCCTAAAATTATGTAGAATTCCCTGAAAATTTTTAACAGTGTATGATTTTGTAATAATTTATCGTTATAAATAGCCAAGTTGATTCCAATTTTTTAAATGCGTCAATCTAATAATTATGAAGTTATAACAATGAGACTAATAATAAAATACCTACGTTTTTCTTGTAGACTGCTAGTCCAAAGCCTAGATAAGTGTGATGGGAAACTTGGAATAACTTGAATCGTGCCCAGTGTCAAGTAGGTATCGAGTCAGTTAATTTTGTAGTGGTATCTTTGAAGCCGGTTCTAAACATACATCCTAAGAAAGAACAAACGCAATTCCTGAAGTTTGTTTAGAAAGATTATGTATTTATTGTAGCGCGCGCGTAAAGTACCAAAATACTAGTGTCGGATATTATTTTATCGAAACATGTAGGTGCATTGCTTACGTCATCGATAACGCGGGCGCGGGGTGGTGGTGGGCCTCGCCGCTAACAGCTGATCGGCCGACGGCGACGGCGCGGGCGCGTAGTTTGAACTTTGCACGCACGCCAGTAATTTTGTTATAGTGATAAAAATAAAACTAATGAGTATTCAAAAAAAGTTTCTTTGGGAAAGTCTAGTCCAAATAACTCTGTTTGTAGGTAATCATGAGCACAATCACGTGTTTAAATATCGTTCACTAATTACAAGTCAGCCTGTATATTGGAATCCCTTTGGTTTAAGTGTATTTCTTACAGTCCAAAGGAGCTGTCGTTTATATTTTGGCAGATCTTCATTAATGTAAATTCGGTTTTCACTACCATTGTCATAGACCTTATTATTCGTTATTTTGGTTTCCTTCTTAGCAAGCATCCAGCTGTTGCGAGCAGATTTCGACCGAAGCGCGACCAGCACAATCTTGGGCTTTGTGTCGTCTGGTTTTTCTTGGCCTACCCTCTGTGCATCTTGAATTTCATTTGTTAATTTTCCCTTAATTTTCTTCTGAGATTCTCCCTTAAATTCAAGTAATGTCTGATACTTATCAGCATAGAAGTCTACATTGTTGGCAAGCTCTTCTATTTTCTTTTCCAGATTGTTCCGGCCCAAACGTGAAATGAAACGTACTTTACGAACGCATCCGCTTTATGACGTTTGACGTCTGTGGTTGACAGTTGACAGTTCACTGTTCCCGGTTGATTGGTCGGAACGGGTTGAGGACAACGTGTCGGGTTCTCTTGTGGCGATTATTATGGGAGTTACTTTGGGTCCTTTGGGATAATCGCCCCGATCATCACCTGTTCACAGTCATTTGGTTGTTTGAGTGCAATTTGAACGATACCTCCGTGTTGGGTCTGATCGAGACTGGACCGCATTGAATTTTGATTATTGTACGAAATTACGTGAAAATACATTGGAATCGTTGGGATAATTATAAATCCAAACCAATCCGGGCTTGTGTGCGATCAATTGTTGATAATTGGGTGAAAATCACCATATTTCTATCCCTTGTGACTTTAAAACCGTATATTTTTGAGGTTACGTTAGCCGGCACCGTGTAAACTTTGATGCCGTGAACTGCTTAACATTTTGGTACAAGAACATTATTTGGGTGCTTTTGAGTGAGTGAACATTTCGTGACCGTGCGTTCCTGTTGGAGAGCATAAGCGCCTAGGAGGCGTGGCCTTGGGTGACCCTTGAACCGGCCGCGTGTTGGAGGCCCATCGTCGTTCGGTTCTATACTGCTCACACATTACTTTACACGATTACTCACCCCACTCATACATACATAATAACCGAAAGGACATCGACCTCTGGAGCTTCTCATCCCTGAAGACAGGTAAGTGTAGTTTGCTTATTAACGGCGGGTGGCACACTTGGGTGTTATTGAATTTGTCTCCGTGATAGCGCGGAATACGCTCCAGTCCTTCCCGCCAAGGCTGGTACGTAACACAGATTATAAATTACCGTTAACTTTTTATTCACTTCAGCCAAGACGTTTTTTCCAGACTCCTCTCTAGGGTTTAATGTAATTATTGCATCATCTGGAGTATGCTTAGGGCTGCTTTTATTTATCTGGCGGTCGTCGCAGAGTGTATTGATCAGGAACTTTTTAGTTGCACATTTTTTTGTGGTAAATATTTTCACATTCACCCTTACATCTCACTATATCATCTTTAGTCAAAGATATAAACAGTTTACATTTCTTACATTGCACCATTTTTTACTTTCACTTAAGGCTAGGTGGGCCCGAATTTAAGTTTTTTAAAACAATCTGAGACAAAAAATACGGCGTTTTAAATTTCAAAAACAATATATGTATTAGTTAAGGATCTTATCTAGTCAAAATCTCATTCAGTTGCAAGACCTGATGAACTTCACTCGATAGAAAAAAATCGCAAAGTTACCCCTTTTTATAAAGTTTTTTCAATATTATGACTATACTACTGATTTTTTACATTTAATTTTTGTACTATATTAAAGAAACTAATTAGTTAAAGACAAATTCGCAGAGTTTGAATAATTAATAAAATGATTTTCTTAATTACTATGTTTAAATAAGAATAAAAAGCGGTCGCGGCGGCTCGGACAGGTCCGTTCAGTCGCGTGGTGGCGCTTATGGACGACGAACCTGTGTCAGTTTCTTCCGCGACAACTACGCGCACCATACCATCTCTTTTTGAGAATTTGTTGCTTGTTACTTTTAATTATAATGGGCAATAAACAACGCAGGCGAAAAAAGTCGTGTAAATCAATAAAAGACACAAATAGAAAGAATGCACTCCAAAGATACGTGAAGAAGTAAGTTAGGTATTTACTTTCCTACGTAAATGTTTTATTTGTATTGTAATGTAATTTGGTCTCAAAATTATTATTTTTTATTGGTAAATGTCTAAAACTTACGATCATCATACTATAGTTTATGGATATTAGTACTGAGGATCGCTACGATTTTTGATAATTCATATTTTGTCTTTTCATTCGGTATCCTTCCTGGCAAGTGGCGAGCCACAGTATAAAAATATCAGTACTACTAGAGAACGCTAAGATTTTTGATAAAATTAAATCATATTTTGTCTATTTCGATATCTCAACCTGGCGTTTGCTAACGAACAGTAAATTACTATATCTACCAATCAATTTCATCTGTGAAATAGGTACTCCATTTATTTATTTATTTATTTATTTAACTATTTATGTACACACAATCAATTTACAGGAAATTAAATTATAATACTAAAGTACAAAGGTACTGCTTATTTCTTTAGAAATTTCTGCCAGCAGACCCTCTACAGGAGAAATGAGAAAGAAATGTAGACAATAGTGTGTAACAAGAATAAAAAGCTTACTGTCTATGTGAATATCTTAACCTAAGTTTATAACATAAAGTAATATTACTACAAAAGCAAATACATACCAAATACTATAATATATAAATATACAAATACACATATAAATAAATATATATATATATCACAGAAGAGAGGAAAAGTAATGCTCTTTCACTCTAAGTTTAAATAGTGAAATGGATTTTAGATCACGAATGCTAGGCGGAAGTGAGTTCCACAATCTTACAGCATGAACGGAGAAGGAGTAGGAATAGTAGCTGGATTTATGAGGATGGGATTTAAGTAGGGATCTAAGGTGAGATCTACAGGGTGCGTCGCTAGGACGGGCGTAAGAAAAACGTTCACGAAGGTAAGATGGATAGGAAGGATTGTGGAGGATGTTGAATAGGAGGCAAAGGATACGAGTGTTCCTGCGAAGACGGATTGGGAGCCACTTGAGTTCCTTGCGAAGGTGAGAGACATGATCAAATTTACGAAGACCGAAAATAAACCGAATGCACAAATTTTGCAAGCGCTCAAGTTTGTTTAATAGCTCCTCAGTAGCATCCAAGTAGCAGGCATCGGCGTAATCAATAATCGGCTGAATAAGTGTTTGCGCTAAAGAAATTTTCGTCTTAAGAGGTAGGACAGTCTGGAGACGCTTCAGTGAGTGTAAAGAAAAGTGAACCTTACGACTGACCTCGTTCACCTGAGCGCGCCACGATAGATTGGAATCAATTAAAACACCCAAATCCTTGGCGGTTTCTGCGTAATCGATGCGTACACCATTGAGGTATACAGGTGCTAAAGACGCCACAACAGCCGCACTACGAACAAAGCGGCTGCCTATGATCATGGCCTGAGATTTAGTAGGGTTAATTTGCAAACCGAATGCCTTAGCCCACTCACTTATACAACTCAGGTCATGATTCATTGCAGCAATTGCGGAATCAGCATCTGCTACAGAAAAATGCCGGTACAGCTGCAAATCATCTGCATAAAGATGGAAACTAGAGGAGATTACCTTAGTAACCATATTAATAAAAATAGAAAAAAGATGAGGAGAGAGAACGCCACCCTGAGGCACACCCTCAGTGAGATTACACCAATCAGAAAAAGTTTCGTCAAGGCGAACACACTGCGAGCGTCCCCGAAGGTAAGAGTCGAACCAGGCAAGAGAGGAAGAGGAGAAATTCATGAATTTAAGAATGCCTAGCAAAATATCAAAGTCCACAGAATTAAAAGCACTACTGAAGTCAAGCAAAACAAGAATAGTTAGTGATTTACCCTCCATAGCCCAGCGGATGTCGTCAGTAACTTTCAAAAGTGCAGTTACGGTGCTATGACCCGAGCGGAAACCAGATTGGAAAGGGGAAATCAGAGAATTTGACGCCAAGAAAAATGTGAGTTGTCTATGAACTAATTGCTCGCAGACTTTAGAGAGAAATGGGAGAATAGAAATAGGTCTGAAGTGAGATAGCGAAGAAGGATTGTTAGATTTAGGTAAAGGAATAATATGAGCCTGCTTCCATGCCGAAGGAAAACAGCTACTGGAAAAGGAATGATTAAATAAATGAGTGAGAACAGGAAGTAATGAAGGAAGGATGAGAGAAACCATTCTCGAGCATATCTTGTCATTACCAACTGCAGAAGATGAAATTGCAAGCACTGATTTCTTTACGTCATCCTCAGACACATTACATAGAGTAAAAGGAGAACATGGTGGCAACGGCAACCTAGAGAGGTTCTCCAGTGTCGCCGCTTTGACACATGTATCAAGAGAGAAGGGAAGGGAAGAGAAATGTTTGTTAAGGTCATTGAGGTTCACATCCTGGCACTGGTTGGGAGGTGATTTGCCAATGCCTACAGACTTTAAGAATTTCCAGATATCAGAGGAACTGCGATTATTGAGTTGGTCGCGGAAATAGCGTCTCTTGGCATCTTGACACAGATGACTGCAGCGATTACGCAGCGATTTGTAATAAAAGAGATTCAGATCAGAAGGTCTGCGCTTGAATCTACTCTTAGCTTTATCTCTGCGTGCCATAAGCTCTTTAATTTCGATGGATATCCATGGTGCTGGATTATGTCTAACTTTGACTCGTCTTAATGGTGCATGCCGATCATACAAGTCGAGAACTTTAGCGTTAAAATAATTCACCTTGTCATCGATACAAACCATCTCAACCAAAGGTGACCAGTCGAGGTTACCGGCATCAGACTGCAATGCCTCCCGATCGATGGCTTTGTAATTTCGCAGAAGTAATAATTGGGGCTTACGCTTAGGAACACGGATGCGATATGAAAGATATATAAGGTCGTGATAGGAAAAGGTAGCAGTGAGTTGTCCATGAAATAAAACATTATTAGGAGAGGAAACAATCATGAGATCAAGGAAAGAAGGTGAACAATTAGGAAAATAGTGAGTTGCAGAGAGTGGTAAAACTTGAAGATTAAAAGACGATAAGATTGAAAGGAGTTTAAGGGAACGGGAGTCATTTTTAATCAAACAGGTATTAAAATCGCCCATTAAAATAACGTGTTCGTACAAGGGACACAGGTCGCTAAGAGCAGAATCGAGGGAATCGAAATAGTCAATATGTAGATTCGGACTATAAAGCACAGCTAATAAAACTTTAGTATGAGAGACAGAAATTTCCACAAACAAGTACTCAGCCGATCCAGAGTACTGTGAAGGAGATGAACTAATAACCCGGAAAGGTAAATCAGCACGCAAATACATAGCAACACCTCCTCCACCTTTGCCAGTTCTATCATTTCGGATTAAAACGAAGCCAGGCAGAGAGTAATAAGTTGAGAGGAGAGAAGGCTTCAAAAAAGATTCCGAAATCAATAGAGCATCCAGGTGAGCACTGCTAAATGATGCCAGAATATCAGAATAGTGACCAGGAACACTCTGAGCATTGATGTGTGCTATATGCAGATTCTTAGGATCATTAGAGAAAAGAGAAGAAAGTTTATCATGCAAAGTAAGAGGAAAGGTGGAATCACTGTCCGCACTAACAAAACTATCAGAGGAAGAGCAAGAGAAGAAGCTGTCATTAAAATCAGCTAAATTGTCCATGAAATATATATAATACAATAAATAATTGATCTAAATAAAATAATAATTATTATACTAACAAAGTACACAATAACGGTTTTCTTAACATACGAAAAACCACCCCAACCCGCTATATATTGGCAGAAATTTCAAATAAAACTTAAACATTTAAACCCGTTTCACATTAACAAAGCAACTTACAATCAAAAAAAAATAATAATAATAAAGTAACACTAAACAGATAATTATTACATTCCATTGCAAACGATGAACAGTAGGAAGAACGAAACGCGACGAATGACAGATGGGAAGTAATGAGATGACATTGACAGCTGTCCACAACTGTCATCAGTGTCATCTTGTCAGCATTTCGTCAAAAACAACGCAAGTGTATTAAAAACAAAACTAAATACATAATTATCAAAAAAAGATGTAGGTACCGGCACTGATAAAATATAAAAGTTGAGTGTTAACGGATATAAAACAAACAAAACTACCGACAAAACGAATCCAAGGCGACCAAAGTGCGACAAGGTCATGTTTATAGTCTAAAACAAAACAACCTATGATCTACTACTTGCGCAAACGCGTTCTCCTGAATCTCCTGGCTGGAGTATCCGATGCTACGACATTTGGAGATCCAAGGTCATCCACAGGCACAGAATCTTCGGCGTCGACAGCAGTTCTAGGAAATTTGTCAATGAGATGGTGGAGATCGTTAGCCGTTTCGATTTTGTGACGAGATTTGTCCGGACATATCAGTACAATTTTGCCCTCCATGGACCAGCAATTTGTCATTCCGAAATGTTTACGAGCGGCTGTAAACACTCGGTGCCTAGCTTGGGTTAAGAACTCGGAGATGGTTATTCCAGTACCCTTCAGAGTCTTCTTGCTCTCCCAAACGAGTTGTCGGTGCTCCATTTTGAAGAATCGTACGAGAATGGGACGGGCCTTCTGCTGTGAGAATCCGAGTCGATGACATACATGGACAGAATTGTTGTCTCCATTCACCTCAGTCAAATTAAGTTTCTCGGCAAATATGTTTTTGATAACAGCATGTAAATTTTCACCATGCTGCTCCGGAACACCATGGAACAGCAGGACCTTTCTACGCATGGCAGTTTCATGTCGATCATAACCGGCAGCAAGCAGCTCAATTTGAGTTTTCAAAGCGGAGAGAGCTTTACAGACAAATAGCTTAAATTCAGAAAACTCACGTGCAATAACTGCAATGTCAGATGAAGCAGGTGTGGAAGAAGAAGTTGCTAGCTTCAGTTTCGCTTCATATTCCTCCATCCGTGTGCCAAACAACTCTTGAAGGTTATCCAGGCTAGCAGCAAGTTTAGTGTCCATGGTGCAGTGCAGTGATGGTGAACTCAGGCAGGTGATTTAAACTTGATAATAATAGATAGCAAGTGTGGGGGGTTATACTAATGAATGAATCAGATTATTTCATTTAAAAAACAAAATAACTATTTTAAATTAATTATTCAATTACAGCTAACGAAAAAAGATGTTGTTGCTATGTCTACCCACAAAGTTTTCCATTTACTTTTTAATAAAGGTCAGTTGGGCAGCCTGAAGAAATTCAAACGAAGGATTGCGTGGAGGTACTCCCAACCTCCACGCAGTGAAGGCGTTAACAGTTTAGGACTGATTTTACGAATATAATATGAATAAATTTGACTATACGGGCCAAAACTCCCATAATTTTTTTTTACCCGGGCTCTTGGAATTGGGCATCAGACGTTTCAGATCTTCGATTTTGACAATTTATAAGCAATAGGATCCGCGTACGAAGTCGCGGGCAGCAGAGTTGGGCATTTTGTAATCTAACTACTAATTAATAGCTACGATTACATTTTGTAGTTAGTAATCATGATTACTAACATTAAGTAATCGAAAAATGTAGTTAGATTACTAACTACAAAATGTAGTTAGTGGTTAAATTTTTTTATTACTAACTACATAATGAAGTTAGTAGTTAAAAATTTTGATTACTAACTACAAATTGTAGTTGCAATCACGATTACGTAATTACTTTTTTAACTACATCTTCATACAGAGTACTTGCGAGTACCTATTTTTTTAGTGTGTAGATAGTGGTGTTGTGCAGATTTTTTTTTCTGTCGTTGCTTTTTCTATTTTAATAGAACAGAACAGAACAGAAGAAGTCGGGTAAAAATATCTATGGAAATGCATAGATATTTTTACCCGACTTCTAAAAAAGGAGGTTACTATAATAATATTCAACCGTGTAATGCTTTTTTTTATGTTTGTTCACGCATAACTTCGTCGTTTATGAACCGATTTTGCTGATTCTTTTTGTTGGAAAGAAGATATTTCGAAGGTGGTGCTATGATATGAAAATAAGATTTGATGATGGAAGACCAGAGAAATCGAGAGGAACTTTCAAAAATCGTAGGGGCTCATTAGTGCGTTACTATGCGCTACTGACCGAGCCTGATAGTCTGATCGAGTCTGACAGGGTCTGACATAGTCTGACGGAGTCTGACAGAGTCTGACATAGCCTGACGGAGTCTGGCAGAGTCTGACAGTCTGACCGAGTTTGACAGTCTGACCGAGTCTGACAGAGTCCACTCCTCCTCCTCGTCCTCCTATTCCCTCCTCCTCCTTCTCCTCCTCCTCATTCTACCCTCCTCCTCCTCCCCTGCCATCCGCCTGCCCCTCTTTCACTTTCTCCTCCTCCTCCTCTTCCTCCACTCACCTCCCCCTCTTCCTGCCCCTCCTTCTCCTTCACCTTCGCCTTCTCCTCCAGCTCCTCCTCTTTTGCCTCCTCCTGCTCCTCCCCCTCTTCTCCCACCCTCCTACTCCCCCCTCCTCCTTCTCCATCACCTCCTCCTCCTCCTCCTTCACCTTATCTTCCTTCTCCTCCTCCTCCACGTTCTTCTTCTCCTTTTCCAGTTCCTTCTCCGCCCCTCCTCCTTCTCCCACTCCCACTCCCCCTCCTTCTCCTCCTTCTCCTTTACATTCTCCTCTCCCTCTCTCTCTCCTTCTTCTTCTCCATTTCCTTCCGTTTAGAATCAGTAAGAAAAAGTAAATTGTCTTTATGATTGCTGAAGTCTTCCGAACTGAAACGACGTTAGACGATGCGTGGTGTTAGATATTTTTTTCGGTTTTTTCCTTAGGTTTTTGGGAATTTTTCTTGATTCATTCCCCGCGCCGCGCCGCGCTCGGAGCACGCTATAAAAGCTATGCTATAGCTTAAAAAAGGTAGTTTTGGTAAAAGTAGTTAATTAATGCGGTTATAACTACATGTAGTTACAAATACTTTTGCCAAAACTAATCTACATGTAGTTATAACTACATGTAGTAATGATTAATTTTGCCAAAAGTAACTACATGCAGTTACCATTACATGTAGTTAACTACTTTTAATCATAGTTAGTAATCAGATTACAAAAAAGTAGGTAGTTAATTACGCCCTACACTGGCGGGCAGAAACTAGTATATAATAATTATAGTTCAGAGTTTATTCCATTTAAAATATCTACTCAAATTAATTTATTACAAAAAAATGAAAGACTTCGCTATTACTACAAATTATAATAAAACAAGTTTTTAATGAATCAAATCTCTTATTTTATTTTAAAAATAAATCAATAAGACAAGTTTGTTGGCAACTCCAACAAATAATATGTTTTTTAATTTAAGAAGCTTCCGTTTCCTTATGTCAAACAATTCATTCATTCAATTGAGTCTGCAATAAAATCCGATCCACCACGTACCTACTGAAAAGCCTGCCTTTATTATTTGTGTTCTCTACACCACAAAACCTCCAAGAACCAGCCCTGCTGCAATATTCCAACATAAATTTTATTGTGGTCCTTCGTAGGAAGAGGAATTGGTGTGGAACCAGAATCAACAAAAATATCTTCGTGTGCTTTCCACGACGCGTGGGCTCGGGCCGCCTCGCCTGCTACGTGCGTGAGTGCAAATCATATTTCGGATTCAACTCAACAGTCGCCGACTGCAAGGAGGTATTTGTAAGATATGTCGTCATAAAACCTCGCTTCAGAGCCTCCCGGGGCCGAGGGTCGCATGACGCGATAACAAATAGGATCACCTATTTTATTGTGCAAATATCAAGAGGAAGCCATTTTGGTTGTTCGTTCGCGGCGGGCCTATAGTTCCCGTTCCTGCGCGCTGACGCAACTACATGACGCTATAGCTCCGAGCCAATCAGAACTCTCGTCGTGTCAACGTCAAGCAACATTCTACAACCCTATTGGACGCATCTTCACGGAAGCAATTCGACGTCTAACTTCGTTCGTTCATTTCGTTCGATTCTTCATTCACTGCACAAGAAAAGTTTTTCAACAAGAGACGCCATTTGCCATCTTTTTTTTCTTTGTTATAAATTGTAACTACGTATTTTAAGTTTAAAGTTATAATTGCTGTAATATTCTTAGTAAGCATATATTATTATAGGCAGTTTACGGTGTGTACAAGTAGTACTAAAAGCAGTATTAGTCGTAAGTGTAGTGACAACGTGTAAAACATGGATGAGAATACGCTAAAGGTAATGAAAGCCTCACGTGGCTATAACAAGGCCTCAATTACTCGACTGTATCAATTCGTTTCAAACAGCGAAGATGTGAAGCTCAGTAGTATTACTATATTGCAAGCAAAAAGGGCTAGAATTACTGAATTGTTTTCCGAATACGAATCATACAATAAAAAGATTCTCGCATTAGATGAGAAAGACAATGAAAATGTCGAGGAGTGTGAAGCAAAGTATTTTCATGTTCTAACTGTGCTCAATGAGGCGATACTCAGTAAATCCTCATCAAATGTAGATAGCCCACCAGCTTTTAAGGCAAATTTGCCTGCAATCCAGGTGCAAATCTTTTCAGGAAAATACTGTGAGTACACGCCATTCATTAACATGTTTCGTGCCATAATACACAAAGACAGGTCCATTGATAAGGTCCAAAAACTATATTACCTAAGGTCCTTTCTTCAAAAGGAACCCTTTGATATTATAAAAAACCTACCACTTTCCCCTGATAGTTATGATGAAGCCCTTAGGCTCTTGGATGAAAGATACAATCATAGATTTAAAATTATCATTGACCATAATAATGCACTGCTTGATTTGAATGCTCTGTCCAAATCTACTCCGGTTAACATTCGAGAATTTGTTTCTAGTATTAAACAGTGTTTAGCTGCTTTGAAAAACCTAAATGTTAACGTTGAGGGATGGGATCCTTTAATCTTATCTATTTTCCCACGTTTTTATACACTCACAATTCTTGTTTGTTTGTTTGTATGTTTGTTTGTCGTTCCGGTTGGACTTTTGCAACTCAATTTTGAGGCACTTCCCGATAAGCTAGCAGGCTGAAATTTTGTACACGCTTTGAGTTCTGATGACAATACATGACTAGCTAAGAAACGTCATAACAAATCCAATATGACGGCCTCCCCAAGATGGCGGACTGGCTGTTTGAAACCCACCCCCATGATATGGGTAACAAATGAAAGGGTTTGCTGTCAGGAATACGAAAAAAATAGTCACGGGACTTAAATCCAATATGGCGGACGTCCAAGATGGCAGACAGGCTATTTGAAATGCACCCCTTTTATATGGATATCAAATGAAAGGGTTTGCTATCAGGAGTACGAAAAAAATAGTCACGTGACTTAAATTCAATATGGCGGACGTCCAAGATGGTAGACTGGCTGTTTGAAATCCACCCCCGTGATATGGGTATCAAATGAAAGGGTTTGCTGTCAGGAATACGAAAAAAATAGTCATGTGGCTTATGCTAGGCTAGGCTATTAATCCAATATGGCGGACGTCCAAGATGGCGGATAGGCTTTGAGGCACTTCCCGATAAGCTAGCAGGCTGAAATTTTCAGGGTAGCTTCAAACCCTATGAACAATGATAAAAATAATAAAATAATTAATAGATTTAAAAAATCTAAAAACCCACGTTTTTAAATGTCCTAAAAAGAAGAAAATAACCCTACGGGGCTGAGAGAGGGGCCACTCAAAACGTGGGGGCGTATCTTTGCAAGTTACACCTACGATCTCACGTCATGTAAATATATCCCATAAATAATCCCTTATATAATATACGCCCCCACGTTTTGAGAGGCCCCTCTCTCAGCCCCGTAGGGTTATTTTCTTCTTTTTAGGACATTTAAAAACGTGGGTTTTTAGATTTTTTAAATCTATTATTATACCGTAAAGTAGATGCCTACACATCAAGGGCTTACCAGCTTGAGAGAAGAAATGAGTCAGATCCAACGGTGGTTGAATTTTTGTCATTCCTGGAAAAAAGGGCCTTGGCATTGGAGAATGCAGAACCTAGCACGTCAACCAAGGCTCACAAGGTAGTAACCAACGTGGCAACAGCATCAGCAATCAACTCCTGCTCTTATTGTAAGTCGGAACAACATAAATTATTTACTTGTAATGATTTTAAATTGATGCCTAGTAGTGCTAGAATAGACTTCATTAAGACTAATAAGTTGTGCGTCATAATTATGTCTTAACAGACATAATGGTAAATGTAAATTTCATTTCCGCTGCAAGACTTGTAAAAAAGACCACAATACATTGCTTCACGAAGAAACAGCTCAAGAACAACCTGTTTCTTTAATTTCAAATATTACAAGGTCTCCCAAGGTTTTATTACCTACTGTGAAGGTGAAGCTATATTCCAAGAGTGGTAGAGAAGTGCACATAAAGGCAATATTAGATTCTGCATCACAGATTTCTTTGGTCACCAGCAAGGTGATAGATGTATTAGGTATTACTCCTATTCCAGATTATACAGACATATTAGGTGTGAGCAACTCTAATAATTTTGCTAATTACTCTGTGCCTCTTGAAGTATTTTCTTTAGTTACACCATACAAGGTCAATATAAACTGTCATGTTTTAGAAAAAATAACATGCAAAATTCCACAGTTTAAGGTTGATTTATCATGCATAAACATACCTACAGGAGTAAAGTTAGCCGATGTAGACTTTAACATCCCATCAGAAATAAATATGCTGATAGGCGCTGACATATTTTTCCAGGTGTTGCTTCTGGAGCCAGTAAAGGTATTGCAGCCAGCTGCTTCGCAATCCACTGAGCAAACAGTTCAGCAACAACACCTGCAACCCCGCTTTATCAGTACAAGGTTTGGGCATGTCATAGCTGGTGCTTTAACTGACTATGCAATCTCCGACAAAGGTAATGTGTCGCTTTTATGTATTCATGATAAAAATGAGTTAGAAGTTAACAAAACCTTGCAGCAGTTTTGGTCAACTGAATCTGTTCCACAGTATTTTAGTGAGAAAGGTTCAGAACATGATTTATGTGAAGGTATTTTCAAGGAAACCACTATACTTAAAGATAAAAAGTTTCAAGTTAATTTACCATTAAAGTTTTCCCTAGATGAGGTTAAAAATACCCTAGGAAATTCTTTTGATTTTGCACTATACAGGTTTTTAAGTTTAGAAAGAAAGTTGCATAAAAACCCAAAATTGCTTTCTGATTATGATATATTTATAAGTGAATATGTGCAGTTAGGGCATGGGCATTATGTTGAATTTCATTCACTAGATTTTAAAGAAAAGCCCTTATACTTTATGCCACATCATGCTGTTTATAATGAGAATAGTAAAAGTACCAAAACTCGAGTGGTTTTCGATGCATCCATGCAAACTGACAAAAAGAAGTCGCTTAATGACATCTTGCTTAATGGTGCTCCGGTGCAAAAAGAACTTTTTGACATTATGCTTTTATTTCGCTTGGGTGACTATACATTTACTACAGATATACGCCGCATGTTTCGTTGCGTTAATGTTAACCCAGAACATTCTGTATTGCAAAACATATTGTGGAGAAATAATGTTAATGACAAAATAAAATGCATTCAATTAGACACTGTTACATAATGGTCAAAAGAGCTCAGGTTTTTTAGCTACACGTTGTTTGCATGAACTTGCTGAAACTCATAAACAAGAATATCCACTTGCTTCATATATTTTAAATAACTGTACTTATGTTGATGATGCTTGCTATTCCCATTCAGATTTAACTATTATTAAAAAAGCAAAACAACAATTGTGTGAATTATTAAGTAAGGGTAGTTTTGAGACCCATAAATGGGCATCTAATTGTCAACAAATTTTAGATGACATATCTCCTGACAAACAACATTTTGATGATTTTGATCTTCAAAAGGATAATTGTTTCATGAAAACTTTAGGATTAACACTTAATGTAAGTAAGGATTGCTTTGTATTTTCATGTCCAGAGCCTTTTAATATTGAAAATCCTACAAAAAGACAAATATTGAGTTATATTTCCAAATTCTTTGACCCATTGGGTTTTATGGCTCCAGTTATACCTATTAAAAGCTAAGGCATTCATGCAAACATTATGGTTGGAAAAGTTAGACTGGGATGATGTCCCTCCAGAGGAAATAAGATTGGAATGGTTTTCATTTGTTAAATGTTTGATGGACATGCAACCTTTACACATTGATAGAAATATAAAGATAGAAAAAGGCTCCAATGCAGTTCAATTAGTAGGATTTGCTGATGCTTCTAGCTCTACAGGCTATGGCTGCTGTGTTTATCTTCGGGTGGTGAAGGATCCAGGTAAGGCTTCATCTTCCTTACTTTGCTCTAAATCCCGAATTAACCCCCAAAGCAACAACGCACTCTCCATACCGCGATTAGAGTTAAATGCAATGCTTTTGCTTACGAAACTAGCCAATAGAGTTTATGACACGTTAAGCCTTAAAATAAATGTAAAGAAATATATGGGATCATACTCTGTGATCTGTGGAAATAGAGTGTTTATGTAGTCTGTGCTAAGGAGAGATGACATTTCTGAATCAGACTGTTTTTTTTCTTCATTTAATATTTTATTTTGTTAATTAGTGGAAAGAGATCGACAAAATAACTTTAAATGTCGTTTCTTTGTTTTACAGGTAAAGCTTGTTATCTGAGAATATTATTGTGTACCTACTTATGTATTTATGTAAAAGTTAAAAATATAACTCTTTGTTTTACAGAGCAACACATTGTTTGATTTGTCGCAAAATATCTAAGATTAAAGACCAATTGTCTTATAAAACGACATTTATAGTAGAGAAAATGGAAAAATTACAATTCACGTTTGCAGTATTAGTTGCATCTGATGGAAAAACCAATGTTATTTGCATAACCTCAATTGAGACACCTGATGGACATTTATTTGATGTACCTGATGATCTGAAGCCTGCAAGCAAACACACTGCTATAACTGCTTTTTTTTTTTTTTTTTTTTTTTTTTTTTTTTTTTTTTTTTTTTTTTTTTTTAGGGTGGCAAAATCATCAAATGAGTCCTCCCGCCCTGGGTGGGGCGGGAGGGACTGTCAGACTCTTACTGACTAAAATCCACCCGTGTTCCGTCGGATGCCCTTTACGTTCCGGGGCCACGGTATCCTGGATTAAGAAAAATCCGCGACCCCGGCAGGCATTTGGCCCCATAAGGGGCCCCGTCGGTGACGCGTGAAACACGACGCGCCACCGACCCGGGCTTGGTCCTTGGTCGGACGGCGAGCATACCCATTACCCACCGTCCGCAAGCCCGCTCCGCCGCTGTGCCCTCTGCTGTTCAGAGGGACACGCGTTGGAGCGTCCACCCGACAGGCTATTTGCATACGGGCAAAGAAACCCCTTAGGCACACAGTGCCTAAGGAGAGTTTTTGCCCGCATCCCAGGGCGCACCGGCCCGAAAAACTGGTCTTCCCCCCGGACGTATCCGAGAGGGAACTCCAGTCCACGGGCGCACGTGGAGGTTTCCTGTCTTAGCACCCCTGCTATAACTGCTACTGAATTTTTCACCAAAATCAAGAATTCTCTGAAAAAGAGACATCAAACACGGAAAATATGGATCCCCTTAACCCAGGACTTAAAAAAAATCTACCTAGATGAAGGTGAAAACATACAATTTGGTGATCAATACTTTTTTTTTTTTTTTTTTGCGTGGTAAAATCATCAAATGAGTCCTCCCACCCCGGGCAGGGCGGGAGGGACTGTCAGACTTGTACTGACTAAAATCCACGGTGTCCTTCGATAGCCCTTTATGTTCCGGGGTCACGGTAATGGTATAAGTCCCGCGACCCCGGCAGGCTTTGGCCCTCTAGAGGGGGGCCCCGTCATCTTGCTGACGCTCTTTGAGGCGCGCGTGGAACACAACGCGCCGTCGACCCGGGCATGGTCCATGGTCGGGCAGCGAGTTGCCCTTTACTCGCCGCCCGCATGCCCGCGCCTACGGTGGCCGGAGATCGTCTTGCGACGTCCGTCGCCGTGGGTGTCCACCACTGCGGGTGGGGCGGAGGGAGGACATTGTCCTCTCCCTCACGCGGCCCGCCTCCTCCTTCGCGAGCATGACTGCTTCGCAGAAGGAGGCGACCGCTTCCCACTCCGTCTCGCCCCGCAGCATGGCCGCAACCAATGCCGGGCGCGAGAGGTCTCCGCCTATCGCCGCCGTGAGGACACGTCGGTGCTCTGCCCAAGCTGGGCAGTCTTGCACCGTATGCTCTACTGTGTCCTCCGGGCGATCTTCGCAGTGGTGACACCCAGGCGTTTCCTCCTTTCTCCTTAGACACAGGTACCTCCCGAAATGGTGATCAATACTTAGATGAAATAACACACGATACAAAACTTCCCATTAATAGTACAAATGTAAGTACTGAACATAAAAATCTTGGAAAAATAGCAGAGAAATTTTCAGGAAAAACTTCAAATGTTACTCAATGGATAAATGAATTTGAGAACGAATGTACACGTTTTGAGATATTAAAAGATGCAGAAAAGATTGAGACATTGAAGCATTTACTTGAAAAACAGTGCCTAGATTGGTACACAAGTATGTTGATAAAATGTAACATAAATGCAGGATGGGAGATATGGAAAACTGCATTTTGTGAAACATACGGAAGCAAAGGTTGGTCACAAATAAAATATGCATTCACATTTAAATTCCAAGGAGGTTCATTACTTGAGTATGCTACAAAAAAAGAAAGATTGTTATTAGAAATAAATAGCGAAATTGATATACAAACATTGATTAACCTTATTGTTATGGGTCTACCAGAATATATTATGTATAAATTGGATAAAGAATCTATAACCTCAATCACAAGTCTTTTCAAGGAAATTGGTAAACACGAACAAACAGTCAATAAAAATATTTATAGTCAATTAAAGAGAAATACATCTGATAGTAAATTGAAAATTGATAGGATGAAACCTTGCAAAGTATGTGAAAAATTAAATAAAGGAAACCGTTTCCACTCTGAAGAAAAATGCTGGTTTAATAAACCATCCGATGATCACGACAAGAAAAACTTTAAAAGGAATGTAAACAATACTGTGTTAGATGTTGAACTGAGAGATAATGAACCAAAAAACGAGTAATCACACCATTAATTGAAGTTAAAATAACATTGGAAGAAAAAATAGATGTATTAGGTATATATGATTCTGGCTCCAACGTTTCTTTGATAAATTCTAAATTATTGAGATTAAAGAAACAAGATAAAAATGAATACAACAACACAAATCTAATGACAATTAATGGTGTTAAAAGGACGAAAGGTATTATTACAATAAAAGTTAAGATATTTGATATAGAGAAAAAAATTGATGTTTATGTTGTAGATGGAAAAAGCTTCAAATATAACTTTCTTATTGGACTGGATATAATAAAAGAGTTTAATTTGATTCAGGATGAAAATTTGAAGATCACACAAACACCTATAAAACAAATAACTTAGAAAGAACTGTATTTTAGAAACAACACAAAGAAAGACAAAGATAAACAGAACTCAAACTTAGTAAAATTTAATGAACATGTAAAAGAAGAAGAATTTACAATAGATCTGAGTCATCTGGATGATCAACAAAAATCAGAAATAAATCAACTTATTAACAAATATAAATCAAGCTTTGCAAGGGATAAATATGATATTGGAACAGTAAAAGACTATGAAGCAAGAATCGATCTACTTGTGGACAAATACTGTAACAAAAGACCTTACAGATGCTCGGTAGAAGATAAGCTAGAGATAGAAGAACAAGTAAGAAAATTACTGCAAAAAAATCTCATAGAGGAGTCATACAGTCCGTTTGCAGCACCAGTAACATTGGCTTTTAAGAAAGAAGATAATAGAAAATCAAGACTTTGTATTGATTTCAGGGATTTAAATAAAATAGTGGTACCTCAAGCCCAACCATTCCCTTTGATTGAGGACTTAGTAACAAAAACAAGAAACTGTAAGTACTTTTCAACATTAGATATCAATTCTGCATTCTGGTCTATTCCATTGCGAGTTGAAGACAGAAAGAAAACAGCTTTTGTTACGCATGAAGGCCACTATCAATGGACGTGTTTACCCTTTGGATTAAAAACCTCATCAGCTATATTCCAAAGGATTTTAAGCAACATACTAAAAAAGCACAAATTGACACAATTTGCTGTAAATTTCATCGATGACATTCTAATATTTTCAAAATCCTATGCGGACCACATAAATCATTTATCACAGCTTTTAGAGGCAATAGAAAAAGAAGGGTTCCGACTAAAATTCACTAAGTGTCACTTTGCAGCTAATTCTGTAAAATATCTTGGACATGTGATAGAAGATAACACAGTAAGACCAGTGAGAGATAACTTAATTTCAATAAGAGATTTCCCAACACCAAGAAATCAAAAAAATATTAGACAACTGCTAGGTAAAATAAATTTCTACCGTGAGTATATACCTAACAGTTCAATAATTTTAGAGCCACTACACAATCTACTGAGAAAAAATCAAAAATTCATATGGTCGAAAAACTGTCAAGAAGTTTTTGAAAATATAAAACAACTACTGTGCTCAAAACCAATTTTAGAAATTTTTGATCAAGAATTGCCAATAAACGTATACACAGATGCATCATTAGAAGGTATTGGAGCAGTTTTAAAACAAATTCAACCAAACGGTAAAGAAAAACCTGTAGCATATTTCTCAAAAAAAACTAAACGAAGCCCAGAAGAGAAAAAGGCTATTTATTTGGAATGCTTAGCCATTAAGGAAGCTATAAAATACTGGCAATACTGGCTAATCGGAAAACGCTTCACAGTGTTTTCCGACCACAAACCTTTGGAAAACTTAAATATCAAGTCAAGAACTGATGAAGAGCTGGGAGAATTATCCTATTATCTGTCACAATAATTATGACTTCATAATAAAATATGCACCAGGAAAGGATAACTTAGAAGCTGATTGCTTGAGCAGAAATCCAGTTTTAGAACCAAATAAAGATGAACATGAACAGTTAAAAATAGTTAATATAATAACATTGAATGACATAATAACAGATCAGACAAAAAATGAGGATATAAACAAATATAAGAACAAACTGATTTATAAACACAATATATATTTTAGAAGATTAAATAAACAAGAAAAAATACTACTTTCAGAGGACTTTAGTATGAAATTGATTAAATTAATACATGAAAATATGTGTCATATAGGTATAAAGCAAATGCAACAAAAAATAGGAAAACTGTACACAGCAAAGAATTTAACTAAAAATATCACAAATTTATGTAAACAATGTGATATATGTATAAAAAATAAAACTAGAAGCCAAACGAAATATGGTTTAATGTCATACCTAGGACCTGCCACAAAACCATTTGAAATTGTGTCGATAGACACGATTGGAGGATTTGGAGGCTCTAGATCAACAAAAAGATATCTACACTTATTAGTAGACCACTTCACTCGGTACGCTTATATAATAACTTCAAAGACACAGAGCGCTAAAGACTTCATAAAACTTATAAATAATGTACCAAATAGCAATGAAATTGGAATGGTACTCACTGATCAGTATCCAGGAATAAACTCCCAGGAATTCAAAATGTTTTTACATGGAAAGTCTATCACACTGATTTTTACTGCAGTAAATTCACCGTTTTCCAATGGACTCAATGAAAGACTAAACCAAACACTAGTAAATAAAATCAGATGCAGCATAAATGAAAAACCAAATAGTACAGCATGGACCACTATCGCTCATAATTGTGTCAGCAAATATAACAACACGGAACACTCAATAACAGGTTTTGCACCAAGATACTTACTGGATGGCACTGATGTCTCATTCATACCTAATGAACTTAAACTAGGAAAAAAATTAGAGGACTGGATTAAAGACAGAAAAATTGCATTAGAAAAAACAATTAGATCACATGAATGTAATAAAAAGATATTTGATAAGAATAGAATAAATCACAATTTCAAAACAGGTGATATGGTATATGTGGAAAATGGCCACAAATTAAATAGAAAAAAATTAGATGAGTTGAGGATTGGCCCATTCAAAATTGAAGAGAAAATATCACAATCAATATTTAAGATAAATACAGGCCACAGGAAGATCGAATCAAATCTGTTTCATATAACAAAACTGATCCCTGCTCCCACATTGGAAGAAAGGAAGATTTAATAAAGAAATATAGGGAACGACGAAAATCTCCAAGGAAATTTTCCAATTTCAGGGGGGGAGATGTAAAGAAATATATGGGATCATACTCTGTGATCTGTGGAAATAGAGTGTTTATGTAGTCTGTGCTAAGGAGAGATGACATTTCTGAATCAGACTGTTTTTTTTCTTCATTTAATATTTTATTTTGTTAATTAGTGGAAAGAGATCGACAAAATAACTTTAAATGTCGTTTCTTTGTTTTACAGGTAAGGCTTGTTATCTGAGAATATTATTGTGTACCTACTTATGTATTTATGTAAAAGTAAAAAATATAACTCTTTGTTTTACAGAGCAACACATTGTTTGATTTGTCGCAAAATATCTAAGATTAAAGACCAATTGTCTTATATAAATATAAGTGGTGTTTATTTATATTCAGATTCACAAGTTGCACTCGCATGGCTAGCTACAGAGCCAATTAAACTTCAAGCTTATGTTGCTAATAGGGTTAAGTTAATTCAGGAGCAGACCTCTAGATGGCGCTGGCTGTATGTGGCGAGCAACGAGAATCCAGCTGATTACGTTAGCAGGGGAGCTGTTCCCGATGATTTAAAAACCTGTCAATTATGGTGGCATGGTCCAGAGTTTATGCTGGACAGTAAGTATGTTTTCGATAATAAACTTCCTGTCTCACTCCTGGAAAACTTACCTGAGATGAAGAAGGGTGCTGCATTCTCTGATTCCAAGGTAGCCTTGATAACACAAAATAAATCTAATATCTATCTGTTTATTGATAAATATTCTGATTTAAATAAAATGACACGTGTCATGGCATACATACTTAGGCTTTGTTATAATTTAGATAAGAGGGGTACTCCACTATCTGCTCTCGAGTTAGAAAATGCCTTGCATAAAATTATACAGCGTGAACAGAGCATACATTTCAGTCATGAGTTAAATCATTTAAATTCAAAAGATGAAAATATTAAAGGCCCTTTAAAGCCCTTGCATCCCTTTATTGATAAAGCGAATATGTTAAGGGTAGGTGGTAGAATTGATAATTCTGAAGTCTCATTTTCACAGAAACACCCTATTATTTTACCTAAACAATCTCGTGTTACTGATTTGATTATTTACCAGGAACATTATTAATTACATTATTAATAGTAAGATTATTGCATGCTGGACCAAAGTTATTGTTAGCTAGCCTTAATGAAAAATATTGGATTGTAAATGGTTACAGACATGTAAAAAAGATTATTCATAAATGCTTACTTTGTTTCAGAATGAAAGCCAAATGTGCTAAACAGCTAATGGGTTCCTTGCCATCTCATAGAGTCACAGCTTGTCGTCCTTTTCAAAAGATTGGTATAAATTTTGCGGGACCAATACAAGTCAAAAACTCACGTGTTAGACGTGCTATACAAACAAAAGGCTATTATCTGTGTATTTGTTTGCTTCGTTACGAAGGCAATACACCTCGAAATAGCTTCTGATTTAAGTACAGATTGTTTCCTTGCTTGTTTTAAACGCTTTATAGCGCGACGTGGATTGCCAACTGACGTTTTCTGTGACAACGCAGGTTGTTTTAAGGGGGCAAGGAACGAATTAGTTGAATTATATAACTTGCAAACCTCACGGTATCATCAAGCACTGGTGCAAAGCTATGCGGCCAAGGAAGGCATTAATTTTCATTTTGTGCCTAGCTACTCGCCTGTGTTTGCTGGTCTTGCTGAGGCGGCAGTTAAAAGTATGAAGTTTCACTTGAAACGAATCATACAAAATTATGTTCTAACGTACGAACAGTTAAACCCTGTCATATGTCAAATAGAGGCAGTTTTAAATTCTCGACCATTATTGCCTGTAACAGCTGAGAAGGTTGATGATTTTTCTTATTTATCGCCAGGACATTTCTTGATAGGTACTTCTTTAACCTCTTATCCTGAAAATAATACTAACGATATGCCTGTAAACAGATTAAAATTTTGAGAAATTTGTAATAAGGTTAGAACCCATTTTTGGAATGTATGGCACACGGTGTATGGTACTACCTTAACGTACTGCAATCGAGGCCAAAATGGCGTGACAGTGTAAATAATGTAAAAGTAGGAAAAGTTATTCTGAGGGAGCCTAACTCTCCTCCATTATCTTGGCCTATGGCCAGAATTGTGAAAGTGTACCCAGGCCAAGACGGAAAAATCCGTGTGGTTGATGTTATGACACCTAACCAGAAGATTTATAAACATTCTTTGTCTGCTATTTCTTTATTGCCTCTAGAAGAGTAAATGTTTTTTTTACTAAGTACCTATATTAAATAAGTTTTTATGTTAGTCACTATGTTATTGGATAGGTGATTAGTGTAATTATAAAACACTGTTTTAAGCTTTCACGGTTTTTCTTCTCTTTCTATTTTTTGTGGTTTGTATTAGTTTAGTTATTTCTAAAAACTGTAAACTTTAAAAGCTTACATTAAGTTTGTATACTTACCCATTTACTTTATTATACCTTACCTAGTACAGTGTAAGAACTGAATGTTAGCCAATAAGTCATGTTTAATTGCAATCTAGTACTTCAATTTAGAATTATTATAGTTTGTGAATACTTGTTCCCTTCTTTGTTTATTGAAAGACAATTTTAATGTACCAAATAGGCTTTAATTTACATTTAACTTAAAGGGGGTGTTGTTAACTAATAGTTTCATTTTCTTGGATTATCTTCAGTAACTGATGTATTTCTGTAATTGCTAAACCCCCCCCCAGCATGTTGGCAACTCCAACAAATAATATGTTTTTTTAATTTAAGAAGCTTCCGTTTCCTTATGTCAAACAATTCATTCATTCAATTGAGTCTGCAATAAAATCCGATCCACCACGTACCTACTGAAAAGCCTGCCTTTATTATTTGTGTTCTCTACACCACAAAACCTCTAAGAACCAGCCCTGCTGCAATATTCCAACATAAATTGTAAATGACCTACTGCCTACATAACTGTAATGTGACACTCCCCGCGACGTAAGCGCACGGCTCGCTTTACGGCAATCGCGGGCAACTCTTGGTAGCGTTAAATGCCTATTTCGCTTGGTCTACCCGCCCTTAAGTAGTTATTTATTTGCGAAGTAGGTAATTAGTCGTTGTTAACGTATTCAACTCGTTACAAACTACCGTGCGTTGAGCGCGCGTGCACAAGACTGGATCACGTATTTGTTAAAAGTACCCTGCCTGCTACTACCCTTGTACTAAACTCACACATCACGGATCACAGTGTTAATGGCAACATAAGAAATTAAAAAAAAAGGTTTATATGATGTTATAGTCTGTGGCACTGTGCCTCGTATCTCTGCTGAGTCGAGATAATAGTTTTTTTCTTGTGTGTAAAAATACTTCTGTTCTTGGGTATGTTAAGAGATTTTTATTAAAATAAAAACGTTAAAACTGTCTGCCACGTCTATTTATTTAAATATCAATAGGTTATGGGCCCAGGCTCACCTATTAATAAAGATTAACGTGGATGCAGGCAGGTCAGAATAAAACTCGGAACGACTCGAAAAGTCGAAACCATCATGGATTCTGCTTCTGGGGTAAACGCCGCCGCCGGAATCACTGTAGTGAAACTTACAGGCAGCGAGAATTGGTCTTTGTGGAAATTCCAAACGACGATTTTACTAAACGGGCAAGGTCTCTTCGGTGTCGTCAATGGTACATTAAAGGAAAATGATGAAAGTTTAAAACCAAAGGAATGGGAGAATTTAGATGCCAAAGCCCAAACACACATCGTGTCAAGAGTTACAGAAAAAGTCATGCAACATCTGCTAACTTGTAGTACTTCGGCAGAAATGTGGACTAAATTGTCAAGTATTTACGAACTTAAAAACTCAACGAGCGTTCATCTACTGCATGAAAGATTCATGAGATATAAATATGAAGAAGGAGGTATGGCAAACTTATTTAGCAAAATAGAACACATGGCAAATCAATTGCAGCAGTTAGGCGAAACAGTTTCTGACAAAATGATCATCACCAAGGTGCTCATGACATTACCACCTCAATATAGACACTTCGTGTCAGCGTGGGAAAGTGTTCCACAAACATTAAATGACTTGCAGGCATGGTAGCTTATAGAAGAACAGCGCATGCCAGGAAATGAGGAGCCTGTCGCCTTAACTGTGCAAAACATAAAATGTTTCAAATGTGGTAAGAGTGGCCATAAGAAAAATGTATGCAGATCAAACATGACGTGTTCATATTTTTAGAAGATGGGACATACAGTAGAGCAGTGCAATTTAAGAAAAATAAAGAAAAAGGAATCAGTTCAAAGGAGAATAAAAGACAAGGTTCAAAAGAAAATAAAGGACATGTTTCAAAGGATAATAAAGGAAATAGCTCACAAGATAGTAAAGGGGACAGCTCAAAAGCGAATGCCTTCGTTTCAAGTGCATTTATTGGTAACAACAATGGCGCAGAAGAATGGATAGTGGACAGTGGTGCAAGTGACCACATGACCCCTAATAAAAATATTTTTTTCAACTTTTCAGGGATATCAGGTGAAAGATATGTCATAGTTGGAGACGGGAGAAAACTAACAGTACAAGGAATAGGACAAATAATTCTCAAGGCCTATTAACGGTAACGAGTATGTGGAAACGTCACTAAATGATGTATTATATGTTCCTGAACTGAAGGTAAATTTATTCTCTGTTACAAAAGCTGTAAATAATGGTTATAATCGCTCATTTGCGAGAAGCTTGACATAATTCAAAAATAGCAATTTTTGGGTAACACGATTTAAAAGTTTTAAAAAAAATATGATACAGTAAATATGAATAGATTTATTAAATAGGATGTTCTTGTTATTTATTAGTATCATTGCAAAATTAAAACTACTACTAAAATGCAAGAACTTATGTTATAATTCCAAGTTTTCAGCAATAGGGTATCACTTGTGACGTTATTACAGTTAAAGCAATAATCAATATTTTTGTTATTTATACATAAGTCTACACAGTGTGCAAAATCTCGGCTGGACCAGACATCATGAGTGAAACTAAGCAAGAGATACCTTATAATATTCTAAATTCATTCATAATTTTCCGGCGTAGCAATTCTTTTTAGTTTCAGAGAAATTAAACTCCAAAGTTAATCCATTTTCGGTATTAAGAAAGTACAAAAAGTACAATTTCTCTGAAAAGAAAACCTTCAATCTAAATTTCTTGGCCCAGTTATATTACGCATATAAGACGACATTTATCAAGCTTTGTTACATCTCCGAAATACAATGGACGATGGAGTAAATTCAAGATTTCATTAAAAACGTTTCAATTTTTTTTATCGTTCTTACTGCGTGCTTAGCGATCAAACTTATTAAATATACTTAGAAACTTATGTTGTCTATAACTCAGAAAAAAATCACTTGTTAATACTGTAAAGCTAACGAGATAATCGTTTCTAAACTTTGTAATAGCGCCTGTGATTTTGTTAAGGCAATTTTACTTAAGGTGGTTTGCTCTTACATTTTCTAAAGGCACTAAGAGGAAAGAAATATTTTTAGAGTTGTCACTTAAAACTGGTTTACTCTTCAAAAATGCTAGTTGTCACGCATGTCATGTTGAATTACATTTTCTTCAGAAAGTTCATCGATGTCGTCGTCTTGTTCATCATTAGCAAATCAAAGTTGCCTTGAAATGGATTAACTTTGGAGTTTAATTTCTCTGAAACTAAAAAGAATTGCTACGCCGGAAAATTATGAATGAATTTAGAATGTTATAAGGTATCTCTTGCTTAGTTTCACTCATGATGTCTGGTCCAGCCGAGATTTTGCACACTGTGGTCTATTTTGATAATATGTATTTTACTCAGATGGGTTTTAAACGAAACTAAGTCTTTATTGAAAATTGTGTTTATTATTTAATCTTTTAATTCTTTCTTATAAAATAGACACAACATCTATAGTAGGTACTTATAAAATGAAATAATCAACAAAATCACGAAAAATAATTACCTAACTTTGAATTAAACTTTAAATCACTTTGTTTAACATTGTTCTTATCACTAATCTTTGTAATTATCAGTCTTGAGATCAGGAACTTTTTACTTACGAATCTAAAATAAAAAAAAATGTGTCGACTAAAACTAACGACTCTAAAGAGAATTATAAAACCGGCCAAGTGCGAGTTGGACTCGCCCATGAAGGGTTCCGTAGCAGCAAGCATAGATTAGAGATATAATTATATTGAGATTAGTAAGTAATATACACAAACAATAAAAATAACTTTGTTTTTCATAGTATTTGTATGAATGGCAAAGTTATATTTGCGGTTTTTGAAAATGTACTATATCTCAAAAACTGCTAACTGTATCTCATCCAAACCAATTTTCGTTGGTAGTTTTGGTTGAGGTCTACATTATATATTTTTTTTAGTTTTATCATTCTCTTATTTTAGAAGTTACGGGGGACACACTTTTTACCACTTTGGAAGTGTCTCTCGCGCAAACTGTTCAGTTTAGAAAAAAATGATGTTGAGGTTACTAACCTCAATATCATTTTTAAAGACCTATTCATAGATACCCCACACGTATGGGTTTGGTGAAAAATTTTTTTTTTGAATTTCAATTCTAAGTATGGGGGGTACTGTTATATTACATTATTCACCAGAATCACATTTGATCAAATTGCTGATCTGGCTTAAGTTGTTTACTTCATAATTTCGACATAGCGCCATTGCTGATCTAGCCTAAGTTGTTTACTTCATAATTTGGACTTAGTAACGTATTTCGAAATAACCAAAAGCGCTGAGCTAGCCTAAGTTGTTTACGTGGTACTCGTTATTAACGCAAGTGCGAAATCATCATCGTTTCTAAAAAATCAATCATTCAGTAGTTCGGGTTTAGACTTCGGTGTGGACACAATAATTCCTCTGTATCTTTATCTTAATTAAACTGCAAAATCCAGTACAAAGTTTATTTTAATTAGTCTCCACCATCCCACCCCGTAACAGTGGTGTCAGAAGTGGGATGTGTGGTAGATTTTCGCGAAATTCAAAAGTTCTAAAACGCGTTGTCCACGATACCGAGTCTCAATAATTCTCTACTACATATTTCGTTCGAATCAAACTCAACTCTTAACCAACTTTGAACCGTCCGAACTCTCAAAAGAACTCTGTGCATCACTGTATCCAACCTGCGAAAACCACTGTGACGAGAACTCTGTGCCATCTCTTTATCCGCCGCTGTCTCCATCTACAAGTTCCTGTCGCCGTTACCGATATTCTCACTGCTACTACCAGTAGTGGGACTAGTTCCTGTTCCTGCCATTGCTGTTTCCCGATTTCGACGGTGCTGTGTGCTGGCCTGAGGAAGGCCAACGCCAAGCAGACACAGCACATTCACCAGTCCGGTCATCCACCTCTACGTGCATCAGATATTATGCTGTTCCTGATATTATTGTGAGTAGTAATATTCTGATAAGATTTATTGCCAAATATTCGTTTGATAATATTCCTCTTCACCTTGCGTTTACTTCCTTTCAATTTATTTCCCATAAATTCTTATCCTCTTAACAAAATGTCTACTAAAAGTGAAGGCAAGTCTTTCTTAGAACAATATCCCATGAAGGTTCTTTGCGATTTCATCGACACTTATAGCGGAGAACGTGACGTTTTGCCTGCGTTTTTAACCAACTGTAAGAACGCCCTCGATCTGGCATCGGAATCACAAAAAGAACTCCTCTTAAAATTTATAATTTCTAAATTAAGAGGCAAGGCTCAAATTGCTTGCTCTAACAGAATATTTGATAACTTTGACACCTTAAAGGATTTCCTGAGACAAAATTTTGGTGAAAAAAAACACTAACCATTTATTATTAGATTTACAGTCTTGTAAACAAGAACCAAACGAGACTGTAGCCCAATTTGTCTTAAGGATTGAGACCTGCCTCACAAGTCTACAAGCCGAAATTCATAACGCTGAAACTTTGAAGAAGGAATTAGCGGGTCGCATCGCGATGACTGAAGATCTCGCACTTTATACGTTTATGATAGGCCTACATACTAACATCAGTAATATTGTTCGGTGTCGAGACCCAAAAACCCTCAATGCCGCTATCAACATTGCCATAGAGGAGGAAAAAATTTTAAATACTCAAAAAAGTACAAGTGTCCAAATAAAACTAAAATTCTGTAAAACTGTAATAAAAAGGGGCATTTGGAATGGGAATGTCTTAACAAAAAACGTTCTGAAACTCGACTCCTAGTACAATCGCGCACACAGTCTGATTCGTCATCATCAAATTCCAAGCATGACTCCGCGGTTATCGTTTGTAGATATTGCAAGCATACAGGTCATGATATTTCGGAATGCCGAAAACGACAGTTTAATAACTCTCGCAAACAAATTAAACCGTCTTCTCAACACCAACGACAATATTGCGTCGAAACTTCCGAAATATCATTACCACCACAATCTCATGATGTAGAGAGTAGCGACGATAATTTAAACTAAGATCTGGATTTGCGTGTAAGTGTCGACGCGAGTTCGAAATCAAAGACACTAATTCTAAATCAAATTCTTTTCCAAATCATTCTAAATCAAATTATATTCCTAATAATTCTAAATCAATTTCTATATCAAGTTACAAACCGTTATCTTCTATTTCGGCTTCCAAGCCCAATGGTAACGGTAAGAGACAATCACCGTCTTCTATATCGGACAAATGTCCCCCTGTCGGTGATCGAGATTTAATCTCAAACAATTCTGTACAAGTACAGTCCGCTGCATCCACTGAATCTTATACTACTAGTTCCTATCAAGATCTAATTGACAACCTTTTAGATAATTCTGAAGAATGTCCTACAATTTATGATATATCTCAAAATAAAAAAACTATATTACCATTTATTGAAGTTCATACGTCTCATTCTAAAAAACCTTTAAAATTCCTCGTTGATACTGGTAGTTCTATTTGCCTAGTAAAAGAAACTAGCTTATCAAACATTCCTACTCTCGACTCAAATACAGTCAAGTTCAAAGGCATTAATGACTTAAATTCATATGCTGAAACAAAAGGTAGATTTATGTTAACGATTCTATCGGAGAAAGAAATCGAATTCCCTTTCTATTTTCATATTGTTAATAATGTAAACCTCGATTATGATGGTATTTTAGGTACAAATTTTCTTTTAAATTATAAAGCTTCTATATCTTATACAACGTTTCAGTTACAACTACCAATGGAGGTTTGCTTTAAACTGCATACTGAGCTAATTTATACTATTCCACCTCGAACTGAAATGATGATAGAATGCTCCGTTACAAATCCTGAACTAAAAGAAGGGTTAATTTTAACAACAAAACTAAATGACTATCCCAAACTTTTGTTTTCGAAATGTCTTACTCGCGTTAAACCAAATAATAAAATTAATATATCTGTCCTAAACCTTTCAGAAAACAATATTATTCTAAATCCAATCAAATTAACATTAGAACCAATTTTATTTATTTTAGAAAGCAGTCCTTCTGAATCGTCAAACTCTTCCAATCCAGCCACAGAAAGCTTTCCTTGTTTCCCAACAACCTCAATTGATCTAAATCACGACCAAAGAGTACAAGATGCTTTAAGATGTGAACATCTGAATAAAGAAGAAGAGTTATGTCTACGAAAATTGTGTTCGGAGTTCAATGACATTTTCTATTTAGAAGGAGATATCTTGACCGCCACTAAAACAATTCAACACGAAATTCGTACAACATCTAATACTCCCAAACACGTAAAAAGTTATCGTTTTCCTGAGTGCCATAAAGAAGAAGTCAGCAAACAAATAAAAAACATGTTGGACCAAGACATTATTCGCCCTTCCGTCTCCCCCTGGTCAGCTCCGATATGGGTTGTTCCAAAGAAACAAGACGCATCCGGTAGACTAAAGTGGCGTATAGTAATAGATTATCGGAAACTCAATGAGATAACTATTGGCGACGCCTATCCTATTCCTAATATTACAGACATATTAGACCAGCTTGGTCATAGTAAATACTTTACTACACTCGATTTAAATGATGATGATGATGAAATTAGTTTCTGTACCCAAACTAATTTCTAAGTTAGAACTTGTGGGTGTGCGTGGGATAGCTTTGGAAATTTTCAAAGATTACCTGAGGAACCGTACGCAGGTTGTAAAGATTGATTCCAAGTGTAGTGATGAAGAAGTTGTGTCTTTCGGGGTACCCCAGGGTAAGAAAGAAAGAAAGAAAATTGTGTTTATTGGCACTTAAAACTTAAAACTAAACAATACAAATAAAGTTATAAAGAAAGTAATTCAGTAAGAATAAAAGAAAAAATAACTTAACAATTAAATGCCAAAGGGCCTCAGCTCAGCATATGCCAGATGACAACACAAAGTTTGCCACCTGACGCTGATTTTCAGCTGCAGCCCACGAGTGCCATACGCTCGAAATCAAATACGTTAAGAACTAGGTACTGAGTCAGTATGTATTTAATTAAGATGTACTAATGTTATAAAAATATATGTATGTGTGTGTGTAGTGAAAACAAATACGAAATGAACTAAATAAATAAAGATTGAGTGCAACAAAAACAATTCAAGGTAATGAAACCAGACTAAATAAATAAACAAAATGAGACAGACGCATATGCACTACTTGTAGCCCCATTAAAACCTTACATTAATATACTCATAAGAAATAAAAAATAAATACATTACGGGTTTCTCAAATAGCTGACATGTCGGCTCGAATGTCTTCAAATTCTTTTTGGTGAGTTAGTAAAAATTGCTTCAATTTTGACTTAAATGACGAGGAACTTTTACTGTACTTAATGGGAGGAGGGATATTGTTCCAACACTTACTAGCTGCATACCGAAAACTGCCTCTAAAAGCCGCCGACTTATGCTGTGGGATGGAAAGCTGTTGCGAACATTTTCTGCCCTGACCAATTCTATGTCTACTAGTCCATGACAGCCTATCGAACAAGTAAGAAGGAGTCTGGGTTCTGATAACTCCAAAGAGTAAGCTCGCCAAGTGCAGTTTACGTCTTGCTTTCATTTTTAAGATACTGTGCTCGTTGAAAAAAGGTGTGACATGTCCTCTAAAGGGAACTTTAAAACAAAAACGAGCACAGGCATTTTGAAGTCTTTGGATCAGTTTCTCAGTTTTTGAAAGTAGTCGCTGACCGTACACTGTATCCGCATAATTCAATTTAGACAAAACTAAAGACTCCACAAGCAGCACTCGCAACTCTTCACTGAGATATGGACGGGCTTTATATAAAATCTTAAGCCTATAAAAACAGTTACGGATACACTGAGTCACGTGTTTGTGGAAACGAAGTTCCGCGTCCATCACAAGACCCAAATTACGTGCTTCATAGACTCGTTCGATAGGCTGACCCATAACAGTTACACAGTAGGCACAGGGTTTAATTTTACTAAGCTGGTTTGCAGTACCAAAAAGCATATATTTGGTTTTAGTAGGATTCAATGCAAGCGTGTTGTCATTGGCCCATTGTACTATGCCCTCAAGATCCGCATTTAGATCATGTAATGCTTGTTCGTAGTCTTCTGGCTTAAACGATATATAAACCTGAGTATCATCCGCATAAATATGGTATTTACATTTATTTATGACTTTAGCTAAATCTGCACAATATAAAATAAACAATATTGGACCAAGTATCGAGCCCTGCGGCACTCCCCTCTCCACTGAGCAACGCCAAGAAACAACCCTTGATCCATCTGCGCGTTGTATTTCTACAAATTGCGTGCGATCGCTTAGGTAGCTTTCAAACCATTTTATTGTGTCTTCTCCAAACCCATAGAAAGACATTTTTGACAACAATAATTTTACGTTAATACAATCAAAGGCACGTGAGAAATCAAGTAAAACCAATAGCGTACACATTCCCTTATCTTGAGCTGACAATATATTATCAGTCACGTCCAACAAAGCCGTAGCTGTACTACGACCTTTCCTAAAACCTGACTGAACGTCTGGAAGGATTTTATTGTCCTCTAAATACTTGACCAATTGTGCACATACAACTTTCTCCAACACTTTCGAAAGCACTGGTAGAATACTTATTGGTCTAAGATCTTTTATCTCCAACGCATTAGGAGTCTTCGGCAATGGGTGCACCTTAGCAACTTTCCATGGCTCAGGAAAGGATGAGGTTGCGATGGATGTGTTTATTAATGCGGTTATGACGTCTAAAGTCGCGGGTAGTGATTGCAAAATCATATTTATAGAAATGCCATCATAACCTTCGGCATTGGTTTTAATAGTACTCAGTGCGTTAGCGATTTCCCTGTGCGTTATAGGCGACAAGTTAAAAGTAGAACCGTTATTTCGATTGCATTTAAAAAAGTCAAGCATTGAGTCACTAACAGTATCCGCTCCCGGCACACTGAGAAAATGATTGCAAATTTTGTCGGGGTCGTCAAAATGCATTGGTAATTCGGTACGTTTAGATGGCAGCAGATTCGATTTTAAATTTCTCCATAGTGTTTTGGTATCATTAATTTTACTGTTGATTTTATGTTTGTAGTATGTAGGGTAGCATTTTGGGCCCCACACTTTTTCAAATATACATAAATGACCTTTGCAGAATGTCAATCCCAGCTTGTAAGATCTATGCATATGCTGATGATACAGCGATTCTGGTGGATGGGCATTCGTGGGAAGACGTGAAGGAAAAGGCAGAATTTGCATTATCCTCAATAATGAACTGGCTTGACCTAAACTTGCTGACATTAAACCTAAAGAAAACTTATTACCTACCCTTTGCAATTCGGCGCAACTGTAAACCTACAAGTAGCTTCACGATAACGGCCCACTCTTGTCGGAACCAGCTAACTTCATGCTCATGTCCTTCTATTGCTGGCACAGATAGTGTAAAATACCTGGGTGTGCATATAGACGATGGACTTAGATGGGACAAACAACTTGAGACACTAACTTCTCGTACACTCCGTCTTATTCACATTTTTAAAACTCTCCGAGAATCTGCTAGTTTAGACATTCTCAAAATGGTGTACTCCACATTATGCCAATCGATTATTGGATACTGTATAACAGTGTGGGGCGGAGCAGCAAAGACGTATCTTCTGAGAGCGGAGAGGTCTCAAAGAGCCGTCCTCAAAGTAATGTTAAGGAAACCGTACAGATACCCTACAACCCAGCTATACTCAGATTGTCAAGTTCTGACGGTTCGGCAGCTCTTTGTACTCCGATCAGTTATGAGGATACATGCCCGCTTACCACCATCAGACCCATCCAAACGTACATATGTTCCCCCGGGCGTTCACCACAGAACCTCATTTGCGAGTCGCCAATTCTATGTTGTAAGCCTTCAAATCTATAAAAAACTACAGAAAGAACTGAACATAATAGATCTCAATAAATTCAATGTCAAATTAAAAATATCTAATTGGCTCATACAGCAGGATTATATTAAAACCGAGGCCTTGCTAACACACATCGCATAAAAAAAAAAAAAAGAAAAAAAAAAAAAAAGTAGATCTTTCCATATACAGTAATACACACAATCACACATACACATCATTACACACTCCCACATTCTTCTCACTCACAAATACACATACTTTAAAACTCAATTTACGCATATTAGATTTCTACATGCACCTAAATGAAGAAGAACGGTTCTCCGACACACCTCACTCAACTTATTACTCACTTATGTAAGCAATTTCTTGGCCGATCACTGTCTCTTAAGATACAGATCTCCTAGTTTAAGAGACAGGGTTCATAAATCTGCATGCATTTAAATTTTTGAACTTACTGTGTATAAACGGACCATGCTCAACATTTTGTATCAATTGTTATAAACTTTGTCTGTATGCGTATTTCTTTCTTTGATTAATAAATAAATTTTATTATTATATTATTATTATTATTTAGCATCTTCATTTCATCAAATTCACACTAAAGAGTCAGATGCTGAAAAAACAGCTTTTAGTGTTCCCGGTGTACCTGGGTTATCAGGACATTATCAATTCAATAGGATGCCTTTCGGACTAAAAAATGCTCCATCTACATTCCAAAGACTCATGAATATTGTTCTTTCTGGACTACAGGGTATTCATTGCTTCACATATTTAGATGATATTGTCGTATTTGGTCATGATTTATCCTCACATCTCACAAAACTTAAACTAGTATTCAGGAAATTGCGTGAACACAATTTAAAACTGCAACCTGATAAAAGCGAGTTCCTTTGTAAAGAAGTACAATATCTAGGCCACATAATATCCGAACGCGGGGTGAAACCCGATCCTAAAAAGGTAGAATGCGTGAAAAAATTTCCAACTCCAAAAAATCCTCGAGATATCAAATCATTCCTTGGTCTCGTCGGTTATTATAGGCGTTTTATAGACAAGTTCTCTCATATAACAAAACCACTTACTAGCCTTCTAAAAAAGGATGCAAAATTTACGTGGCTTATAGAGCAACAGACGGCCTTCGAAACCTTAAAAGACAAAATCACTACTGCCCCTATCCTTCAATATCCAGATTTCTCAAAACCTTTCTTACTTACGACAGACGCTTCTAACTACGCCGTTTCCGCTATCCTTTCTCAGGGTGAAATAAATAAAGACCTTCCAATCGCTTATGCTTCACGCACTCTGAACAAATCCGAAGGTAACTACTCCACGACTGAAAAGGAATGTCTTGCAATAATCTTTGGTACCAAAGTTTTCCGACCATATCTGTATGGTCGCAAGTTCCAAATCGTCACTGATCATAAACCATTACAATGGTTATTTAGTTGCAAAGATCCCAGTTCTAAGTTAATCCGTTGGCGGCTGAAGCTCGAAGAGTTCGATTACGAAATTGTTTATAAAAAGGGCAAAATAAATTTAAACGCTGATTCCTTATCTCGTAATCCAGTCCTTGCTGTAGACTCCGATATTCCCACGACTTCTGAAACTTATGAAAAATATTTGCAAATTAGTCAAAAACAAACTATTTCCTTTGACACTGTAATAGAAGAACACAATGAATCATTACTTAAATCAAAGTGTAAAATGATCGCTTACCCGTCTGCAATTGACCTAGACGACTCGATACCATACTGTTCTGAAATTTTACAAATGTCTAAAATTGACGAAACCTTACCTGATATTAGAACCGTAGGACGAGAACTATATACATTTCAAAGTACGTCCAACGAAAGACATGTTTTCACTCATCTATTCCTTCGCGTCCATCACTATGACGAAATGTCCTATAAACATATTTTTAATATACTAAGAGACTATCGAGATATGATATCTACGTGGTACTCGGAAGAAAAAGAAGTTGCTATCTCTGATTTTCAAGATCCGTTTACGAAATTATCATTCAATAGAATATACAATATCGTTGGTTTTCTATTTCACAAGACGGGTGTTAAAGTCCATATATATCATAACAATATTCTATTCCCAACGCCCGCCGAAGTCCCTCGTATACTTAAAGATAATCATGACTCGCCTTCTGCAGGACATCCAGGTATTTCTCGTATGTACGATAGGTTAAAGTCCCTTTACTGGTGGAAAAACATGCGTCAAGACATAGAGAATTATGTCAAGAGATGCAAATCCTGTCAAGTTAATAAACCGTTACGTCATACTCATAAAGCTCCAATGATAATAACTTCGACAGCTACTAGACCAAATGAAAAGCTTTTTTTAGATATTGTAGGACCTCTTCCTGAAACTAGAATTGATCAATATAAATTCATTCTGACTCTACAAGACGACTTAACAAAATACTCTCAGGCTTATCCCATGCAAACATGTTCAGCTCAAGAAACTGCACAACGTTTAACACACTTTATTTCACACATTGGAATACCGCGAAATATCATAACAGATCAGGGAACTAACTTTTGTTCAGATTTATTCAAACAATTAGAGAGATTATTCGGAATTAAACACGTCTTTGCTTCTCCTTACCACCCTCAAACCTGTGGTGCGTTAGAAAGAAGTCACTCTACTTTAAAGGCATATCTACGTTCCTATATAAATGAAAATGCACATACATGGGATTTATACCTGAACACTGCCATGTTAGCTTATAATTCAAATATACATTCAACTACAGGTTTTTCTCCATTTGAACTCGTATTTGGGCATAAACCTTATATTCCTAAATCGATCGATACTCTTGAGAATAATACCTATACAGACTATGTTCGCGCTTTAAACCATAGATTATACTACAGCCGACAAAAGGCATTACAAAATATTGAACAGTCTAAAGAACGCTCTAAACAATATCATGACTCCCATTCTCGTCCTGTGGCTTATAGTGTCGGTGATATGGTATACATTAGGTGTCACCATAAACAAAATAAAGCCTTATCGCCTGTGTGGAAAGGTCCATATAAGATAATAAAACTAAATGGTAACCACACTGCAACAATACAAGTCGATAGAAAACATATTCGACACCATTACGATGAAATTAAACCTGCCTTCTAACAATTATACTAATAATAATATGTGATTCACCAACAAATTATTATAATTAAGTTCTTGTATCTATTGTTTACAGATGTTCGGTGTCAACTTTCGCGAACAAATTCGTCACACAAATTGTAAACAGCCCAGGGCTGTACTTTGACCAGTTATCAGATGTCAGATTTACAAACGATAACTGGAATGTAATTACTTATGTAGACCTTAGTCATATACAACCACATTTAGAATATGTCGAATTCTTATTCGAAAGAGTATCTAAATATTGTGATTCTAATCAATCTTCTCAAATTAAATCTGAATGTTTAAATTCACTAAATTCCTTAAAATTACAACATGCTAATAATGTTAAGAAATTCTCATCTATTTCCTACTTAGTTCAAGTTAAAGAAACTAAACGATCTAAACGGGGTTTAATCGATGCAGGCGGATCTTTATTAAAGACCTTCTTCGGTACTTTAGATTCTGATGACGCAAATAAATTCACGAGCGCTATAAACAAAGTACAGTCGGACGAAAAACAGTTAACGATTTTAATGCGTGACAATATTCATATTATTGAATCCACTATATCTACATTCAATAGTACAATGTCGAAAGTTAAAGAAAATGAAAATCGTTTAAATCAAAATTTTATCAATATTGAAAAATCTTTGGAAACTCTCATGAATACGAATGACAAGCTAGAAACTAAATCTCAATTAATGATTTTACTCAACTCTTTAGAAAGCATCATTATGACTTTATCTTTCGATATTGATGACATAAATAATGCCATACTATTTAGCAAGATGAATGTTTTGCACCCGACTGTACTAAGTCCTATGCAGTTGTATAAGGAGCTCGAGTTACATATTAACCATTTACCTCGACATGCGGAATTGCCTATATCGTTGACGTTGCAAAACGTAAATGAAATAATAAACATATCGGACATCATATGCTACTATCATAATAATAAACTGATACTTATATTGAAGATCCCACTAGTTCTTTCTCAAGTTTATAATTTATTCCGTAATATCCCATTACCTATTTCCTTCAACAACGAAACTCCTAATACCTATGTCTTAATTGCTCCTACCAAACAATATTTGGCCATAACATCGGATCGTTTATTCTACTCACAATTCGAAAGTGTTAGTGAGTGCAAAGTGATCAAAGATCAGTGTCTCGTGTGTGCGTTAAATAATGTGTATTCAATTATTGCAAATCCAACATGTGAAACAACCCTGTTGACAGAAGTTGTTAATAATTTGCCAAATTCCTGCCAAACAAGAGTTCTACGAGGCTCTATTGATGTTTTTCAGAAAATAACCAACAATCGCTGGATTTTCGTACAGTCTGAACCCAGTAAATGCCATATAATGTGTAACGATGAATTGAGAGACCTCGACGAAATCTTGTTCGGCACAGGAATCCTACATCTCCCGAAACCCTGTAAAGCATACTATAAAACTTTAACTTTTACACCAAGTGACAGCGTCACTTCGAATTTAACAACCATTGTATCCGACTTCAATATAATAAATGATGATTGTTGTGACAAACTAAAATTAAATAGGACATTACACCATATACCACATATTAAATTAAATGAATTTAATAGTTTTGACTCTTTAGTAAAAGCAAGTACTCAGCTTGACAATGTCGAGAGATTAATAAATAAAATAGAAGAGCCTTCTCATTTAGAAAAATATAGTACACACATTATCTCTCTCTAATTTATATACTTTCAGTATTGTTCTTCATTTATCTCCTATTTAGATTAAGAAGATGTTTCTTTCCAAGAGGACATTGTTGTATTAAAATTTACAATAAGAATTATACAAAGTCCGGAATATCTAAACCTCATATTACTGATGTCACCAACGTAAGCAACGTTGCTTACACCTCCGACTCTTCGGAAAATGAAAGTGACAATCACTCAATTAAATCTTTACCAGTTCCTGTCAAACGCAATACAATGAAATAAATTCTTGTTACCTTGTGTATAATTTATAAAAAAAAAAAAACGATTGACAGATTTAAATTCTTCCATTCTCTATAAGATTATGTATCTTACCTTATTAAGTTTAAGACCCTATGAACTCTTGTATTATGTTAATGTTTAAATTGTAGTTAAGTGTAATCTTTTTTGTAATGACCACAGCAATGATAATGTTCATGTTAATGTTTAAGTTGTAGTTATAATCTTTTTGTAATGTCCACATCGAAATCTATTTATTAACGTTGAGTTATCTTGTTCAATCTTTCTCATCACTTCCTAAATCTGTGATGAGCAATCTTATCGGGGGGGCTGTTATATTACATTATTCACCAGAATCACATTTGATCAAATTGCTGATCTGGCTTAAGTTGTTTACTTCATAATTTCGACATAGCGCCATTGCTGATCTAGCCTAAGTTGTTTACTTCATAATTTGGACTTAGCAACGTATTTCGAAATAACCAAAAGCGCTGAGCTAGACTAAGTTGTTTACGTGGTACTCATTATTAACGCAAGTGCGAAATCATCATCGTTTCTAAAAAATCAATCATTCAGTAGTTCGGGTTTAGACTTCGGTGTGGACACAATAATTCCTCTGTATCTTTATCTTAATTAAACTGCAAAATCCAGTACAAAGTTTATTTTAATTAGTCTCCACCATCCCACCCCGTAACAGTACCCCCAAAATTTGTTTTGTTTTGATTTTTGTGTGAAAATCCTAATGCGGTTCACATAATACATCTTTCTACCAAGTTTCAACAGGATAGCTCTTATACTTTCGACAAAAAGTGGCTGTGACATACACGGACAGACAGACAGACAGACAGACATGACGAATCTATAAGGGTTCCGTTTTTGCCATTTGGCTACGGAACCCTAAAAAGGAGCGTAATATCTAGGAATGGCATTTTTCTTGATCAAATCCAACAAACCATCTTTTTTCTTCTTACTTAATCCGGGTTTTCCTCCATACGCTTTTTTCATTTCAATCTCTAAAGGTTTTTTCTTTTTTATCACTTCTGCTTTTCTAAACTCCTGTTCTTCATAAGAAGTTTTAAAAAATATGGTTCGAGGATGATTTTTGTCTATTTTCACCACTTTTAAATCTGCAATTTTGATGGTATTTCCGTATTCATCTTTTGTTATGTTTACACCCATTTGGGAACACACATCTTTCCAATCAAGAAAATCATCATTGTTCATTAGGTTTACCCGAAAAGGCTCAGGTTTTGATCTAGCAGTTTTGACTGCAGTAATGAAGGCCTCGGGGGTGTACATTGGACCACCTCTGATTTGCTTTTTAACCTGCCTTTCAATGAGAGAATGAGCACAGTCACCCTCGTTTTGGGTGTGGCCCTTAATCAAGTATTTATGAGTAATTGTTTTTATGTTCGGGTAATTTTGCACAACAAACATGTACATAGCCAACATCATTTTATTCTTTTGCTGACCCAAACAGTTATCCGTATAAAATATAACATCCACAGCACTGTTAGTTTGGGCCAGTTTTTGTAAATATTTATAAACACAGGTGCCCAAATCATTAACACCCCTGTTGGCTGTAGCTTCATCCCAGACATAACATTCGACTCCTTTAGAATGAAGGTCATAATAGTGAAGTTAAACACATTTAACTTGCTTGTATAATAGAATAATGAGGTATCTCCTTTGGGACATTGGAACACAGCTTGCAAGTCATACACAGCGACAACTACGTCTTTATTTTCCTTATCCTTGACTTTTTCTGCTCGGCATAGATCTTTTTCTTTCAAATGCATATCATATTCTTGTTTTTCTTTGCTTTTTCTTCGCCTTCACAGTTTTCATAGACAGCACAACAATCACAACGATCTTTCTTGGGTTGATAAAATTAAATATTATATTCTTCCGTAAAAATTCTATAGAAAAGAGTATAATTTCCATACGGAATGTTTTTAGATTTACAGATTTCGATATAGTCTTTATGGATATCCACAATTAATCTACTACCGTCTATAAACTCTTTGGAAGTATTATTGGCCCTACAATAATGGGATTCCATTCTTGGAATGGAATCAATGTGTTCCCTTATTCCTTTTCGGATTGCATGATCAATTTTTGCGTGATTTTTGTGTTTCCCTCTATTATCGTCTGCTAGAAGAGTCCCTGCAACTTTGTTTTGTTTTTCTAATACTGTACGGATGGGACGATTAATGAAACTACAAGTGCTCGCCACAGACTATATATTTATTTCTATTTTGTAGACACATTGTAGATCAAACCATAAACCCTAGTTTTACATACATCATACTAGATGTCGCTACTAGACACAAGATATTATTATTTGAATACAAATATCTAACACACTCCCTTATTAAAATAATTGACATACAGACAAGAGTAAAACAAAAAACAACGAACTATTTGAAACACGGCAAAGTAAACGAATTTCAATTTACAACCAAGTGACACCTAATTGTTCAACAAAATTATAATGTTTTTGGCGACATAAACTTTTTGTCAATATGTCCGCAGGCATATCATTTGTATTTAGGTACTCTAATACAATACACTTATTCTCAACAGCCGTTCTAGCAAAATGATACCTAATATCTATATGTTTGCTTCTTTTGTGGAAAACATTGTGCTTGGTCAATAATTGTGCACTCTGGTTGTCATTATATAACAGTATAGGTGACTCAAATGAGTCACCTGCACAATGTAGAAATCTACATTTCAATTCTAATAACAAATTTCTTAAGTAAATGGCCTCTTTACTTGCCTCACATATAGCAATGTACTCGGCTTCCGTACTAGACAAAGCTATTGTTACTTGTTTTTTAGATTCAAATGAGATCACACTACCAGACATTTTAAACATAAAACCTGTATAAGACTTACGGTCCACACAATCTGATGCCCAATCAGCATCAGCATAACCTATTAAATCTAAATTATCTTTCACATATTTTAAGCCAAAATGTTTTGTTTTTTGTAAATATCTTAAAATACGTTTTACATGGTTCCAATGTATTTCAGTATAATTATTGTTAAACTGACTCAGGTAACAAACAGAATAAAATATATCAGGACGGGTTATCATTGATAAATAAAGTAAACTTCCTATTAATTGCTGGTAAGGATACTGAGTACAACAAGTTTCTCCCTTTTTAGGGTTCCGTACGTCCGAATACAAAAACGGAACCCTTATAGGATCACTCGTGTGTCCGTCTGTCTGTCGCTTACAGTCAATTATCTCCGAATCTACTAGACCGATTGGGTTGAAATTTGGTACACATATCAATTCCTATAACCCAAGCACAGAGGTGTGACGTGAATAGATGAAATCTGTATGTGGGAGGTAATTTTTGGGGGGGAAGGGGAAAATGAAAAAAAAAAGTTTTGAAAACTGCATCGTGTGACATATCAAATGAAATGTCTTGTTAAGATAATCATAAATGTATTTTTTTTGTAATTTTAAAATAAATAGTTTCCAAGTTATTCAAGAAAATAGACGAAATTTGACCATTCCCCCTCCCCTCTTATCTCCGAAACTACTGAACCTAAAATTTTGAAAAAAATACAGGAATTAGTTGTCTACTTATAGATTATAGGATAACCTATAAGAAGTCCATATCTGTATATGGGAGGTAATTTTTGGGGGCGGGAAGGGGAAAATTAAAAAAAAATATTGAAAACTGCATCGTGTGACATATCAAATGAAAGGTCTTGTTGAGCCAATCTTAAATATATTTTGTTTTTTGTAATTTTAAAATAAATAGTTTCCAAGTTATTCAAGAAAATAGACGAAATTTGACCATTCCCCCCCCTATCTCCGAAACTACTGAACCTATTTTTTTTTTAAACACAGAATTTAGTTTTCTACTTATAGATTATAGGAAAACCTATAAGAAGTCCATGATATTAAAATAACATGGTAAATCATTCAATATTGTGCGTACCAATTTGGGTCAGATTTAAAAAAAAACGTGATAGGTAACATCGTACGGAACCCTCTTCACGCGAGTCCAACTCGCACTTGGCCGGTTTTTTAAGCTTTAAATTTACCTCCATGGGTGTACTTACAGGTTTACAATTTTTCATATTGAACTTATTCAACAAAATAATGATCAACAAATTGTTCCTGGTCTACAAAAATCATATCTTTTTGCCTTCTGACTCTCATACCCAAGCATTGTCTAATATCTCCTAAGTCTTTTAATTTAAATTTAGATCTTAATTCAGTCTTAAGACATTCAGTTTCTTTTACACAATCAGAAAAAATAAAAAAATCGTCTACAAACAAAGCTATATATGTTCTGCCATTATCAGTTTGTTTAATAAATAAACAAGGTTCATAAACTGACTTTTTATATCCCAAAGATTGTAAACAATCATCTACACGCTTATACCATGCCCTAGCTGATTGTTTCAATCCATAAATTGCCCTCTTAATTTTCAACACTTTGTTTTCCCTATCATGACATTCAAAATTCTCAGGTAAGCACATGTACACATCTTCATTTAAATATCCATTTAAAAATGCTGTGGTTACATCAAGATGGGTTATATCTAGATTATATTTAACACTCAATGCAAACAATAGTCTTATTGTTGAATGACGAACCACCGGAGAAAAGGTTTCTGTGTAGTCAATTCCTGGTTTTTGTGTAAAACCTTTAGCGACTAACCGTGCACGATATCTTACGTTATCATCACTATCCACTTTTTTCTTAAAAACCCACTTACACTTAACCACTGTAGCTTGCTTTGGCCTGTCCACCACTTCCCAAGCTTCATTTTCTTTAAATGATTTTAGCTCCTCCTGCATAGCTGCACACCATTCCTTTGATTCTTGCCCATTTAAAGCCTCCTCATATGAAATCAATTGGTCTCCGCATGGATACATATCTGTTCCAACACACACATTGCTGTAACCATACCTGTCAGGCTTTTTTCTTTATCTAGTTTTACATTCTGTAAATTTTTTAACTCCGTTTCTGGTATACTGTCAAAAAATTCATCTGAAGAACTGTTTGTATTGGATTTTTCTTCTATGTAAGTACTGTCATTATTGATACTCTTCACTGTACTAGTTGATAGTTCCGAGTCCGAGCATTCAGAATCTGTAGACTTGTCAACATTGTCAGATGATGACTCTTTGTTTTCATTTATTACAGCTTGCGTCATTTCTGAATTGTCCTGCTCAATGATGGTGACATCCCTGCATGTTATAACCTTATTAGTTTTGGGGTTATACAGCCTACCGGCTGTATAACCCCAAAACTAATAAGGTTACATTTTACATTATCACTATATCCCTTTTACATTATCACTATATCCAACCAAGTAATGCTTTTCTGCTTTTTTATCCCACTTAAGCCTTTTTTCTTTAGGAATGTGGGCCATAACTGTGCTTCCAAACACTCTTATGTGACTGACATTTGGTTTACAGCCAGTCCAAAGTTCATAGGGAGTTTTTTGGTTCAGCCCTGAAGCTACAGTTCTGTTTTTCAGATAAACTGCTGTGTGAACTGCTTCAGCCCAAAACTTCTTATCGAACTTAGCATCATAGAGCAAGCATCTGGCTCGTTCCACAATCGTGCGATTAAACCTCTCACACATCCCATTTTGTTCCGGGGTTATATGGGTTGGTACGCTGATGAATTATGCCACATTGTTTCAAATAATTTCCCATTTCATTTGAACAAAATTCTGTGCCATTATCTGTTCGTAACACTTTTATACTGCAATTCATCTGTTTTTGAACCATGGCTTTAAACTCTTTAAAATAGGAATAGACTTTACTCTTATGCTGCAAAAAATAGACAAATGACATCCTACTGTAATCATCAACGAAAAGCACAAAATACCTGGATAAACCGATTGATTTGGTCTCCATTGGTCCACACACATCAGTCTGCATGTATCTTCTCTAGGACATGCTCACTCCTGTGATTGCCATGTGGAAATGGTAGTCTAGTTTGTTTTCCTTCACAGCACACTGTACAATTGAACTTGCTAATCTGTGATTTTTTATCAAACTCCAAACCTTCAACGGCACCGTTTCTCATGTCATTCATGTCTTTGCTATTAATATGGCCAAGCCTTCTGTGCCATATGATATCAGAGGTCATTGTTGCTGAAGCTGCAAACAAATATGCTGACCTGGTGTTCAACTTGTAGACTCCATTCACCAACTGTGCTATTCCAATCAGTTCATTCTGCTGATTCCTGATGTAACAACATTCATGCTGAAAATTGACTCTGTTACCATTCTTTATCAGCTGACTGACAGACAACAGGTTCGTGGTGAGACTGGGAATACATAACACATCCTTCACAACAATATCATATTCCTTGTTGTTCACAACAGTCGTAATCTGTGTATCTCCTGAGCACAGTACTGGTATAGTTGTTCTGTTTGCAACTATAATCTCCTTTGTAGTGAGGTTATGTGACGCGTTCTTAATGTTTTCTTGACTGATTATAATGTGGCTACTCGCGCCGGAGTCGATATACCATTCATGTTTATCAAAACTGCCATTCAGAAACACTACACTGAAAGCATTCACTTGTTTTTCTTTAATTTGTGGACATTGGTTTTTATAGTGACCCGTTTGTTTGCATTTGTAGCATTTTATCACTTTGACAGGTCGAGATGACTTTGACGTTTCTCCAGTTTTGTCAACTTTGTCTTTGTTTCCTTTATGACGATTATGCAAACCTTTCGACGATAAAAATGCACTTTCCGAATCACTGCTGCCAACATTATCACTCATGTCCAATAGTTTCGTTTTTATGACGTCAGTAGAAATAGCTAATCCGGAATGTTCGATCGCCATTATCATGGGCGAAAATTTGTCGGCTAGACCCGCCAACAATAATGATCCGATCCATTCTTCGTTGATATCGAAGCCTGTACCTCTTAATCTTTGCGCCGTATCGATGAGCTGCGTAACGTAGGCCGTCATTGACTCACTGTTTTCTAGGCGAATAGAAATCAATTTTCTAAGCAAACTAATTCTGCGTGTGAAACCTGAGTCGTCGAATAATGTCTTGAGTTTTTTCCATACACCTAATGCAGTCTTTTCATTTTTTATATGCACGTACAACGACGAATCTATTGTCATCACCAATTTCGCTTTTGCTTTTTGATCGTCAATTTCGACCTTTCCGCCATCGCCGGTATCTTTCTTGTTGATGTCGACGCCTTCCAAAATCAAGAAGTTTTCTGCCGCGAACGCCCACTCGTCGTAATTCTCGCGACCCTTGAGCTTAGGAACGTTTACAATATAACTTCTTGCCATTTCACTCGATAAAACTGTACTTTTTACTAATTTAAAACAGGAGCCTGGGCCTATAACCTAATGAAACTACAAGTGCTCGCCACAGACTATATATTTATTTCTATTTTGTAGACACATTGTAGATCAAACCATAAACCCTAGTTTTACATACATCATACTAGATGTCGCTACTAGACACAAGATATTATTATTTTAATACAAATATCTAACAACGATCTGTGATTCCAATCGTGTTTTTAAAAAACAATTTACATACTCTTATTTTTTTTTCATGCAAATTAAAGTAAAATGCATTATTGTACCGGCGCTTTTCTCGGGTGCCACCTTCGCGCACATAGCGTACAATAGCCTCCATACAATTAGAAATATAATTCCACTGTTTTGAAATATTGCCTAACATCCAATAATCATGAAATATAGACCTTCTTTCAGCTTCTGTAAACTTTGTGCTGCACTTCAATTTGCAAATCTCTGAGCAGGAATTTTTCATTTTACGCTCTGGTACAATTTCGTTAGAGGTACTTACATAGGACTTTCCTTCATTTCTTAGTTTTCTCAAAACATTCTTTTTCCACTTATTTTCATCTCTTTTACGTTTTCCTCTCTTCTCTGTTGCATTTTCTATATTTTCTTCATCTGGAACATTATTGGCATCACTGGTTATGAGCAAACCTGACTGTACCGGCGACTGTCTGTATTATTCATTATGAAGCTTCGTCAAAAATTATCGGAGACACAGGAGCTTGATTTTCAGGTGGTTGGTACGGAGGATCCTTGACGGAATCATCACTATCTGTAAAAGAAAAAAAAATGTTAATGGACAAAATAGTAGTATCAAAGAAGAAAGAAAGAAAAAACATTTATTTGGTACATAACCACGGTAAACACACAACAAAATAAAAAACAAGAAACAGAAATGGAAACTTAAGCTAAATCAAAAATTACATAAGACAAATTATAAGAAAAAAGATTTGATGTGTGTCGCATGGCTGCGCCAAATAGGCTCTTAATTTTTATATCTCAGTAAGTTGTACGTTAAAGCTATACATTTAGATTGCCTGTATCAATGCCCCTGGGAATCAAAAGCAGAACCTTTTAAAGTGTGCTCTAAAAAGTAAGTAGTACGAGTCTCCTTAGCAGTCAAAAATCAAACCAACAACGCAGTTAAGCACGCCTTGACTAAATAAAAACGCAAAAAAATTCACAAATCTATTATTAAAATAGGGCTGAAAAATACCTTCAATGAATGAAGTAGATGATGAAGAACTTGATGTGCTGCTATTGGAAGAACTGGAGGAAGAGGAGCTGTTCAAACGACTGCGTTGAGTATTTTCACTATATTCATTTGAACAAACATTGACCTCGGTTTCATTGGCATTGTTGTCGTTTTCTAAAAATCAAGTAAACAAGGGAATTAAAACAGTAAACAAGGAAATTAATACAGTAAACAAAGTGAATTGGGAACTTGGGTTCTTACGTATAAAATAAATAACTATTATTTTACCGTTTTCATGTGATATTGATTCCAGAGGTTCTTCCACATTTTTATTAATTAACGCCAATATTTTTCTCCCTCTACTATTATTTGAATGGAAGTCCATCGTAGACCACTATCAAAGAAGTAGGTACCTTAAACAGAAAATTGTTATTATTAAAAATGACTTGATATGGAATAATACAATATAATCACAAATAAACTGTAGTTTTAACAACAATAACAACTTAACCTAAAATGAGACATTACGGAAATAGTATGTTTTGTTTTTAATTGCTATCAAAAACGTTTAATGACGAAATATGAGTGTTGGTAATTGTATGTGTTTCCAGTAAGAATGATATAACGCAAAATATGACAGTGGTTTTTTAAACGTATTTCAATTATAAGGCCGTCACAAATATAGTTATGTCATCTTTCTATTAAAGGACTGCGTGAGATTGTCAACTTACCTTTGCAAAAAGAATGTCGTAACACTGAATATGACGTCGTCGCTGAAATCAAGCGCGTGCACACACTAAAACGGTCCCGGTCTAACTGAGATGGTACGATCTCGAAACAACGAATCGATGAGTGTGCGACGGAGAAAAAAGTCACAATCTCTCTCGCTCTCTCATTTTTAAGCGTAGCGTTATGTCGTTTTTGCAGCAAAAAGAATAAAATTTTCCGGATTTACTTGTATAAATGTAACTCAAAATCGCAGATTTTTTAGTTATGTTACCCTTTTTTTTTTTAAAACGATCTCTTAATATAATAAACGATTGACATAATTTTATAATGACTAATTTCTATAATCATAACAATCAATGAACATAAAATCGTTTTGTATACCACTCAAAAGACATAAAACTTATTTGGTCTATTTTTTTTTTTCTTCCTGGTATGTAATCTAACTCTAATGTACCTAGTAATAGTACCACCTACCATGAATGCTCGACGGAGCCCCGCTCCGCGGGGCTCCTACTTCTGCGTGTAAGATTTAAAGTAACCTAACACGAAGAAAGACCCCGTCATCCCATTCGAACCTAACCTGTCCGTGTCGGGGTGCCCCAAGTCCCGAGCTCGCTTCGCTCGCTCTTGCATCTTAGGTCAAATAACTGATTACCACCTGTCATGCTGGCCCGACGGAGCCCCGCTTCGCGGGGCTCCTATTTCTGCGTGCATGGTTTAAAGTAACCTAACACGCGAACCTAACCTGTCCGTGTCGGGATGTCCAGAGTCCCGAGCTCGCTTCGCTCGCTCTGGGATACTAAATTTTTCTAATAACAATAGCATTCGTGAAGGCAAACAATCAAAGTCCAAAGGATAAGCCAAAGTCATCAAAGAAAATGGTTTAAACGTTAAATTATATGTTTCAAACGTTATCATAATGATTTTCGCTTAAATAAACGTTATATCAAATAAAGTTATATGAAATGAGTTTTAGAGTAACACAAACATTATGTGTAAAGAAATTATATCAATCGTTGGTATTTCTCACGTTGATTATATCATGTGAACGTTATTGAAATGAAAATATATCAAATAACTTTATATGAAATGCACAACAAAAACGCACCCCTGGCAGACCCCCACAGCTGTATGCCATATAACCAGATGGGCTTCAAGACTGTTTTATAAATAAGCAGCTTGTTGTCCATGGATAGTTTTGAGTTACGTCCCAGTAGCCAGTAGAGACCCTTGTATTTTTTTTTTTTTTTTGCGTGGTAAAATCATCAAATGAGTCCTCCCACCCCGGGCAGGGCGGGAGGGACTGTCAAACTTGTACTGACGAAAATCCACGGTGTCCTTCGATAGCCCTTTATGTTCCAGGGTCACGATAATGAGATAAGTCCCGCGACCCCGGCAGGCTTTGGCCCTCTAGAGAGGGGGGCCCCGTCATTATGCTGCCGCTCTTTGAGGCGCGCGTGGAACACAACGCGCCGTCGACCCGGGCATGGTCCATGGTCGGGCAGCGAGTTGCCCTTTACTCGCCGCCCGCATGCCCGCGCCTACGGTGGCCGGAGATCGTCTTGCGACGTCCGTCGCCGTGGGCGTCCACCACTGCGGGTGGGGCGGAGGGAGGACACTGTCCTCTCCCTCACGCGACCCGCCTCCTCCTTCGCGAGCATGACTGCTTCGCAGAAGGAGGCGACCGCTTCCCACTCCGTCTCGCCCCGCAGCATGGCCGCGACCAATGCCGGGCGCGAGAGGTCTCCGCCTATCGCCGCCGTGAGGACACGTCGGTGCTCTGCCCAAGCGGGGCAGTCTTGCACCGTATGCTCTACTGTGTCCTTCGGGCGATCTTCGCAGTGGTGACACCCAGGCGTTTCCTCCTTTCTCCTTAGACACAGGTACCTCCCGAAACTTCCGTGTCCGGTGAGGACCTGCGTCATGCGGTAGGTCAGGACGCCGTGACGCCTATCCAGCCACTCCTCAAAGAGGGGTCTTACCGCCGCGATTGCGGCGTGCCCGGCCGTCGGTTGCGACAATCGTCCCCTCCATACTGCCCTGAGATCACGCCGGACCTCTTCCCGCCGCGCCTCGACTTGTCGGGGCAGCGGGAATTCTCCCCGGCGCTGCGCCTCCACGAGCCACTCATAGACGCGCTGGAGGGCAGTCGCCTCCAGATCCCAGGGCAGTAATCCGGCAAGGAGGTTGGCCGATTCGCCGGCGATCGTGCGGTATCCCCGGATCATTCGGATAGCCTCTGGCATGCGACCAACTTTAGTGGTCGCGTCCGGATGCTCAGGGCCCACACGGGGGCCCCGTAGAGGGCCATGGACCGCACGACACCGGCGTACAGCCTACGGCAGGAGGCGTTTGGCCCGCTGAGATTAGGAGAGACCCTTGTATTTTAAATTAATTTCATCTCTTTTTTTTTCAATGTGCTTTCTCCATGTGAGTCTACGGTCCAAGTGCATGCCCAGGTACCTTACTGTATGTTGGTGCGGTAGTTGAATATCGTTTAACCTGACTGGGGGACAATCTTCTTTTCTGAGGGTAAAAGTTATATGCACTGATTTTGACTCACTAACGGCAATCCTCCATTTAGCCAGCCATTGCTCGATTTCATTCAAACAGTTTTGTAGGACTTGTGAGGCCGTAATCGGACATTTTGCCTCTTCGCATTAAAAGTGTAGGGGAACCGTGTATAAGACGGGGACGTTAATAATCGCGAGGTATAATGGGGACATACACTCTTTAGGCATACTTAAAACAACACTAACGTAGAGCAAGCGCCATCAGGACGTCATTTGTAAGCGGCCAGACGCAAATGGCGTCCTGTTGGCGCTTGTGCTACGTTAGTTTTGTGTTAAGTTTGCCTTAGGTGTGTGATTTCCCATCATACCTCGTGTCCCCGTCTTATACACTGTTCCCCTACAATTACCAAAAAAATCGAAAATTGAGTTAATATGCGGAAACGTTTGGTATCACCAGTATTTTTCTCTTGAATACCGACTAAAGAGCGTAGTTCATCAAAAACTCGCTAGATGGCGAGATGTTTAGTTTTAAATTGGCCGAAGTGAGAACTTCTGTCGCGCGAATACTGTACCTATAACTTTTAGTTACGTTCAAACGACCGAGCAGTGCACGCGTTGTATCTCTTTTCAAAAGTGTACAATAACGGAAATTTGGCGCTAAGGTAAGCATTCTATTTCATTAGTAATATACAATCTCAAAATTATACACTTATTGCTGTAAACTTGTAGCAAAGTTTGAATCAATGCTCCCTTTAAAATTGTATAATTATGTAATTGTACAGTTTTTGTGATAAAATATGAATAATACTGTCCTGTACCTCTACCATGAGTTAGTACAGTAAAATTGGGTGACGTAACTAACCTCGTTACGTAAAATCCGTTTCCACAATAGTAACCGTTAAATCGGTACCATGGGTTTCACTTAAGTTTTACGTTTACTGTCACGTAAAAACCACACTGACTACAGTAAAAGCTAACTTCAGTGTAGTTACGGATGCAGTCTGTGGTGTGGTATAGGTCATTGACAAGTGTTTTTACCGACTTCAAAAAAAAGGAGGTTATCAATTCGACCCGTATGTATGTAATATTATCAGAACTGCCCAGTTTTCATATATGTTAGTCTATATCAGCGTCTGAACAAATGTGCCAAATTTCATAAGTGTATGTATGTATGTATGTTTTTATGTTTGTGCACGCATATCTCCGGAACTATAAGTTCGATTTAAGTAATTCTTTTTTGTTGTACTAGGTATTGTTCAACTTAGGGTACACTGCAAGTTTCATCAAAATCGGTTCAGTAGTTTTAGAGATATGGTTTTTTTTATGTTGTGACGGATTACAAGATTAGTGCATATGTAAGGAAATTTTGTATTTTACAAGAATTTGGGTTGAATAATGTAATAAATAAACTAAAAAAGGGTAAAATAAAAACTTTTTTTTAAAAAAAGTACCGACTTCAAAACAAATACAAAAAAGTTTAAAATAACTTTTCTTTCGGAAGTCGGTGGCTTTGTTTTGTTGTGTCATTGACTATTGCCACCGACTTCCGAAAGAAAAAACTTTTTTTTGTATTTGTTTTGAAGTCGGTACTTTTTTTGTTTATTTGGTCTGTGACACTCAAAGATGGATGCAATACGACAAAATGAAAAGGGTTATTTTTCTTTTGCTTAGTGCAAGAAAACACGTATTCTAAGAAAATCTGAAAATGTAGATCATAATGAGACTTGGTTGGTTTGAGTAGGTTTCTCAAAAACCCATAACCTTAATAACTCTACTTACTTTTGTTTCCAAGGAAACCCTTTGAGAAGACTTTAAAAATTGCTATGTTCTCTGAGAACATTACACAGGTAAGCGAAGGCTTCTTTCGATAACCTACTTATACAGTTTTTGAATTTTTTTTTCACTCTTGTAGCACAACACTATGCCGAAATACAGGTCCCACCTAGTTCGGCTGCAGAAGCTAAAACTTTTGTATACATAATTTTTATCATCGCATTTTTTTTTATCGTGGTAAAATCATCAAATGAGTCCTCCCACCCCGGGCAGGGCGGGAGGGACTGTTAGACTTGTACTGAATAAAATCCACGGTGTCCTTCAATAGCCCTTTATGTTCCGGGGTCACGGTAATGAGATAAGTCCCGCGACTCCGGCAGGCTTTGGCCCTCTAGAGGGGGGCCCCGTCATCTTGCTGACGCTTTTTGAGGCGCGCGTGGAACACAACGTGCCGTCGACCCGGGCATGGTCCATGGTTGGGCAGCGAGTTACTCTTTACTCGCCGCCCGCATGCCCGTGCCTACGGTGGCCGGAGATCCACCACCGCGGGTGGGGCGGAGGGAGGACATTGTCCTCTCCCTCACGCGGCCCGCCTCCTCCTTCGCGAGCATGACTGCTTCGCAGAAGGAGGCGATATCATAGCATTTAAGTTTAAATGTATATTTTAATGTGTTTTGTGAAAATAAATACTATTATTAACTCTTTATTCATTTTAATACTTATAAATTACATTTTTAAATATTTTAACAAACAAGAAATAAAAAATATTTAAAAATCTAAAAAAATATTATTATTATTTACTATCTACTTGCTTTCGCATAGCCGCATCGTGTCCTTTATAAAATCTATTTTCATCTGCCGCTTGGCCTTCGGCAAACATCCTCCAAGCGAAATATTGTCGCGCAGACATTTTTTATAAACGAAAAAATACTTACACTCACAATAAAAATATCGGTGAGAGAAGTAACCACAGTAGTTACAGTAATTTACTGTGACAACCACGTGACATCATTCTGTCAAATCAGTGACTCATGGTACCGATTTGTATGCAAAACGCTACGTAAACTACACTCTCTACGTAAACTGAAACGAATGTGGTAAAGTAAATTTTAGCCTTCAACTCATGGTACGGTTTTTAGTTGCGCTACTGCCCAATAGAGGCGCTGCACAGATTCTCATAGAAATTGTTTAACGTTTACTGTACCGTAAACGTAAAAAAAACTCATGGTAGAGGTACTGATCTTTTCCATTAAAACTATGATTTTTCTAAATTGTAGGTATATTGTTTTAGATATTTTTTGTGAAAAGTGATGTTTTAATTTAAAATTGTCTACTTTTTCTCATAAATCTGACGTCAGAAATAGTTTAATCCCGAGAATGTTTACTTTTTAATAAATAAATGTAAGATTATTTTGGGACTTCGTCGGTAGTTGGTGAAGGTATAACACGCTTGTGTTTGTTCTAAGAATATTTTCGATTGCTAGTGGACCAAATTCGAGTGAAACTTGATCGAGAGTATTCCTAGTGTTTGTGTTTGTCCGTAAGGTTAGTTTTTTTTTTGTTTTTGTCCGGTTTTAACCAAAAATGAGTTCGCAAAAGCCTGCAGAACCGCCTGATCGCGGGCGTCCTCCCATCGAACCATTTGATTTGCCTCCTACCCTCACTATCACACTTCCCCATGACTCCCAAATACTTACGCAGGGCCCAGCTATGGATATTGACAATGCAAACCGCAAAAGGTCCGCTGATTTGTCGCCTACTACTCCTAATGTACCTGCTAAAATAGCGAAAAGTGTAACTGGACGACTGTTGTATACACCCAGAGACAACCCACCGTACATTGTTCATATCTCCCTTAAAGACAATCAGACCTCAGGTACTGAGCTACAACGGGTTAAGTTTGGTATGTTTTTGATGAAAAATAACATTAACAATGTACGCCTTGATGGGGTCAAACGTTTAGGTAGAAACCGCCTGTCTGTTGAGTTTAAGTCACATCAGGATGCAAACAGTTTTCTGATTAATAAGTTACTTGCTGAAAATAATTTTCTTGCCTCCATCCCACAATTCAATATAACACGGATGGGTATAGTAAGAGACATCCCCATTGAATGGCCTGAGGAGGAAATTATTAAAAATATTGTAGTCCCTGAGGGATGCGGTCCAGTCATTAAAGCCAGAAGGATGAACCGCAAGGTGACCTCTTCTGGGGTAGCTGAATGGAAGCCTACACAAACCGTAGTTGTTACCTTCGATGGACAAGTTTTACCCAAACGCGTTTACTGCTTCTACTCGGCTCTTCCAGTGGAGAGATACACCTTCCCAACTATACAATGTTACCTATGCTGTCGGTATGGCCACACCCGTACAGTTTGTAGATCCAAGCCCCGTTGTTTTAAGTGCGGCAATGACCACCCAGGGGATGGTTGTGAAATCACTCCTGAGTTAGGCTTTTGTGTTTCTTGTCAGGGTAACCATTTCGCAAATAACAGTGCTTGTCCAGAATTGGGCCGACAAAAGAGTATCAAAGCTCTGATGGCGGAGAAATCAATATCGTATGCGGAGGCGAGCCAAGTTTTCCCACCTGTCTCTCGTTCATATGCCGATGTCTCAAAATCATCTCCCCGTATCAAAGCTACAATAAGCAAGTCCCAACCTAATCCAATCACTTCACCACAGAAATCCTATCGAAAAACAGTCTTGCTCCCTCCTAAGCCTCGAGCCCCCCTTTCACCTGGATATAATAAACAGACTTATCAAGCCCTAACCCAAAACTACTCATTCTCCCCCTCCCAAAATGGCTGCGCCTTCCCGTCCGAGGATGCTGAGCCAATGACATCAAGACAGGATAGCTCTAAAAACATCTTAGACCTTATTACCAACATGTTAATGACTGCACTTGTTAACCCTAACCACACAATACCTGACCACGTTGCCTCAAAATTGACCACTATTTTAAATTATATCCACAATGTTCCATCCACTAACATTCCTTCAATGGAACGCGAGGAGTATTACTCCCAGGAAACCTGATCTTTCCTTTTTAATTAATAAATACAAACCATCAATCTGCGGCATTGCGGAGACATGGCTTCTGCCTGGAAGTAATTTCAGGTTGCCATGTTTTAGCAGTGTTCGTAATGATAGATCTGATGGATACGGAGGATGTGCTTTGCTCATCAATAGCAAAGTATCATACTCCCAGATTCCTCTACCCTTCGTTGGTGACAACATCAATGTTGTTGCTGTTAAGGCTGAGGATATAAATATTTTTTCATTTTATATTGCGCGCCCAAAACTCGAATATCTCTCGGCAATTAGAAATATGTTATGCAGTGTCAGCGGTCCAATACTTGTTATGGGTGATTTTAATTGTCATCACTATCGTTGGGGATCAGACTTTTGCGATAACTTTGGCATAGGCTTGCTGGATATGTTGGATGACCTCAACCTCTGTGTCATCAACGACGGCAGCGCTACGCGCAGGTCTTCTCCAGGACAGAACAATAGTTGTGTTGACTTGACGTTTTGTTCGTCCAACATGTCTAGCCTCCTCATTTGGCGTCGCTTGGATATGACTTATGGAAGTGATCACTATCCCATCATGATTGAATTCCCTCCCAAAAATATTCCTTCTAAAGTTTCCCCTCCCCTTCTTAAATACCAGTTAGGCTCACCAGATTGGGACTTATATTCCAAAATCCTGGACTTAAGAGTATCCGCACTCCCAAAAATTAACAGCGATAATGCCCAGGAATGTCTTTTGTCCTTTTCATCCATCGTTTCCTCTACAGCAGATGATTGCTTCCCCCTCAAAAAAACCCCATCTGGTAAAGCTCCTTCTCCGCCATGGTGGGATAGTGAATGCACTGACATGATCAGAGCCAGGAAGGAAGCTGAAAAGACTGTTAACCGCAATATGAATCTGGAAAATCTCATCGCCTTCAAACGGATCTTGGCTAAGTCAAGGAAATTGTTTAAACAAAAGAAACGAGATGGTTGGTCAAAATATTGCAGTTCGTTGAGTCCATCTACCCCGGTTGCAATGGTCTGGCGGAAGATCAAACGCTTTCGGAGCAGTTTAGTACCTGCCTCTTCTAGCTGCATATCAGAAGAACTGGGGTACCAGTTTTTTACAAAAGTCGCTCCACCGTATGTTCCAGATAAGGAGGAGATTGGTGTTGGCATAGAGGATGTAGACAACTCCAACGATCCAATGAACATGCCATTTAGTGTGGAAGAACTCAAAACTGTGCTATCTCACGTCAAGGACTCCGCACCTGGGGTGGATGGATTCCCCTACTCCTTTATTTCTAAAGCTGGTCCAAAAACTCAACAATATTACCTTGACTTGGCTAATTTCTGTTTTGTTTCCGGCTACATTCCCACAGACTGGAAGGTTCAGGTTATCATTCCGATATTAAAACCCGGCAAAGATCCTAACGACCACTGCTCATATAGACCTATCGCTCTATCGTCCATACTAATAAAACTGCTAGAACATTTAGTTAAAAACCGTCTAGAGTGGCTGGTAGAGAACAGGAGACTGCTTCCGCCGACTCAATTTGGCTTCAGGAAGGGCTTAGGCACAGCTGACAGTGTAGGTATCCTCACTTCAGCAGTCCGGCTTGCCCTCAGTAAGAATGAGTCGGTGGTTGCTGTCTTTCTGGACATATCGGCCGCGTATGATTCGGTCCTCCTCCCTGTTCTCAGGCAAAAGCTGCATGAGCTGAGAATCCCGGGAAGGATTTCTCGCATCATCGTTAACATCTTTACTAATCGCGTTATTCAATTAAGAATCCCTGGATCAGACTCTGAAAAAAGAACAATCTGGAGAGGTTTACCTCAGGGATCTGTTCTGAGTCCCCCATTGTATAATATTTACACATCCAACCTGCATTCCTCCCTAAATTTTGACTGTAAAATCCTTCAGTATGCTGATGATATTGCGTTACTGGTCACTAGCAACTCCATCCAGGATGCCGCATCATCAATGAATGTCTCCCTCTCCTCACTAAACCAATGGCTTCTTGATCACGGGTTGTCCTTAAGTGCGCCAAAGAGCTCAGCAGTCATTTTTACCCGCAAGCGTTCTATTCCTCAAGTCGATATTTGCATTAACGGACAAAACATCCCAATCCAGGATAAGGCTAGGTTCCTGGGAGTAACATTAGATTCAAGACTGTCAGGTGTTTATCACATTAACAATACGGTCAAAAAATGTGAACGCTCCGTGTCAGTACTCAAGGCTCTGGCCGGGGTGTGGTGGGGAGCTCACCCGTACACCCTTAAACTAGTATATAATGCGCTGACCAGGAGCGTCCTCGATTACTGTTGCTTTCTTCTGGAGCCCTGCAACAAAGAGGCGCTTAAGAAAATAGACAGCATCCAGGCCAAAAGCTTAAGAATTGTTATAGGAGCTATGAAGTCCTCTCCCGTTAATGCACTTCAGGTAGAATGTGCGGAACCACCCTTATACCTAAGAAGACAGTATTTGGCAGATCGCTTCTTATCCAAAGTCTTCCCTCTTTCAACCCATCCCCTACTCCCAATTTTAGAACAAATAGACTTATCCTTCAATGATTCCCCTTACTGGAACAGTAAAACAGTTCCCTTATTGATAAACAGGTACAGAGAGCTTAAACACCTCTCTTCGCCTGTTTATCAATATCCAACTCTCCCAGTCTTCTCCGCCGCATATGAATCGATTCATTTCGAACCAAAAGCCGTTTTGGGACTAGGTATCTCAAAGAATTCCCAGAACGCAAAGGACGATTTTGAGTTAGCTCGTGAGCGCTTTTGGGAGGGATGGAATATATTCTATACAGATGCCTCAAAATTGTCCCCAACAGAATGTACTGGTGTGGCAGTATATTATCAAAATTCTAAAATCGCTTTACTTTTTCAATGCCCACCAGAATCTTCAGTTTTTACAGGCGAATGTATTGGCATTTTGGAAGCCTTACAATATATCAAATCCCATCAAATAACAAGGTCAGTCATTTTTTCCGATTCGCGTAGTAGTATTCAGGCCTTGTTGCAAAATCAACTCCATAGTAAAATTCATAGTCAAATTATTACAGATATTAAGAACTTGTTATTTGATTGTTCCCAAAACGGCCTGGACATCGAAATAGCTTGGATCCCTGGTCACTCAGGAATTGTTGGCAATGAGTGCGCTGATTCGTTAGCAAAGTATGCCACATCGAATCCAGCTGATCGAAAGCACTACGTAGCTCATAACTACGATTTGCGAAATGGGGCCAAACCCAAGTTGTACGAGTCGTGGACTAAATACTGGGCCAACTCCTCAAAAACCAAGGGCGTCTACTACGCAGCCATTCAGCCTGATATTCAGCGCAAACCTTGGTTTTTCAAATGCCCCAAATTGTCTAAGAAAACTGTTTCGACCTTGTGTAGACTTAGACTCGGACATTGTTGTAGCCCAGTATTCTTGAAAAAAATACGTGTTCGGGACAATTCTCTATGTGAGTGCGGTCTTGCGGAAGGTACTTTGGACCATATATTCTTTTCCTGCTCCCTAAATACCAATTCCCTTGACCTCTACCGGAAAATATCCAAAAATAACATCCCTCTTCCAACTAATTTTCATGGCCTGCTATCCCACTTCTCCCCCAAAATTATCCATATCCTTGCAACCTTTCTAAATGAAAATGATTTAAAATTTTAATTGGTGCGTGATTTTTTATATTTTTGTTTATCATGTATTTTATATACTTCTGTACATACTGTAGATTAGAAAATTGTAGATTAGAATATTAATACATACTAACACATGTGTCTGTCCTCGCAGCTACTAACAAACTACCTTGAAGTCCGACGGCTCAACTCGCTACGTAGCCGTCGCCACATGACACTGGCAGAGTAGTCAAGCAACTCATTGCCAAAGAAGGAAAAAAAAAAAAAAAAAAAAAAAAAAGATTATTTTGATTTTCGTTAATATTGGCTATTTTATTAGGTATCTATACTTTCACTGTGATTCTGAAACATAGAGCGATTTGTTTCAACGAGTTTGGCAATGTTTTAATAGACGACACTGCGACGGATCGTCGGGGGCGAGTTGCCGCGCGTTAGATACCTACAAAACCTACAATAGCCGCGACAGCTAGCCGTCGCGTCCGACTGTCCATTGTAGTGCCGGCTCTAATTTTATGTTTTAAAATGTTTTCTTTCTTTATTCAGATAAAATTAAATGCTTTTGAAATGGCACAAAGAAGTAAATTTTTAGAGAGCTTGAAAAAGAATATACTCGTAATTACTCAGAAAGAAATAAATGATCCGCCTATTGCTGATTCTGAAGTGGAATCGATGGACATACTTCATGAAAATAACTCACAATATGTAATAAGTCAAAACTTAGGTATGTTTTATATTACTATTTTATTTTATAAAATCAAATTACCTATTATTAGATTTATTTTATTTAGGTATTTATTTCACTATAATATTTTTCTTTGACAGGTTTACAGGACGATTTACATGAAACGACTAAAAATCCTCAGGAAGGTTCACAGGAATCGAACGAAAATCCCCAGGAGGCTATGCAGGAAACGAATGGAAATTCTGATTTACAACAACAACGTATTGTACAAGAAATTAACGCTTCAGAGGAGCAAGTACTTCAGAAAATTGGTAAGATGGTCTCAACATTTTTTTTAGTTTTTGTAGGAGAAATAACTGTCTAAGTACTAGGTATTTATAACACTTTCATATTTTTCTTTGACACGTTTACAGGACAATTTACAGGAAACGACCGAAAATCCCCAGAAAGGTTTACAGGAATCGAACGAAAATCCCCAGGAAGGTTTACAGGAAACGAATGGAAATTCAGATTTACAACAACAATGTATTGTACAAGAAATTAACGCTTCAGCAGAGGAGCAACCACAGCAGGAAATTGGTAAGATATCCATCAATATTTTTTAGAGAGGAGGACTAACTTAGGAGAACTAACTGTATCTAAGTCAGATATTTTATTTTAGATTCATCAAATAGCAGTGACTCTGATTCCACAAGTTCTTCATCCATCTCGTCTTCCTCTGGAAAAGATTTTTCTACTGATGACAGCGTAGCTGATCCCAATTTCAATATTAGCAATGATTTAATTTTATCACAAAGTAGTTCTGATTCTGAGTCAACTCAAGATGAAAATCCATCGGTTCAATTAATCCATCCGGATGAATCACAGACAGAGCTAGTTTCATCGAAAAAGAAAACACGTAAACGTCTAGCTAACCCAACAGAATGGAAAACAAATATTATAACGATTATATAATTAAAACGATTGAGGCATGCAGGTAAAACCCAAGTAACACAATCGTGTCTAGAAACGTACTACTAGATAGCTTATAGAATTTAATTGAATTGTCTATCATAAGAGTAAAATATCTACAAGCAATCTTCTAGAACGCTTATAGACAGAGTTTAGTAAAAGTGGGCACATTCTTGTACCCTCTCTTAAGAACGAGTTAAGAAAACATGACTAGATATAGTTAAGATCAAATTGACTTAAGAGATGTTTCTAGTGTCTCTCTAAACCGTTTATACACCACAAGTTTTTCTAGTAGCGTACTAGTAGATAGTTTATAGATAGAGTTAAGACCTTTATAGGAATCACTGATCATCAAGTTTTAAAACCAAATGATCTTAAGACTAACAACTTTAAGTAACATTTGACTAGTGATAGACAACGACGCATAATGGCGTAGAACTTACAAGAGTTATTTTACTTAATATATTTTGCATCATGGCGTAACAAATTATTACTTTTTATTAACTTGTGTTTTAATAATGGGTAAACAAGCAAATCAAAATGCGATTGAAGGCTGAAGTTTGTAGTATGGCTCTAGAATAATTTCACTTACTACATACTAAACTATCTAGTGATAGAATAAACAGATTTATGAGTGGTTTAAGATTATCTAGTAACTGTCACTCTGTATTCCTTTTTATCTTGTCACAGTATTTCTAGACGTTCTTCAGTGTATAGGTAATTTCATGTGTTGTGAACGGAAGACCATTTTATGCAGTAACAAACCAATATTATTAATCAATTTCATTTCATTTATTTTTATTCATAAAACAATTTACTATTGTGTTTGAATGTGTTACAAAAAAAAAGTTAACAATACACAAACCACATTACCTACTGTCTCAGAATTGTTAATCTAAAACTCATTACAATATTAAAACATTTCATACAAGAATAAAATCTTATCAACAATTCAAATAAAAATAAAAATGTCGTTCCAAATAATAATCAAAAGTCAACAATTATAATATTATACCAGTTCACATAAAATCAATTGAGAATACATGTCCCGACTGTAAAATAATAAATTAACAACAATATCAAATAATGAAATAACAATAAATCATTTAAAAATAAGAAGATTTATAGGTAAGTAACCAAAAACCAAAATTCAACCATTGTCAAGATCATTTTCATAAAATTATTCGAAATATTCATGTCATAGCAAAACATAATAAGGTTATACCATTACCACCATTACACAAATGTTTGAGTCATGAATTCTTCCACGGAGTAGAAACATTTATCCAGTAAGAAGTCTTTTAATTTATTTTTAAATAAGGTGGTTCTATAAACAAGTTGTTTTATGTCCCTAGGCAGGCAATTAAATAATTTTACCGCTTGATACTGTACACAATGTGTTACAACATTTACCTTGGTGTTCACTTTATGCTTCAAAAATTGGTTCCTTGTGCTTTCCCTTTTAAGTCTTTCGTCCTGCGTTTCATAATCAGTTATGTGCTTTGCTAGGTTAGTCAATACGGTGAGAATATAAAGGCTAGGTACAGTAAGTATTGATAGAGTTTGAAAGTATTCCCGACAGGACTCGATTTGGGGAATACGAACCATTGTTCTGATTGCCCTTTTTTGTAGCACAAATGCTCTACTAGAATTATACTTGTAGCTATTTCCCCATTGTTGAATATTATATCTCAATCTTGACTCTACCAATGCATAGTAAACAGATTTTAAGATTTCTATGCTAAGTTCTTCACGTAGGCTCCTTAGGGCATAGCATGCTGATGATATAGAACCGTCTATGGCTTTAAGTTCATTTTTCCAGCTTAATAATGAATCAATATAAACTCCTAAAAAATTTCGTCTATTTTCTTGAATAACTTGGAAACTATTTATTTTAAAATTACAAAGAATATATATTTAAGATTGTCTCAACAAGACCTTTCATTTGATATGTCACACGATGCAGTTTTCAATTATTTTTTTTAATTTTCCCCTTCCCCCCCAAAAATTATCTCCCATATACAGATATGGACTTCTTATAGGTTATCCTATAATCTATAAGTAGAAAACTAATTCCAGTATTTTTTTCAAAATTTTAGGTTCAGTAGTTTCGGAGATAAAGGGGGGGGAATGGTCAAGCTTCGTCTATTTTTTTTGAATAACTTGGAAACCATTTATTTTAAAATTACAAAAAAAATACAATTAAGTTTGTCTCAACAATACCTTTCATTTGATATGTCACACGATGCAGTTTTCAAATATTTTTTTTTAGTTTTCTCCTTCCCCCCCCCAAAAATTACCTCCCATATACAGATATGGACTTCTTATAGGTTATCCTATAATCTATAAGTAGAAAACTAATTCCTGTATTTTTTTCAAAATTTTAGGTTCAGTAGTTCCGGAGATAAGGGGGGGGGAATGGTCAAGCTTCGTCTATTTTTTTTGAATAACTTTTTTTTTTTTTTTTTTTTTTTTTTTTTTTAGGGTGGCAAAATCATCAAATGAGTCCTCCCGCCCTGGGTGGGGCAGAAGGGACTGTCAGACTCTTACTGACTAAAATCCACCCGTGTTCCTTCGGATGCCCTTTACGTTCCGGGGCCACGGTATCCTGGATTAAGAAAAAATCCGCGACCCCGGCAGGCATTTGGCCCCATAAGGGGCCCCGTCGGTGACGCGTGAAACACGACACGCCACCGACCCGGGCTTGGTCCTTGGTCGGACGGCGAGCTCACCCATTACTCACCGTCCGCAAGCCCGCTCCGCTGCTGTGCCCTCTGCTAATCAGAGGGACACGCATTGGAGCTTCCACCCGACAGGTTATTCGCATACGGGCAAAGAAACCCCCTTAGGCACACAGTGCCTAAGGAAGAGTCTTTGCCCGCATCCCAGGGCGCACCGGCCCGAAAAACTGGTCTTCCCCCCGGACGTATCCGAGAGGGAACTCCAGTCCACGGGCGCACGTGGAGGTTACCTGTCTTAGCACCCCTTTTTTTTTTTGAATAACTTGGAAACCATTTATTTTAAAATTACAAAAAAAATACAATTAAGTTTGTCTCAACAATACCTATCATTTGATATGTCACACGATGCAGTTTTCAAATATTTTTTTTTAATTTTCCCCTTCTCCCCCCCAAAAATTACCTCCCATATACAGATATGGACTTCTTATAGGTTATCCTATAATCTATAAGTAGAAAACTAATTTCTGTATTTTTTTCAAAATTTTAGGTTCAGTAGTTTCGGAGATAAGGGGGGGGGGAATGGTCAAATTTCGTCTATTTTCTTGAATAACTTGGAAACTATTTATTTAAAATTACAATAAAAATATATTTAAGATTGTCTCAACAAGACCTTTCATTTGGTATGTAACACGATGCAGTTTTCAAATATTTTTTTTTAATTTTCCCCTTCCCCCCCAAAAATTACCTCCTATATACAGATATGGACTTCTCATAGATTTTACTATAATCTATAAGTAGAAAACTAATTTCTGTATTTTTTCCGAAATTTTAGCTTCAGTAGTTTCGGAGATAAGGGGCGAGGGGGAATGGTCAAATTTCGTCTATTTTCTTGAATAACTTGGAAAATATTTATTTTAAAATTATAAAAAAAAAAAAAAAAAAAAAAAAAAAAAAAAAAAAAAAAAAAAAAAAAAAAAAAAAAAAAAAATATATTTAAGATTGTCTCAACAAGACATTTCATTTGATATGTCACACGATGCAGTTTTCAAAACTTTTTTTTTTTTTCATTTTCCCCTTCCCCCCCAAAAATTACCTCCCACATACAGATTTCATCCATTCACGTCACACCTCTGTGCTTGGGTCACAGGAATTGATATGTGTACCAAATTTCAACCCAATCGGTTTAGTAGATTCGGAGATAATTGACTGTAAGCGACAGACAGACGGACACACGAGTGATCCTATAAGGGTTCCGTTTTTGTATTCGGACGTACGGAACCCTAAAATTTTACTGAGTCAACAATATCTATTTTCTCTCCATTTAACTTTACATCTAGATTATCACTACAGCGTGATGTAGACTTAAACAGTACAATATTTGTTTTTTTAGTATTAATTATTAACTTATTTGCTGTAAACCATTTTTGAAACGACTCAAGAGCCGTGTTTATAGTACTGCTTAAAGCCTCTGCCGTACTTTCACTAATAACAGCATTGGTGTCGTCTGCAAATGCTATAAGTTTAAAATCTACATTAAGTTTTGTTGCTAGGTTAAGTAAATCATTTGTAAACATTGAAAATAGGGTTGGACCCAATATAGTACCATGTGGGATACCTGTCAAAACCCTTCGTAACTTTGAATGATAGACTTCTTCAACGTTATTCTGATTCATGTCTTTTACCTCCACATACATATTTCTGTTAATTAAATACGAACGAAAAAGTTCCAGAACCTGTCCTCTTACACCGTAATGTTCCATTTTGGCGAGCAACAATGTGTGATTTACGGTGTCGAATGCAGAACTCAAATCTAAGAAAATTCCAGCTACCTTCAATTTTTTATTTAACTTCTCAACTACGTCGTAAACTAAAGTGCAAATAGCTTCTGCAGTTCCAACACCTTTCTGATAACCAAATTGTCTTTTATTTATAACTTTATTAACATTGAGATGAGTGACTAAACGAATTTTAATTAATTTTTCTAAGATTTTTGAGAGTGTTGGTAAAACCGAGATAGGACGATAATTTTTAGTATCCGTCTGGGAACCTTTTTTGTGTAAGGGAATAACTTTCGCTATCTTAAACTGTTCCGGAAAAATACCGTCCTCGAAACACTTATTGAAAAAGTCTGAAAAAGGTTGCGCAAGAACATTAATATGATGCTTTAAAACACTAATAGGCAAATCATCATATCCGCTTGAAGCTTTATTAGGCATTGACCCCACAATCTTTATTATTTCCTCGGGAGTAACGGTACTTAAACACATGTCACTATGTACCCTATCAGTAGAGTCTGTTAAATATAAAAGTGAACTATATTCTTCGGCATTCTCCAAAGAGCAGTCATAATAATAAAATTGTTCAGCGAATAAATTTGCAACTTCCCTGGGGTCATCAATAATTTTATCATTTAGTTTCACTAATAGTTTCTTAAAATTAATTTGTTTGTTTTTATTTCTATGTCGATTTACTACTCGCCAGATTTCCTTGCTTTTATTTTTAGCTTTCTGTATTTGTACCCTCACAGCATGACTTTTAGCCACTTTAACAACTTTCCTAAATAGCCTCAGATAATTTGTTTTATAGGTGTTTATGGTGTTATGACCACTCCCATTATTTACACACAAAAATCTTTTCATTTTACTAGACACCCTTATACCCTTTGTAATCCATTTTGTAACATTACTTTTATCTTTTAAAAGTACATTCTTTTTTTGCTTTCTATAGCTACTCTGAAAGGCATCATGAAATTTGTGTAAAAACGTATTGATTCCCATTGAAGACCAGTCGATACTCAATATTTTTTTATTGAATATCTCGTGGTTATTTTTTATGAACTTCCGTTTTTTGATAATAATATTTTGGTTATTGTTAAGCTTTTTTTCTATTGCCATCTGAAGCGTCAATTTACAAAAAAGTCCTGCATGACCATCAGCCAAGCCATTGTGATCTATAGAAACTTCCTGAATGTATGTGCTATCTAAGTTAGTGATAAAATTATCCAAACATGAGGATGACTGATTTCGGGTGAAAGTATACGTATGAATAAGCGTTCTGAAATTATAACATCGTAATCTTTTACGATGTTATAATTCTAAAACTCTGTGCACTTTTTATTTTCACAGAGGAGGTCGATGTTAAAATCACCACATATAATACATTTTTTGTTAAAAAAGTATTCTAACAAAGATTCTAATTTTTCCATAAATATTTTTAAGTTCTTTTCATCGGGGCTCCGATAACAACAGCATATATATAACCCAGTATCAATGTCCTTAGTGCAACATATCTCAAATGATTCCGATTTATATAATATATTTATTTGCGGACAATCCAATACTTGTCTACTTCTTTGCCCTAAGATAAGACTACCACCTCTTTTTTTGTTTACCCTGCTATTGCATGAAATCAAGTTGTAGTCAGTCAGTGCAAATAAAGGAGCATTTATTTTGTTCAGAAAATGTTCAGTAACACAGATGAAGTCCAGTTTAGGTACCATTTTTTCTACATAAAGTTCTAGTTCGTCTTTTTTATTGCTAATTCCACACAAATTTTGATGAAAGATAGTTAAATTGACAATACTATTAGTTATCTTGTTTTTTTGATGAAGTTGATCGAAAAAAACGATCATTTGTAGTTTTAACTTTATTAGAAAGATTATTGTCCTTTGGAGTCTCACAATTTGTACATATTTCCTGAGTGTGGGAAGTGAAATTTACTGGCTTTTTCATAAGAAATGCTTGTGTGTATTTCAAATAGTCAATTTCAATATTTAATTTAGAGCTAAGTTCATTTAAATAAGTGCGATTGTCTTGTTTCACAAAATAATATCGCCTATAATAAGAGAATTCACTTAAGTTAATGTATGTACAGTTAGAAAAGTTTTGCGTCAACAGTTGTAAGCTTTGGTTCAACATATTTTTATTTAAGTAATGGTTACTTTGTACACCTAGTAAATAGACTTGCTGGCAGATTCTGAAGTTATTAAGTGCTATACATACTTCCTTCAGTAGATGAGATGGATTTGAATCATTTGTGCCTATCGAAAGTATAACAATATCTTGCTTAGTCAGCGTGTTATCTAAGTCTGAACTTTTAGATAATATTTCGGAGCACGTTGCACCAGGTTTAACCAGAGCTGAGACTGTATAGCAATCGTTCCACCCGGCGATCCTTCTATTTATCATCACCTTTGAAAGTCCACGTACTTGTTCGTCGCCTAAAATTATGATTCTAGGTCTCTCAAATGACCGTCCCTCATTTGTTTCATTCCGCAATAGTTGTTGTTTATTGGAGCTTCTCAATAAATTACTAGTATTCTGGTAGTTCTTGTGTTCTCGTGGTGTTTTTAATAATTTTAATGTGCCTTCGCTGGTTTTGTAATCCTTGAGTGCAGCGTCACTGTCTTCTTCCTCGAAATCAAGTGTTTTTCTACATTTCTTTTTGTACGACTTCCTACGGGCTGGGTTAGTACTATGAGGAGTGCTTGTACAAATCGTTTTTAAATACGCGATTTGTTTTTGTTGCTCTTGTGTAGTTTTGGTAAGTGAGCTATTCTCGAGGAGTAGTTCGTCAATTTGTTTGTGAGCGCTATTTAGTTGTTCTGCCAGCGATTTAACTTGTTCTCTTAATTTTTTGGTACAGTCATCTTCGTAGTTAGTATTTTGTTCGGGTACACTGTCGGCTATTGACTTCTCAGAGGACGACGGGCTGGTTAAACATTGCCTGCCACGTGAAGTTGTTGATATTTTGTTTTTCTGACGAATTGTAATGTTATTTCTATTATCAGAATGCATTATCAGAATGCATTACAATTAAAATATTTCTATATATATATATATTTAAATAAAGAAAATGTGACAATCGCCGCGGGCGCGGCGGCGGTTCCATAGTGTTTTCTAGGTAATGGGTCCATACAAGTGGATTAATCATGGAGTATTCGTATTTAATTTGTTATAAGCATATTCGCAGATTTTTATACAAAGCCCGTAATTTCACCGAGTAATAGATGAGTAACGCACGTTTCGAGATTTTGGTTATCCTGCATCTGCGCGGCCGCTTCACTCGGTCTCAGTTTCAACGTGTTGTGTTCTACCTCATCACTCGTAGATCGGTATATTAGAAACGGACAGACCGTTCGCTCGTCGTCACTCGAAATACATAGTGTTGCATTGATACCTAAATAGTCAACAAAGGTGCTCGAGCTGCTGCATGACCTTTTTCTATTCTATTGGATCTTCTTTCGTAAAAAAAATTCCCACGTTTTGGAGGAAGTTACTAGGAAGTTTCGATTCTTCTTCGATCGACTCTTCTTCAATTTTCTTTCTTTTTAAATAGTTGCGGATTTTTCGACGAAAGTCGAAATTCTTTCACGGGAACACCCAAATACTCCGAAATATTTTATTTCAAATTTCGATATTCCGATTTTCGAAATTCCAAATATCATAATACCTAAAAATTACAATATCTATTATTAAGAATCACGGCGGAGCAGGGGGTGCTAAGAATCTCCGGAAGAGATCCGGCTACCCACCCCCACGACGACTGGCCCTGGTAACACACAACATACGCACAATGAGGACTGACGAAAAGATCTGCGAGCTGGAAGAGGAGCTGAGCAAGTTACACTGGGACATTATAGGGTTATGCGAAGTCCGTAGAGAGGGGGAGGACACCGTAACCCTGAAGTCTGGTAACTTGCTCTACTACCGGGAGGGCGACCAACAGTCCCAAGGTGGTGTCGGGTTTCTCGTTCACAAGTCCCTCGTAAACAACATAATAACCATCGACAGTGTGTCGAGCAGGGTGGTATACCTAATACTCAGAATATCCAAAAGATATTCGCTGAAGGTCATTCAGGTATACGCACCGACCTCGTCACACTCCGATGATGAAGTGGAGACTATGTATGAGGACGTAAGTAGGGCCATACATCGTTCCAAAACCCACTTCACTGTTGTTATGGGGGACTTTAACGCAAAGTTGGGCAAGAAAAGCGGTGATGAGTTGAGAGTGGGGCAATTTGGGTATGGGCAACGGAACCCTAGGGGACAGAGGCTGGCCGACTTTCTGGAGAAAGAGGAACTCTTCATGATGAACTCTTTCTTCCAGAAGCCGCCTCACAGGAAATGGACCTGGTTGAGTCCCGATGGTTTCACGAGAAACGAGATAGACTCCTTCATGACCGACAAGAAACGGATATTCAGTGATGTCTCTGTGATCAACAGGGTAAAAACCGGTAGTGATCACCGAATCGTAAGAGGCTCTCTGAATATCAATGTTAAACTTGAGAGGTCCAGCCTGATGAAGTCTACGCTCCGACCTACTCGGTCCCATATTCAAAACCCCGAAAGCTTTCAACTCGAACTCTCTAATCGCTTTGCTTGCCTTGAGAACTTAGTTTCAGTGGACGAGATCAACGACGGGCTAGTGGAAACTGTCCGCACGGTAGGGTCTAAGTTTTTAAGACCCTGCCGTAAAGATAGACCTCAGAAATTGACCGAGCAAACTTTAAACCTCATGGCTGAACGACGCTTGCTACAGTTGCAGTCTTCCGATGACGCGAAGTCATATAGGCAGCTCAATAGACGTATATCTAAGTCCTTGCGACACGATCTGCGTCTCTTTAATACGAATCGTGTTAAAGAGACCATACAGCGAAACCAAGGCTCCAAAGTGTTCGCAAAGGACAAGTCTATTGGGCAAAGCCAGATGACAAAGCTGAAACGGGAGGATGGCAGCATAGCGTCGACCAAAGCAGAGGTTTTAGGCGAGATCGAGAGGTTTCTATGGACAGTTATACACTTCGGTCGCAAAGCCCGTTGACAGCTTGGTAGGAGATCCAAGAGCCAAGCTATCCCGACATTATACCGAAGATATCCCGGACATCAGTCTGTACGAGATTAGGATGGCCCTGAAGCAGCTTAAGAACAACAAGGCGCCGGGCGAGGACGGAATCACTTCAGAGCTTCTGAGAGCGGGTGGAACACCGGTACTTAAAGTCCTCCAGAAACTCTTTAATTCCGTCCTGTCCGAGGGCAAAACGCCTCAAACGTGGAGCAGGGGTGAGGTGGTGTTGTTCTTCAAAAAAGGTGATAACAGCCTATTGAAGAACTACAGACCCATCACGCTTCTGAGTCATGTTTATAAGCTGTTTTCAAGGGTTATCACGAACCGTCTCGAACACAGACTTGATGACTTCCAGCCTCCCGAACAAGCCGGTTTCCGAAGAGGCTATAGTACCATAGACCACATCCATACGCTGCGGCAAGTTATACAGAAGACCGAAGAGTATAACTTGCCATTATGCTTAGCGTTTGTGGACTATGAGAAAGCCTTCGATTCGGTGGAAACATGGGCGGTACTTGAGTCACTCCAGCGATGCCGTATTGACTATCGGTACATCGAGGTGTTGAAGTGTTTGTATAATAACGCCACCATGTCGGTCCGAGTACAGGAGCAGAGCACGAAGGCGATTCCATTGAGAAGAGGCGTAAGACAGGGGGACGTTATCTCCCCGAAACTGTTTACTGCCGCAATGGAAGACGCCTTCAAACTCCTGGAATGGCAAGGACTTGGCATCAACATCAACGGCGAATACATCACTCACCTTCGGTTTGCCGACGACATCGTAGTCATGGCAAAGTCGATGGAGGAACTCAGCATGATGCTCGATGGCCTCGACCGAGTTTCACAACGGGTGGGCTTGAAAATGAACATGGACAAGACGAAAATTATGTCAAATGCCAATGTTGTGCCCACCCCAGTCTCTGTTGGAAACTCTGTACTCGAAGTTGTTGACTCATATATCTATTTAGGACAAGTAGTCCAATTAGGTAGGTCCAACTTCGAGAAAGAGGTCAACCGCCGAATCCAACTCGGTTGGGCAGCGTTCGGGAAGCTACGCAATGTCTTCACGTCCGACATACCTCAGTGCCTCAAGACGAAAGTCTTCAACCAATGTGTGTTACCAGTGATGACTTATGGCACCGAAACGTGGTCTTTCACTATCGGCCTCATCTCAAAGCTCAAAGTCGCTCAACGAACTATCTGATCGAATCCGATATGAGGAGATCCGTAGACGAACTAAAGTCACCGATATAGCCCACCGGATTAGCAAGCTGAAGTGGCAATGGGCAGGCCATATTGCTCGCAGAGCAGATGGCCGATGGGGTCGAAAAGTGCTAGAGTGGAGACCGCGGACCAGCAAGCGCAGCGTAGGACGTCCACCAACGAGGTGGACAGACGACCTTATAAAGGTCGCCGGAAGACGTTGGATGCAGGTCGCTTCCAACCGGTATATGTGGAGATCTAAAGGGGAGGCCTATGTTCAGCAGTGGACGTCCTATGGCTGAGATGATGATGATGATGAAGAATCACGAATTTATTTAAAGTATTTAAACGATATCCGATTTCTTCGTTTTCCGATTTTCACATATTCGAGAAATATGTATAATGCTCGATGAGTTCTCATTCCGAAAAACGAAATTCCGATTTTTAATATTCCGAATGAACTTATTTTTACTACCAAGGTAGAACGACGCGATCTACCTTGGTAGGTGGTAGTCAACAAATTGACCAAGGATGCAAGAGCGAGCGAAGTGAGCTCGGGACTTGGGGCACCCCAACGCGGACAGGTTAAGTTTGAAGGGGATGGCTTCTTTGTGGTAGTCAACAAATTAAATTAAAACATTAAATTTTCGTAATTCTTATTAATCGGAACTTTAATAATCGGAATTTAAATAATCGGAATTCGTGTTTTTGATGTTTCGGAAAATTCTTAAGTCGGAAATTTTTGATATTCGGTCTATTGAAACTCGGTATTTTGAAAATAATAATTATAAACGTTTGGAATATTGAAATTTCGGAATTATGAAAATAGGAACAATGATCAATCGGAGTTGTTATATTAGGAATTTTGAATTATTCGGAATTATGAAAATCGGTATTTTGAAATTCGTATTTATGAATTTCGGAGCAAAGTTTTTCGTATTATCGGTAGTGTACCCTTTTTTCACCTTCTCCATTGCATAAACTCATCCAATTTAAATTTTTAGTACTAATACACTTAACTAAGCCACTTTTAAGAAAAAAAACACTAAAAAAACACGACTTCTCTATCAGCTTTCTAGACAAACTGAAAAATATCTATTAAAGTATTTTATCTAGACTGAAGTCTCTGTAGAAAAAAAGATAAGAGTACCATTAGCTAAAATAGAATATTTGTAGTTTTGTCTTAAAATAAATATCATCTTATCTATAAAATTACTACAAATTAGGTACCTTTAGGCTTTTTTAACTATTTGTAGAGCATTTTATCTTAAAACATTCGATATACCTATAGACGTACTTAAAATAAGTGTTCTATAGAACAAATGCACTTAAAATAATCCAGCTTTAGATAAAAAAAACTCTATAAGATTAAATGTTCTATATTAAACCCATCTTTCGAAAGCCCATATCTAAAGATTAACCTTGAATAGACAGTCTATAGACAGATTGGTTTTAAAACTTCAAGACTGTGTTACTTGGGAAGCTATCCTACTAATAAAAAACTTTTTCAAAAAAAAATGTAACCGACTTCCCACAAAAAAGTTCAAAATAACCTACAAAAAAACTTTACTTTCGAAAGTCGGTGACTTTCTTTTTTATTTCATTGACTTTTTGTCACCGACTTTCGAAAGAAAAGTTTTTTTGTAGCTTATTTTGAACTTTTTTGTGGGAAGTCGGTTACATTTTTTTTGAAAAAGTTTTTTATTTTATCCTTTTTATTAGGGTTCCGTAGCCAAATGGCAAAAACGGAACCCTTATAGATTCGTCATGTCTGTCTGTCTGTCCGTCCGTATGTCACAGCCACTTTTTGTCGAAAGTATAAGAGATATCCTGTTGAAACTTGGTAGGTAGATGTTCTATGTGAACCGCATTAGGATTTTCACACAAAAATAAAAAGGGTGGGGGTGCCCCTCGTACTTAGAATTGAAACTCAAAATTTTTTTTCACCAAACCCATACGTGTGAGGTATCTATGGATAGGTCTTTAAAAATGATATTGAGGTTACTAAGATCATTTTTTTTCTAAGCTGAACAGTTTGCGCGAGAGACACTTCCAAAATGGTAAAATGTGTGTCCCCCCCCCTGTAACTTCTGTAATAAGAGAATGATAAAACTAAAAAAAATATTTAATGTAGACCTCAACAAAAACTTCCAACGAAAATTGGTTTGGATGAAATACAGTTAGCAGTTTTTGAGATATAGTACTATTTTCAAAAACCGCAAATATAACTTTGCCACTCATACAAACACTATGAAAAACAAAGTTATTTTTATTGTTTGTGTAGGTATATTACTTACTAATCTCTATTCTTGCTACTACGGAACCCTTCATGGGCGAGTCCAACTCGCACTTGGCCGGTTTTTTTAGTTTCAATATTCAACCCAAATTATTGTCAAATACATAATTTTCTTACATGTAGGTACACTAAAATATTGTTATCCGTAGCACCGGTAATAACATCGTCCATGTATGTACTCTTACACAATGAGCTAAAAATTAAAACTACAGCACCAAACTAAATGAAAATTTTATGGGACCAAATGGCAGATATACTGTATCGAACAAAAAAAATCTTCGAAATCGGACCAGAAACCTCGGAGTAATCGGTGTAGACAATGTTGAAAACTTTTTAGGTTTTTGTTGATTTTTCAAAAAGTGCTAGTCCGATTTCGATAAAATTTTAATGGGACCATTCGGGAAGTATACCCTTTCCAACAAAAAAAGAATTTTTCAAATCGGTTGGTAAACGAGGGAGTTATGCCCGAACAAACATAAAAAAAAATATATATAAACATCCGAATTGAGAACTTCCTCCTTTTGGAAGTCGGTTAAAAATAAAGTTGTAAGCGAAAAATCTGTGAAGCCTCCTTGCGGAGAGAAATGCAGGCAGAAATGTTCTACTCTCATTTTGGAGGAACAAAGGCAAAAAAAAATTGATGCATATTATGCTTTACTAGATACACTACATAAACGTCATTTTATTGCAAGTTGCATTGAAGAGATTAAGCCTAAATACGTCTACAAATCTAGCAATAGGAGACGCAAAAATAATTTAAATTTTTTCTTGAATGATGGCATAAATCAAAAAATTCGTGTCTATCAAAAGTTTTTCATAAATACACTTGATATTTCCTTATCAATAATTAGAACAGTGCGAGATAAGCTGTTTGAAGAAGACAACCCGGTGCCGATGCTCGATGACCGAAGAGGCAAACACGAACATCATCATCGGGTTGAGGAGTCATTAAAAGACAGCGATAGAGGATTCATTAGAAACATATCAAAAATAGAAAGTCACTACGTTCGCGCTAATACTAGTCGAGAGTATATAGATGGAGGCAGAAAGAAGAAGGGTCATCTGTGACCCAGGCTCGGCGCAAATGAAATATATCTCAGTTTCTTCGTTATTTTATGTACATCAAATAACAGGTTTCTTTTTTTTCAATTTCAGTGGCTAAGTTAGTTAAATTGCTAAAATAAGCATTTAGGAAAAATGTTAAAGTTTCTAGCTGTTCCCCGCGGTTTCAGTCGCTACTCGGCTTCTATAAGTCGTAGCGTAATGTTATATAGCTTAAAGTCTTCCTCAATAAATGGACTATCCAACATAAAAAGATTTTTTCAATTTGAAGCAGTACTGTCTGAGATAAGCGCCTTCAACCAAACCAACAATCAAGCGAACACTTCTGCTCCTTGAAATAAATCCTGTGTCATGGGTGCGTACCAAAACATTTAAAGTCACATACCTAACCGGCAAAGCTGGTCGCATGCCAGAGGGCCATGGCTATCCGAATGATCCGAGGATACCGCACGATCCCCGGCGAATCGGCCAACCTTCTTGCCGGATCGCTGCCCTGGGATCTGGAGGCGACTGCCCTCCAGCGCGTCTATGAGTGGCGCGTGGAGGCGCAGCGTCGGGGTGTATCCCCGATGCCTCGAGAAGTCGAGGCGCGGCGGGAAGAGCTCCGGCGCGATCTCAGGGCAGTTTGGAGAGAACGACTGTCGCAACCGAGGTACGGGCACGCCGCAATCGCGGCTGTAAGACCCCTCTTTGAGGAGTGGCTGGATAGGTCCCACGGCGTCCTCACCTACCGCATGACGCAGGTCCTCACCGGGCATGGATGCTTCGGGAGGTACCTGTGTCGGATAAAGAAGGAGGAAACGCCCGGGTATCACCACTGCGAGGACCGCCCGGAGGACACGGTGGAGCATACGGTGCAGGACTGCCCCGCTTGGGCAGAGCACCGCCGTGTCCTCTCGACGGCGATAGGCGGAGACCTCTTGCGCCCGGCATTGGTCGAGGCCATGCTGCGGGGCGAGACGGAGTGGGAAGCGGTCGCCTCCTTCTGCGAAGCAGTCATGCTCGCGAAGGAGGAGGCGGGCCGCGCGAGGGAGAGGACAGCGTCCTCCCTCAGCCGCAGTGGTAGACGCCCACGGCGACGGATGTCGCGGGACGATCTCCGGCCACCGTAGGCGCGGGCATGCGGGCGGCGAGTAAAGGGCAACTCGCTGTCTGACCATGGACCATGCCCGGGTCGACGGCGTGTTGTGTTCCACGCGCGCCTCAAAGAGCGTCAGCACAATGACGGGGCCCCCCTTTAGAGGGCCACAGCCTTGCCGGGGTCGCGGGACATACGTATACCGCGACTCCGGTACGCACAAGGGCTACCGAAGGACACCGTGGATTTTAGTCAGTACAAGTCTGACAGTCCCTCCCGCCCTGCCCGGGGCTGGGAGGACTCATTTGATGATTTTACCACGAAAAAAAAAAAAAGTCACATACCTAAACAAGCATCCATACCTGGAACAACTATTTATAGATCATACAAATATTTTTTTCCCGGCAACCAGCCTATAATGGACTGCTGGGACACATGCCTCCTCTCTGTGGGTGAGAATAGGCTGTACTCCATAACGCAGGCCCATAACGTTGGTAGAAAAAGGAATTAAAAAAAAAAAACAATAATATGCAGGAATTATGAATCATGTTGGATGCATTCGACGATTAAAAAAAAAATTCTTATTTTGAATTGCATTTTGCCTCGCTTATTTGATTTGAGATTTAGGCGTCATAGGATTATTATTGATTTTACGACGATTTGGTTTATTTAATATATTTTTAATTGTTACAATGGCAGACAATAATTGTGTTATGTGTGACCGTACATTACGTCGACGCCGGCGTCATGTGCTTACTGCCCGCTTATTGGAAACCAGACGGGGTTTTGTGGAACAAATGTTGCACATCATTGATGGAGAGGTGTGTATCTACTTTTAGTTATCTTTGTGTTCTTTCTTATATAGTATTTTTTATATATTAATACGAGTAAGTACCAATTCGAATATTTTTAGCTACTTCCACCCCGTATAATGAATGAGAATATTTTCCCGCCGTAAAAACTACTTACCGCGGGAAAATATCTGCCTTTGTCAAGCTCCTCTCCAGCCATATCATCATTCTAATAATGGTAGCTCCGTTTCGTCGTGATAGAAGGACAAACAAATAGACAAACCCATTTTCCTATTTTTAATATGGGCGGTCTATAGAGCGTTTTAAGGATTCTGACACTTGGGGCTGTCGGGTCGTTGACTTTATAACACACAAAGGAGACTTCCTACGAATATTATAAATACGAAATTGTGTATGTAGTCTATGTATTTTTCGTATACGTATAGAAACGGCTAGACTGATTTTGATGAATTTTGGTACAGAGATAGAGATGTGAGCCAAGAGAAGGTTAAAGGCTAATAAAGGGTGTAGGGGGGCGAAGTCAAGCCGCAGACTAGATAGTTAGTATCAGTATAAGTACATAAGTGTGGATGTATTGTGACTGCCCCAAATATTTTTATTTTGATTAATAATAGCTTTTGTAAATAATAGTTATGGTTTGTTGACTCTTGTACAAATATATCTGTAAATGATATTTTATGTTTTTACAGGTCCCTTTTGATGGTACAAGGGCGATTTGTCATGTGTGTTGGCACAGAATTGACTCCACCAGTAATCGAAACCAAGCAGCTTCACCTGTTCCTGCACCAGCACTTGGACAACTAATGAATCTCCGAGACTTAAGGCGAGCTGCCAACACTAGCCGACGTTGTTTAGTAACAAACTGTAACGATACCCGCCTTTTTCAAGTACCTAACTCTATAAAAACATACTTATTGAGCTATTATCATTTCTTTGTACCTAATCTAACCCGTATTTGCCAACAACACCTGCAGCATATGTCGATAGATGATATTCCAGAAAATGTAAATAACCCTCAATCCAATATCACAGAAGATCATGTGCTTGACATCATAAATATATACAGGTTTGCTTTAGAACGACGATCTTATTTAGACTTCGATGACATAAATGGAATGACGGAAGCCGACATGTATTTTTGGATTGGACTTAAAAGAGAAAACTTTAACAGGTTATTAAATCAAATACCAACCCTCAATCAGTTATCAACAACTCCTCGTGCAGACTTAGCTGTTTATCTATGTAAATTGAGAACTGGAGAGCCAAATATTAGAATCGCATCACTATTCAATCTATCGAGGCGAACGGTTGATAGAAAAATAATACAAGTAAGACAATACCTTCTACAAGATTTTGTTCCAGTTCACCTGGGACTGGATCACATTACCAGAGAGCAAATCATAGAACACAATCTTGCTTTACCCAATCACCTCTTCGGGAATGCAGCATCGCCTAAGGCGATAATGATCTGTGATGGTACCTACATATTCATTGAAAAAAGCTCCAATTTCAGTTTTCAACGCAAGACTTATAGTATGCATAAGTACCGGAATCTCATCAAGCCCTTTATGATCGTGTGTGCAGACGGTTACATCCTAGACGTGACGGGACCTTATGCTGCTAGGACAACAGACGCTGATATTATGACACAAATACTTCAAAATCATGACGAGCCATTTGAAGATGGTGCATTTCATTATTTTTTTGAGCAAGGGGATATATTTATTTTAGACCGTGGTTTTCGAGATTGCGTTCCACTTATGGAAACCCACGGCTATAATGCATATATGCCCCCAACGAAACTGAGAAATGAAACTCAGTTAAGTACTGAACAAGCCAATACGTCCAGGGCTATAACAATGGTCAGATGGGTAGTGGAAACCATAAATGGACGTTTCAAACGAGATTTTAAACTCTTCAGAACTAGAGTTTTTAATAAGAATGTGCCTTATGTTTTTGAAGATTTTCGTGTTGCTGCAGCAATTATTAACTGCTTTCAAGAACCGTACGAGAACAATTCTTATACAAACGATTTCATTAAGACGCGGACTGACTACGATTTTAATCGCTTATGACCGCGTAAACTATTGTCACCACTATGGAGCGTCAATAAGATTGAAAATTGAAAAAATGACATTTGTGTTGAAATGTGACGTAAGCTGCGAATGGGCATTTATTTTACTGCTTTTCTTTAGATTATTTAAAATATAGACATAAAATTAAATAATGGTTCGGTTAAAGTTTAAAAAAAATGGAAAACCTACTAAATTCTTAAAAAAAAAACTGTTGTTATCGCTGGAAATACAGAGATCTTCGACGTCAAAGTTTATTTTTGTGCTACAACTTCCCAATTTTTATTGGGAATATCAAACTCTTATTTATTATTCTGTTCGGTTTAAATTCTTCTTTATACCCTTCTCTGTTCACTGTATTTTTCGCGTTCCTTATTTTTATTACATTACGTCATACTCGACGTTCTAAGAAACCAATTTTTGGGAATATGAGATAAGACCGCGCCTTAACATGATAAATGAAAATTATGAACGACCTAATCTGTTAGCCGACTATGTCGAAATGTGCAATCTAAATCGTCAAAGAGCTTCTTTTACAAGAATGGTGGCAGACAACGGATTTGAAGATTTCCACAACTGACTATGGAAGACTTAATTATGTTCGCCATCGGCACGTATCACGTTCAGTTAGCACGGTCTTACTGCAGTGAGCACATTAAAATAACTGGGCTTTATGAAATTCAATCATACAGACATCCAGAAGCGATTATATTAAACAATGGACGAAACAATGTCCTTATAAGATGTCAAATTCATTCACGGCACATAGCTTTTTTTTTTTTTTTTTTTTTTTAGGGTGGCAAAATCATCAAGTGAGTCCTCCCGCCCTGGGTGGGGCGGGACGGACTGTCAGACTCTTACTGACTAAAATCCACCCGTGTTCCGTCGGATGCCCTTTACGTTCCGGGGCCACGGTATCCTGGATTAAGAAAAATCCGCGACCCCGGCAGGCATTTGGCCCCATAAGGGGCCCCGTCGGTGACGCGTGAAACACGACGCGTCACCGACCCGGGCTTGGTCCTTGGTCGGACGGCGAGCATACCCATTACTCACCGTCCGCAAGCCCGCTCCGCCGCTGTGCCCTCTGCTGTTCAGAGGGACACGCGTTGGAGCGTCCACCCGACAGGCTATTTGCATACGGGCAAAGAAACCCCTTAGGCACACAGTGCCTAAGGAGAGTTTTTGCCCGCATCCCAGGGTGCACCGGCCCGAAAAACTGGTCTTCCCCCCGGACGTATCCGAGAGGGAACTCCAGTCCACGGGCGCACGTGGAGGTTTCCTGTCTTAGCACCCCACGGCACATAGCTGCAAAACGTTACTATACGTACATCTTATACAACCCACATATTGAAGGCAGAAATTCTATTCGAGAATACTGCTGTACCTGCATCCATGGCAGAAGAACTTTAGGTAGCTGTGCTCATGTCGTAAGCGTGATTTTTTACCTGGGGTGGGCTAGATATCGCGATGACTTTCAGCATCCTGCACTCGGTATGGACACTGTACTGCTAGATTACGACTTGAATTAAATATGTTAATAAAAAGACTTGAATATGTATAAACTTAAGTATGTGTATACTTAAGTCTCTTTATTAACATTTCAAAGACTTAATTACGTAACTATATTTTCTCTTTTTGATCTTTTTAGCTCTTCTTTAATTATACACTGTCGTACTACAAAAACTTTTAAACGTCTGTTAAACAGTTATATAAAAAAATGTCAGATTATGTCGTTGAAATAAGGTCCGTTTTGCAGTCACACTTTTTTTAGACAAGTGTTCAACAGATGTTTAGGTTTTTAGGGTTCCGTACGTCCGAATACAAAAACGGAACCCTTATAGGATCACTCGTGTGTCCGTTTGTCTGTCGCTTACAGTCAATTATCTCCGAATCTACTAGACCGATTGGGTTGAAATTTGGTACACATATCAATTCCTGTGACCCAAGCACAGAGGTGTGACGTGAATAGATGAAATCTGTATGTGGGAGGTAATTTTTGGGGGGGAAGGGGAAAATGAAAAAAAAAGTTTTGAAAACTGCATCGTGTGACATATCATATGAAATGTCTTGTTGAGACAATCTTAAGTGTATTTTTTTGTAATTTTAAAATAAATGGTTTCCAAGTTATTCAAGAAAATAGACGAAATTTGACCATTCCCCCTCCCCTCTTATCTCCGAAACTACTGAACCTAAAATTTTGAAAAAAATACAGTAATTAGTTTTCTACTTATAGATTATAGGAAAACCTATAAGAAGTCCATATCTGTATATGGGAGGTAATTTTTTGGGGGGAAGGGGAAAATTTAAAAAAAATATTTGAAATCTGCATCGTGTGACATACCAAATGAAAGGTCTTGTTGAGACAATCTTAAATATATTTTTATTGTAATTTTAAATAAATAGTTTCCAAGTTATTCAAGAAAATAGATGAAATTTGACCATTCCCCCCCCCTTATCTCCGAAACTACTGAACCTAAAATTTTGAAAAAAATACAGAAATTAGTTTTCTACTTATAGATTATAGGATAACCTATAAGAAGTCCATATCTGTATATGGGAGGTAATTTTTGGGGGGGGAAGGGGAAAATTAAAAAATATATATTTGAAAACTGCATCGTGTGACATATCAAATGAAAGGTATTGTTGAGACAAACTTAAAAGTATTTTTTTTGTAATTTTAAAATAAATGGTTTCCAAGTTATTCAAAAAAAATAGACGAAGCTTGACCATTCCCCCCCCTTATCTCCGAAATGACTGAACCTAAAATTTTGAAAAAAATACAGGAATTAGGTTTCTACTTATAGATTATAGGATAACCTATAAGAAGTCCATATCTGTATATGGGAGGTAATTTTTGGGGGGGGGAAGGGGAAAATTTAAAAAAAAATATTTGAAAAGTGCATCGTGTGACATATCAAATAACAGGTATTGTTGAGACAAACTTAAAAGTATTTTTTTTGTAATTTTAAAATAAATGGTTTCAAAGTTATTCAAAAAAAATAGACGAAGCTTGACCATTCCCCCCCCCCTTATCTCCGAAACTACTGAACCTAAAATTTTGAAAAAAATACTGTAATTAGTTTTCTACTTATAGATTATAGGATAACCTATAAGAAGTCCATATCTGTATATGGGAGGTAATTTTTGGGGGGGAAGGGGAAAATTAAAAAAAAATATTGAAAACTGCATCGTGTGACATATCAAATGAAAGGTCTTGTTGAGACAATCTTAAATATATTTTTTTTGTAATTTTAAAATAAATAGTTTCCAAGTTATTCAAGAAAATAGACGAAATTTGACCATTCCCCCCCTTATCTCCGAAACTACTGAACCTATTTTTTATTTAAATACAGAAATTAGTTTTCTACTTATAGATTATAGGAAAATCTATAAGAAGTCCATGATATTAAAATAACATGGTAAATCACTCAATATTGTGCGTACCAATTTGAGTCAGATTTAAAAAAAAAACGTGATAGGTAACATCGTACGGAACCCTCTTCACGCGAGTCCAACTCGCACTTAGCCGGTTTTTTTAGTAAGGCTGCTAATGTTTTATTATTTCTGCTATTACTTCCAAGCTAGTTTTAATTATTCAGACTTCTTACTTGATTTACTTTGTTATCATTTTATGTAATACCAAACTAAAGTAGGTAACAATAACATTAAAGATCAAAAAAAAAAAACCGGCCAAGTGCGAGTTGGACTCGCGTGAAGAGGGTTCCGTACGATGTTACCTATCACGTTATTTTTTTTTAATCTGGCCCAAATTGGTACGCACAATATTGAGTGATTTACCATGTTATTTTAATATCATGGACTTCTTATAGATTTTCCTATAATCTATAAGTAGAAAACTAATTTCTGTATTTAAATAAAAAATAGGTTCAGTAGTTTCGGAGATAAGGGGGGGAATGGTCAAATTTCGTCTATTTTCTTGAATAACTTGGAAACTATTTATTTAAAATTACAAAAAAAATATACTTAAGATTGTCTCAACAAGACCTTTCATTTGATATGTCACACGATGCAGTTTTCAATATTTTTTTTAATTTTCCCCTTCCCCCCCCAAAAATTACCTCCCATGGACTTCTTATAGGTTATCCTATAATCTATAAGTAGAAAACTAATTACAGTATTTTTTTCAAAATTTTAGGTTCAGTAGTTTCGGAGATAAGGGGGGGGGAATGGTCAAGCTTCGTCTATTTTTTTTGAATAACTTGGAAACCATTTATTTAAAATTACAAAAAAAATACTTTTAAGTTTGTCTCAACAATACCTGTTATTTGATATGTCACACGATGCACTTTTCAAATATTTTTTTTTAAATTTTCCCCTTCCCCCCCCAAAAATTACCTCCCATATACAGATATGGACTTCTTATAGGTTATCCTATAATCTATAAGTAGAAACCTAATTCCTGTATTTTTTTTCAAAATTTTAGGTTCAGTCGTTTCGGAGATAAGGGGGGGGGGAATGGTCAAGCTTCGTCTATTTTTTTTGAATAACTTGGAAACCATTTATTTTAAAATTACAAAAAAAATACTTTTGAGTTTGTCTCAACAATACCTTTCATTTGATATGTCACACGATGCAGTTTTCAAATATATTTTTTTTAATTTTCCCCTTCCCCCCCAAAAATTACCTCCCATATACAGATATGGACTTCTTATAGGTTATCCTATAATCTATAAGTAGAAAACTAATTTCTGTATTTTTTTCAAAATTTTAGGTTCAGTAGTTTCGGAGATAAGGGGGGGGGAATGGTCAATATTCATCTATTTTCTTGAATAACTTGGAAACTATTTATTTAAAATTACAATAAAAATATATTTAAGATTGTCTCAACAAGACCTTTCATTTGGTATGTCACACGATGCAGATTTCAAATATTTTTTTTAATTTTCCCCTTCCCCCCCAAAAATTACCTCCCATATACAGATATGGACTTCTTATAGGTTTACCTATAATCTATAAGTAGAAAACTAATTACTGTATTTTTTTCAAAATTTTAGGTTCAGTAGTTTCGGAGACAAGAGGGGAGGGGGAATGGTCAAATTTCGTCTATTTTCTTGAATAACTTGGAAACCATTTATTTTAAAATTACAAAAAAATACACTTGAGATTGTCTCAACAAGACATTTCATATGATATGTCACACGATGCAGTTTTCAAAACTTTTTTTTTCATTTTCCCCTTCCCCGCCAAAAATTACCTCCCACATACAGATTTCATCTATTCACGTCACACCTCTGTGCTTGGGTCACAGGAATTGATATGTGTACCAAATTTCAACCCAATCGGTCTAGTAGATTCGGAGATAATTGACTGTAAGCGACAGACAGACGGACACACGAGTGATCCTATAAGGGTTCCGTTTTTGTATTCGGACGTACGGAACCCTAAAAAGAGTTACCATGGAGTTTCTTGCCGGTTCTTCTCCATGGAAACGACAACCCCGAACCGTGCCAATTTTTCGACGTTTGATAAGTCCCCATTGAAGCCTATGTTTTTTTTTTTTTTTTTTTTAGCGTGGTAAAATCATCAAATGAGTCCTCCCACCCCGGGCAGGGCGGGAGGGACTGTCAGACTTGTACTGGCTAAAATCCACGGTGTCCTTCAATAGCCCGTTATGTCCCGGGGTCACGGTAATGAGATAAGTCCCGCGACCCCGGCAGGCTTTGGCCCTCTAGAGGGGGGCCCCGTCATCATGCTGACACTCCTTGAGGCGCGCGTGGAACACAACGCGCCGTCGACCCGGGCATGGTCCATGGTCGGGTGGCGAGTTGCCCTTTACTCGCCGCCCGCATGCCCGCGCCTACGGTGGCCGGAGATCGTCCCGCGACGTCCGACGCCGTGGGCGTCTACCACTGCGGCTGGGGCGGAGGGAGGACGCTGTCCTCTCTCTCTCGCGGCTCGCCTCCTCCTTTACGAGCATAACTGCTTCGCAGAAGGAGGCGACCGCTTCCCACTCCGTCTCGCCCCGCAGCATGGCCTCGACCAATGCCGGGCGCGAGAGGTCTCCGCCTATCGCCGCCGAGAGGACACGGCGGTGCTCTGCCCAAGCGGGGCAGTCCTGCACCGTATGCTCCACCGTGTCCTCGGGGCGATCTTCGCAGTGGTGACACCCGGGCGTCTCTTCCCTCCTTATCAGACACAGGAACCTCCCGAAACTTCCGTGTCCGGTGAGGACCTGCGTCATGCGGTAAGTCAGGACGCCGTGACGTCTTTCCAGCCACTCCTCAAAGAGGGGTCTTACCGCCGCGATTGCGGCGTGCCCGGACCTCGGTTGCGACAGTCGTCCCCTCCATACTGCCCTGAGATCGCACCGGAGCTCTTCCCGCCGCGCCTCGACTTCTCGGGGCAGCGGGGTTACACCCCGGCGCTGCGCCTCCACGCGCCACTCATAGACGCGCTGGAGGGCAGTCGCCTCCAGATCCCAGGGCAGTAATCCGGCAAGGAGGTTGGCTGATTCGCCGGCGATCGTGCGGTGTCCCCGGATCATCCGGATAGCCATGACCCTCTGGCATGCGACCAACTTTAGTGGTCGCGTCCGGATGCTCAGGGCCCACACGGGGGCCCCGTAGAGGGCCATGGACCGCACGATACCGGCGTACAGCCTACGGCAGGAGGCGTTTGGCCCGCCGAGATTGGGCAGGAGTCGCCTGAGGGCGCCTGCTGCCCGGTTCAGCCTTTTTTTTTTTTTTTTTTTTTCGTGGTAAAATCATCAAATGAGTCCTCCCACCCCGGGCAGGGCGGGAGGGACTGTCAGACTTGTACTGACTAAAATCCACGGTGTCCTTCAATAGCCCTTTATGTTCCGGGGTCACGGTAATGGTATAAGTCCCGCGACCCCGGCAGGCTTTGGCCCTCTAGAGAGGGGGCCCCGTCATCATGCTGACGCTCTTTGAGGCGCGCGTGGAACACAACGCGCCGTCGACCCGGGCATGGTCCATGGTCGGGCAGCGAGTTGCCCTTTACTCGCCGCCCGCATGCCCGCGCCTACGGTGGCCGGAGATCGTCTTGCGACGTCCGTCGCCGTGGGTGTCCACCACTGCGGGTGGGGCGGAGGGAGGACACTGTCCTCTCTCTCACGCGGCCCGCCTCCTCCTTCGCGAGCATTACTGCTTCGCAGAAGGAGGCGACCGCTTCCCACTCCGTCTCGCCCCGCAGCATGGCCGCAACCAATGCCGGGCGCGAGAGGTCTCCGCCTATCGCCGCCGTGAGGACACGTCGGTGCTCTGCCCAAGCTGGGCAGTCTTGCACCGTATGCTCTACTGTGTCCTCCGGGCGATCTTCGCAGTGGTGACACCCAGGCGTTTCCTCCTTTCTCCTTAGACACAGGTACCTCCCGAAACTTCCGTGTCCGGTGAGGACCTGCGTCATGCGGTAGGTCAGGACGCCGTGACTCCTATCCAGCCACTCCTCAAAGAGGGGTCTTACCGCCGCGATTGCGGCGTGCCCGGCCGTCGGTTGCGACAATCGTCCCCTCCATACTGCCCTGAGATCGCGCCGGACCTCTTCCCGCCGCGCCTCGACTTGTCGGGGCAGCGGGAATTCTCCCCGGCGCTGCGCCTCCACGCGCCACTCATAGACGCGCTGGAGGGCAGTCGCCTCCAGATCCCAGGGCAGTAATCCGGCAAGCAAGTTGGCCGATTCGCCGGCGATCGTGCGGTATCCCCGGATCATCCGGATAGCCATGACCCTCTGGCATGCGACCAACTTCAGTGGTCGCGTCCGGATGCTCAGGGCCCACACGGGGGCCCCGTAGAGGGCCATGGACCGCACGACACCGGCGTACAGCCTACGGCAGGAGGCGTTTGGCCCGCTGAGATTAGGCAGGAGTCGCCTGAGGGCGGCTGCTGCCCGGTTCAGCTTTGGGGCCAAACTCAGGAAATGCTCCCTGAAGTTCCACCGGCTGTCGAGGACGAGTCCCAGGTACTTCATCGTCCTCCCGACGCCGATGCGAACCCCCTCCACCGTTATGTGGGACTCGGACCGTGGCGCGTTAACGCGGCCATGAAAACACATGGCCTCCGTTTTGTGCAGCGCCACTTCGAGCCCCAGCTGCCGGATCCTATCGACAACTGTCGCAACCGCTTGCGTCGCCAGGTCGGCCGCCGCCTGGTGCGACTCTCCCTCCGCCAGGACGAGCGTGTCGTCAGCGTAACATATTACGCTGACGCCGTCAGGGAGGTCGCCGCGCAGCACCCAGTCGTATCCGATGTTCCACAGTGGCGGCCCCAAGACCGATCGCTGTGGAACACCGCACGACATCTCTCGCCGGTTCCACACTCCCCGGTGACCGGGGTAGATGACGGCCCTGTCCGTCAGGTAGTCCTCGACTATACGACGGAGGTAGGTCGGCACCCGGTGATACCGGAGTGCCTCCCTGATACAACTCCAGGGCAGGGTGTTGAAGGCGTTGGAGATGTCCAAAGACACCGCCAAGACGACCCTGCCCCGGGCGACAGCATCCCCCGTCGTGAGGGCTCTAACGCGCATGATGGCGTCCACCGTCGAGCGCCCCCTGCGGAAGCCAAACTGGCTCTCCGCAAGATCCGGACCCACCCGATTCAGGTGCCCGACGAGGCGGTCTGCAATTACTCTTTCAAAGAGCTTGCCCACCTCGTCGAGCAGCGCGATGGGCCGGAATGCGGACGGAGAGTCCGCAGGGCGCCCGGGCTTCTGGATCAGGACCAGTTTCCCCGTCTTCCAACGAAGCGGGAACTGGCCCCTCTCCAGGCATGCGCTGAAGAGCCCCCCCAGTCGAGGACCGAGAGTCCCCGAGGCCAGGACCCAGGCTTTCCCTGGCAGGCCGTCGGGTCCTGGGGCGGTATTTTTGGCCTTGAGCCGTTGTACCGCCACTCTCATGTCTACCTCGGTCACCTCTGGAGCATCGTAGACGTTGTCGTCGCTGTGGTCCGCGTTTGCGCCAGCTTCACCGTCAGATTCCGTCGGAGACGGAGCCATAGGCGGGGGAGTATGCTCCCCTCGCGATGGGAACAGGGCGCTCACCACGTCCTCCACGAACTGAGGCTGGAGACTCTGCGTCAACGGGGGAGCCCAGGGGCGGAGCTTTTCGCGCACCCATTTGTAGGGGCGGCCCCATGGGTCCCCGTCCAGAGTCCCCAGCATCTCCGCGCGAGCCAATTCCTTGGCCCGCCAGATTTCGTCGCGGAGGACGGTCTTCGCTGCCCTGTAGCCCTCGTACAGCTCCGCCTCCACAGACGCCGCATCCGGAGGTCGGGTGCGGCGCCTGCGGAACCTGGTGTACCGGCGTCGCGCGGCAACGCACGCCTCGCGCAGCGCTGCTAGCTCGCGCGACCACCAGTACAGCTGACGCCGGGCGCGTCCTTGCCGGACCCGGGGCATGGCCATGTCGCAGATCTCTGACATGGCCTCCCGGAACCACTCGGCCTCGTCGTTTATGTCGGCAGGCCTGTCCGGTGGTGACACCCAGGCCTGCACGATCGAGGCTTCCAGGAATAGCTCCCGGTCCAGCTGCTTCAGCGCCCATCGCGGACCACTTGGGTTCCGTCCACTCGGAACCGGCGCGTCTGAGGTCTGGGCGGAGACGTCGAACCGGATATACCGGTGGTCGGAATAGGTCTCCACCTCCTCCACAACGCGCCAGTCAGTGACGCGCGGCGACAGGGCGGCGCTGGCGAACGTAACGTCCACCACCGACTCGCCCCTCCACCGCACGCACGTGGGGACAGAACCCCGGTTCTCGACCACCAGGCCCTGCGCCCGGGCCCAGTGCTCGAGCATCCTACCCCGCGTATAGTCCCTGGACCGGGAACCCCAAGCCGGACTTTTGGCATTGAAGTCCCCGAGGACGAGCGCGGGGAGGGAACCGAGGGCGACGACGACGTCTCCCAGCTCCGTTAGGGAGTCTTGGAACTCGGCGAGAGATCGGTTCGGGGAGAAATAGACGCCAACCACGGCGATCTCCCCGAACCGTGCCGCGACGATCCCGCGCCCTCTCTCGACGCGATCGAGGGGCGGGGTACCGGCGGCGGCCGACGAAATTAGGATCACCGAGCCGTAAAGGTCCGCCACCCAGTCATTTCTGGGCACGACAAAGTACGGCTCGGCGACCACGGCGACGTTGATCGACCACTGCGCCATGCTCTGGAGCAAGAGATCCTGAGCAGCGACGCAGTGGTTGATGTTCGCCTGGAGGAAGCGCAATGGAGACATTAATCTGAATCCATTGCAGCCTCCTCCAGGACCCTCTGTGAGGGTGTGGCCACGGCGGCGGCGGCGGCAGCAGGAGCTGCGGCGGCGGCGGCGGCAGTGGCGGGGACGGCGGTGGCAGAGGGCCTACCTCTGCTCCTGGTCTTGGCGGGCGGGGCGCAGGACTTGCCCCCTGCCCGGTGATCGGCCGGCTTACCAGCCGTCGCACATGCGAAGCAGTGCGGCGGGGCAGTACACGAGCCGGCCTTGTGACCGGGCTGACCGCAGCGGAAGCAGTCGTCGCTGCGGTCCACCTCCGAGGTGCACTTGCATGCCGTGTGGTTACCCACTTGGCAGCGGAAGCACCTCAGAGGCCTGGGCTCCAGCAGTTTTACCTGCGCGGACACCCAGCCGACCAGGAGCCTTCGGCCCTCCTCAATTTTCTTGGCCGCCGGCACGGGGCAGCTAACTGTGACTGTCAGCAGCCCCGTGAAGTCAGGGCGTAGGGTGCCTGCCTTCACTTGCTCGGCAGGGCATTCCCCAGCCCTGGCAACGGCGGCGACCACATCCCCCTCCGAGATGGAGTCGTCCAGGCCCATTATGCGCAGATCTGCGCGCTTTACGGGCCTGGACACTCGGGCCTCCTCCGCATCCAGGGACGCTCTGAGCCTTTCGGCTAGAGCGTCAGCGGTAGGGCCGCTGTCCGCGCCGGGGATTGACAGAAGTCTGGCCCCCGTCGCGGTGACATGCACCCGGAGGCCCCCGTCGATCCCCAGTTCTCGGAGGTTGACCGCCTCCTTCGCCTTCGCGAACACGTCGCGGTACGTCACGCCCCTCTTGACCGCGTCCGGCTGTAATGTTATTACTACAGCCGCGGTCTTAGGGGCGCGGAGTCTCGCCGCGACGGTTCGCTTCTTCCGCTGTCGCCGCCTTCGCTTTCTTTTGGCCTTCCTCCTTTCGCCAACTACCTGCCATTCGGCATCGGCTGGAGGAGGCTGCGAAGGCTGCGAGGGTTGTTGCTGCGAAGGTTGGGGCGGCTGGCTCGCCGCCGCCGCCGCCGCCGCCGGAACACCCTTCGTCCCTTTTGCCGCCGTCTTTCTTTGTTTCGGTGGGGCTGAGGCTGAGCTTGGCGTGGCCTGCGCCACTGGAGCCGCCTTAGATGGGCCTGCCCTCGCCGAAACTGCCGCCGAGGCCGTGGCCTGCTTAGCCGGTGCCGACTGCTTCGTCGCGGCGCGGTTCTCGGAAGCCGGAGCTGGAACCGGCCTAGGTGTCGTGGAAGCCGCGGCAGCCGCGTAAGAGGTCGCCGCCAGCGGGGGCCGCAGGATGCGGTTTTCGAGGACCGCAAACCGCTGGTTAAACGCCAGCAGCTCCTGCCGCACCAGATTTAAGACAGCGTTGCTGTCCTCTGGTGGTGCGGTCTGGGCCGGCGGCTCCTTGGTCCTCCTCTGCGGGACCTCCCGGCGGTCTGCCTTCTGCAGCCCGGCCAGCTCCGTCTTCAGGTGGAGGTTCTCCTTCTGGAGAAGCTCCATTGCTGCCGTCAAGTGGGCGATCTCCGCCCGCATTTGGGACATTTCGTCCGATGATGTCGATGCGGGCGGAGGCCCGCCGAGGCTAGCCGTCACCGCCGCCATTATCGTGGCCGTGGCCACACCCGCGGCCTTATCTTTCGTCGCCTTTTTCCCTGGCTTTTTAAGGGCCAGGGTGTGGGTGTGGATGGCGGCCCTCACTGTCTCCTCCAAGGAGGCCTCGATTTCCCGCCCTCTACCTCCAGTCCTGCCTCGGCCTTTACCCCGCACACTTGTGGGGATCTTCCGGCCCGAGGCAGGCTCGTCGTCCGAGGACGACCCTCGGTTCTCCGAATGGGTCCGCTTCAGGAAGAATTTCCTCCTGTCTGCGGACCTCATTCCTCCGCGCTCAGAGCCAGGACTCTGGGCGCTCATGGCGTCTGACGCGGAGTCGTAGTCCGACTTCGATGTCGGCGTCAGCACCATCCTCATTTTAAGAGCGGCACTCTGTGCCCGCTCTGTAGTCGGTGCCGGTGAGGCGGACGTGCTGGACAAGTCCAGCGACTCCACCTCACAGGCACGTGAGCCACCCTGGCTCGCTGCGGCGACTGCCGGTTGTTGGGGGGGTTTTTTTGAAAAAGATTGCATCATTTTTGGTCCCACGAGTATTATAAATTTCCAACCATCCATCCAATAAGTGCGGTTCGCACTAACGACTAATTATGCTACCCATTAGCCAAGCATACAACCTCCCTCGCGGTGCGCCGCCGCTTGGAGGTTTGGGGTAATTTTTTATAGAGGTTGTCTTCCTCGCGGCCCGGGCGGTTAAGCCAAGGCCCTCGACCCCCGTCGAAAGTCATAGACGTGATCATGACAATCTTCGGGGCTACGAGAATAGCGGTGGCAAGAGGAGGCGGAAGTGCAAGGCCTCCTCCTGCCTGCTCGACGGCAGGGTAAGTGCACGCCGGGCCCGCTCTTACTCCAAAACCACTGTGCCCTCTGCTGATCAGAGGGACACGCGGTGGAGCGACGCGACGGGACATTGGCATACGGGCAAGGAGACCCCTTACGGGGAGTTCTTGCCCGTACCCCGGGGCGCACCGTCCCGAGAAACTGGGCTTCCCCCCGGACGTATCCGGAAAGGAACTTCCAGTCCTCGGGCACTCGTGGAGGTTACCCGTCCTTAGCACCCCTTTGAAGCCTATGTTAAATAAATATTTTGATTTTGTTATGGTCTTTATTTTATTCTAGAATTCTGCCTCACGACTAAATCAGTTTGTCTTATATATAATTGATATATAGCCATATCTACTTCCGAGCTTCTTTTTTCTTGTTCTTCGGCCATCCTCTTCCAACCGCTCTAGCTGCTGCATGAGATTCCCAGTCAGGGATCCCGAGGCGATCTCCAGCCAGCGATAGCCTGCGATCAACGTGACGACGAGTAAAGGGTAGCTCGCCATCCGATCAAGGACCAGGCCCGAATCGACGGCGAGTCATGTTGCACGTTTGAACTGCCTGTTATAGAACTTTTAGTCAGTTAAGTCTCAGTCCGAAGAGACTAAGAATTAACTGACTAAACTTACCCCCAGTTCTGAGTGGAGTGGAGTGCTTCCACTCCACTCAGAACTGGGGGACTCATTTGCTGCCCGCAGCATCGATCTCCCAGCGCCCCGTTCCCCCTCCAAAAATCTTTACTAGAAATCGTATTATAAAACTAAAGGGTTTGTTTATTTGGTTGAAGGCGCTTATCTCAGGAACTACTGGTTTGAATTAAAAAAATCTTTTTGTGTTGGATAGTCCATTTATCGAGGAATACTGTAAGCTATATAACATTACGATACGACTAATAGAAGCCGAGCAGCGACTGAAACCGCGGAGAACAGCTAGGTACTTTAACATTTTTCCTAAATGCTTATTTAAGCAATTTAACTAACTTAGCCACTGGAATTGAAAAAAATAAAAACAGTTCTTCGATGTACATAAAATAACGATAAAACTGAGATGCATTTCATTTGCGCCGGAGCTGGGTAAATTTTGTATGGACTGAGACCATTCTTCTTTGACTGATATTTACAAAGATTATGTTCAATTGTGTACAGAAAAAAGAGAGAGCCATATTAACTACGTAATGTTCCATAGAATTTTTAACACAGAGTTTAATATTAGTTTTTTCACTCCAAAGAAAGATGCTTGTGAAGACTACCTATAATAATGCATTAGACTCTCAGAAGGAAGAAATGAAAGATCATTATGAAAACCACATTAAGGAAAATGAATTGTCACGAATAGAAAAAGGGAACGATAAAACAGAGGCCCTAAGTAAATCATCGTTAATTGTTGCGGTTTATGACTTGCAAGCGACGTTGTCATGTCCGAAAGGCGAAATTTCAACATTTTATTACGTGTCAAAATTGAATTCATACAACTTTACGATCTATGATTTGAAAACGAAAGATGTAGAATGTTACTTTTGACACGAACAGCAAGGAAATAGGGGCGCGAATGAAATTGCAACCTGTGTTTATAATTATGTCGTATCTATGTGTACGAGAGTAAATGAAGACGTTGATATAATTTTTTACAGCGATAATTGTACAGGTGGCCTACCACAAGCTCTTAACGCGATCCAATTTACGCTCAGGAAACGAGACGGCTCTAGACGACTTGTATAGCTCTATTTCTTTCCCACAGTCTAAACTGTATCGCGTTGAGAGCTCGTGGTAAGGCCTCAGGTCAACAAAAGAACAAGTTCATAATAAGTATGTATATGCATGCGGTAGCAATGATTCCCAATCTTAAATCAATAACTCAAAAGTTCCTTATTAAAGGACACACTCAAAATGAAAATGATTCGGCCCACTCGGTTATTGAGAGAAGTATAAAAAAATCACTTCGATCTGGGCCAATATACAGCCCAGATCAGTATGTTTCATTGATCAGAACAGCTAAAAAGACTGGGAAGGCTTACAAAGTAAACGAATTCAATTGTACTCAATTTAAAGATTTCAAATCTCTTTGCAATCATGTAGGACGCAACTATAATATAAATACTGATAATGAAACTATAAAGATGAATGACATAAAAATCTTAAAATTCATTAAAGAAACACGTGGTTGCTTTTTTTATAAAACTTCCTACAGTCAAGAAGATTTTAAAATGGTAAAGGTTGGATCCACCACTGCAAAAGGTCTTCGAGATAATTACCGTTTTAAAGCAGTATATAATTCGCCAATGAAAATTGCCGATCAGAAAAAACGAGGTTTATTAGCTTTAGTTGATAAGAAAACTATTCCCGAATATTATCGTCCATTTTATGAAAATCTATAATCTCTAAGAAACAGACGATAATTTAAAATAGAACAGAACACAACTTGAATAGATTATAATTGTATTCTTTTGATATCTTTTTATTCTTTTCATTGTTTTGCATTTTATTAAATTAATACTTAAAGCTCTTAATATTTCATACAATATATTAATACGTATTAACAATACTCAAAAGACTGGATAAAGTTACTAATAATTTAAAAACTTTTTGAAAAAAAGAGAACCGGCTTCAAAACCAAACACAAAAAAAGTGTAAAATAACTTTTCGTTCGGAAGTCGGTGGCTTTGTTTTTTATTTCATTGACTATGGCCACCGACTTCCGAAAGAAAAGTTATTTTACACTTTTTTTGTGTTTGGTTTTGAAATCGGTTCCCTTTTTTTCAAAAAGTTTTTATTTTACCCTTTTTTTTACCCTTTTTTAGTTTAGATATTCAAGAAATATCTTCATAATAATCGGCGTCTTTGAAAATCTACAATCCTAGTAAGCAACAAAAACGGATCTATGCGGGCAACTTCACGAGATATCTATTATTGTTATATACTAAAACCTTTCCAAAAATGTAACAAATACTTTCCTGAAAACCGCATCAAAATCGGTTCAGCCGAACGCGAGATAATCGCGGACAAACATGCAATGGTCACTGAAAATCTACTATCCAAGTAAGCAAAAACGGATCCACGCGGGCAACGTCACGGGATATCCATAAGTGTTATATACTAAAACCTTCTCCAGAATGTAATGAACACTTTTCTGAAAACCGCATCAAAATCGGTTCAGCCAAACGCGAGAAAATCGCGGACAAACATACATACATACATACAGGTCGAACTGAGAACCTACTTTTTTTTTGAAGTCGGTTAAAAAATTGGTATAACTTTAATGCCTAGATCTTAAGCTTATTCAGTAAGCCTGAAATACCTTGGTTAACAAGTTCCTAACGTAGTGCCATGTTACTTAGTGATTAATGTGATTGAATCAACCACTTAATATTATTTTATATATTATCTTTTTGTTGGGGCCATTTTGTTTCATTTGTATAATAATTTCATAATTGTATTGAAAGAAATAAATATTTCATAAAACATTATTGTTTTATTGCCTGAAATATTTAACAATTTATTTATTTATTTAACAATTTATGTACACACAATACAACACATGAAAAAAACGCAAATTTAAAACTAAAGTACAAGGCTACTGCTTATTTCTTAAGAAATTTCTCCCAGCAGACCCATTAAAGAGAAACGTTGATAAAGAAATGTAGACAATAGTGTGAACATGAAAAAGAAAATATATATTATGATAACAATATAGATTTTTACGTGTGGGGAAGGGCAAAGGAACTAGTTTACACTACAGAAGTTGAAAGTCGAGAAGATTTGATAAATCGAATTAATGCTGCTTTCGAAGTTATGCGACAGGAGATGCTGCTGCGCACAACAACTGTAGAAATCAGACGTAGATGCCGCACCTGTATTGTAAATGAAGGGCGTCAATTTGAACATCTGTAATTTATTATTTAAATAAATTATTTAAAATTATTTAATTGTTTCATTAACACACCTAACTGATACAGCATAATTTCAATCGATCATTTAATTTTTACCAACTTTGCAGTATTAAATTTCGCAAAACATTTAACTTTCCGTAAAGGTAGAGAATCCTCAAAAATTTCCTACTTGAAAAATTATGAAATAACTCTTAAAGTTTTTTTTTTTATAAAAGCAAATTACATACCATTACAAAGCTCACACACTAGGGATGTTTTTGCTAGAATTGGAACTCCTCCATCATTTTTTGTTTTTTTTTTAAATGCAAGTTGAAATTAACATTTAAGTACTTTTTAATATCTTTCTGTAAGTTTGAGGACTCACAACTTTTTTTCTAGCTAACATCTGAACAAAGCAATAATTTTATAAGAATCTGCCAACATCAAAGATTAAAAAAAGAAAAGAAATTATTGCCTGTTTTACACATTTTTAATAAAAATTGCACTTTAAAGTTAAGAAAGTGGTGAAACAAGAAAAAAGAAGGAAAAAACATTTAAAAAATACCCAGTGGGCCAGGGCCAAATAAATTAGGGCTGAGTAAGTAGCAGATGATCCCACCTATCCACCATATTCGTATGTTCAACGTTCTGCCAAACACCCTGTATAAACAGATACACATTATTATAATTACAGTAAAGAGGAAAGGTAATGCTCTTTCACTCTATTTTTAAATAATGAAATAGTATTCACATCACGAATGCTAGTCGGAAGGGAGTTCCACAACCTCACTGCATGAACGGAAAAGGAGTACGAGTAGTAGCTGGATTTATGAGGAGGGGATTTAAGCAATGTTCTAAGGTGGGATCTACAGGGTACGTCACTAGGACGAGCGTAACTGAAACGCTCACGCAGGTAAGAAGGATAGATGGATTGTGCAGGATGTTGAAGAGGAGACAAAGGATACGAGTGTTCCTGCGAAGGCGGATTGGGAGCCACTTGAGTTCCTTGCGAAGATGAGAGACGTGATCGTATTTGCGTAGACTGAAAACAAATCGAATACATAAATTTTGCAACCGCTCAAGCTTATTTCAAAGCTCCTCAGTAGCATACAGGTAGCAAGCATCGGCATAGTCTATAAAATAATATAAATATTGTTTTTAGGGTTCCGTACGTCCGAATACAAAAACGGAACCCTTATAGGATCACTCGTGTGTCCGTCTGTCTGTCGCTTACAGTCAATTATCTCCGAATCTACTAGACCGATTGGGTTGAAATTTGGTACACATATCAATTCCTGTGGGGTGCGTCTCATTTCATATAAAGTTATTTGATATATTTTCATTTCAATAACGTTCACATGATATAATCAACGTGAGAAATACCAACGATTGATATAATTTCTTTACACATAATGTTTGTGTTATTCTAAAACTCATTTCATATAATTTTATTTGATACTAGCTTCTGCCCGCGACTTCGTACGCGGATCCTGTTGCTTATGCCAGCGACAACGGAATCGTCAAAATCGAAGATCTGAAACTGGTCTGATGTCCAATACCAAGACCCCGGGTAAAAATATAAATGGGAGTTTCGGCCAGTAGAGTCAGATTTTTAATGATATGCCATCGTCATCGAAAATCAGTCCTAAAGTCTTACCGCCTTCACCGCGTGGAGGTACTCTCAGCTTAAGTTATTTAATAATTACAGTGAAATTAGCGATAGCTTTGATTTCCACATCATATGTTTCTGATCTTAGATTTTTTAAGTCAACAGGAAATACCCATCAGGCCGAGCAACTTTTGCTAAGACGTTATTCCTATATGTGTTTTGGTGTACCGGGGCTCTTGGAGTTCCACAGGTGTTCCAGATCTTCGATTTTTAGGGTTCCGTAGCCAAATGGCAAAAACGGAACCCTTATAGATTCGTCATGTCTGTCTGTCTGTCCCGGACGGACATATATACATATATGTCACAGCCACTTTTCTTCGAAAGTATGAGAGCTATCCTATTGAAACTTGGTAAGTAGATGTATTATGTAAACCGCATTAGGATTTTCACACAAAAATAAAAACAAAACAAATTTTGGGGGTACCCCCCATACTTGGAATTGAAACTCAAAAAAAAAAATTCGCCTGACCCATACGTGTGGGGTATCTATGGATAGGTCTTGAAAAATGATATTGAGGTTACTAATATAATTTTTTTCTAAACTGAACAGTTTGGGCGAGAGACACTTCCAAAGTGGGAAAATGTGTGTCCCCCCCTGTATCTTCTAAAATAAGAGAATGATAAAACTAAAAGAAATATATAATGTAGACCTCAACAAAAACTTCCAACGAAAATTGGTTTGGAAGAGTATAGTTAGCAGTTTTTGAGATATAGTACATTTTCAAAAACCGCAAATATAACTTTGCTATTCATACAAACACTATGAAAAACAAAGTTATTTTTATTGTTTGTGTATGCTACTACGGAACCCTTCATGGGCGAGTCCAACTCGCACTTGGCCGGTTTTTATAAGTTAACAGAGAGTGCACATCAGATTAAACAACTTTTGCTGAAACGTCATTCCTACATATGTTACAGTGTAGCTGGGCGCTTGAAATTCCACAACAGGTGTCCCAGATCTTCAATTTTTATACGTCAACAGGGAGTGCACATCAGGCTGAACAACTCGTGCTAAGACGTCATTCCTTTATATGTTATAGTTAAGCTGGGCTCTTGTAGTTCCACATCAGGTGTTCCAGATCTTCAATTTTTATACGTCAACAGAGAGTGCTCATCAGGTTGAAGAACTCTTGCTAAAACATCATTCCTTTATATGTTGTAATGTAGCTGGGCTCTTGGTGTTCCAGATCTTCAATTTTTATACGTCAACAAAGAGTGCTCATCAGGCTGAGCAACTCTTGCTAAGACGTCATTCTTTTATATGTTATAATGTAGCTGGGCTCTTGGTGTTCCACATCAGGTGTTCCAGATCTTCAATTTTTACACGTCGACAGAGAGTGCTCATCAGGTTGAATAACTCTTGCTACGACGTCATTCCTATTAATGTTATAGTTTAGCTGGGCTCTTGGAGTTCCACATTAGGTGTTCCAGATCTTCAATTTTTATACGTCAACAGAGAGTGCTCATTAGGCTGAATAACTTTTGCTAAGGCGTCATTCCTGTACATGTTAAAGTTTAGCTGGGCTCTTGGAGTTCCACATCAGGTGTTCCAGATCTACAATTTTTATACGTCGACAGAAATTGCTCATCAGGTTAAATAATTCTTGCTAAGACGTCATTACTATAAATATTATAGGTGAGCTGGGCTCTTGGAGTACCACATCAGGTGTTCCAGATCTTCAATTTTTATACGTCAACAGAGAGTGCTCATCAGGCTGAACAACTCTTGCTAAGACGTCATTCCTTTATATGTTATAATGTAGCTGGGCTCTTGGTGTTCCACATCAGGTGTTCCAGATCTTCAATTTTTATACGTCAAGAGAGAGTGTTCATCGGGCTGAATAACTTTTGCTAAGGCGTCATTCCTGTACATGTTATAGTTTAGCTGGGCTCTTGGAGTTCCACATCAGGTGTTCCAGATCTTCAATTTTTATACATCAACAGAGAGTGCTCATCAGGCTGAATAACTTTTGCTAAGGCGTCATTCCTGTACATGTTATAGTTTAGCTGGGCTCTTGGAGTTCCACATCAGGTGTTCCAGATCTTCAAATTTATTCTCTCAGCAGAAAATGCTCATCACGTGGAACAATATTTGCTATGGCACCATTTTTGTATGGGTGCGTCTCATTTCATATAAAGTTATTTGATACATTTTCATTTCAATAACGTTCACATGATATAATCAACGTGAGATATACCAACGATTGATATAATTTCTTTACACATAATGTTTGTGTTACTCTAAAACTCAATTTATATAATTTTATTTGATATAACGTTTATTTAAGCGAAAATCATTATGAAAACGTTTGAAACACATAATTTAACGTTTAAACTATTTTCTTTGATGACTGGCTTATCCTTTGGACTTTGATTGTTTGCCTTCACGATTACTATTGTTATTAGAAAAATTTAGTATCCAAGAGCGAGCGAAGCGAGCTCGGGACTTTGGACACCCCGACACGGACAGGTTAGGTTCGAAGGGGATGGCGGGGTCTGAAAGACCCCGCCATCCCCTTCGTGTTAGGTTACTGTAAACCTTGCACACAGGAATGGGAGCCCCGCGAAGCGGGGCTCCGTTGAGCCAGCACTACAGGTAGTATTCAGATATTTGACCAGGATGCAAGAGCGAGCGAAGCGAGCTCGGGACTTGGGGCACCCCGACACGGACAGGTTAGGTTGGAAAGGGGATGGCGGGGTCTGAAAAACCCCGCCATCCCCTTCGTGTTAGGTTACTGTAAACCTTGCACGCAGAAATAGGAGCCCCGCGAAGCGGGGCTCCGTCGAGCATTCATGGCAGGTGGTACTATTACTAGGTACATTAGAGTTAGATTACTAACCAGGAACAAAAAAAAATAGACCAACTTAGTTTTATGTCTTTTGAGTGGTATACAAAACGATTTTATACTCATTGATTGTTATGCTAATAAAAATTAGTCATTAGAAAATTATGTCAATCGTTTATTATATTAACAGATCGTTATATCAAATAAAATTATATATTCAGTTGTTATCTCTTGTAAATATTAGAGATTTTGTAGTTATATCATTTATATTACTTACCCTTTTTGTATCCCTTATAGTTTAGCTGGTCTGTTGCGGTTCTGCATCAGGTGTTCAAGATTCCAAGATAAGTTATAGCCTATATGTTGGCCAGACTTAATACCTATACAACAATAAAAATCATTTAAATCCGTCCAGTAGTTCCGAAGATTAGCGTGTACAAACAAACAGACAAACAGATAAACAGACAAACAGACAGATTTTTTTTTTTTGGATTCGTGCTCTATTACTGTATCTTAACCCCCCTCAATTATTGGGTATTTCTTATGAAATCTCGAAAGGGGTTTGAAGATTTGTGGCATACCTACCGCCGCCATTTTGATTTTTTTTCAAAATCGCGGCCAGCTATGAAACCTTTATATATCGATAGCTGACATCAATGACAACAAAAAATATTATGACACCAACCCTCGTAAAGTGTCCGGTTTCTGAGATAATAACCGTGAAAGTTGATCACGTGACATTCACAATTCTAAGCTAGTGTAAGTGTTCGAATGTATCAAGATGTTAAAAATAATAACTTTTTGAACGTAATATGTATGTTCCATTATATCTGGATGTTATTTAAACATTATACGTCTGACATAATCTACTTTTGAACTTAATAACTTATTTTTAGACCGTCTACACTTGTTTGAATGTAATATCTTCATTCTTCTTAGCGTGTCGATTGCCATCGACACGCTATTGTGTTTGTGTCGTTATGTCATATATTATGATTGGCCCAAAACTCGGCCACACGAACCCCGTTCACCGATGCAGCCATAAGATCGTCCAGTGTACAGGTTACAGGGCATGCGGCACAGGACAAAAGGTGGATCATTGTCTGTGGAGATACGCCACATAAACACTTCAGGTCCGAACCGTCCGTGAATCCCCATCTGTGGAGATTATCCTTGCTACGACCGACTTGGGTTCGCAGTCTATTAAGAGATTTCCAAGTCGGCCACGGCAACGCGTTACCCGCCGGGAGGCTCTCAGAAGGCTCGATGAAGCCGTCAGGTGGTCTGAACAGTTCCTGCCAAACTTCACATCTTGTTGTTGTTGAGGTGCTACTACCGACTGAACTATCTGGACTGACGCACCCAAAGAAGCTGTTACGGCTTTTAAGCCTCCGAGTCACTGAAACGTACCCGTACATTGGGTGTCGTGAGTCAGCTTCAGCTTCGTCCTCTCAATTCGGCTGGCTGTAAGTCTTCTAACTTTTGGAGGCGCAATTCCCGTTAGTGGATACAGCTTTCGTAACGGGGTCGGTTTAAGGCAACCACTAACAATCCGATTCGTCTCATTTAGAGCTGTATCCACTAGGTTGGCGTGGGCAGAACGGTCCCATACTGGACAGGCATATTCACCAGCCGAAAAACAGAGCGCCATTGCAGTTGTTCGCAGGACTTGAGGGGACGCTCCCCATTTTTTGTTCTCCCCAGTTTGGGGTGCATGAAAGGAGCCTCCCCGAGTGACGTACCCTAATATCTTCTGCTACGTCCGGCGCGCCCTGGGCAACCGACTTCTGTCGGTTGGCTAATCCTTTCACCACGATGGCAAACAAACAAATAATATCTTCATATGATTTAACTATCAATACGATAGTTATACGATAAATGTTAAACAATGTAAATGTAATACATGAGACAGGTTTAAACATTCAGTCTAAAATACAACTGACAGTACTCGTTACATTTATATTGTGTGATGGTTCTGTGGTTACTACAATTTCTAATTATAACGTAATAAACTGACGTCAACTCGCGAAAATTGTCTTCTATTGGTTGCATAAACCTGTCTCTCTTTCTAAAATATACTGGCACAAATAGGGATAGAAAAATTAAAAATCCGTTTTAAGAACTTTTTATTGACTATCAACCAATTTTAGGCGTCATGTTTTTATTTGATAAATATAACCATGGCATGTCACCTTTACTTTTTGCAATTTTGGTAGGGATGGTTAGATTTTGCCACATTTTTAAATATCGAATTTTCTTGTTTGTACCTGAAGCCATAACTTAGCCGTTACATTGTATCCCTATCATCAACAATTATGACCACTACAGACTTGGATTGGCTTGTACCGGAAGTGTATTTACTTCGCGTGTAAAAAAAGGACATATTTTGATTTCTTTTAATGAGTCCGCGCTCGAATATTCTCGCAGTCAGAGGTAATACAAAAAGTAAAAAATGCCTAATTATGCCGTATTGAGTTGTAGAAACAATACACAAGAAGTGGGACGACAATGACGAAGTTTGTATACTAAATTACAGTTGTATCATCAAAATATCTATGCAAAATATGACACGCTCGTCTCGATACAAATTGAAGAACATATTGCTTCTATCCAGATATATTGCTGTGATGGCCACAGTAAGCAGAAACATCATGAGGCATATCATCATCATAACAGCCGTAGAAAGTCCACTACTGGACTAAGGCCTCACCCAAGGATTTTCCATTCGATGGTTATTGCCATAATACTCGCCACGCTTGGCAGGCGGGTTGGCGAGCGCATTTATTTCAGCTTATTAGTCTTCCAACGCTGCTGCCCATTGAAAGAGTCTTAAGCTGAGGGGCTATGGATCTTACATTTGCCCTATCCCTCGACCGACTTTTACGGTCTGCCCGGGAAGAGAAGCAGCTGGCACATTCTACGTTTTTCTTGTTCTCCCAGACCAGATTTATCAATTACTAAAATATTTTATAAAAAAATATTAAGCCTTTGTTATTCCGAATTAATGTGGTCAACTTTAACACTTTATATCTCAGAAACCGGACACTTTACGAGGGAGAATTACACTTTACTAAAAATAAGTTATTAAGTTCAAAAAGTAGATTATGTCAGACGTATAATGTTTAAATAACATCCAGAATCCAGATATAATGCAACATACATATTACTTTCAAAAAGTTATTATTTTTAACATCTTGATACATTCGAACACATACACTAGCTTAGAATTGTGAATGTCACGTGATCAACTTTCACGGTTATTATCTCAGAAACCGGACACTTTACGAGGGTTGGTGTCATAATATTTTTTGTTGTCATTGATGTCAGCTATCGATATATAAAGGTTTCATGGCTGGCCGCGATTTTGAAAAAAAATAGGTAGGTATGCCACGCTCCATAGTAAAATCTTCAAACCCCTTTGGGATATAATTGTTTTTTTTTTTTTTATAAACTTAGATATTTTTTCGCGGAGATCAGAAAAGTTGCTTTTAGAGATCTGTTCAGGGGTATTGGTCTTCCATGTTTTTGTATATAACCTATATAAAATGAGGTTTAAAAAAATAAAGAAATGAGGGAATGATTAACGGAATGAGGGAATGATTATTATTATATTATAGTAAAAAAACAACATGTACAAATGAAAGAAATTATCTATTTTTTATTAATATATATCAAACAATGAAATATCATATTCTAAAGAAAATCAACTCAAAACTTTGTACTTATAGAACATAAACAATATTTTGTACTTATAGAAAATGACCAACATAAATATAATATAAACCCAAAAAATAACAAATATACGAGTACTACTTACTATAGAGGTAACAAATGTTATTAACTTTTAAATAGGTACTTATTACTATTTATTTTTAAACTTTGTACTTAGCACTTCTCCAAAACTTAAATATTAAAACATCTTCATATTTATTTATTAAGCATTAATATTATTATTAATATTAACCTAAATAAGTCTTTTCATAGAGTTTTTTGGTCTTTGAGATCAATGAGTTATTCAATCTTAATTTTAACATCGCTTGTAGAGTCATCTAACTCTGTAATAACGTAATTCCCCCTTTTAACTAACTTTGGCGGCTTTATTTTCTGTATCACATCTTCCCATTTATATAATTGCTCGTCTTTAATATTAGGCCATCTCCAAAACTTCACACCTTGCTTCATACACCTAACCATCAAACCATCTTCAAAAACAGATAGAACTTCTCCGGGATACTTTGACGTGCCCCATTTTATCAGGACATGATCTCCAATGGTAACATTCTTATCACTGTCGGAGACAACAGTAGATCCCTCATTTTCTAAATCAATTGTATCATTTTCTTTTAACATTTTAGTATGATCTTGAATGCGCGAAGACGACGCTGAAGACAGTTGGTAATTATCCTTCATTATATCCAATTCCATATACTTTTGAGGGGATTTGCTACGCCTCTTAGTAAATCGATTACTGCGCTGTTGTTGAAAATACCCCAAATGATAGTGGGTACAAACTTCTTCGCAATCTATGCATGAAAGTCTTCTGCACTGTAAGGTGTTGTGAAAAAATACGAACTGGCGTATTTTTTGTGTTCCCCGGAAAGTAGGAATAGTCTTCGACTGTTTTATGAGATCATCCATCAGCGAAATATCTGCTGTGGTAACTTCAAACAATAAAATAGAAGGACACCTGGATTGAAGGATAGGTTTCAATGAATTCAGGTCTACGATATCATGGCCTTCTGCCACGACTTTATCAGCTGTCCGTTTCAGGGCTCCACCGACACCGTCAGGCGCTCCCTTACCGTGCCCGGGTTCAGAATAATGCCATGAAAAGTATGTGATTTCTGGATAGAGATCTTTTAGATGGCGACACACCATTTCGAACGTAAATTTATTTTTGTATTGATTAACAGGCCCATCACTCAACATATGTAATCGGGAAATAGGTAAATGTTGTGTTTTTATCCACTCAAATATGGGTTTCAAGTGAGCCCAAACAGCCATTGTGTCATGTCTATTGTCACTAGAGAGAGAACAAAAGGATACAGGTTTGATTGCATTATCCTTGCGCAAGTAAAGCACTCCTGTATGCATTGTTATCTGCTTCCTTCCTCCACCAAAGTGGACAGCTTGTATTTCCTCGTTATACTTACAGCAATAGTTTTCACTGTAATCTACATGAATTAAAATGTCGTTTATTGTTAATTTTTTCTTTATATGTTGAATGGCCTGATATTGATGTGCTATAGTGCCAATATGTGAAAAAAAAAGTGGTAATGCTGCTTCCAGACTTTGAACAAGCAATTTCAATTTAACCCTATACTCTTTCTTCACGGGTTTACGAACTGTCTTTTTTTCCCATCCTTTTCAAATAAACTGACTTCATAAATCCATTGTTGATAAGTCACAAACTGATTAGGCATTGGTAAATAGTATTCCAAAGAGCGTTCCTTGCAGGTTGAACATTCCCTGAATAGACATTTTGTGGAATGCACATCGCAGGTTATTGTCGCTAAAATTGAAGTCACGTTACGAAATGTCAATGCTTTGACTTCATGCAATTTAGATATCATCAATTGAATATTGGCATGCTGTATGCATTGACAAGTATTTCGGGTATTCACGTTTTGCCAAGTAACCCAAAAGGGTCTGAATCTGCAAAAGGTTGATAAGCTTATTTTATAATTGACCGTGCTTAAAAACTTTTTGTGTAAATTTTGAAGTGTATCATATAAAACACGCTTTTGTTTAGTTTTACCATTTTTTGATTTAAGATAGTCTTTTTTCCCCGGGCACATCCTTGAGTTTTCATCTTTCTCCAAAAATTTAATTACATCGTCCTTTACCTTTATCATTTCATCGCTTATTTTTCGAGGCTGTTGTCTTTCGAAAGTATCATGTTTAAAAAAAGGTTTCGATGCATGAAGTAACTTATATTTCTGCAATGATTTCAATTTCAACATTTCGTAGTATTTTTTCTTTTTTTCATGTTTCTTTCCAAGATCTTTGTAACTAGTCTCTAGATCTCTTGTTAACGCTTCTCCAAAAAGTAATTTCTTCTTCACACTCTCAGGAACGTTTACATTCTTTAGAAGCGCATCTACTTTAGTTCCAGGCGATTCGGGGTCAGTTTTTTTGTTTTCAATCTCAAATATCTCTTCTTATATTTTTCGCTTAACTTCACTGCATTCTTCAATTTTTTTTCCAAATTTGCAATCTTTGCATACAAAATAGCTCGTCGCCTTCGCATCTGTCGTCTATTTCAAGCAGCTACATCTTCTCTAATTTGCTGCATAACTGATACTGGACTTGGCGGAGGTGTATCATCAATTATTCTTTGTAAATTTTGGTGTGCTATAGCTTTATTAATCCTATACACTTTACTATTTTCTTTCCATTGTTTCGCTTTTGTCTAAGTTCTCTAGCATTCATATTAATAACTAGTTTAACTTGACCTTTCTCTTTTTTCTTTAAATATTTTAATCTTTCTTTTTCCCTCAGTTTTTCTAAAGATTCGGTATTATTTTTACCCGACTGCGCCAGAAGGAGGGTTATGTTTTTCGAGTGTATGTATGTGGGTATATTTCTTTGGCACGCTCTGCAGCCTAAACGGTTTGATGGATTTTAACTTGAGAGGTGTCGATAGATTCGTCTTAAACGTGAGAGTGTCACTGGGTACATAAAACTGGCCAAATGCGAGTCGAACTCGCATGCAAAGGGTTCCGAACTAAAAATATTTTTTTTAAATCTCTCACATTCTGTCAAGTGGGGTATCAAAATAAAGGATTTTAAAAATGGTTTACCAAAATATATATAACTTATATGTTTCAATTTAATTTGGACTGATAAATGCTAAAAACAACAAAATATTTTAAAACAAAAACCTAAGATAAAAATATACCAATATTGCCGAGCTTTTTGTTGTTGTCCCTGTGTGTGAGCAGACAACATTTATATACCCTGGGCAACTGACAACAACATAAGCTGGGACGCGGTGAAGGCGGTAACAGTTTATCTGGTTAAAACTCCCATTAAACTCATTGATGCCTTCGGGCTTAAGTTCAGTTGTTGTGTATTTTGGATCTTCCTATTTGGCTCTGCCATCCCGGTAGCATATTTCCAAAGGCTATACTATTATAGTCACGAGTCAGACTCTAATCGAATAGCTTTTGTTTCTGTATATTACTCTACAATACCTAATCTATCTCAGTAATAAAATTGACTCTAATGGAATAGCTTTTTGTTTTGATATTTTCAAAGAAAATGCAAGGACAAAATCTAGTTCTATATAATTCATATCACTCGAATAGCTAAGCTTTTGACGAGTTATTTTTAAACATTAAGTACGAACAAAACCTTGTCGAGTAGAGGCTCACTAGCTGTTTTATCACTTGAGGATAGGTAAATTTTATTTTTGGTTAAATTCTTTATTTTAGTTATATAAAATGGCTTTATCCCGTAAAACAAAAAATAACAGAGCTATAATCTCTAAATTACAAAAGGAAACTCCTAGTAAACGCGAGAAGTGCCTAAAAAAACAAAGAGTCAGCTTCCACAAGAAGCTCATAAAGAGCTTATAAAAAGTATTAGCGAACAAGCTAAGTATAAACGTGACAAAGAGTTGCCGTCCATCCGTAATCAGCGATTACAAAAAATGCGAGAGCATGCCGAAAATGTTCGAGAACTCGAATCTCCATTGTCGCGCTCTATGCGGCTCAAAGAAAAGCGTGAGCATGCCAAAAATGTTCGAAATATGGAATCCCCACTGTCGCGCTCTTTGCGGCTCGAACAAATGCGTGAGCATGCAAAAATTGTTCGAGACCTCGAATCCCCACTGTCGCACTCTATGCGGCTCCAACAAATGCGTGAGCATGCAAAAATTGTTCGAGACCTCGAATCTCTACTGTCGCACTCTATGCGGCTCCAACAAATGCGTGAGCATGCAAAAATTTTTCGAGACCTAGAATCTCCACTGTCGCGCTCTATGCGGTTCGAACAAATGCGTGAGCATGCAGCGAGTGTTCGGGAACTCGAATACGAGAATTTCATAATTGTACTAACTAAGAATGAAATTCATTCAGCCAATAGAGCAAGCGGGCTTCCCTTCGGGTTTTAGTACTACCGACCACATTCAGGCTTTAGAACAAGTCATAGAGAAATATCGTGAGTTCAACAAACCACTATACGTGGCTTTTATAGACTACTCTAAAGCTTTTGACAGTATTAGCCATCACTCAATTTGGAACGCCTTGAAAATGTTCGGAATTAACCAAACATAATTATATGTATAAACATCTTATCATTATATTTACTCAAAAAGTCAAAGCTGCGTGAAACTCGAAACTAGAGGTAAATCTATAAATATAGAAAGAGGTGTACGACAAGGTGACCCGTTATCACCGAAATTGTTCATTGCCGTGCTCGAAAACATATTTCGGAATTTAGACTGGTCACATAAAGGTATTAAAATAGGTGATCGCATCCTAAACCATCTAAGGTTCGCCGATGACATCGCTATAATAGCTGAAACACCTGTAGACTTGGAAGATATGATACAGACACTTGACCAAGAAAGTACAAAAATCGGTTTAGAAATGAATGCACAAAAGACTAAAATAATGACCAATAGTCACAAGAAGTCTATTAGAGTAAATGACAATACCATAGACTACGTCGAGAACTACATTTACTTAGGAAAGCAGATATCTTTTAACAACTCTAGCAACGAAGACAAAATCTCAAGTAGAATAGCACTTGCATGGAAAAGATTCTTGTCATTAAAAGAAATCTTAAAATGTAACTACAGTCTACTAATGAAGAAAATCGTAATGGACACTTGTGTCTTACCATGTCTATTATACAGCTGCCAAACCTGGACCTTTACAGAAAAAGCGAAACAAAAGATTACGAGCAATCAGAGAACAATGGAAAGAAGTATTTTAAATATTAGAAAAATACAGAAAATACGAAGTGAAAGGGTAAGAAAGAAAACAAAGGTCACCGACGCACTAACATATGCACTGACATTAAAATGGAAATGGGCTGGACATATTGCACGATATACCGATAAAAGATGGACCACAGAGACAACGCGTTGAAAGGGACCAACAGGAAAACGAAATGTAGGCAGACCAATAAAACGGAGGGCTGATGAGATAGTAGAAACTGCAGGAAAATAATTAATAGAGAAAGCTAAAGATAGGAACTTATGGAAGAAATTGGAGGAGGCCTTCACCCAATCTGGGATCCATATCTCAAAAAAATAAAGACATACGAGTACAACAACATAGATGTAATTTTTTAACAGATGTTTACTTTTTTAAAGGATTAAAAATAAATGACAATTTTATTTTATTTAACAATGAAATTCCCGTAAGCGATAAATTCATTCTATGCAAAAACTAAAAATAGTAAAATAAAAAGTCGGTAAAAAAATATTTAAAAAAACAAAAAACCCGACTGCGTGAAAAATGTGAAATAACTGAAAAGATAAAAACAAGCTAAGAAATATATTTTTTTTTGGTTTCTAAGCGATCGTGGTGGACAATTTTCACAAACGCAGTCAGAGGCATCAAATGTTCACACCACGACAATGTTGTAGAGTTAACCAATACTGAGTGATGACTCAGTATTGGTTAACTCTACACGATGGTGTACACTGTGTCTGTGAATGAATAGAAGACTGAATGGGATATAATTAGGATAAGAAGAAGCTTGTGTAGCTTCTTCTTCTTATCTCAATTAAATTGCGGTAAGAATATACAAATAAAAGGCAAGGAAGATTATGGATGGGGTGCTAAGACAGGTAACCTCCACGTGCGTCCGTGGACTGGAGTTCCCTCTCGGATACGTCCGGGGGGAAGACCAGTTTTTCGGGCCGGTGCGCCCTGGGATGCGGGCAAAAACTCTTCCTTAGGCACTGTGTGCCTAAGGGGGTTTCTTTGCCCGTATGCAAATAGCCTGTCGGGTGGAAGCTCCAATGCGTGTCCCTCTGATTAGCAGAGGGCACAGCAGCGGAGCGGGCTTGCGGACGGTGAGTAATGGGTAAGCTCGCCGTCCGACCAGGGACCAAGCCCGGGTCGGTGGCGTATCGTGTTTCACGCGTCACCGACGGGGCCCCTTATGGGGCCAAATGCCTGCCGGGGTCGCGGATTTTTTCTTAATCCAGGATACCGTGGCCCCGGAACGTAAAGGGCATCCGAAGGAACACGGGTGGATTTTAGTCAGTAAGAGTCTGACAGTCCCTTCCGCCCCACCCAGGGCGGGAGGACTCATTTGATGATTTTGCCACCCTAAAAAAAAAAAAAAAAAAGGAAGATTATGGATTACACTTACAAAGAAAGACATGCGGCCGATGATAGAACGTATTGTGTATATTTGATGCCTCCGATTGCGTTTGTGAAAATTGTCCACCACGATCGCTTGGAAACCAAAAAAAAAAAATATTTCTTAGCTTGTTTTTATCTTTTCAGTTATTTCACATTTTTCACGCAGTCGGGTTTTTTGTTTTTTTAAATATTTTTTTTTTCATTTTTTCTCGCCTTTTTCTATCATACTCTTTCTTTTTTATTTTTTTTTTCTGCATCACTCAACTTCTTTTGTCGTGCCATTTTGCTTCCACATACATGCACCTGTTTTAAATTAAATACCGTGAAATACAAGTTGCAAGAAATAAATAAAAAATCTAAAAAAAAACGCAAAATACTGGATAAATCATTCCCTCACACGGCCGTCATTCCCTCACTCCTAAATGCAGTGAGGGAATGACTGTGAGGGAATGACGAATTTTAACTTAAGCTACAAAAAAACCGACACATAACCTCAATTTGCTTGTTAAATTATTTTCGAATATGTATTTTACTCCCAAAAACGCATAAAACCAACAAATTTTAATGATAGATATTAAAATGCTTAATACATTCATATAACGTGAGGTAATGATCGTCATAAATTTAACTTTTAACAATTTTTCACAAAATATTTTTTTACACGAACTCACCTGCGGTTAAGAAGAAATCGCCATCTTGAATCATTTGAGAGTGTTGCCAGGTACTAAAAACTTAAGGTTGCGTTCCTAAATATCGTTTGACACGTTCAGAAATCGAATATTCGTAATAGGATGAGGGAATGATTTTATTTGGCGGGACATATTTAAAATCGAATTATTGTTTTTATAAATTCGTTGTTGTAAGATGGAAGCTTTTATAGACAATAACAAACATCTAACTAATATGTTTGCATAATTTTATTATTAAGAATATTGATATATTTCAGATTAAAAGGCATTTTAGTAATATTTTTGAACTAAGGGACAAGGTGAGGGAATGATTTGCACGGTAACAAAGGAGCCATATCTTTTTTTTCTTTAGAGGAAAGACGTTTTCTTTTTAAACAATAGCGGTATAGACAGCGTACATTCAAATAAAAAAAAGACTTATGTAGTTAATCCATATCACTCGGCACTAATGGCTCGGGAATCAAATTTCGAAATTTGATGAGAATTACCCTATTATTTTTTTACTTATTTCCTATGGCAGTAAAAAACTCCTGGATATTATAGGCTCCTTTGACGTGGACATTTCAGTCATTAAAAATAAAAGTATAAAGTGTACTGCTTATGTCATCAGAAACAGCACACGCGATTTATTAGGCGTGCTTAAAATTGGGCTTCAATTTGGCTTAATGAATTAAACAATGTGACATCGTTAGGGAAAGCGTTTTCAAAGGAGTGACTGTCCAGATCCCAAAAGGCCGAACAGTAAAACCAGTCACTCAACCATATACAACATTATTTTTGGTATATGCGAAACCTGAATATAGTTTGTTCAGAATCAGTAACTGATTCGATTCCATTGCACATAGATTCTTTACACAAAAATACTAGACAGGTGAATCGGGTTTTGGCATAAACCAAAAATAATTTTGTAGAAGAGTTCCCATTCCCTTAGAAGAAAAGTTTGCCAAAAAACTAGAGGAACTGAAGGATGCGGATATTATCGAGGAAGTAAATGGACCCTCTCCGTGGGTGTCGCCAATAGTTCCCGATCTTAAAGAATACAAGAAGAGGCAAATCTCCCTCAGAGTTGTTTTATAAAAGACAGTTTAGAGACAAGATCCGGGCAGCACCAGACATGGAATACAAATCAATAGACGAAGAAGTGAGAAAGAGATCTGCAAATGAAGGAAAAAGGGAAGGAGCATGGGGATCTCAAAAGTAAAGCGACAGGCTTGGAAATAGGAGAAAAAGTATTGGTGGAAAATTTAATCAAAGATAATAAGTTGACCCCCAATTTCAATCCTGCGCATACAGTAACGGACGTGAGAGGTTGCGATGTTATCGGAATGATGAAACCGGGAAAGAATATCGTCGTAATGTAAAATCAAAATAGTGGTAATAGTGATTTAAGAGAAAATGATGAACTAGCGTAAATAGTAAATAATTTTGTAGTATAATATTGTTATTTACTGTTATCAACTACGTCTTTAAGATTTGTTACACAGATTTAAAATTAAGTAAATCATTGCTGTTCTGTAAAACTTTGCGGTAAATCTGAAATAATTATATTTAAAACATTTGATTAGTTATCCACAAATTATAGGTGTTTAGGTCGGAATATTAAAACCTAATCTAATATTGTAATTTTGAAACATTTCAATTCAATTAAAATAAAGAAGGGATGTAGTGTATGCGCGGGCGCATTGGCGTTGTCAGTCGGTTACCAGCCGTAGGCGAGTGAGCACGTCTTTAGGCTTGCGCATACAGTGTATCCTGATCAGATAACCTGAGTGACAAAAAGTGTGTTTTATTGACCCCCGAGACATTACAGCAACAGTAAAAAAAAACCGTTACTTTCTTTTTAACAAAAAACAAATAATGCGTAGGGTAGGGTAGGGTACACTTTGGCTGCGTTAAACCAAAAAAACGTTTTCACAAACACAAACACAAAAATAAATACACAAAACACACAAACACCAAAACAACGCACTAATACCTCACAGAACAACAAGAAAACCAAGCGACCTTTAAAAAAAAACCACGTTTTTGGGCGCCACTGTAACGTATGAGGGTGAGATTAAGAAAAAGACTCACCAACGTTATCAAGAAATTTATTAAAGGTCGTGGTTCACAGCCGTTACTTGGTAATTTATTATTGTTCCGTGAAGTAGGCGCACTAGTACTGCCCTGGCTATCGCGTAAGTGGAGCGACGCGACGCCGTGGAGTTGACCCTGAGGTGAGAGTGACCGCAGGGACGAGATGGTGGTTGCGCTGGCAGGTCTGGTGTGTGTGCCGCTTGGTGCAGTGAGCGCAGGTCTCGAACGTTCGGTAGGGTGAGTCAGCTGAACTCAACAAACGTCGAAAATGGGAAATCCAGTCCCAACCTTGTTCCCTGGAATCAACGTCCAGCGGTAAATAAAAGTCCTCTGCTAATCCTCTCTGATGATGACCTCACAGCATAGGCGAAAGCCAGGACGTACGGCACTAAGGGTGTTTGTGATTATTGGTCGTCATCAGATCGGAGTTTACAAGGCAGGAACAATAGTTCTATTAGCGTGAAGCACTAACACATAAAATCATAGAAAGGCCTACGAGCGTTTACTCGAGGCTTAAGAAAAATAAAACCAACGGACAAAGAAAAAATGTGTAAACATTCCTTGCATTCCATTGTAACTATTTTGTTAAACATTGATTAATGAATTGATTATAGGTCAAAGGAAAACGTTGATAATTCACAACGTTACAATCTACGGGTAGTTTTTGAATAATCGTCGTCATCACGTTGTTTCGTCCAGAATCGACGCGGAGCAAAAATTTACGTCACTACTACTTTTATCATTGGACTTAGAATCCATACGTTGCTTTAAATAGCACGAATCAACGAGATGACCGGTTCTCTTACAATAGGTGCAAATCACTTTGACTGATTTTGAATTAGACTTCGTATCTTTTACATTCGGAGTCTCAGAGAAGGTAGATTTAGAATTAGAAGTGGCTGAATCAACTTTTGATTTTTTTGAACACTTGATTTTTTTGAACGGCTTGTGTTAAAGCAACACATTCGCATTGGAAGATCGAACTGTGTGTGCCTAGTGGTATGTGTATGTTAATATTGAGGTCAAGAGAGTGTATGCCAGCACCTGACCCGTTTTGTGTTTTTGAGCCGTCTGTGTAGATTCGCACTTCATTGGCTCCTGACTGATCCCTCTCTTCCTGAACTGTTTGTATGATATAGTTTTTGTTGAACATCGGTTGGTTTGGTATTCTATCACACGGGGCAGCGATGAGAGGTTGGTACTCAATCGCCCGGTCCAGGATTTTAGCGTGTGAACTGGTAAGGTTTTTGCCCCATATGCCCAGATGCATTAGCCTGATGGCAGCCAGCGCCACCTCCTGCTGTATGTACAGGTCAAGGGGAGTTAATTGAAGGGCTATCTCCATGGCTGCTGTTGGGGTGGTTCTCATGCAGCCAGTGGTAGCCGAACAGGCCAGTCGCTGAAAGCGTTGTAGTCTGGTAATGGTGGTCGAGAGTTCAGTCCTCGTCCACCAGACTGGAGCACCATAAGCCAACATTGGCCTGATCAGCGTTTTGTAAATCCACAGAGTAATCTTCGGAGAGAGCCCCCATGTTTTTCCTAACATTTTTTTACACTGGTAGAGTGTAATTGTGCTTTTATTAAGTTTCTGTCAAGATGCTTGTTCCAGAGCAGTTTGCTATCCAGGATCACCCCCAAGTACTTGACTTCGTCCTTGAGTGTTAGTTATGTGTTTAAGAGTTTTGGAAGCCTATGAGGTCCAAGAGTTCTCTTGTAAGTGAACATTATTAGTTCCGTTTTCAAGGGTTTAACCGATAGTTCGTGCTTCGTGCACCAACCCTCGATTATTTTGAAGGTCTTTCTCATGAGATCGCATAAGACGCCCTCAAATTTCCCCGAGATTAGAATTGCTATATCGTCCGCGTATCCCACCGAGTACAGACCGCTGGCGTTGAGCTCTGCAATGAGCTCATTTACCACTAAATTCCATAGCAGTGGTGACAGCACCTCACCCTGTGGGCAGCCCCTACTCACGATACCTCGTGTGGTGGTGTTCACGGTAAATTGAATAGCACGGTATTTTAACATGTTGTTTATCCATTCTATGAGTGTTCGCGCAACACCGTGTGTGGCAAGTGCCTGTTCGATGCTGACGAAGTTGGTTTTGTCGAAAGCACTTTCTATATCAATGAAAGCGCCTAGAGTTGAGTTTTTGTCTTTAAGAGCATTTCCTATGCGTGAGACCACGCTATGGAGTGCTGATTCTGTTGATTTGCCTGCACAGTAGTAGGCGTGTTGATTAGGATGTAAGGGTCTTTGTACCGAAATTTGGGATCTAATCTTCCTATCTCCCAGCCTCTCCAGAGTCTTCAAGAAGAACGAGGAGAGGCTTATAGGTCTAAAAGATTTGGGCTGGGTGTAGTCGCCCCTACCTGGTTTCGGTATAAAGATTATTTTTACTTCCCGCCATTTCAAGGGAATGTAGCGGTGGGCCAGGCAGGCTCTGAACACCTTTACAAGGTAGTCAGCCAGTAAACCTTGGCTCCACCTGAGCAGAGCCGGGAAAATACCGTCTAGTCCTGCTGCCTTGAAAGGTAGGAAGGTGTTGATTGCTCACGTTACTTAGTCTTTGTCGATTACTTCTAACGCCACACGGTGGGCTGAAAATCGGCTTTCATAGACTTAGGCATTTTATTTTTCAAGTGCCAGTTTTTATACCGGATATCACTTCTATTAGTAATAACAATATACAAAAATGACACCAGAATTGTTTCTGCACAAAAACGAAGGAATTATAATTTTTTTACGAAAATTTTGTATGGAGCTAGTATGAAAAATCGAAATATCTCTAAAACGGCAGGGATAACCGTAATATCCTTATAGGGCGTTATAGTACTAATTATTTATGATTTTTTGACATACGTTACATAAAGGTTGTAGATGCCGTTTTTTTTAAAAAAATCGTCAAAATATTTTTATTTTTTTTTACATATGAAACGTTCTTTTTAGTGTTTAAGTTGAAGAATTCAGAGCTTTAACAACTCTTAACATAAAATAGCATCACCCCTATAGACCTGAAGGACTAGACAGAGGTGTGTAGTATCTTGTTAATCTTGTAAGACTTCCAACAATACCAAATAGTTGAATATCAATGTCAAAGTGCCCATGTTGTCGCTTCTTTTTGAAAGATAGGGGAATTAAATTGTTAATTGATCACACCCTAAAAGTATGATTACAACATAACCGGACACATAAAAAATATCGACACAAAAGGAATTTTAAAACCTTGCATACGATCAAAATACAAAATAACATATTGAGTGTAGTCATCTAATGCGTCTGATGACAAGTAATTAAGTAATTAGAATGATGGTCTCATGCTAGAATGAGCCTAATATGTGATTAAATGATTTGAAATATCTCGCAACAATACCAACTAAGAACCGCATTCACCTTTTTATAATTAGTGAGCTTATTTGTTTATTAGTTGTACTATGGGTTCTACGAAATGTTTTTGACGATTATAAATTTTCATTATCATATCTTTTATAAATTTAACGAGGGTAGTTAACTAATTTTTAGAAGAACACTCAACTTACAGGACACTCACTTTTTAGAAGAACAAACATTTAGACTTGTCTGTTCTTCTAAAAAGTGAGTGTCTTTCTTTTAATCATGAAGTATTGTTTAGTGCAATTGTGTCCCGCATAGGCGATTGCCTTTCTGCCGAAGATCAAGTAACTCTCAAAGAATTTTGCCGGAGATTCACGCGAGCTGCTTTAAACAGGTGGCAGAAATCTAAACGATTCTTTGATAAGTTTAGAAATGCGTACGGAGAGTGACTGCAAGCAAATATTGATTGGCCAAGTTGCGTGCAACCTTTAATAAATCAAGAACCAACTGTTGATGAGATACCAAGAGCATGCTCTGTCTCTCCAGAACCTTCGACATCATCGACTGTTGGAACAATGACAAAAAAGTCCCGAAAACCATTAAAAGATCTGGGAAGCAAACAGAAAAAGAGAAGATCTAGTGAACACATAGGCGACGATTCCTTTGAATTGGCATATGCAGCTGCAGCACGTTTAAAAGAAGAAGGGTATGAAGATATCGCATCTGTAATCGAATATATGGTCAAAAATACAGAAACTGCCGTTAAAATCAATGAGAGCATTAAGAAACCAGTGAAACAGTAATATTTACACCAGAGAAAGCACTTGGATTGCTTCTATCACTTAAACTTTCAAAATGGCAATATATTACGTTGCGAGAGACTGCCATTCGGGAAGGATCTAAGGATATTTACCCATCCTACTATAAACTGCAACAAACTAAGCTTGCATGCTACCCTCCTAATCAATCAGTATCAGTTACGGATTGATCAGCTAGAATTACACTTCAAGCTTTACTTGACATCACGGTGAAGCGGATTCTTCAAAGTCTTTCTGATAATGTGGAAAATAAGCAGTTAAAACTGATATTGAAGTAGGGATTTGATGGTACTTCCAACCAAAGCCGATACAAGCAGAAAATGGACGGCGAGCATGATGATTCAAGCATTTTCATGACCTCCTTGGTGCCACTGAAACTGACAGATGGAGATGCTCTGTCTAGTCCTTCAGGTCTATAGGGGTGATGCTATTTTATGTTAAGAGTTGTTAAAGCTCTGAATTCTTCAACTTAAACACTAAAACGAACGTTTCATATGTAAAAAAAATAAAAATATTTTGACGATTTTTTTAAAAAAAACGGCATCTACAACCTTTATGTAACGTATGTCAAAAAATCATAAATAATTAGTACTATAACGCCCTATAAGGATATTACGGTTATCCCTGCCGTTTTAGAGATATTTCGATTTTTCATACTAGCTCCATACAAAATTTTCGTAAAAAAATTATAATTCCTTCGTTTTTGTGCAGAATCAATTCTGGTGTCATTTTTGTATATTGTTATAACTAATAGAAGTGATATCCGGTATAAAAACTGGCACTTGAAAAATAAAATGCCTAAGTCTATGAAAGCCGATTTTCAGCCCACCGTGCGCCACCTCCCAATCCAGTTCGCTCGCAGTCCGCGGTTAGGAGTAGTTCGCTTGTCTCAGCATCATTTGCACAACCAACAGTACAAATCATTTGGATAGTCAGCCACCAACAATAGGTAATAACAAAGGAAAAGAAAACCCAAACACCAAAAAGAGAGCAAATTACGCCGAAACACTGAACGAATCAACACAAGAAGAATATAGAAACAACTACACCAAACAAAATAGAAGAAATGCTTATGAAACAAGCAGAAAAGTTTGATCACATCCTACAACAAATGAGCACTTTAATTAGCCTCATAACAACGTTGATAGCTAAAATACCGTAATGGCTTCTTTAAAGATAGCAACGTGGAACCCAGACGGGCTATTTCCTAACGTAGAAGAGGTAGAAGTCCTTCTAAACTCGCACAACATAGACATCTTACTGGTGTCTGAATCTCACCTAACTGATAAGAATATCATTCAAATACGTAACTACAGTATCTACACCACAAACCATCCAGATGGCACGGCACATGCAGGAGCGGCCGTAATAATAAAGTCAAATATTAAGCATCACGAACAGCTACAGTTCAAAAAACCTCATATACAAGCAGCAACAGTAGCTGTAGACGATCGGAATGGAAGATTTAACGTTACTGCAATATACTGTCCTCCAAAGTATAGTATAAAAGAAGATAACTTTGATGGGCTGTTTAGCACATTGGGACCACGCTTCATAGTCGGAGGTGACTGGAATGCCAAACATGTACACTGGGCCCATAGACTTACCAGCACGAGAGGAAGAGAGCTCAAGAAGTCTATAGTTAAAAACAACCTGACTGCAATAGCACCTTCTGAACCGACCAATTGGCCGACAGATTCAAACCGCCTTCCCGACGTCTTAGACTTCTTCATTGATAGGGGCTTGTCCAGACTTCCTTATCATATAGAAACAAGCTTGGACTCTAACAGCAATCATGTCCCGGTTATTCTGACACTCGGCACTGCCGCTTTGACCATGGAACATAACACAAAGCTCTACAACAAGCGCAATGTCTGGAACTGTTTCCGCGAATTCGTCCATGAGAGACTAGATATGAGAGTAGCTCATATCTAGTCTCTCTAACTTTGCTTCATGTGCATATACATGAGGGCGGGAGGGTGGGACTGCATCCTGCATGAAGCCTGGATTTTTGTAGCGGAATTAAAACTAGATATTTTTCATAACATTTAATGTCATGGATTTCCGCAAAGTAACGCCTGATTCTATAATCTATGAGAGTAAGTTTAAAATCTGAGTCAGACATTGATATAGCCGTACGCACATTAACGTCAGTTATCCAAGAAAGCTGCTGGATGTGCACGCCTGAAATTAAAGATCGTTGCCCTCAAAGTAAAACATACTCTGATTCCATACGACAGATGATACTTGAAAAAAGGAGGTTACGTCGAGTGTGGCACACTAGCAGACACTCAAATGACAAAAGAGAATTCAACAAAGCCACTCGTGATCTGAAATCTCTTATCAGAGACGCTAACAACACTGCCTTGGATAACTACTTGGAAGGTTTATCAGCAACAGAAGCCACCAATTATTCACTGTGGAAAGCCTGCAAAAACCATGATAGACCATTATACCAAAAACCACCACTACGTACAAATGATGGCCAGTGGATAAGAACAAATCTTGACAAAGCCGAAGCCTTTGCAAGACACCTCAGTCAAGTGTTCACTCCAAACGAGGCACCGCTGAATGCGGACGAAACTGACATAGACTTGGCTCTGCACGAAGATTCTCAACTGGACACTCCTCTAAAACTGGTGACTCCCAGAGAAGTATACAGGAACCTTAAGTCGTTTAAAAATAATAAAGCACCAGGATTATGATCTTATTGACAAAAAGGTCCTCGAAGAATCACCTCGTAAAGTAGTTGTGTACTTGACGATGATATTTAACGCAATGTTGAGAATTGGATACTTCCCAGACCTATGGAAAGTTTCGAATATTATAATGATCCAAAAACCTGGGAAACCTATTCATGATGTAGTGTATAAGTAAATCATGTTATAAATAATCGTACGATACTGAATAAAGTCAGTCCTTAGTAAGCAACCTGTCGTTTCACTTGTTCCGGCTTTGCATGGCGACCGTGACAGTGGTGTCGTATTCGCACATGGCGCTTCCGAGAAGTGCAGCGGATACTCCGTGTGAAAGTGAATAAAACGAACTAAGTGACAACACCAATTGCCTGTGTAACATAACTTTGTAAATTTAAAAATAATTTTGGACAAATTCACTATGGGAAAAACACAGTCAAAAGAAGAAATAGTAATAGCACAGAATGCATCAGGAGGAAATAACAGTGCACATGCAGAACAGCTGAATTATCATCTCACCACAGTTAACATCCTGCTGATTAATTATCATCGTAGTATTCATAGGATTAGTGGTGTTTTATTACATTTATCGCCAATATAAAAAATGCCACGTCCAGTGGATAGGAAGTGAATTTGAGGAGAGAGCGATGCGACGATCTTTCTTAAGAGGACGTTCCCTGAAACCCATTGAAGAGCAGCAGCAGACAGCGTAAGGTAGAAGGTATAAGGCGCTGGGTGTAAGAAGAATGTGCTTACGTTTAAAAGCGTTGTGTTGGTCTAAAACAAATAAAATCAGTGCGCGTCGGTAAAAGTGCGAAAATTAGAAACAACGTGTTTTAGGGACATTAAATATGATACCAGTGCAAGAAGGCTGGTACTCATACATCGTGCGTGCCAGGTATGTAGTTAATAAGATTATCAGATTAAGGAGAATGGTAGGGAGTAACACTATGTTTAGAATCAACTAGAGAATAATTATTATGTAGGTAGGTGATAGAAATGTATTTTAATGGCAGATTTTGGGGTGCTAAGACAGGAAACCTCCACGTGCGCCCGTGGACTGGAGTTCCCTCTCGGATACGTCCGGGGGGAAGACCAGTTTTTCGGGCCGGTGCGCCCTGGGATGCGGGCAAAAACTCTCCTTAGGCACTGTGTGCCTAAGGGGTTTCTTTGCCCGTATGCAAATAGTAATGAAATGACAGTAATGAATGACCAAGAGCAGGTCACAAAACAATTAATCGATGGCATTGAGTATTACGGATCTATTTTAGAAGAAGGGTCTCAACGTAACTTAATTGAGTTTGTCATAAAAAGCCGGTTATCACAGTCAGCTAAATTGCGGCTTGAATCTAGCTATAATAATGTCACTGAGTTAGTCAAAGCGATAACGGTACATTTATTGCCGAAAAAGTCGTATATTGCTATGCATAGTAAATTGCAACATATTAAGCAGCAAGAGAAATCAATCTCAGATTTCGGTCAAGAAATTGCCAATTTATTTGTTGACCTAACGATTTCGCAATCAGAAGGACATTCTGAAAATTACAGTGTACTAAAAAAAGTCAATGAGAAACTTGCTATTAAAAGCTTTGCCGACGGATTGCGAAACCGAAGGTTAAGTACAATAATTACAGCTCGAAAGTTTGAGTCGTTGAATGAAGCTATCCAATCTGCAGTCGATGAGGAAGTAACCTCACCGTCTACTTCTACAAATGTGTTCATGGGGCAACGACATTTTCACCAATATAATAGGAATAACAGAGGTAACAATAGGTTCCAGCATCAGGGATATAGGCGTGGAGGCTTCTATAGAGGAAACAGAAACAGTTATCAAGGTCAACATGAGCCTCACCGTGGCAATGCAGGGGTGTGGAGACGTGGTACTACGGGACAACGTCGATCTGCACCACCACAGTAAAAAGGGTAAAATAACCTACCAAAAAACTTTTTTTTCGGAAGTCGGTGGCTTTGCTTTTTTATTTCATTGATTTTTTTGCCACCGACTTTTATTTTACCCTTTTTAGTTTAAATATTCAACCGAAATTCTTGCCAAAAACATAATTTTCTTACTTATGCACTAGAATTTTATTATCCTTAGCACCGGTTATAAAATCGCCCATGTACACAATAAGCAAGAACACCAAAATAAATGATTTTTTTATGGGACCAAATGGCAGGTATACTGCATCGAACAATAACCCATATGGGTCATTAGTATAGATGAATTAAGTCCTAATACAAGATAGCTGCTGTAAACCGTTGAGGAGTTCCCTGAACTGTTCTTCGTCTTCATCATCAGAACCCTAGTGACAGTTACAACCCATCTAGGTGTAAAGTTCTCATCAATAGGTATAAATTAATTAAGTCCAAACACAAGGTAGCTACTATAAACCGTTGAGGAATTCCCTGAACTGTCCTTCGTCTTCGTCATCAGACCCCTAATAACAGTTACAACTCATCTAGGTGTAAAGTTCTTATCAATACAAATTAATCAAGCTCAAACACAAGGTAGCTGCTGTGAATCGTTGAGATCTCCATCATCAGATATACTCCAGCCCTTTATTAAATTGTAGTGCTTTGAAATACTTAATGAAAAAAAATAATTTACTAAATCGGGCGACGCCTTACTGTTAAGGAGTTGTTGAACCTTCCATCATCAGCTCAACTACATGAGATGATGATTACTATACGCAAGTACTTAAATTACTTCATAATATTTGCGATGTGTGGGCCTATAAAATTTGAGGGTTGCCCTCGATTTCTCCAGAATCCAATAATCAGATATTGAAATGGTGACAATGGGACCACACGGGAAGCACCAGCTTTCAAATAAAAAAAAATCATGAAAATCGATTCACCCAGTCGCAAGTTATGAGGTAACAAACATAAAAAAAAAACAGTCGAATTGATAACCTCCTCCTTTTTGAAGTCAGTTAAAAAGGGGAGAGAATGTACCCAATGTAAATGTGATGGATAAAAAGCCTGAGGAAAATTTGGAGTTGAATACGTTTTTTCGAGACTAATCTAGAACAAACAATATTTTCTTATAACGAAGCATTACGTGTGAAATTTACTGTAAACGGACAAGAATGTTCTTGGCTACTTGATACCGGAGCGTCAATTTCCGTGGTAAGATACAATAAAATATTGCACAAAAACATTCGTATTTATAATTGCAACGTAGTAATAAACGGTATCGGTGGGAAAATATGTGCAACTGGATACTTATACTTACAGTTGGTTATTGGTAATGTTACATTTACGCAGAAATGTTATGTATTTGATTCCTTGCCGTGTAAAGCTAACGGTATTATTGGATGCGATTTCTTAAAACGATATCAAGCAACCAAAAACTTATCAAATAATATGTTATTACTAAAAAACGTCATCAGGTGATGAAATTAACGTACCAATAATAAGAAATATGAACAAGGATTCTTTGTATATACCAGGGAGATCAGAATCGGTGCATTTTGTAGAAACAACTATTGACAGTGATGCTGTAGTATGTGCACCACAGCTATATGATGGTGTTTTCATGGCTAGTAGTTTAGTTACATCCAACAATGGCAAGATTCCTATTAGAATATTGAACACTACCGAGAAAGATTTAATGTAAGATAACGTACAGCCTCTCATACACAGCGCGAAAGATTATGATATTTGTAGTTTTGATAGTGTGACTGTCTGTCAAGTACCCTTGTATTAATAACAGGATATGTTATTTATTTTAAAATCACCACGCGACGTCCGGCGCTTAAAGTCACATTAACTTTGTATTTAATGGCCTGATATTTCCTTGTGATAAATAGCTTTTTGAAACACACAAATCCTCAATTTCAATAGCAACAAAAAAACTATCTGCTAGTGTCGAATTCTAAGAAAGGCCTACACGTGTTGCAATAAACGAGCCTCGGGCGAACACTCAATTTCAGCTTTTTATAACAAATGAGTGCAAAAACAAAGAGATATTCGGGCTAGAGAGTAATAAAACATCCCCATGAACCGTGAGAATTTTGAAGTGCGTTCGGGGGCTTAGCAGGTAGAAAGGCTGGGCGACGGGGATGATTCCTCGGGACAGTTGATGCATGACCCTCAGGGGTTGCACACGGGTGCTCCAGGATAAGATCGGGATAGGCAGTTGGGCTTGGACCGGCTGGGAGGCCGGGTGCAGTATTACTGTATTTGTTTAAATTATGTTTGATTAAGCCAAATATTAGTAGCTGAAGTAAATCTAGTGTTAGTGGTCGGTGGAACGAGAGAAGACGAATCCAGAAGGCGATCTGATGATGGTGATCCTACGGGTGGTATTTGAGCAGAGCCTGTAAGTAGATTGTAGACTAATTCTCTTCAATATGCACTCGGTAAGTGTTAATTATAATTAACTTTATAGTAGCAGTTTGGAGGAGACGCAGAATTGCTGCTGATAAACATTTATTTCAGTATGGCGGAGCGGAGACTTCACGTTATTATATTTTGTATTATTATCTCATATATTACTTGTCCTAAGTCCCTGTTCCGAATCCTCACAGTAATTAGTCATTGGCGGTTGGTTAAAGGGCACGGGGAATGCCTTTCGATACACTCAGTACAATGACTCACACGCTAATGACTCTTGACGTATATTGACTATTACTGGACGAATGTACCACGTATCAATGGCTAAACCATGTTCTTCATTCAATTATTATTATTCAAATTATTCCTTCAACCAAGCTATTATGTGCCGGTGACTGGCATTAGCAACTTTATCCGACATTGCTATAGATAGATAGATAGATAGAATACTCTTTATTATGCACACCATACAACAGGTAATTACATTACAAATTTTAACTTAAACATAGGGTGACACAATGGGCGGTCTTATCACTAAAAGCGATCTTTTCAAGACAACCTTTGGATGGATTAGGAAGAAAGAGAGACATACTGTTGGTAGTACTGTGGTGTACAATTTTAACCAATTAAACAAGATAAAAAAAATATATATAAATACATACATACACATACAAACATATATAAATATATATATATATACATATGTAATAATCACGAAAACAAAGAAAAGAAGCATAATAGTCACATGGTTAGGGAAAGAGGTAGTGCTTCTTGAGCAGATTTTTAAAAATTGACATGTTTTGTGCGCTCCTTACTGACATGGGCAAGGTATTCCATAGTCGCACTGCTTCAACTGTAAAAGATTTGTCGTAAAAGCTCGTAGAGTGCATTGGCATCTCCAGTCTCAAGTTTTCCGAGGACCTAAGATATCTATTATGTGTGTCATGAAGGAACTTGAAACGTTCTTTAAGATAAGAGGGGGTTTTAGGATTGAACAGAATACTGTAGAGTTGAAACAAGATATGAGAATTCCGGCGAAGACGTATAGGAAGCCACTTGAGTTTCACACGAAATTCAGAAATGTGATCATATTTGCGCAGGCCAAATATAAATCTTATGCAGAAATTTTGAAGTCGCTCAAGTTTATCAAGTTGTGCCTCAGTAAGATCAAGATAACTGACATCAGCGTAGTCAAGGATGGGAAGTAAAAGGGATTGTGCAAGCGCAGCTTTAGTGGCAGTCGGAAGAAAGTTCCGCAATCTCCTCAAGCTCTTGGCAGATGCGAAAATTTTCCGACTCACTTCCTGTATCTGGGGACCCCAGGATAGCTATTTGTTTAGCAAAATAACCAAATGCTATTGATGATTACTGTCTCCCTACAGCCTAGCCCAGAGACATTGCGAATGGTTGATGGATGTACATTTCCAGCTGGGGGTAGGCTTCACCAAGTACTGGATTATCATTTGGATAACTCCGTTCCAAGGAACGCTAGATTTAGCGGCTGTGTCTCGTTAAACGGCCGCTGGTAGGCCTATATCTGAATCGTCACTATTTAACGAGACACACCTGTCGATAATGGGCAGATTTAAATGTGAAATGAATGAAGTGCCGATGTCATCCACTTCGACATGCAGCAATACAATCGCAATATGCTCTGTTACAGGCCGAGTCCTCTCGGTACGCTTGAGCAATTTGATTATTATTAGAGAAAGGGGATAGGCAGCCGTAAGGGTCAACTATTTGAACGCGTGTGTACTTCTATGAAGATATAAAACTTGTCTTTCTCAATGGCAGTGAATTCACGACTCATTGCCTCAGGATTGGAAAGGACATGTAAAACGTGCTTAGGAAACGTTCGCTGTTAGTGTTCGTAGCGGAGTCCTTCGTAGGGTAATGCTGGTAGGACTAACAGTAAACGTATGCCGAGTAAACGTTATAAAGCGATTCCATGTTGAGTACATGGAATTGTTTGCGTTTGCAGAGCGGCATTTAGTACACTGGAGTCAAACAAGTTAACGTAACTGTAATCAACTAATCTTTGAAGCGCAAGCGTAACGTTTCCCTATCACATTTTTATATTATTATCTTTGCTGTCCTCTTGTCTTACTAGCTTCATAATCCTCATTGGTTTGTTTTATCTGACTTGATGTTATTCATGTATGTTATATAACTGAGAACTCTGAGCACTAACTTACTGTGGTCCCTTCCCCTTTGTTGAGAGTTCAGTTCTCCATGTCCCGGCGGAGGTCACAACAGGTCAATGGTACGTGTGGCCACGGAGGAGAGCGGGGTGGGGCTCTACCTCTACCCCTTCGGGGGTAACTACCCTCATATTTTCAACTATATTAACGTGATTTCGAAAGAAAAGAAAAACGAAAATTTCATCGGCCTAGGGTAATTTAAGAACAGTCACAATAGGTGTGATAAGGATGCACAGAGGGTTAAGCAGTTATTATCATTGATACAATTACAACATTTAAATTTAGAAGAGAGAATGTCTATAGAAAATTTATGCAGCAAGTACTCAGATATTTTTCATTTAGAAGGGGGCAGATTAACAACTACAAAAATTTATGAACACAAAATTATTCCAAAACCAAACGCGGAACCGGTATATGTGAAACCATACAGGTTACCACATTCGCAAAACACGAATTCTCAAAACAAATAAATGATTTATTACAGCAAGGGATAATTGAACCGGCCAATAGCGATTGGTCCAGCCCTTTGCTACTAGTACCGAAGAAACCCGACAGCGGAGGTAATAAAAAATTTAGATTGGTGATAGATTATAGAAAATTAAATAATACAATTATTGATGATAAGTTTATCCTCCCCAATATAACCGAAATACTAGATTCACTATCAGCATGCATTTATTTTACACATTTAGACCTTCATCAAGGCTATTATAATGTTAATTTGGAACCAAATAGTCGTAAATACACAGCTTTTTGTTCAGGACAATATCAGTTAACTAGAATGCCTATGGGTCTGAAAACAAGCCCTATTCGTTCTCACGAATGATGACGATGGCAATGTCAGGACTAACTTATGAAAAATGCTTTGTTTACCAAGACGATCTAGTAGTTTTTGGGAAAAATTTAAATGACCATTGTAAGAATTTACAGGATGTATTTACAAGGCTTAGGAAAGTGAATCTAAAACTAAACCCAAGGAAATGTGATTTTCTCAAAAAGGAAATTTTATACTTGGGACATGTAGTGTCAAAAGATGGCGTCTTACCCGATCCGGAAAAAATAATCACTATCAAAAACTATCCGGAACCACAAAATACAGATGATGTACGTAGATTTGTAGCTTTTGCAAACTACTACAGGAACTTTATTAAAAATTTTGCAACATTAGCATACCCTTTTTTTTTTTTTTTTTTTTCGTGGTAAAATCATCAAATGAGTCCTCCCACCCCGGGCAGGGCGGGAGGGACTGTCAGACTTGTACTGACTAAAATCCACGGTGTCCTTCAATAGCCCTTTATGTTCCGGGGTCACGGTAATGGTATAAGTCCCGCGACCCCGGCAGGCTTTGGCCCTCTAGAGAGGGGGCCCCGTCATCATGCTGACGCTCTTTGAGGCGCGCGTGGAACACAACGCGCCGTCGACCCGGGCATGGTCCGTGGTCGGGCTGCGAGTTGCCCTTTACTCGCCGCCCGCATGCCCGCGCCTACGGTGGCCGGAGATCGTCTTGCGACGTCCGTCGCCGTGGGCGTCCACCACCGCGGGACATTAGCATACCCTTTGAACAAATTAAGTAGAAAGAATGCTATTTTTAACTGGGATAGAGATTGTGCGATTGCCTTTAATTCTCTAAAAGAAAAACTGATTTCTTCTCCTGTTCTTCAATATCCAGACTTAACAGATAGCAATACTTTCATTGTACAAACTGACGCATCAGGTTTTGCCCTAGGAGCCGTTTTAGCAAACCAAAATGGAAAACCAGTAGCATACGCAAGCAGGGGCCTGAATAAATCGGAAATAATGTACCCAACAATTGAAAAGGAGCTGCTTGCCGTTGTATGGGCTGTTAAGCATTTTAGACCATACTTATACGGAAGAAGGTTTATAATTAGAACGGATCATAAACCATTAGTGTATTTATTTAACATGCGAGATCCGTCGAGTCGATTGTTAAAATGTAGATTGGCGTTAGAAGAATACGACTTCACAGTGGAGTACGTAAGAGAGAAAGAGAATGCAGTTCCAGACGCATTATCTCGGATATGTGTAACAACTAAAGATTTAAAAGAGATGAATGAAAAGGTGACGTCATTATGTGTAATGACGAGAGCTCAGTATAGGAAGATGCAGTCGAATTCCTCAGGGTGCTAAGACAAGAAACCTCCACGTGCGCCCGTGGACTGGAGTTCCCTCTCGGATACGTCCGGGGGGAAGACCAGTTTTTTCGGGACGGTGCACCCTGGGATGCGGGCAAAAACTCTTCCTTAGGCACTGTGTGCCTAAGGGGTCTCTTTGCCCGTATGCGAATAGCCTGTCGGGTGGACGCTCCAACGCGTGTCCCTCTGAATAGCAGAGGGCACAGCGGCGGAGCGGGCTTGCGGACGGTGAGTAATGGGTATGCTCGCCGTCCGACCAAGGACCAAGCCCGGGTCGGTGGCGCGTCGTGTTTCACGCGTCACCGACGGGGCCCCTTACGGGGCCAAATGCCCCGTAAAGGGCATCCGAAGGAACACGGGTGGATTTTAGTCAGTAAGAGTCTGACAGTCCCTTCCACCCCACCCAGGGCGGGAGGACTCATTTGATGATTTTGCCACCCCAAAAAAAAAAGTCGAAATCCTCGGATATTATTGTTTCTGAAGACAATCGGCATGATGAACCGAAAGTTGTAGAGACACATAATAAACCTAGAAATTCGGTAGAGCTCAGACTTGCAAGTCACAACGATATAGATAAGCTACGAAAACAGTCAGAAATTAGTAAAGAAAACAAAATATTTATTTACGTGCTTTCAAGGTTAACCATTTACATTAATCCAGCTACCCAATCACAATTGACGCCAAGCGACTTTGCAAGAGAGCTGCGTGATTTTGTCAATTAATAAATGTAGAAGAAATATATATTATGTTGAGACAAGAGGATAATAAATTTTTCATTAAAAAATTGAGCAATGAGATAGATAAATGTAGAGAGTGGTCCGGACCGCGGTTATGTATAGTACAAGATGTTAAACGTATAAAAATAATAAAGACGATAAGCGAGTGATTCTAAACGACTTCCATCTGTTACCTACGAGGGGCCACGCAGGTATCAGACGAATGGTCACGAATATTAAAAAATATTACTTTTGGCCAGGGATCGATAGAGATGTTACAGAGTTTGTGAAGCGTTGTCATCAGTGTCAGAAACAAAAGTATACAACGCACATTAAGGAACCCATGACAATTACAACAACGGCTCATTTAGCTTTAGAGAAAATATATTTAGATTTAGTAGGGCCATTAGATAAAGATGCCAATAATTATTGTTACATTTTAACTCTACAGTGCGAGTTGTCAAAGTATGTGGAAGCATATTATTATCCATTCGTTACTAAGAGTAGTACAGAAGTAGACAGAGCGACTCATTCGTCAACTTTGGACTGGCCTGTTGGTCTAGTGGTTAGCGACCCTGACTGCTATGCCGGAGGTCGTGGGTTCGATTCCCACCCAGGACAAATGTTTGTGTGATGAGCACGATCATTTGTTCTGTGTCTGGGTGTAATTTATCTATAATATGTATGTATTTAGAAATATATAAGTATGTTTATCAGTTGTCTAGTACCCATAACACAAGCTCTGCTTAGCTTGGGACTAGATGGCGTTGTGTGATAGTTGTAGAATATTATTATTATTAACTCGCGCGCAATTAACTCGCTCGCTCGAGCGAGTTGGCACATTCCGATTTTAATTATTTTTGTTGTCGTCAACTCGCGACTGAGCGAAAATTTACAGTCGTCACAAAAGTGTTTTTATAAATTTAATATTTTATTTAATTGAACCTACTTCACATGTTTAAGACATGAAACGTATAGAGTAGGTTAACTGAGGGTCAGTAGGTCGTCTTAGAGGTGAAATTCTGCTCGCCGTTTGAATCTTTTTTTCCAAAGAAAAGCTTTTGTTAAGTTACCATTTGGCGAAATTACTCAATGATTATGTAAAATATCTACGCTTAAAATATCGATCTTCAAAACATCGAAAATTTAAATATCGATAAAACGTCGAAGATTGAAATGTCGATTGATTAAAATGTCGAATGATTCAAAATATCGAATGACATTATGCCTAAGTTCAAAATATCAACATTTAATACATCGAAGTTCATAATAATATATCTAAGTTCATATTAAATACGTTAAAAATACCTACTCGTTGAAATATCGGACAGAAACCGGATAGAGAGTCGGACTCGCTTTTGCATCCTTAGTCAAATTGCTGATTACCACCTATCAAGATAAGTCGACGGGAGCCCCGCGAACTGTTTGCAAGGTTTAAAGTAACCTAACACGAGTCCGAGTCGGGGTGACCCAAGTCCCGAGCTCGCTTCGCTCGCTCTTGCGTCCTTAGTCAAATTGCTGATTACTACCTACCAAGGTAGCTGGACGGACTTCGGATGCAAGAGCAAGCGAAGCGAGCTCGGAACTTGGGGCACCCTGACTCGGACAGGTTAGGTTCGAAGAGGATGGCGGGGTCTGAAAGACCCCGTCATCCTCTTCGTGTTAGGTAACTTTAGACCTTGCAAACAGAAATATAAGCCCCGCGAAGCGGGGCTCCGTCGACCTACCTTGATAGGTGGTAATCAGCAATTTGACTAAGGATGCAAGAGCGAGCGAAGCGAGCTCGGGACTTGGGGCACCCCGACTCGGACAGGTTAGGTTCGATATTTAAGACATTCGATAATCTGTACTTCGATATTTAGGACATTCGATAATCTGTACTTCGATATTTAGGACATTCGATAATCTGTACTTCGATATTTAGTACATTCGATAATCTGTACTTCGATATTTAGGACATTCAATAATCTGTACTTCGATATTTAGGACATTCGATAATCTGTATTTCGATATTTAGATCTTTCGATGTAACTTTTGTAGATATTTAGATTTTAGATATATTGGACGAAGATCATTTAACCATTCGATATTATAAACTTTCGATATTTAATTTTCGATTTTATGGTCGTTCGATATTTTCATTTCCGATGTTTTGAACATCGATATTGTAAGCGTAGATATTTTAATCTTCATTATTCAAATATGTACCCTTATAATTAGCCAAATCGTATACTCGTATTTTTTTTTTTTTTTTTTTTTTTTTTTTTTTTTTTTATATTGTTGATTTTACTTTGTTATATTTGTTTGGTTTTAGTCATGTTACATACTAGGTTATTAACCAAAATCTTGAGGAAAAAAAATTCTTTAAAAAATGTGATATTGTTGATAATCTTCAAAATGTAGGTAACATAAATATGAGCAGTTTTTTTTTTTATGTTTGGCATGTGTTGTAAATTATAAATACATAGTATATCTAGTATAGTATGGCATGTGTTGTAAATTGGGGTGCTAAGGACAGGAAACCTCCTCGAGTGCCCGAGGACTGGAAGTTCCTTTCCGGATACGTCCGGGGGGAAGCCCAGTTTCTCGGGACGGTGCGCCCCGGGGTACGGACAAGAACTCCCCGCAAGGGGTCTTCTTGCCCGTATGCCAATGTCCTGTCACGTCGCTCCACCGCGTGTCCCTCTGATCAGCAGAGGGCACAGTGGTTTTGGAGTAAGAGCGGGCTCGGCGTGCACTTACCCTGCCGTCGGGCAGGCAGGAGGAGGCCTTGCACTTCCGCCTCCTCTTGCCACCGCTATTCTCGTAGCCCCGAAGATTGTCATGATCATGTCTATGACTTTCGACGGGGGTCGAGGGCCTTGGCTTAACCGCCCGGGCCGCGAGGAAGAATACCTCTATAAAAAATTACCCCGAACCTCCAAGCGGCGGCGCACCGCGAGGGAGGTTGACAGCTTGGTTGACGGGTAGCTGTGGGGAAAATCAGCCGTTAGTGCGAACCCCTATTTTTGGTTGGATGGTTGGAACAATTTTTTACTCGTGGGATCAAATATGGATAAACTGTTTGCAAAAAAAACCCCCAAAACACCGGCAGTCGCCGCAGCGAGCCAGGGAGGCTCACGTGCCCGTGAGGTGGAGTCGCTGGACTTGTCCAGCACGTCCGCCTCACCGACACCGAATATCGAGCGGGCACAGAGTGCCGCTCCGAGTGAGGAGATGGCGCTGATGCTCGGGTCGGAGTCCGACTCGGCATCAGACGTCACGAGCTTCCAGAGCGTAGGCTCTGGAAGCGCAGCAAGGAGGAAGGAGGGGAGCGCTAGCAGCAGGAGGAACGAGTTCCTGAAGCGCTCCCGGGACGACATCTCGTCGTCTGAGGAGGGTCCTGCCTCGAGCCGGAAGATCCCCACTAGTGTGCGGGGTAAAGGCCGAGGCGGGACGTGCGGCAGAGGGCGGGAAGCCGAGCCCTCTTTAGAGAAAGCGGTGGAGGACGCCATCCGCACCATTAAGGGCCGGGCTGGCAGGCCTGGTAAAAAGGCCACAAAAGACCTGGCCATAAGCAAGGCCACGGCCACCATCATGGCGGCGGTGTCCGACAGCCTCAGCCGGCCTCCGCCCGCATCGACAGCATCGGACGAAATGTCCCAAATGCGGGAGGAGGTCGCCAAATTGACGGCGGCGATGGATGTTCTCCGGAAGGAGAACATCCAACTTAAGACGGAGCTGGCCGGGCTGCGGAGGGGGGACCGCCGAGAGGAGATCCCGCAGACGCGGAAGAAGGAGCCGCCGGCGAAGCCCGCACCAGCAGAAGACAGCAATGTCCTAAATCTGGTGCGGCAGGAGCTGGCGGCCTTCAACCAGCGGTTCGCAGTGCTGGAAAACCGCATCCTGCGCCCCCCGCTCGCGGCATCTTTTGCGGCCGTTGCTGCTTCCGCGCCGCCCAGGCCGGCTCCGGAGCACCGGGCCGCGGCGAAGCCAGCGAAGCCGCCGGTGCCGCCTAAACAGGCGCCGACAAGAGCTGCCTCAGCGGCGGCGGCACCGGCGAGGACGGCACCGGCGAGGACGGCACCGGCGAGGACGGCCCCAGCGAGGGCGGCCCCTGGGGGAACGGCCCCGCAGAGCTCGGCCCCAGAGAAGAAGAAGAGGAAGAGTGTCACGGCGGCGGCGGCAGCGAGTCAGCCGTCCCAATCTGTCCCGCCTGCGCAGCCTTCGCGGCCCCCTCCAGCCGATGCCGAATGGCAGGTGGCTGGAGAGAGCAGGGCCAAAGGAAGGCGAAGGCGGCGACAGAGACAGCGGCAGCGCAAGCGAACCGTCGCGGCGAAACTCCGCGCCCCTAAGACCGCGGCTGTAGTAATTACTCTACAGCCGGACGCGGTCAAGAGGGGCGTGACGTACCGCGACGTGTTCGCGAAGGCGAAGGAGGCGGTCAACCTCCGAGAGCTGGGAATCGACGGGGGTCTCCGGGTGCAAGTCACCGCTACGGGGGCCAGACTTCTGTCGATCCCCGGCGCGGACAGCGGCCCTACCGCCGACGCTCTAGCCGAACGGCTCAGAGCGTCCATAGACGCGGAGGAGGCCCGAGTGTCCAGGCCCGTAAAGCGCGCTGATCTGCGCATAATGGGCCTGGACGACTCCATCTCGGAGGGGGACGTAGTGGCTGCCGTTGCCAGGGCTGGGGAGTGCCCTGCCGACCAAGTGAAGGCAGGCACCCTACGCCCTGACTTCACGGGGCTGCTGTCTATCACGGTCAGCTGCCCCGTGCCGGCGGCCAAAAAGATTGGGGAGGGCCGAAGGCTCCTGGTCGGCTGGGTGTCCGCGCAGGTGAAACTGCTGGAGCCCAGGCCTCTGAGGTGCTTCCGCTGCCAAGTGGGCAACCATACGGCATGCAAGTGCACCTCGGAGGTGGACCGCAGCGACGACTGCTTCCGCTGCGGTCAGCCCGGTCACAAGGCCGGCTCTTGTAACGCCCCGCCGCACTGCTTCCTATGTGCGGCGGCTGGCAAGCCGGCCGATCACCGGGCAGGGGGCAAGTCCTGCGCCCCGCCCGCCAAGACCAGGAGCAGAGGTAGGCCCTCTGCCGCCGCCGTCGCCACCGCCGCCGCCGCCGCAGCTCCTGCTGCCGCCGCCGCCGCCGTGACTCAACCCTCGGAGAGGGTCCTGGAGGAGGCTGCAATGGATTCAGATTAATGTCTCCATTGCGCTTCCTCCAGGCGAACATCAACCACTGCGCCGCTGCTCAGGATCTCTTGCTCCAGAGCATGGCGCAGTGGTTGATCAACGTCGCCGTGGTCGCCGAGCCGTATTTTGTCCTGCCCAGGAATGACTGGGTGGCGGACCTGGACGGCTCGGTGACCCTAATTTCGTCGGCCGCCGCCGGTACCCCGCCCCTCGATCGCGTCGAGAGAGGGCGCGGGATCGTCGCAGCACGGTTCGGGGAGATCGCCGTTGTAGGCGTTTATTTCTCCCCGAATCGATCTCTCGCCGAGTTCCAAGACTCCCTAACGGAGCTGGGAGATGTCGTCGTCGCCCTCGGTTCCCTCCCCGCGCTCGTCCTTGGGGACTTCAACGCCAAAAGTCCGGCTTGGGGTTCCCGGTCCAGGGACTATACGCGGGGTAGGATGCTCGAGCGCTGGGCCCGTGCGCAGGGCCTGGTGATCGAGAACCGGGGTTCTGTCCCCACGTGCGTGCGGTTTATGGGTGAATCGGTGGTGGACGTTACGTTCGCCACCGCCGACCTGTCGCCGCGCGTTACCGGCTGGCGCGTTGTGGAGGAGGTGGAGACCTATTCCGACCACCGGTATATCCGGTTCGACGTCTCCGCCCAGACCTCAGACGCGCCGGTTCCAAGTGGACGGAACCCAAGTGGTCCGCGATGGGCGCTGAAGCAGCTGGACCGGGAGCTATTCCTGGAAGCCTCGATCGTGCAGGCCTGGGTGTCACCACCGGACAGGCCTGCCGACATAAACGACGAGGCCGAGTGGTTCCGGGAGGCCATGTCGGAGATCTGTGACGTGGCCATGCCCCGGGTCCGGCAAGGACGCGCCCGGCGTCAGTTGTACTGGTGGTCGCGCGAGCTTGCAGCGCTGCGCGAAGCGTGCGTTGCCGCGCGCCGCCGGTACACCAGATTCCGCAGGCGCCGCACCCGACCTCCGGATGCGGCGACTGTAGAGACGGAGCTATACGAGGGCTACAGGGCAGCGAAGGCCGCCCTCCGCGACGAGATCTGGCGGGCCAAGGAATTGGCCCGCGAGGAGATGCTGGGGACTCTGGACGGGGACCCATGGGGCCGCCCCTATAAGTGGGTGCGCGAAAAGCTCCGCCCCTGGGCTCCCCCGTTGACGCAGAGCCTCCAGCCTCAGTTCGTGGAGGACGTGGTGAGCGCCCTGTTCCCATCGCGAGGGGAGCACACTCCCCCGCCCATGGCTCCGTCTCCGACGGAATCTGACGATGAAGCTGACGCAAACGCGGATCGCAGCGACGACGACATCTACGACGCTCCGGAGGTGACCGAGGTAGACTTGAGAGTGGCGGTACAACGGCTCAAAGCCAAAAATACCGCCCCAGGACCCGACGGCCTGCCAGGAAAAGCCTGGGTCCTGGCCTGGGGGACTCTCGGGCCTCGACTGGGGGGGCTCTTAAGCGCATGCTTGGAGAGGGGCCGGTTTCCGCTTCGTTGGAAGACGGGGAAGCTGGTCCTGATCCAGAAGCCCGGGCGCCCTGCGGACTCTCCGTCCGCATTCCGGCCCATCGTGCTGCTCGATGAGGTGGGCAAGCTCTTTGAGAGAGTCATTGCAGACCGCCTCGTCGGGCACCTGAATCGGGTGGGCCCGAACCTTGCGGAGAGCCAGTTTGGCTTCCGCAGGGGGCGCTCGACGGTGGACGCCATCATGCGCGTGAGAGCCCTCACGACGGGGGATGCAGTAGCCCGGGGCAGGGTCGTCTTGGCGGTGTCTTTGGACATCACCAACGCCTTTAACACCCTGCCCTGGAGTTGCATCAGGGAGGCACTCCGGTATCACCGGGTGCCGACCTACCTCCGTCGCATAGTCGAGGACTACCTGACGGACAGAGCCGTCATCTACCCCGGTCACCGGGGAGAGTGGAACCGGCGAGAGATATCGTGCGGTGTTCCACAGGGATCGGTCTTGGGACCGCCCCTGTGGAACATCGGATACGATTGGGTGCTGCGCGGCGACCTCCCTGACGGCGTCAGCGTAATATGTTACGCTGACGACACGCTCGTCCTGGCGGAGGGAGAGTCGCACCAGGCGGCGGCCGACCTGGCGACGCAAGCGGTAGCGACAGTCGTCGAGAGGATCCAGCAGCTGGGACTCGAAGTGGCGCTGCACAAAACGGAGGCCATGTGTTTTCATGGCCGCGTTAACGCGCCACGGTCCGAGTCCCACATAACGGTGGAGGGGGTTCGCATCGGCGTCGGGAGGACGATGAAGTACCTGGGACTCGTCCTCGACAGCCGGTGGAACTTCAGGGAGCATTTCCTGAGTTTGGCCCCAAGGCTGAACCGGGCAGCAGCCGCCCTCAGGCGACTGCTGCCTAATCTCAGCGGGCCAAACGCCTCCTGCCGTAGGCTGTACGCCGGTGTCGTGCGGTCCATGGCCCTCTACGGGGCCCCCGTGTGGGCCCTGAGCATCCGGACGCGACCACTAAAGTTGGTCGCATGCCAGAGGGTCATGGCTATCCGGATGATCCGGGGATACCGCACGATCGCCGGCGAATCGGCCAACCTGCTTGCCGGATTACTGCCCTGGGATCTGGAGGCGACTGCCCTCCAGCGCGTCTATGAGTGGCGCGTGGAGGCGCAGCGCCGGGGTGTATCGCCGCTGCCTCGAGAAGTCGAGGCGCGGCGGGAAGAGCTCCGGCGCGATCTCAGGGCAGTATGGAGGGGACGACTGTCGCTACCGACGGCCGGGCACGCCGCAATCGCGGCGGTAAGACCCCTCTTTGAGGAGTGGCTGGATAGGAGTCACGGCGTCCTGACCTTCCGCATGACGCAGGTCCTCACCGGACACGGATGTTTCGGGAGGTACCTGTGTCTAAGGAAAAAGGAGGAAACGCCTGGGTGTCACCACTGCGAAGATCGCCCGGAGGACACAGTAGAGCATACGGTGCAAGACTGCCCCGCTTGGGCAGAGCACCGACGTGTCCTCACGGCGGCGATAGGCGGAGACCTCTCGCGCCCAGCATTGGTTGCGGCCATGCTGCGGGGCGAGACGGAGTGGGAAGCGGTCGCCTCCTTCTGCGAAGCAGTAATGCTCGCGAAGGAGGAGGCGCGCCGCGAGAGAGAGAGGACAGAGTCCTCCCTCCGCCCCACCCGCGGTGGTTGGCGCCCACGGCGTCGGACGTCGCAAGACGATCTCCGGCCACCGTAGGCGCGGGCATGCGGGCGGCGAGTAAAGGGCAACTCGCCGCCCGACCATGGACCATGCCCGGGTCGACGGCGCGTTGTGTTCCACGCGCGCCTCAAAGAGCGTCAGCACGATGACGGGGCCCCGCCCAAGAGGGCCAAAGCCTGCCGGGGTCGCGGGACTTATCTCATTACCGTGACCCCGGAACACAAAGGGCTATTGAAGGACACCGTGGATTTTAGTCAGTACAAGTCTGACAGTCCCTCCCGCCCTGCCCGGGGTGGGAGGACTCATTTGATGATTTTACCACGAAAAAAAAAAAAAAAAAAAAAATGTGTTGTAAATTATAAATACAAAGTATATCTAATATAGTAGTCAGGCCTGTTGGTCTAGTGGTTAGTGACCCTGACTGCTATGCCGGAGGTCGTGGGTTCGATTCCCACCCAGGACAAATGTTTGTGTGATGAGCACGATCATTTGTTCTGTGTCTGGGTGTAATATATCTATAATATGTATGTATTTAGAAATATATAAGTATGTTTATCAGTTGTCTAGTACCCATAACACAAGCTCTGCTTAGCTTGGGACTAGATAGCGTTGTGTGATAGTTGTGGAATATTATTATTATTATTATTTATTATATCTATTAAAAAACTACATTTCTTTTATTTCAAATCGTACATCGCCTTATACTTATAAAGTAGGTTTCTATATTGAATTTATTATAACACTTTTATAGATGACTGTACCATTTTTCGCTCTGGTCGCGAGTTGACGACATCAAAAATAATTAAAATCGGAATGTGCCAACTCGCTCGAGCGAGCGAGTTAATTGCGCGCGAGTTGACGAATAAGTCGCTTAGTAAATAATTTTATACTTCGTTATGGAATTCCAACAACAATTGCAACCGATCGGGGTACCGAGTTCATGTCAGCAGTAATGAATGAGACTTGCAAATTGTTAAAAATTAATAACATTAACTCAACAGCTTACCACCACGAAAGTATAGGCGCATTAGAAAATAGCCATAAACATTTAGGAGCATATTTGCGTATACAGACAGAGAACCATCCAGAAGCCTGGAGTTCTTGGTTACCTTTCTGGTGTTTTTTATATAATACGTCCGTACATAGTTCAACAAATTATACCCCTTATGAGTTGGTATTTGGTAAAAAGTGTAGTCTCCCACATAATTTGACACAAAATATTATTGATCCACTTTACAACAGTGATCACTATCCTTTAGAGTTAAAATATAGGCTTCAAGTTTCTTAGAAGGAAGCTCGAGACCACTTAATTAAGTCGAAAATAATACGTAAGAGTAGATACGATAAGAAGGTAAAAACAGTAGTTTATAAGAAAGATGACCTGGTTCTTTTAAAAAATGAAACTGGAAACAAACTAAGTGAACTGTATTCAGGTCCGTACAGTGCAATTCGAGAGTTATCGCCAAATGTAGAATTATTAATAAACGGAAAACCTAACATTGTTCATAAGAATCGTACTAAGTTGTTTGTTTCTTAATAGATATTAATTAATTAAGTCATTAAAATGATAAGTAATAAAAATGTTGTTGAAATAAGATACGATGTTTATTGCAATGTAACAGATATCCTAGTTAGAAGTAAGCGCTTGTTACTAACCAATAGATAATAATATGCACTATGCATATGTTTATATTTGTAATGATATGTCTAATGATAAACTGGTGAGAACTTTATTGTTAAGAGTAGATGATACATTTTAGTTGAGATTTATATAAAAAAATATAAATGTCCAATTTATTTATTTTTTCTCCTTGTTAAGAGGTGTAGTGTATAAGTTAATCATGTTATAAATAAGTGTACGATACTGAATAAAGTCAGTCCTTAGTAAGCAACCTGTCGTTTCACTTGTTCCGCCTTTGCAATGAACTCACATCATACAGGCCAATCAGTCTTCTGCCTTAATGTCTAAGCTTTTTAAGAAGTCATTGCTACACAGAATGATGAAAGTCATTAAAGAAAAATCTATAATACCTGAACACCAATTTGGCTTTCGAAGGAAACACGCGACTACTGAACAAGTACATAGAGTATGTAGAAAAATAAGAACATCGTTCGAAAAAAAGAGTATTGTTCATCAGTGTTTCTAGATATCCAGCAAGCTTTCGACAGGGTTTGGCACAAAGGTTTACTGTTCAAAATTAAAACAATATTACCACATACGTTCTATGAAGTCTTGAAATCATATATATCTGGTAGAATCTTCCAAGTGCAAGAAAACGACTGCACCTCCAGTTTTTACGAAATTACAGCTGGAGTGCCACAGGGGTCTGTGCTGGGACCAGTCCTTTACACGCTGTATGTATACTCATGATGTACCACAAATCCCAGGAGTTACCGTAGCAATCTTCGCTGACGACACAGCCTTACTTATATCAGACAAATCGCCTTCTCGGATTAAACTGTATAATCTCAAAACATACAAATTTTACAGGAGAGCGTTTTAAAGGTTTAACGTGTAATATATCTAATGATAATAATCTTTTCATCATTATTTTTTATTTTTTTGCTAGTTACACTATCTGCCTTTCAAAGTAACATAATATTATATATTAATTTTGTTACATAGTAGCCGAAAAATAGTTTAGAAAAAAAATCGTTTTGAGTTTTAATACTTTTCTAGATAAAAATGCTGCATAATTTTTATGATTTAATTTAAACATGAGTATTTAATTTATTAAATGTAATTAAATTCAGGAAAAAAAAAACCGGCCAAGTGCGAGTTGGACTCGCGTGAAGAGGGTTCCGTACGATATTACCTATCGCGTTTCTTTTTTTAAATCTGACCCAAATTGGTACGCACAATATTGAGTGATTTACCATGTTATTTTAATATCATGGACTTCTTATAGGTTTTCCTATAATCTATAAGTAGGAAACTAATTCCTGTATTTTTTTTCAAAATTTTAGGTTCAGTAGTTTCGGAGATAAGGGGGGGGGAATGGTCAAATTTCGTCTATTTACTTGAATAACTTGGAAACTATTTATTTTAAAATAACAATAAAAATATACTTAAGATTGCCTCAACAAGACCTTTCATTTGGTATGTCACACGATGAAGTTTTCAAATATTTTTTTTTAATTTTCCCCTGCCCCCCCAAAAATTACCTCCCATATACAGATATGGACTTCTTATAGGTTTTCCTATAATCTGTAAGTAGAAAACTAATAACTGTATTTTTTTCAAAATTTTAGGTTCAGTAGTTTCGGAGATAAGGGGGGAGGGGGAATGGTCAAATTTCGTCTATTTTCTTGAATAACTTGGAAACTATTTATTTTAAAATTACAAAAAAATACATTTAAGATTGTCTCAACTAGACCTTTCATTTGATATGTCACACGATGCAGTTTTCAAATATATTTTCTTAAATTTTCCACTTCCCCCCCAAAAATTACCTCCCATATACAGATATGAACTTCTTATAGGTTATCCTATAATCTATAAGTAGAAAACTAATTTCTGTATTTTTTTCAAAATTTTAGGTTTAGTAGTTTCGGAGATAAGGGGGGGGAATGGTCAAATTTCGTCTATTTACTTGAATAACTTGGAAACTATTTATTTTAAAATTACAATAAAAATATACTTAAGATTGCCTCAACAAGACCTTTCATTTGGTACTAGCTGTTGCCCGCGACTTCGTCCGCGTAGTTTTTGGTTTTATGGCACCTACCTATACCAATATTCTCTTTTAAATTTTTTGAGAAAGTGAGGGTGCCTTATTTCCCACTTTAAAGTTTGTTATCAAGGGTGTAAATTAGAGACATTTTAATGAGATTCACGTCAGACAGTAAAAAGTATATTTCGTAAAAAAATAAAAATACTAAAAATTAATTAAATTTTATAAATAAAAAATGGAAATGAAAACTTCCAGACACAACACTTTATGTACGACATTGGTAGTTTTTCCTTCTGGTGCTACGGTGCGGTTACTGACACGTGAGCATTTGTGACATATAGTTGGCCGTGGGAAAAACAGTTGGACCTTAGGTTGACATCAGCTTCCTTCAGGGTCTGTCCTTGGGACTTATTTATGGTCATCGCGAAGTAGGCGGTTACCGGGAATTGTGTGCGTTTGAACTGGAAAGGGAAATTGTTGGGGATGAGTGGTATTCGCGGTATCAATGCAGTCTCCTCTGAGTCACACCCGGTGAGAATTTCAGCTTCGCTTAAATTTCTGTGTAATGCAGGCTCTAAGGGGGAGGGGCCCGTCATTGCGCTGACACTCTTGGAGGCGCGCGTGGAACACAACGACCCGGGCCTGGTCCACGGTCAGACAGCAAGTCGCCCATTACTCGCCGCCCGCATGCCCGCGCCTACGGTGGTCGGAGATCGTCTAGCGATGTCCGTGGCCGTGGGCGTCTACCACTGCAGCTGGGTTGTGAGGTGGACGCTGTCCTCTCCCTAATGCGTCCCGCCTCCACCTTCGCTAGCATGACTGCTTCGTAGAAGGCGACTGCTTCCCACTCCGTCTCGTCCCGCAGCATGGCCTCGACCAATAGCGGGCGCGAGAGGACTCCGCCTATCGTCGTCATGAGGACACAGCGGTGCTCTGCCCAAGGGGGGCAATCCTGCACTCAATGCTCCACCGTGTCCTCCGGGCGATCCTCGCAGTGGTGACACTCAGGCGTTTCTTCCTTCCCTATCCGACACAGGTACCTCCCGAAACTTCCGTGTCCGGCGAGGACCTGCGTCAGGCGGTAGGTCTGGACGCCGTGACGCCTATCCATCCACTCCTTAAAGAGAGGTCTTACCGCTGCGATTGGAGCGTGCCCGGACCTCGGTTGCGACAGTCGCTCTGTCCAAACTGCCCAGGAGAGCGAGGGAGCTCTACCCGCCGCGCCTCGACTTGTCGAGGCAGCGGGGTTTCGCTTCCACGCGCCAGACGCGCTGGAGCACCGTCGCCTCCAGATCCCAGGGCAAAACAGTTACATTATAATCCTGAAACACCTTTGCTTTCTCACAGTTTCGTGACACCGAACACGTTGGTGTTTCAGTATTGTCTAGGTCGATTGGGATTTTAAACATGACCCTGACATACTGCCGCACGAGCTTCATAACGATTGTATGCAGCTTCGCAAGTGCGGTACGCGTTTTCGTCTTAATTTAAAATTAGTATCGTTTTTCTTTATTCACAAAAAGTATAATGTGGCTATTATTTGATAAAGATAAAAAAAAAGATGAAAATAAAAACCAAAACAAAACGTTTTTTACCGGATAAGAATCGAACCTGGAACTCAACCATCCGCTAAACCACGCACTCCGCTGGCAAATTCTTCAAAATAGTAGTTGCTATTATGTCATGAATGACATGTACATTTCAGCCGCGCGGCCTACTCATAAAACTTTATGAAACTTTGCCAGGACTTAGTAACGATTTGTTACTACACACTCCTCATTTCCTGTATTTGTTGCAAAAAAAACTAAGACGCTATGACCAAAAATAGTTGGCCGCTAGAACCGCCACTTGCCGTAGTCACCGCCTGTGATAACAAAGAAACTTGATAATGCAGATAGGCGAATGATATATCAAAATAAAGGTCTTAATCACTTGTATTTGTTGCAAAAATAAAAAATATCAAAACGTAAATAAACAAAAAGTTATGCTATGTTAAGTTTCCAGGTTATGGGTATGTAGGTATTTTACCATAAATATCGAATAAATAGAGGTTTAAGCTTATGGACAGTTAGTTGCTGATTTGTTGCAGCGAAAAAACAAGAAAAAAATACAAAAACTTGGTCCAATATTATTTTATGATCGATTTTACTTGGCCGCTCGGACGGCTACATGCCTAAAATACAACGGCGTTTATTTCGTTATTAAAAGTAAGTTCAAGCTTAGTTATAGTACTAATCGACAGGTAACGTAACCTAGTTTGGAGAAATGTGGTCAAAATAACTGTAAAATTCATATTTTAGGAGATATTCACTAAAATGTAGTAGTTTGAAACTGTATTAGTGTAGGGTGACCATACATTTTCATTGAAGTGAAACTATAGGCTTATTTTTTAGGGCGAATGCTTACACTATTACATACTTTATAAAACACATAAAACATACTTTATAAAAGTCAAAGTCACAAATCTACTAAAATTTCTTTATTCAATATTAACATAAAGGGAAAAATGTAATAAAAGTAAAAAAAATAATAAAAATTTAAAAAAGTCAACAAGAGGTATAATAAAACTATTAAGTGTCACGAATGTACGATACAGAGTGCAAGCATATTTTTTTAAAGGTACTTTTTTCAATTTTTAAAGAATTGTCGTCGTAACAAAAAAAGGTATTATGATTTAAAAAATGACACTTATAGTGGCCTATTTTTGTGCCTGGTAGAAATTCTATTGCACCAACTAAAAAATAAAAATTATCTTTTATGTTAATGCTTGTCGGCAGTTCAGTTAATAAAACTGAGTCTGCAGCTCCGTTTAAATCGAATGTAATAAAGTCCCCTAACTTAAGTTCACCTTTTAGCTCGCTGTCACATTTTTGACAGTTCGTGTTAGTGTGTTCATCAAAAGATATCGCATCTTCTATGCTTGATATTCCAAATAATTTTAAAACATCAATGTTTATTAAAATAAAAACATGTTCTCGTTTCATTTGTATGATATTACAATTTGTACAAGTTTTTAAATACTGAGCACTTGTGAAATATGTTATAAAAATGTTTTCAAATACACACATCAAAAGTGTCTAGGGATCAAGCATTTTTATGCGGATTTCTTGAGATTGAGATGTGGCTTTGTAATAAATTTATGATTTTATAAATTTATATGGATCCTTTTTGGTGCATTTCATAATTTGAATCAGGAACTGTGAATCAAATTCGAGTAAAAGATGAAAATCAGCTGTCAATATTTTCCCTATAAAAACACACAACGCATTGAAGACATTATTAGTGCTACTGTTTCCCTACTACTGATTAAAACCAACGTTATTATGGAGCGGCGACGTCATTTAAGCAGGGAAGAAATGCTCAGAGCCGTGGGAATGATAGAAGCTGGTTCCCGGCAACGTACTGTGGCTTTAGCTCTGAATACAAGTCAGAGTGTTATCAGTCGACTTTGGACACGTTACCGAAGCACTGGTACCGTGGCTGAGCGCCATGGAGGACGGTATCGCTGCACCACACGGAGACAAGACCGATACATTCAAATCTTAACTCGAAGAGCTCCAACAATAACCGCCATGATGTTAGCCGTGAGGCTTCATCACTCTTCAGGGAACTTAATTAGCGACCAAACAGTCAGAAACCGCTTGCATGAAGTGAACCTTCATTCCCGAAGACCGTTACGGGTACCACCTATAGCAATGCACAATCGTAGGATTCGATATCAATGGGCTCTTGAACACAGAAATTGGGCAGAAGAACAATGGCGTTTCGTGTGCTTTTCTGATGAGTCTCGTTTCGGTATGAGACCGGATACAAGACGTATACGACACTGGAGAACCCCTGGACGCCAACAGCGATTAAAATCCTGCCAGGAAGTCCATCCTTATAGTGGTGGAACCATCATGGTATGGGCGGGTATTTGGATCGGCGGAAGAACTGAGTTGATTTGGATCAGAGGCAACCTCAACGCTCAAATTTATGCTGAGACGATTGTATCAGACGTCATCGTTCCTCTACAAGTGCAAATCGGTCCCTTATTTCAGTTAATGCATGATAATGCACGACCGCACACCGCAAGAGTTGTAAGACAGACTCTCGCCGCAGCTAACATCAATGTCCTGCCCTGGCCTGCTCAGTCGCCAGACTTGAATCCGATTGAACATGCATGGGATATGCTACAGAGAAGAGCTCTGCCGAATATGGAGGGTATCCAGTCGCAAGAAGACCTTTTTTTGTTGTTGCAACGAACATGGGCGGCCATTCCACAGCGTGATTTGGATGAACTCATTTTGAGTATGCCAAACCGATGTTCTTGTGTTGTTAGTGTTCGCGGTAGAAACACGGATATTAATTGTTTAAGTTACCCAATAAAATTTTAAAGAAAACTGTTATTTCAGTCTTTTTTTCGAACTTTTGTGTTAGTGGTTCAAATGTCAAAAATCCCTTTATTAGGAAAATGGCAAATTTCTTTATTAATGCAAAGGTGACTTGGTTTATCGTTACTGTGACAAACGAAAACACTTTATTTGATGAATCCTTAAAGAAAATTTTAATTAATATCAATCAGGAGAAAAGTTATTGCAAAAATATATGTTGATCCCTAGACACTTTTGATGTGTGTAGAATGTTGGTAATCGACCAAATTTGCTAGCAACACCAAATCGGTTGTATTATTAAATATAATAGAAAATGCTGGCAGTGTGCCGTGATGGCGCCAAAAGAGATTTTTAAAAAAAGAACGTGCTGGGTTGATTGGCGTTGGTCGAGGTTGGACTCACAATAAATTGATGGACTACAATATGACTACATAAATATCAACATTAGGACTAATCTGCGCTTTTTTTATCGTGGTAAAATCATCAAATGACTCGTACTGAGTAAAATCCACGGTGTCTTTCAATAGCCCTTTACATTGATGGATTACATAAATATTAACATTATTAATAGGTAATCTGCGCTTAGATTGAAGAATTTCGTACACTACAGAATCATATTATTATTTCATTAATGTAAACTGAACGGATTTGAAATTTTTGTAATTAATACGTTTACTTATTACGTCCACACAAAGCGAACAGCCTCGCGAGGCATTTGCTTCGCGCGGCAAATGCCTCGCGAAGCTGCTTGCTCTGTGTGGACGTTCCGTTGTTTCTCAACCGAGGTACGAAACAATACACGCGAGCAAAACAAAAGCCGACTCTGGATGGTTCGGGCGCTCGCCCGCGGCAGCGCTCGCGCTTTCCTCGGCCGTGACACGTCCACTCTAACCGAACTGCTTCGCGCGGCAAATGCCTCGCGAGGCTGCTCGTTCTGTGCGGACGCACCTAACGTTTGTGTGAAATAATCGCAGGTTGGTTGTCTAATGAATGTTGTTCTTGTTTTATACTTTGAGTGCGCGATTTTTTCTTAGTCGGGTTTTAGTTATTTTTAACTTATTTTTTTATTTACACTAGTTTCGGGTTATATTATTTGAAGTAAGTAATTTATGTTATATGTATAGTGTTTGAGTAAGTTGCGAATTTAAGATTTATCATTTAATACTCATGTTAACACTGTTAGAAACAGCAATTTAGCTAGTATAAGTTATGTAATGTATATAATTATATTTCAAATGTGCTCATCAAGCCCTTTAATTTGATACCGATGTCGATACTGCGCAAAAAAATTGTTTTTCGGTTAGTACGTCTTTACATCCCCTAGAGAACGCCATATTGGATTATTACCGTATAACCAGCGGACAACTGAGACGCTTCTAACGACACCTCATTTGTCATGTAATGATAAGTAGCTTAGAACTTTATGAGGGAACAGACAAACACATACATACATACGGTCAAAATCATAACCCTCCTTTTGGCTTTGCCTTAGTTGGGTAAAAATAGGTTGATAAATAGACGTAAGTGTAGTGTAATGTTTTCACTGGGCCCACGTGGTAGATTACGGCCCACTCCCTCTCACAAGAGAGGAGGCCTGTGTCCCAGCAGTGGGAATATTTATAGGCTGATGATGAATGTAGTACCTAGCTAGTTTAAACTAATTTAAGTAGGTACCTACCCTATGTATATAGTATACCTTTCTAGCTGCCATATTTAAAAACATGCCTGCCTCGTATTTATGTAATCATGGTCACCCTACACTAATACAGTTTCAAACTAGTACATTTTAGTGAATATCTCCTAAAATATGAATTTTACAGTTATTTTGGCCACATTTATCGAAACTAGGTTACGTTACCTGTCGATTAGTACTTTATCTAAGCTTGAACTTACTTTTAATAACGAAATAAACGCCGTTGTATTTTAGGCATGTAGCCGTCCGAGCGGCCAAGTAAAATCGATCATAAAAAAATATTGGAAAAAGTTTTTGTATTTTTTTCTTGTTTTTTCGCTGCAACAAATCAGCAACTAACTGTCCATAAGCTTAAACCTCTATTTATTCGATATTTATGGTAAAATACCTACATACCCATAACCTGGAAACTTAACATAGCATAACTTTTTGTTTATTTACGTTTTGATATTTTTTATTTTTGCAACAAATACAAGTGATTAAGACCTTTATTTTGATATATCATTCGCCTATCTGCATTATCAAGTTTCTTTGTTATCACAGGCGGTGACTACGGCAAGTGGCGGTTCTAGCGGCCAACTATTTTTGGTCATAGCGTCTTAGTTTTTTTTGCAACAAATACAGGAAATGAGGAGTGTGTAGTAACAAATCGTTACTAAGTCCTGGCAAAGTTTCATAAAGTTTTATGAGTAGGCCGCGCGGCTGAAATGTACATTGAATGACATGATAAACAAATGAAGAATACATACTTACGTCAATCGAATTGAACTTGACGACAATGCATATTTCATCCCAAATTATTCTCTGCGATTCTTTAAATCAACATATATTTTTTATTTGTGAACCGATTCTCATCAAACAAACACTAAAAACTGCGCCCAGTTTAGCAGAATACATTAGTGAAAACCGCATTAATCAAATTCTTTCAGCCGTTTTGGAGTTTAACGCAAACAGACAGACAGACAGAAAGACAGACAGACAGACATTTTTTTTGTGTTTTATTGCTCTTCTTTGATCGCCCCGTTTCAATTTTCGGTAAAAATCCAATGTACAGACACTCGGGTTCTACTGCTTTATTATACACTAGCTGCTGCCCGCGACTTCGTACGCGGATTCTGTTGCTTATGCCAGCGGCACGGGGTCGTCAAAATCGAACATCTGATAAGTCTGATGTCCAATTTCAAGAGCCCGGGTAAAAAAATAAATGGGAGTTTTGGCTTGCAGAGTCAAATTTTTATTCATCATTTAAAATTAGTTCTAAACTGTTACCGCCTTTACTGCGTGGAGGTACTCCCAGCTAATGTTATTTTAAAATTATACCTGCAGTGAAATTATTGATAGCTTTGATTTCCACATCAGGTGTTCCAGATCTTTAATTTTCTCATCACGCAGAACAACTCTTGCTAAAATGTCATTCCTATACTTATATGTAGCTGGGCTCTTGGTGTCCCACATCAGGTGTTCCAGTACTTCAATTTTATACGTCAACAGAGAGTGCTCATCAGGCTGAACAACTTTCCCAAGACGTCATTCCTATATTATTTTATAGTGTAGCTGGTCTCTAGGAGTTCCACATCAGGTGTTCCAGATCTTCAATTTTTATACATCAACAGAGAGTGCTCATCAGGCTGAACAACTTTGCTAAGACGTCATTCCTGTAGGTATATGTTATATGTAGCTGGGCTCTTTGTGTTCCATATCAGATGTTCCAGTTCTTCAATTTTTATACGGCAATAGAGAGTACTTATCAGGCTGAACAACTCTTGCTAAGACGTCATTACTGTATATGTTATAGTGTACCTGGGCTCTTGGAGTTCCACATCAGATGTTCCAGATCTTCAATTTTTATACGGGAATAGAGAGTGCTTATAAGGCTGAACAACTCTTGCTAAGACGTCATTACTGTATATGTTATAGTGTAGCTGGGCTCTCGGTATTCCACATCAGATGTTCCAGATCTTCAATTTTTATACGGCAATAGAGAGTGCTTATCAGGCTGAACAACTCTTGCTAAGACGTCATTACTGTATATGTTATAGTGTAGCTGGGCTCTTGGAGTTCCACATCAGGTGTTCCAGATCTTCAATTTTTATACATCAACAGAGAGTGCTCATCAGGCTGAACAACTTTGCTAAGACGTAATTCCTATATATGTTATGGTGTAGCTGGGCTCTTGGTGTTCTACATCAGGTGTTCCAGATCTTCAATTTTTATACGGAAACAGAGAGTGCTTATCAGGTTGAACAACTCTTGCTAAGACGTCATTCCTGTAGGTATATGTTATATGTAGCTGGGCTCTTTGTGTTCCACATCAGATGTTCCAGTTCTTCAATTTTTATACGGCAATAGAGAGTACTTATCAGGCTGAACAACTCTTGCTAAGACGTCATTACTGTATATGTTATAGTGTACCTGGGCTCTTGGAGTTCCACATCAGATGTTCCAGATCTTCAATTTTTATACGGGAATAGAGAGTGCTTATCAGGCTGAACAACTCTTGCTAAGACGTCATTACTGTATATGTTATAGTGTAGCTGGGCTCTCGGTGTTCCACATCAGATGTTCCACATCTTCAATTTTTATACGGCAATAGAGAGTGCTTATCAGGCTGAACAACTCTTGCTAAGACGTCATTACTGTATATGTTATAGTGTAGCTGGGCTCTTGGAGTTCCACATCAGGTGTTCCAGATCTTCAAATTTATTATCTCAGCAGAAAATGCTCATCACGTGGAACGATTTTTGTTTTGGCACCATGTTTGTATCTCTTATAGTTTAGCTGGTCTATTGCAGTTCTGCACCAGGTGTTCAAGTTTTTAAGATAAATTATAGCCTATATGTTGGCCAGACTTGATACCTATACAACAAAAAAAGAATCATTCAAATCCGTCCAGTACTTTTTGAGTTTATCCCGGACATACATACAGACAAACAGACAAACAGATAAACAGACAAACAGACAAAAATTCTAAAAACTATATTTTTGGCTTCAGTATCGATTGTAGATCACACCCCAAGTATTCTTTTAAAAAAATATTCAATGTACAGTTTTGACTTTCCTACCATTTTATTATATGTATAGATAATATATTATGTATAGATAGTGAAGCTGGGCTCTTGGTGTCCCACATAAGGCATCTTCAATCTTATACATCAACAGAGAGTGCTCATCACGCTGAACAACTCTTACTAAGACGTCATTCCTATATATGTTATAGTGTAGCTGAGCTCTTGGTGTCCCACATCAGATGTTCCAGATCTTCAATTTTTATACGTCAACAGAGAGTGCTCATCAGGCTGAACAACTCTTGCTAAGACGTCATTCCTGTATATGTTATAGTTTCGCTGGGCACTTGGTGTCCCACATCAGGTGTTCTAGATTTTCAATTTTTATACGTCAACAGAGAGTGCTCATCAGGCTGAACAGCTTTGCTAAGACGTCATTCCTATATATGTTATAGTGTGGCTGGGCTCTTGGAGTTCCACATCAGGTGTTCCAGATCTTCAAATTTATGGTCTCAGCAGAAAATACTCATCACGTGGAACAATTTTTGCAATGACACCATTTTTGTATCTCTTACAGTTTAGCTGGTCTGTTGCGGTTCTGCACCAGGTGTTCAAGATTTCAAGATAAATTATAGCCTATATGTTGGCCAGACTTAATACCTATACAACAAAAAAAGAATCTTTCAAATCCGTCCAGCACTTTTTGAGTTTATCCCGGACATACATACAGACAAACAGACAAAAAATCTAAAAACTATATTTTTGGCTTCGGTATCGATTGTAGATCACACCCCAAGTATTCCTTTAAAAAAATATTCAATGTACAGTTTTCACTTTCCTACTATTTTATTATATGTATATAGATGTCACACGATGCAGTTTTCAAATATATTTTTTTAATTTTCCCCTGCCCCCCCAAAAATTACCTCCCATATACAGATATGGACTTCTTATAGGTTTTCCGATAATCTATAAGTAGAAAACTAATTACTGTATTTTTTTCAAAATTTTAGGTTCAGTAGTTTCGGAGATAAGGGGGGAGGGGGAATGGTCAAATTTCGTCTATTTTCTTGAATAACTTGGAAACTATTTATTTTAAAATTACAAAAAAAATACATTTGAGATTGTCTAAACAAGACATTTCATTTGATATGTCACATGATGCAGTTTTCAAAACTTTTTTTTTCATTTTCCCCTTCCCCCCCAAAAATTACCTCTCACATACAGATTTCATCTATTCACGTCACACCTCTGTGCTTGGGTCACAGGAATGGGTAAGTAATATATGATATAACTACAAAATCTCTAATATTTACAAGAGATAACAACTGAATATATAATTTTATTGGATATAACGATCTCTTTTTTTTTTATCGTGGTAAAATCATCAAATGAGTCCTCCCACCCCGGGCAGGGCGGGAGGGACTGTCAGACTTGTACTGACTAAAATCCACGGTGTCCTTCGATAGCCCTTTATGTTCCGGGGTCACGGTAATGAGATAAGTCCCGCGACCCCGGCAGGCTTTGGCACTCTAGAGAGGGGGCCCCGTCATTATGCTGACGCTCTTTGAGGCGCGCGTGGAACACAACGCGCCGTCGACCCGGGCATGGTCCATGGTCGGGCAGCGAGTTGCCCTTTACTCGCCGCCCGCATGCCCGCGCCTACGGTGGCCGGAGATCGTCTTGCGACGTCCATCGCCGTGGGCGTCCACCACTGCGGTTCGGGCGGAGGGAGGACACTGTCCTCTCTCTCACGCGGCCCGCCTCCTCCTTCGCGAGCATTACTGCTTCGCAGAAGGAGGCGACCGCTTCCCACTCCGTCTCGCCCCGCAGCATGGCCGCAACCAATGCCGGGCGCGAGAGGTCTCCGCCTGTCGCCGCCGTGAGGACACGTCGGTGCTCTGCCCAAGCGGGGCAGTCTTGCACCGTATGCTCTACTGTGTCCTCCGGGCGATCTTCGCAGTGGTGACACCCAGGCGTTTCCTCCTTTCTCCTTAGACACAGGTACCTCCCGAAACTTCCGTGTCCGGTGAGGACCTTTGTCATGCGGTAGGTCAGGACGCCGTGACGCCTATCCAGCCACTCCTCAAAGAGGGGTCTTACCGCCGCGATTGCGGCGTGCCCGGCCGACGGTTGCGACAATCGTCCCCTCCATACTGCCCTGAGATCGCGCCGGACCTCTTCCCGCCGCGCCTCGACTTGTCGGGGCAGCGGGAATTCTCCCCGGCGCTGCGCCTCCACGCGCCACTCATAGACGCGCTGGAGGGCAGTCGCCTCTAGATCCCAGGGCAGTAATCCGGCAAGCAGGTTGGCCGATTCGCCGGCGATCGTGCGGTATCCCCGGATCATTCGGATAGCCATGACCCTCTGGCATGCGACCAACTTTAGTGGTCGCGTCCGGATGCTCAGGGCCCACACTGGGGCCCCGTAGAGGGCCATGGACCACACGACACCGGCGTACAGCCTACGGCAGGAGGCGTTTGGCCCGCTGAGATTAGGCAGGAGTCGCCTGAGGGCATGAAATGCTCCCTGAAGTTCCACCGGCTGTCGAGGACGAGTCCCAGGTACTTCATCGTCCTCCCGACGCCGATGCGAACCCCCTCCACCGTTATGTGGGACTCGGACCGTGGCGCGTTAACGCGGCCATGAAAACACATGGCCTCCGTTTTGTGCAGCGCCACTTCGAGCCCCAGCTGCCGGATAACTAATTAATTCCGATTTATGGTTTTCAGGGCCGGATTTTCTTAGGAATGATGATAATAAATGTTGGCCTGAACAACCTAGGCATCTCAGCGTGTCTGACCTACCAGAAATCCGGTCCCAATCACACTTAACTCAACCAGATGATAATTCATTCATTCATAATTATTCAAATTTCAATAAACTCACGCGTATTGTTGCTTACATATTACGTTTTGTTAATTGCTGTCGAGAAAAACAAAACAATTCAAATACAAACAAAAAGTTGTGCATGGGATCAATAAAACCTTTAAACACTGTTGAACTTAACAATGCGAGATATCAGTTAGCGAAAATAATTCAACAACATTCATTTCCTGATGAGTATTCATTACTTATAAATGGTAAAAAATTACCTGTCGGGCATAAATTAAATTCACTTAACCCTTTCTTAGATGAATTTCACCTCATTCGTGTGGGGGGAAGGTTAGCCAACTCACCATACAATTATGATAGAAAATTTCCAATTTTATTACATTCAAATCATTATTTAACTAAGATCATGTTTCGTACATATCACATAACACTTTTACACGCCGGTCCTCAATTATTATTAGCACATATTCGTCAAATGTTTTGGCCAATATCTGGTCGTAACTTAGCCAGAAAAACTACTCAATCATGTCTTAAGTGCAAGAGATATCAAGGTAAGATAGTGACACCTATAATGGGGCAGCTGCCTGAAGAAAGACTGCACGCAAATTTCATATTTAGTAATGTGGGCGTAGACTATGCTGGTCCGATTATGATTAGTAACCGGAAGGGTCGTGGAAGTGTCCTAACTAAATCTTACATCTGCATTTTCGTGTGCTTCGCAGTGAAGGCTGTGCATTTGGAGTTGGTCACAGACCTGACAACCGTATCTTACTTAGCAGCATTAAATCGATTTATTTCTCGCCGGGGAAAACCCGATAATATATACTCAGATAATGGCACAAATTTTGTAGGAGCGGCGCGTGTCATTACTAATTTTCTCAAACTACATAGCGAATCTATATATAGTCGTGCTGCAGAGCAAGGGATTTCATTTCATTTTATTCCCCCATACACACCTCACTTCGGAGGCTTATGGGAAAGTACAGTCAAATCTGTTAAATTTCACCTTAAAAGAGTGTTAGGCTTAGCACATCTCACTTACGAAGAGATGTATACTTTACTTGTACAAATAGAAGGACTACTTAATTCAAGGCCTTTAACGTCCTTATCTTCTGATCCATCAGATCTCTCTGCCCTAACCCCTTTCCACTTCTTGATTGGTCGAACTCTCACTATGTTACCTCACCCACAGATGCCCGACTGCGACCCTGCTCGGCTGCCGCGGCATCAGAGAGTCGAACTGCTGCGCCAACACTTTTGGAAGCGATTTAATAGAGAATATAAATTTCTCAGTTACACCAGCGAACGAGATGGCAACGTTCAAAGGGAGAGATAGCGGAAGGCACCCTGGTCATCGTGAAGGACGAAGCCTTACCTGCAGCGGAGTGGCCCCTTGGACGTATTTTGAAAGTCTATCCTGGACCAGACGGAGTGGCGCGCGTAGCAGATATAAAAATCAACAAAGGAACGATAAGAAGAGGCTTTAACAAAATTTGCCCTTTACTCGAAGAAGACGTATCATAAATAATCATCATCATCATCAATATCATCTTCATCATACAATAACCATCTTCCCAAGGCGCCCCCGGGAGCATGTTCACGCACACATGAACACCAGGCGACGGCGGCGGCAGCAGCGGGGAAGTGGGAGCGGGCGGACCGCGCGACCGCGGCCCGTGAGCGCGAGCCGGCGCGGCGGCTCTCAACGACCAGAGCATTCGAAACCATTGTCGCGCAAACACCTCATTTTGTATTTTTATTCACATTATAACTAATCATAAAAGTCCGCTATTTCATTCTCCCTGGCCTATCCATGGAAGTGTGGAAGTGTGTAAGACTTATGTATGTGTGCTAAAGCTATATAAACCATTGTACACTAGTATTAAAGGGAGTATTAAACACGATTCCTAATGGACACTTTGTTTTACTCATCTCCCCGTACTCACAACCTTACATGGCGACCCTGCCATCCGAGACGGGCTGCCGAGTTCGGTCGCGTGGTCGTGGCGATTGAGTGTTTGTTAAATCTACTTCTTTTCGCCGTTTAAATTAAATAAATAAAAATGTGCCGATCGAACATAGAAAAGGAGGACGTTTTTATAGCACAAAGTGCATCAGGTGGTTCAAACTCAGCCTCTATGCAGGAGTATCACTTATCAAACATAAGCATAGTGATGTTCATAATTTGTACTTTGCTCGGTATCGTCGGACTTTATGCGATTTATAAACTGTACCGAAATTGCCATCATTCGTGGATCAGGAATGAAGTCTTCGCACAAAACCTGACCCGTTCGTTTCGTCGACCGAATCCGGAGACTCGTGTTTGTTACGAGTGCCGCCAGCAGCGACAGGAGGCGCGCTTGGAGGCTCGCCAGGAGGCGGGTATCAGAGGCCAGAAACCGCAGTAAGTGAATCAAATCAGTGACAAGTGAAGTGAGAGACTTATTTTGTGTATTGGAAGAATGTGTAGTTTCTTAATCTATTAGTTTTTATATATAAACATGTAGTTATGTAATTCATTTATTTTTCTTTAAATTGTCTGGTAATGGCAAATGAGCTTAAGTTGTTGTACGAACAATTAAAAAATATTGGAAGTAATTTGGTAAAACTGAGTTATCCTAAAAGAACAGAAACAGTTCTAAAACAAAAGCTACAGGAAGCTACAAAGTTGAAATATCAATTTGATGAATGTATGAGAGCCTTATCGATTCAGATTGAAAATAAACAACTTAGTACAAGTGTTTTACAGGAAATACAGTCATGTTGTGATTTATTTGAAAAGACTTTTGCCCAAATAGAATCATTTTGCACCAAAACTTACAGTTCTCACTCAAACTATTGCTGAGTGTACGGTCGAAACTAAAACTGAAGTAGACAATATGGAGGCTTTTAACTATAGGACTGCCGTAGCTTTACTGCCAATTATGAATGGTGATGAAAATGTCACGAAAAGTTTAATAGATACTATAGAGTTATATAGTTCTTCACTCACCGAAGAAGGCAACAAAATGTTAGTTAAATTTATTTTAAAAACTCGATTAAATGAGAACGCGAAACTAAGATTGTCAACATCTTATGATAGTTGTGAATCGCTTATTATTGAGATGCGTCAACACCTACTTACCAAAAAATCGAGCACAGCAATTCACAAGGAAATGACACAAATCAACCAAAATGGTTCGTCTATTGAAAAATTTGGATCCAAGGTCGAGCAGCTTTTTGTGGATTTGACGGTCGCGCAAGCTGGTGATGACCAAACTGCATATAAAATATTACGCCCTCAAAACGAGAAGATTGCAATTAAAAGTTTTATTGACGGCTTGCGAAACCGCGAAATCCGTACTGTAACGGAACGAAAGAAAATTATGAGGGAACGTGGTGGTGAAAACCGTTACATATATTGGGTCGTTCACAAAAATATATGAACGCCGAAATAGTAGAAATTTGACAGATTCGAAGCGTTCGTTCGCGATATAATGCGTGCAGCTTACCTGCTTCCACACGGGCTCGCCTTTCCCACCTGGCCAGGGGGTCGATGAAGACGTGATGATTATGATGCGGATGAGGTCTTGGGCACGGAGACCGCGGAAGAAAAAACGAAAGATTGCGAAGCAGTTTTTGGCTCGCCGCACGCGCGGTTTCTTTTCGAACTGAACTGAGCTGTCATCTGTCACTTTTTCAAAAGGTTTTAGAATAGTTGCGTTCAGAAATCGATAGATATAACAATCTTTTGTAATTACGAAACATATCCGCCCACCAATTTAACGAGATAACGAGTTAAATTTATAATAGAAAGGGAATGTTGTTTACAATTTGATGTGGCATGATTGACTGACTGACAGTGACATACAAGTGTCAAACATAGTGATGTGCGTGCGTTGAACGATAACAAAGTGTATGAAAATCGATAATCGACACGATTGATAGCTTTGGTTACTATTCGAGTGAAATAAACTAGTTAAGTTCGAAATAAGTTTTGATAATATATCGAATACGAAAAATTTGAAAATAATAAAGCTATTTTTTTTTTGAAAGTTAAGATTAGATTAATTGATATTGAGATATTAGATTATTGGTCGCTTTGCGAAGGCAAAGGACACAATTTTACGAGAGGTCGTGTCAGAGTACTTGTGGCCGTTCGAACTGTCGCTACGCGTACTATTCCGTCCGGACTTGGATGAAGTTTAATGACACGAGCGAGCGGCCAAAAAAGGGGGGCCGTATTTTCTGTTTTAATCAGAACAAGTGAGCCTACAGTTAGAGGTTGCGATTGGGCAGTCCACTTTGCCCGTTGTGTAAGTGTATGCAAATATTCAGTTTTCCAGCGCTCCCAAAAGGTTTGTTGAAAACGCTGAATTAACTGCCATCGGCCTAAACGATTAATGTTAATTTTGGTGAGATCCTCGTCTGGGACCGCTGTAAGAGGCTCGAGAGTAAGGAAATGGCCGGGAGTTAAGACTGAAAGATCGTTAGGATCGGTACTCAACGGACAAAGGGGACGCGAATTTAGCATTGCCTCTATCTGCACGAACAACGTTGTAAGCTCTTCGAATGTGAGACATTGCGTACCTATGATTCGATATAGATGAGACTTAACGACCTTTATTTGAATTTCCCAGATCCCGCCGAAATGCGGACTCGAAGGCGGATTGAAACGGAATTCAATTTGTTCAGTGCGCGCCGCGTCGCTCATGTACTTGTCAAATTGGGTTTTTGCACCGACGAAGTTGGTGCCTCGATCCGAAAATATACAATTGACACGACCGCGACGTCCGATGAATCGTCGAAGAGCAGCGATAAAAGCATCAGATGAGAGGTCTGAAACGACTTCGAGATGAAGTGCTTTTGTCGTGAGGCACACAAAAAGGCACAAATAGGCCTTGCCCGTTTTGGCACCTCGATAACGACCAAATTTGATAGAGAAAGGTCCTCCATAGTCAGTTCCAACCATGGAGAATGGTTTTACTTGATTTACGCGTACCGCAGGCAAATCGCTCATAAAGGGTTCTAAAGGGGTTGGATTGGTGCGGTAGCACGGAATACATTGCGACAAGCAATGGCGGATGGCTCGCTTTGCAGATAGAATCCAAAATTGCTGAACCAATAGGTATTGCAAGGTATTGACACCAGCATGACAGTGTTCACGGTGAAGCGTTTTAATAATCATATAAGTTAATTTTGAATCGCGAGGAAGGAACGCCGGATGTTTGTGTTCGAATTCTAGCCCAGAACGTGACAAACGACCGCCCACCCTGAGAACTCCATGTTCGTCAATGAAAGGATTAAGCTTTCGAAACTGTTTCGGTAAGCTTAAGCCATTCTCAAGCCGCAATATTTCCTTATTGAAATGTTGTTTCTGCACATGTTTTACCATAATTAGTAACGCAGAATGAATTTCCAAACGAGATAAATTAGAAGATTGTTTACGCAAAGATGTATTTCGAATGCGAGAGTTATTGAAGAATCTTAAACAATATGCCAGGATGCGTTGCGCCTTGCGAAGTGATGAGAATTTTTCTAGCAAGTATTCGATTATATCTTCCTTATTGTGTGTCATCATGGAATTGACTCTCTCTTCATCTTGAGTCTCAACTGGAACAATCAAATTGTTCGATATTGGCCAGCATTCTTCAGCCTGCCGGAGCCATGGGGGACCCGCCCACCATATCGAACTATTGACGAACTCCTCAGGAAGCATGCCCCGCGAGGGAATGTCAGCAGGATTGTCTGCAGATGGGACATGATTCCATCGAGCTTCGGGCAGCACAGTTTGGATATGACCAACACGATTCGATACGAAAGTCTTCCAGCGAGAAGCGTGTGACTGGAGCCACGCAAGCACGACCATAGAGTCAGACCAGGTGAAAACGGCTGAAACGGGTAACGGAAAGAAGTAGACTTGCTTAACGAGACTTATCAGATCGACAAGAAGAACAGCTGCACACAACTCGAGGCGAGGTAAGGAAACTCTTTTGATTGGAGCGACACGTGATTTTGCACACAGTAATACGGTTTGCACGGATCCGTTATGATCTACAACCCTTAGATACGCAACAGCACCATATCCTGCCTCTGACGCATCAGCGAATCCATGAATTTGATAATTTGTGGAATGAGCTTGAGAAACGCAACGAGGTATTTTCAAAAGTTTGAGTGAAGTTAATTGATTTATGTAAGAATGCCAACGTAAAATAATTTCTTCTGGTGGAGCCGCATCCCAATCAATGCCCAGTATCCACAATTTTTGAACGAGGAGTTTCGAAAAGAATGTAATTGGAGCTAGAAAACCGAGAGGGTCGAAGATACGTGCCAACTCACTGAGTATATTGCGTTTATTACATTTGACATCACGTGGTGCAACGTCAAACATAAAAACGTCACTAAGCGGATCCCATTTAAGGCCTAAGACTTTGATTTCCATGGATTTTCCAATATCCATGGAAAGAAAGTCAGTTAGGCAGTGGTCAATTGGCAAATCTGAAAGAAGTTCAGGTATGTTGCTTGCCCATTTTTGAAGTTCTAAGCAACCACGGTTTAAAAGTTCGATAACCTCTCGTTTTATCGTACGGACCTCTGAAAGACTGGATCCACCAGTGACCAGATCATCGATATACAAGTCAGACTGTAGAGCCTTGCTACCTAGCGGAAGATCCGCGCCTTCGTCCGCGATTAATTGTTGGATTGTTCGACAAGCTAAAAAAGGTGCAGATGACACGCCGTAGGTAACAGTATTAAGGCGATATTCTTGAACGGATTGATTTCGATCCGAGCGCCATAGAATGCGCTGGTAGTCCCGATCACGCTCACGCACTAAAATCTGGCGATACATTTGACGCATATCGCATGTAAAAACGATTGGATGAATGCGAAATCTCAAAAGCAGTTCCATAATGTTCGTTTGAAGTTTAGGGCCTATTAACATCATTTCGTTAAGCGAAACACCACTGTCGCTCTTACACGAGGCGTCAAACACGACACGTAGTTTGGTCGTAACACTATCAGGACGGATAACGCAATGATGAGGAATGTAATATTTGCCTTTGGAAAGGTCTTGAATAGACACGCGAGTCATGTGATCACACTGCAAATACTCTTCCATAAAATCTTTATATTGTTTAAGTACAATTGGATTACGATAAAGTTTGTTTTCCAAAGAATAGAATCTACGTAACGCTTTTTCCTTGGAACCGGGAAACGAATGATCTTCAAGATCCTTACGATACAGTGTTTGTAAATATTTGCTCGCAACGCTCCTCTAATGGAGTTAGCCGAGAATTTGTAGGAATGTTTTCTAACTCCCAAAATTGTTGAATTTGTTGATGCAAGTCAAACTCCATTGTAAGAAATGAGTTTGTTACTGAATTGCTATCAGCGTTACCGATAAGAAGCCACCCGAAGATAGAATTAATAGCAGAAGGTCCTTTGGAGCCACCGTTATGTTTGCCAGGAATTAAGAGCGAAGCAAACACTTCCGCGCCAAGCAAAACGTCGATTGGGCCGGGCTTATCAAAGTCCGGGTCAGCTAAATTAAGGGTTTTCAAATGAGGCCATGAAGCAGTATTTAGGCGAGATGAAGGCATAGTACCGCAGATTGAAGGCAAAGAGAGCGCTTCGATCTTCAAGATGGTCTCTCCTTTGACCCCGATTTCCAACTGAATGGACCCAGACACTGCCGCAGCAGATGAACCGAGACCGTGAATCTTCCGCGTAGTTGGAATGGACTCAAAACCTAACTTCTCGATTGTCCTTTCGGTGACGAAATGAGCTTGGCTGCCAGAATCGACTAAAGCACGAAACGATTGAAATTGACCATTACAGGGGGCTTAGACAAAGTAACAATTTAAAAACGATAACGAAGTTCGAAAAGACAAAAATGTATGGGATTGACATAAGCCGCGTTAAGTCACGTGGTCAATCGACATCGTTATCGCAAGTTGGTAGACAATGTTGTAATTCGTAACGAAACCATAAAGCATAACGAATCGTTATCATGTTTGTCCCGTACAAATGCGTAGACAAGCAGCGCTTTCAGTGTTCGTTTTCGCCTCGATCGTGATCGCCAAAAAAGATAACGAAACGAATGCTAAAACGTTGTAGTTATCGTAGTTATCGAAACAATATGGCCGGATTTCATCATTCGGCAGCTGATTTTTGACATTGACTCGTACCTCGTACGAACTCCATCTTATTACTCCATACTCTTATATTTTATTCTGTGTTACAGGTATTACTGCAGATCAATTAAATTATGCATTCTCTACGTTTATTGTGGGCTGCACACAATGAGAACGCCTGGGAGAGGCGCCAAAAGCGATTAAGACAGCGACGGCAGTTGGAAACAATTGAAGAAATGCCTGAATTGTTGTTCATCCAACATTTCAGGCTTAATAAAAGAGCATTTATGAAGTTATGCAAGGACCTAAAAGCTCATGCACAATTAAAAGGTTCCTCTGAAATTCCTCTGGAAACAAAGGTACAGAAATTTTACATTAATAAAACAATATAATTATAGGATTTAGAAGTATTGCAGGCAACCAAGTACTTAATATTGTTCCTTAAAACTTGAGTTAAAGCATCTTCGTCTGTTTAGTTTAAAGGTACTAGGTATACAACAAAAATATTGTAGTGCCACACAATACTTTATGAACTGCTGAAAAACCACATCAACATAAATAGGTTTACCTACCTATGTATTATTATATTTTTCAGGTGCTGTGTGCACTTAGCTTTTTAGCTACAGGGTCATACCAGAAAATTGTGGGTGTGGGCCAGCATTTGACGCAGCGGACAACCAGTCGCTGCATCAGGGAGGTTGTGAACGCCCTCAATCACAATTGGATGGTCAGCAGGTGGATAGTGTTTCCACAAACTCCACATGAGAGATCCTTAATCAAAGAGAAGTATGTAAATACATTTTTAAAGAGTTTAAATACCTAATTAAGATTTTTCCTAGGTTCCTATACATACCTAAATAATTACTTTTTGATATTTGTTGTAAAATTGTTAAATATTTACAGATTTCAAAGGACACATAATTTGCCTGGTGTGATAGGGTGCATTGACTGTACCCATATTGCTATTACAAGACCGGCTGAGGAAGAACACACTTTTTTTAATAGAAAAGGATATCATTCCTTAAATGTTCAAATGGTAAGCTGCTGGATAATTTTTAATCATAATACATATAAAACTATGTGAAACTACACATATATGTATATATTTATAAAAAAATAACCCTTATTTTTAATATGAACTCAATGGAGAATGTAAGAGGAAGCCTCTATGTGCCAAGCGGCCTTGGAGTGCCAAGGTTTTGTGCCTGTTGGTTAGCAACACCCTCGCATTCCAAATATTGTATACATAGTGAAATATATAAAATATCTTTTAAATGTTTAGTAGGTAGGTACCTTAATTTACCAAATTACCAATAAAACCAAATTGCAATGTGGGGAAGGGATTTAATTTTGAAATTAAATCCCTTCCCCACATTGCAATTTGGTTCTTTGTGGAAACTAAACGATAAGTACCTATAGTTTTATTTTCTTTTCAGATATGTGATTATGACTTGCGCATTATAAATGTAAACTCGAGATTTGGTGGAGCAACACATGACTCGCACATATGGTCTGCGAGTCACGTGAGCACATACATGGAAGGACTTCATGAAAGTGGTGAACATGTTTGGTTATTAGGTAAGTTGTTCCGTACTTATAGGTGTTGTAAATAGTGAGACATCTGAAATAGCCCTATACGCCAAGCAGTAATTGCACTATATTTAAGTGAGCATGACTACAAATAAACAATGATTATTCAATTCTTTATTAGAACTGGAGTAGACTATTAACAAAAATATATTTCCTTTTTTTAGGAGATTCTGGCTATCCACTGCGGCCCTGGTTGATGACGCCTATATTAGATGCTGAACCAGGATCCCAGGCAGAGGTGTACACACGACGTCATGTCCAAGCCAGGTCTCGCATTGAGCGCTGTTTCGGACTACTTAAGGCTCGTTGGAGGTGTATGCTTCGACACAGAGTTCTTCACTATCACCCTTACATGGCTAGCAAAATCACGAATGCATGTTGTGTGCTGCACAACATTGCATTAGATGCTAGAATACCACCTCCAAGTGATATGCCAGCTGAGGGTCTAGAAGATAGTGAAGATCATGCTGTACAATACAGCACCTCCAGCAATGATAGCCAAAATGAGTTAATCCGAGGCAGGGCTATGCGCAATCGCTTAGTTAGTAGGATGTAGATGTAGATTTTTTTTTAAATGTAATTGAATTTATGAATGATCCTCTCCTTGAGTAGTATGTCAAGGTGAGTGAGTGAATGTGAGAGGGTGTGTCTATTATTAAGTGTGTGTGTGATTTTATGATCCGAGTAGATATTATGTTTGTGGGTGTATTTGTATATAATATGTATATCTATATATATGTTTAATTATGTTATTGTGTATAATATTACTTTACTAAGTCTAACACTGTATGCTGGTATATATGATTATAATTTCTATTAAGTTTTATTTATATTATTATAATTTATTAATTATATTTATGGAAGTTCCATCATTACACACCAACACTAATCATTGTTTAACCTATTACTTTGCATATTATGTTAGATTTCTTTATGATTCATAGCCCCTGTGTAATTAATAATAGTAATATATTTAAAACTACAACTAAACTGATTTCCGAACGAAATCAGTTGTTGTTCAAATATTTATCGAATTAAGTTAAGGTTGCAAATAAATACTTACTGAATTTCTAAATTATGTAGGTAATCAAATTTTAAAAAGTTCTACTACACAGGTTTTGTTTATTATTGCTTATTTAATTAGTTATTTAGCTAAAATGTATGACAATCTGTGATTGGTTAGTAATGGCGGTAATATTTGGTGGTCATTTATGTGCCCTACCCTATTTATGATTTCTAATAAACTTTTTTTTTATTTTTCATAAACAACGTTGGGGCTATCAATCTGCACACCCCTGCTGAAAGCTGTGACGTCATCGGGAGGATGTATCGTCTTTAAAAGAGCGATGAAAACGTGCTGCCATCCCGAACAGCGGCACTGCGATGCTGCTAAAAAGGAGCGAAGCCATGCCCCTCGGCATGGCTTCGCTCCTTTTTAGGATAACGAAACGAGAACTTCTGCACCACAGCATGAATTATTGTCTAATGTCGGTAAGGCCTTCGGAGGCCCGTATTTTTTTTATTATATTATAATCTAACTAAAAGCGAGTCGAAAAGATCATAGATTTATACCGTGAAAATTATTTCATATATAATTTTTTTTAAAGTTAAGTTTCATTTAAAATTTTAAATTTGCCTGTGGCTGTGCCTGTGGATATTCCTGTGGCTATGACTATGACTGCCTGTGGCTGATACTGTGCCAGTGCCGTCCGCATATAGTTATGCCCGTGCCTGTGGCCATGACTGAGACTGTAACATATATGACTTAGACTGAGCCTGTGGATTTACCTGTGGCTATTTCTATAGTATAAAGCTATGTTGATGTTAAATCATGATATATGTGTGATGATGTATAATGTATGTTGATGTTAAATCATGTACTGTGTATACATATGTTAAATCATGTGTAGACATGTTAGACATGTTAGATTAATTAACTAATATGTTTTATCAAAAAGGTATAAACTTCGAGAACGGAGTATTGTCATAATGATCGTGTTAGATTTATTTATGATACATATGTTAAGTATTAATAATATGTAATATATTTAAAACGACGATCATAATTATGATTTCCAAACGAAATCAGTTGATGTTCAAATATATATATATATATAAGTTAAGGTTGCAAATAAATACTTACTGTATTTCTAATTATGTAGGTAATCAAATTTCAAAAAGGTTCTACTACACAGGTTTTGTTTATTATTGCTTATTTCATTAGTTACTTAGCTAAAATGTATGACAATCTGTGATTGCATAGTAATTAGCGGTAATATTTGTTGGAAGTGGCACAGCTAAGTTTATAAAAACAGATGTACCCTCACGTTGTGGGTCATTATATTCAATTGTGATATGTGTTAGGAGACAAGGTGTGCCCTGAGTGATAATCTGATAATATAATAATAGATAAATAATCCAAGTGTGTAATGCTGAAAGTTATAATTTGTGTCCTAATGTTCTACAATGAAAATGTAAGTTAATTGATATTTATTATGATGAGAATATTGTTGTTTTATGTACTTTTATAATGTGTACTGATAAAATATGTTGCTGTGGAGTTTCTTTCTCCGTTCTTCTCCACAAGGACCTAGGGTTTACGAACGGAAGTAGCTTGGTAATAAATACCTACTCTTGATTTTGTGATTTTCTTTGTGAACCCATTCCTATGCGAAAGTCCTAAGAGATACTTTACATAAAGTAAATAAATAACATTGACCATCCTGTTATATCTAAACTTGACAATAAAGTCGATATTAATATCAATAAAACCAGAGATACACACTCTTTTTATTACACATACATCTTATTTCTAACCATGCATAAAGCTACTATGACGTAGACATCTCCTAAGAAAGGATTTTGATAAATTCCACCCCTAAGAGGACGAAAGTTTGTATAAATTTTCTTAGATTTTCGACTGATTGAACTGAAATTAAAGATTGGAGCTACTATGATGAAGACGTCCGCTTAAATAGGATTTTGATAAATTCAACCCCCATGGGGATAAAATAAGAGATGATGGAGGATGTAAATTAATAATAATACTTCTTAACGCGAGCGAAGCCGAGGGCAAAAGCTAGTTAGTGAATAAATAAAATTACTATTAAAATTTTAATATTTTTATTAAGCAACTTGATAAACTATAAAATTTTAACCTTATATAATTAGTATCTCTACTAAACATAATAATTAAGTATACTTAATATACATATTAATCAGCCTTTATACGTCAACTGCTGGGCAGAAGACAAGCCTCACCTCAATAGGCCATAATCCAACATGCAAGCTAGATGTAATGGATAACAAATCTCTATTAACTTAAATATTATATTCACTATTAACTAAAATAAATGCCAATGTGTGTGACACACTGTCTATTAAAGAGATGAACGAGGGATACAGAAAGTTAGCCATGCCACACCTAGGTGAACTGCTTTTGTGTTCCACGGGTCAGAAAGGCTTATTTTTATTATTACCTTAAGTCAAAATCAAGAATCAGTTAACAGATACAGTCCTAAAATTGGGCAGTAAAAGAGGCAACATATTAGATAATATGTAGCCTTCCGAAGTCACTTCCTTCGCCCAAAGGATTCACATTATGTAAAAACAAACTTAACATCTAACATCTGGGTGGGGCGGGAGGGACTGTCAGACTCTTACTGACTAAAATCCACCCGTGTTCCGTCGGATGCCCTTTACGTTCCGGGACCACGGTATCCTGGATTAAGAAAAATCCGCGACCCCGGCAGGCATTTGGCCCCATAAGGGGCCCCGTCGGTGACGCGTGAAACACGACGCGCCACCGACCCGGGCTTGGTCCTTGGTCGGACGGCGAGCATACCCATTACTCACCGTCCGCAAGCCCGCCCCGCCGCTGTGCCCTCTGCTGTTCAGAGGGACACACGTTGGAGCGTCCACCCGACAGGCTATTCGCATACGGGCAAAGAAACCCCTTAGGCACACAGTGCCTATGGAAGAGTTTTTGCCCGCATCCCAGGGTGCACCGTCCCGAAAAACTGGTCTTCCCCCCGGACGTATCCGAGAGGGAACTCCAGTCCACGGTCGCACGTGGAGGTTTCCTGTCTTAGCACCCCACATCTTGAACAGCCTTAGGAATTCTACATCTCAGACTTGCTAGTATTTTGGGGGTAGGAGGAACAGAGTGGAAAGTTCCTCACTACCACGGTGACAAGGAAGGTACCTTCCGACCAGACGGGTGTTGTGTCTGGTGGGCTTTCTGCCCGAAATTCATAGTCGGAATATTCTATGTCTTCTAAGTTCGCTGTTAACTTTGATCGCGCGATGTAGACATCTTACATCTTAATTTCTCCGTTGCTTCCTATGAGGCACACTAGCGCCACCTATGTGGTGCTAGTGTACTTTTTGTAGATGATTATGTACGCTACAGTATCCCACTTGCAAAAGTCTGAGATGCTATGCCTAAGGCTTCAGACAGACATACATGCGTTACATACGCGAGCGAGACATGCGTGCGTTGGAGGTTTTTTAGCTCTATAGTAAACGTGGTTCAAGTTTACCTTTGATTACTATAGCAATAGGGACAAGACAATTGCTGAACTACTCAGTGTTCAGCGGTTCTGTGTTGTCCCTACTGCGATAATAATCAAGCCAAGATTGAGCCACGTTTACTAAAGAGCTAAAAACCTGGTTGCGTTCGTGCTCAACCTCCAACGCACGCATGTCTCGCTCGTGTTGTAATCTAATGCGGGCTTCCTCCAGCTCCAGGCGTCGTGATTCCACGGCTACAAATTCGCTCGCCGCTCTCTCGAAGGGGGTCGGTGCGTGTCGACGGCGGGCGCGCAAACGAGGGCGGTCCGGAGAGGCAACAGACTGCGGTGTCGCTGGCGACCTCAACCGCGGACGACGCCTGGTAGATGGAGAAATAGCCGTGCGGGGGACAGGGGGCCGCCTCCGCCTCGGAGTAGTGGGCGCTGCAGGGGCTGGCGGGGAGGGCGCTGGCGGGGAGGGCGCTGGCGGGGAGGGCGCTGGCGGGGATGGCGCTGCCGGGGTTGGTGTGGCTGGCGCAACAGGCTGCCGTCCTTGAGCCGAAGTCTGTTGTGGAGTTTCTGAAAAAGAAAATTACTGTTATTTTGGATAGTTTACGGATCCTTTGTTCAAAATGTTTTCTTAAATCAAATACTGCTATTATTTTGTAAAATGTGAAGGTTTGGATGTTTGTTAGTTTCTTACTCAATCATGCAAAAACGGCTGAACAGATTTCGATTTAAATAGGAATTTTAGATAATTTTATATTTTACATATTATTATACATAACAAAAAATATTATGATACTAGCTGTTGCCAGCGGCTTCGCCCATAATCGGGATAAAAACTATCCTATGTGTTAATCTGGGTTATATTCTATGTGTATACTAAATTTTATCCAAACTTCCATGTTTGTAAATATCATTTAGTAAGAAGTAAGATTTTAAGTCTTTAGCCTTACCATCTAAAATTTCAAAAACTGATTGATCTTGGACGGCAGGATCATCTTCTGTACTTAGAGGTCTCTGAAAAAAATGGCAGTGGTAGATTGAATAAAAATAAGTGGTAGATGTAATGATCTTATATAACACTGATAAAGTGTATTTATTTTTAATATGAAGTTATGTAAAATTCAAGCAATGTTTGTTCAGTTATATAATATTTATTTTATAAATACTAATTAACAACCAGTTTAACCAAGTTAAGTTAGTTCAATACTAAGTATGGGGGCCACCCCCAAAATTTGTTTTGTTTTTATTTTTGTGTGAAAATCCTAATGCGGTTCACATGATACATCTACTTACCAAGATTCAACAGGATAGCTCTTATACTTTCGACAAAAAGTGGCTGTGACATACGGATGGACAGACAGACAGACAGACAGACATGACGAATCTATAAGGGTTCCGTTTTTGCCATTTGGCTACGGAACCCTAAAAAATGAAATGGTGTCTTTCATGTCAACTAAGTAACTTTTGTTGTCATTAACTAACATATTAACCAATCTTAATAGGAATATTTTATAAAACATCTGCCTAATAGAGAAATTTAGCTCATTATTGAGCAGGAGCCTTGAAGGTGTATAGTACTTGCACAAAGTGAGTGTATTTATGTATTAACTAGTGGCCCCTTAACTCCACCGTTGTACATTGTTGTGCATAAAGTAAAATAAATAAATACTTACATTAAATCCTAGCTCTTCTACTGCGACTTGTCCTGCCACAGCTAAAGGACCCATTATGGCCAGCACCCTCTCATCGCTAGCCGACAAAGTTTGCCTGCTTGCTGGCCCACCTCCAGTCCCTCTTGCGTGGTGCTGTATGGTCAGTGCCTTTTTTTTTGTTTTGGACTTCCAATCTGCCCACACCTTTATTGAATAAAAATCAGTCATAGTTATAAGATCCTATGTTAAAAGTGTAAATAAGATTAAAAAGCCAATTTAGTAAGAACTTTTCAAATAAATTGAAAAATAACAATAACATGCGGGGCATCTTCTCATATAGCCATCGGACACAAAAGCATAGCTTGTACTATACTATACTTGTACTTATTTGACTTTTTGTAGTAAGTTTTCATTTAAATATTTGCTTTCTTTGTTTATGTTGTGTGTACTTGTGGTATGTGCCAATTAACGTTTTTTCTTTCTTAAGTACTAAGGTTGTCAGAGATTGATCATCATCATCATAATTTTATTATCAAACATCCCCAGTCTAGTAATAACAGAGAAGTGATTACAAGCCAACCTTCATAACCGCAAGGATCCAAAACCCTTGAGAAAATAGCTTGCTAGCCACTCTACCATCACACCAGTCTATCAAAGATTATCATTAGACCCTTACTTTTTTCCACTTCTCTGTCGTCTTGCTGACACCACCACCAACAGCATTCAATATGTTGGTCAGATCGGACCACAGTCGGTCTGACCGTACCCGGCCTTGAGACCCAGTAAGAGGCCTCGCGAGGTCACCATGACTGTAACATAAACAAACAAAGATTCATAAATGTACTTCATTGCTAAGATCGCGTCATTGCTTACATTACATACTCATGAATAAAACTTGGATTTACTTACGTTTCCATGTACTCAAGCAGCGTTGCCAATTGCTCGGCACTTGCTCGCACTCTTGTTTCCATGGTAGTAGGTATATATAACACTAAAAATTAAAATAGATTACTTCATCATCGTTTGAACACTAGTCACTTAGAACAATGAGACTATTTTGATTAACATTAAGTTTTGGAAGCGATCTAAAAGTAATAACACTCTATTCACTTACCACTGTGAAAATATCGTTTTTAAAAACAACGCACTGTCTTAATATTTGAAAAAGGGCTCGCGGATTTCAATCAATTTTAACAAGGTTTCAACCGATCTAGAGATTTAAACTTCTTGACTTCTTGACTGACACTGACAGCTAAATTTTCGATACCATAACCAATATTTTTGTTTTTTAGCGAACAAACAATTCGACACAACGATCGCGACCATAGTGTTACATTGGCTAGGAAATGTTTGTCGTTATCTCAGAGACGATGACGAATTTAGATATCGTTTCGCTGCAAAGCGATGTTACTTTGTCTAAGCCCCCAGTCTCGAATTTGCACCCGCGCTGTCGATAACAAAATGGCAGATCGATTAGAGGAAGCCTTAAGGACGGAGTCCGACGTAGTTGGCACAGAAACGCTATTACAATTCTGTGATTCGTTTATACTTGGGTGAAGTAATGTATGATGTCGTTGAGAACACTGACGGCACCGAAATACAGATTTACAATCTTTGAGACTGTGTGAAGGACGAAGGCAATTGAAGCACCACTTATGTGAGTTAGCATATTCTTGTCTTTCGTCGACAGTCTTTTTGCCGAAGTCAGGACAGAACGATATGGTATGATCCTTTCCGCAAAAGGAACATTTAATCTGAGGTGAAGTACTGATAGGAGCAGGCTTTTCCGTTACAGTTGATTTATTAGGTTGAGGTGTTGAATTACTATCTTTTGTTGCTATAAATGACGAAGCTCTTTTTTGATTAGCTTGTGCTGATTTTTCAGTTGAACGCGGTTTTTCAATTGACACACGTGGACTAGATATAAAGTGAATGTCTCGCACGAGAGCTTCACATTTCGAATAAAGAAACTGAATTAAAATGTTGTAAGACGGTAACTCGATAGACGAATTAGCCTGCTCGTACTCGTATCTTGTTTTAGAATCCAATTTAGAAAGAATTAAATAAGACAACACAAAGTCCCATTTATCGGTCGGTAATTCCAATTCTTTAAGGATAGTAAGGTTTTCATTAAATGTGTCCAGCACTCGACGAAAATCGTGAGGTGATGTCGGTTTGAAGTTAACATTGAGAATTTCCTTCCAACATTCGAATGCTAGTTCACGTTTATTGTTATACCGAGAAACTAAACTTTTGAATGCCTCTCGATAATACGCACCCTGAACCGGGAATGTTTTGATTAAACTTAACGCATCACCAGTGAGACTCGATATCAAATAATGCATACGTTCCGTGTCCGATAAACTGCCATTTTCATGGATAAGTGATGTGAAAACATCATAAAATTTAGGCCAGGCCTTAATATTTCCTGAAAAGGACGGAATAGTAATTCTCGGAAGCTTTACGTTTAATGAAACATTCGAAGGCGCAGAATTAAAAGAATCGTCGTGGGACGGTTTCGGATTCAACTCAGAATGAATCGTTAATATTTTATAATATAGTGTATCAAACTCTTTCCGAATTGAATCTTCACCTTCCTCCAACGCGGCGTCGATCAGAGATAAAATCGACACCTCCTACGTACAACTAAGTAACTGAAAAACCCAAATTTTACAGGAGAGCGAATTGAAGATTTCAATTTTTTTAAATCGCCTTAGCTTAGCCCCTATATGGAATTAAAGCATAATATTTGGTGAGCGGGTTTAAACTTGAGTGAAATTTATAATTAAGAGTATATATTGTTTCTATATCTTCAAGTTTTTGTGTTATCACAGATGCATACTTATACTGCGTTGTAAAAAACAATCAAAATAAGCTAACTGGCACATACACATTTCTTCACTGGAATATTCAGGCACCTTATTGCTTTAACTGCCAGATACGTTCTTATGATTGGTAAAGTCAATTGAAATATCCTGTGTAACTGAATTCGAAACTTGTAAAAATCATCATGTGTTTTGGTATTTTGAAATAAAAGCAGTGGATATATCTGTATTATCTAATGTTTATTTTCAAAACACAAAAATATAAATTTCAAACGTTTCACTTGTCATAGAGTAACATATTGTTATTCTCTTTTTTATTATTTTTTTTACATATTGTTTTACATTTTTAAATATTATTTTAAAAAAACGAAAAAAAATAGTAACAACATTTAAAAATATATAAAATAGTGGCCCACCAACATCGGGAACAGGGTCCAAGGTGGTTAGGGCTCTAGAGGGAGGAACCTCCTCATAATGCGCGCCGTGTCCAAGAGAACTGCTTTCTGCATCAAGCCTCGAGCCAGCTGCACAATGAGTTGGTCGAGGCTCTTCGCAATTAGTCCATTGACCGTAACGACTATCGGTACAATGACTGCTGAGTCCATGTCCCACATGTCGATAATCTCGTGTGCTAAATCAAGATACTTGATTTTCTTATCATTTTCAGCTTTCACGAGATTCTCGTCATGAGGGATAGTGATATCAACAATTATTGCACGGCGCTCTCGGCTATCTACCACCACTATATCAGGCTTAGGGTATGATTTAAGCTATCACCAATTTAATTAGTTTTGTGTCTCCTAAAAAATAGAGTTTGTCCCCAAAATAGTAGATTTGTCACCAAATTGTAGTCACCAAACAATATAAAATCAATTCCATAATAAATCACCTGAAATCTTGAAGAAATAGGGTCTAGTACCAAATAATATTTCTGTATGTAATATAATAGGTTTGTCTTCATAATGGCTCGACGGAGCCCCGCTTCGCGGGGCTCCTATTTCTGCGTGCAAGGTTTAAAGTAACCTAACACGAAGGGGATGGCGGGGTCTGAAAGACCCCGCCATCCCCTTCGAACCTAACCTGTCCGTGTCGGGGTGCCCCAAGTCCCGAGCTCGCTTCGCTCGCTCTTGCAGCCTAGGTCAAATAACTGATAACTACCTGTCATGCTGTCATTGGTGACAGAAAATATAGTTCCCAATAACAAATAATAAAAAGGATTCGCAGTCAGGGATCGGTAATCGATTTACTTGGTGACAGATCTACCATTTTGGTGACAGATCTACTATTCTGAGCACAAAGCTATTATTTAGGTAATAAAACTTCTATTATGAGAACGACGTTAATATTCATGTAATGCATCACAATTTTATTGGTAATCCGTCTGTTATTTTACACTCATATTACTTAACATTAATTTGGTAATTCATATCTGGGAACACTTTTTGTTTATCTGAGAGCGAAGATATTTCGTGGTGATAGATCTATTTATTAGGTGATACAACTTGGTGACAAATCTAAATTTTGGTGACAGAAAATATAGTTCCCTCAGGCTTATTGGCTACAATAGTCCTGTCAGTGATGATAGATTGATCCCAATGCAATATGGCATGACCGTTTTCAAGAACTGGTTCGGGCACATACCTGTAGTATGGTACTTCAGAATCCACAAGGTTGTATTGCAGGGCAAGTTGCTGGTGGATAATCCTAGCTACTAGATTGTGTCTGTGCAAGTACTCGCCGTTAGCAAGACGAGAACAACCCGTAACAATGTGTCTGGTCGACTCACCGGGACGGTGGCATGCCCGACAGATGTCAGCCGTACCGTCCTTGACAATATATTTCCGATAATTATTCGTCATGATAACTTCATCCATAATCGCGCAGACAAAACCTTCGGTTTCCCCGAAGAGGTCACCAAAACGTAGCCAGGCTACAGACGTCAAAAGGTCTACATCAGGCCCGTGAAGGGCCCGCTAAAACCATCTGTGTAGCTCCTTGCTCTGCCATACCTCCCTGCGATCATTAGTATCCAAACCATAGGTTTGCGCTAGTTCTCGTTAGCTAAGAGAGCGGGGTAATCCTTTATCCACAGATAGGTACTACATCTCGATGCATCGCCACGTTGGCTTCAAGGAAGTAATCACCAAGACTGCGTACCTCGCGTTTGTGCAAGGTCTCAGCATTGAGGAAGCCACGGCCTCCACACTTCCGCGGTATATACAGTCTCATCATCGATGATCGTGGGTGATATATCCGACTTGCAGTCAGCAGTGTGCGGACTTTTCTATCCAGGGCGACAAGTTCTGTCTGAGTCCATTTGAGTATGCCAAAGCGGGCTCAAACTGTCACCCTAGAATTCCTCGCTCAATCCTAATCGGTTCGTCGTTCTCAAGAATCTGCCGATGTCCTGGATAGAGAAGGACCGTCCTCCATTGCCGCATACATGACAACAAGAAGGTGCGAAGTGTTGAATTTATTTTATATAACTCCAGCACACTCATGAGCCACGCATGCAGCACAGAGTCATAGGCCTTCTTATATAATCTATGCAACACGTCGACAAATCCCTCCGGGATCGACGAACCTGTTGGCTTACGGCCATGTCAATAAGAAGCAGCTCTTTAGTATTGCGGGACCAATTCCTACATCCATTCTGAGAGGCAGACATTAACTGAATTGCTATCAATATGATAAGCAGTTTTTGCTCTCAGAATGGATGTTAGAACTTTATAGACCGTCGGTAAATACGTTATTGGTCTGTAGTTTTTTGGTTTGTTCTGCTCTATAAACCAGGTAGTACCGCGGGGTACTACCTGGTTTATAGAGCAGGGGGGTAACTCCTGTGGTAAAAAAAACATTTTAGTAGCGACCCTGTCTCTAAAGATGACTGAAACTGTGAAGCTAAGCTAGCGTGCGACCTTTGTAGCCATTTTTCCTGGAATCAAACCACAATAAAACACTCGATTTTCTACGATAATCAACATCATTTCATAAAGTAAAACTATGTAAGTATACAGATGGATATTAATAATCAAGTTAAAATCCAATGTAAAACAATGTATGTGTTAGTTAACTGATTTTATTTTAAAAACATTCCGTAGAATAAGTATGTAAGTGCCTAGATACATTTATAAATCAAACTAAATTCCGACGTAAAAATGTGTAACTGCGTAGTTACATACTTAAGCATCGGGATTTAATAAATTGCAGTAATGTCGTCATGACCATAGATTTTCATTCTAAGACGTGTTCAAATATTTACAGTATAGGTAGAAATCTCAATTTATGAGTGCACTTAAAATATATACTTTAATAATTATAAAATTATTACTTAATATTACTTACCTTTACTTAATGGCGAGTCTATCTGGTCTGATGTTACGCTTATTATTTGGTCCACAGCATTTTTTGGTCTTTTAATTGCATCTTCCCATAACGTAGTTATAAATTTATAACGTTGACTTGACATGGTAAAAAATAACGCAACACTCTTGCGCACAACTCGCTGCCCGCCGAAGAACTGAGTGACCGGCAGTTACCCGCACCGCGCGCCCTTTTCCCCCCACATCAAAGTATGTAACTGGAACTTACATGGTTGTACGCTGTGTTTATTTCTCAGCTTATGCAGATAAACAATTATACGTCTGAGAAAAAAGTATGTTGGGCTAATAGAAAAAATAAAATAAAAATATATGTGGTAAATATAGGTATATAGATGCCAAAAATGCAATAAAAACCGTTTCGTGTATCTGGCAGATACATACGTATACGTAGCGGGTGTCGAAATATCCTGATGAGCGTCTTCAAACTTTTCTACAAGATTTTGAACGTCAGAGAAATGAGCGAGAAATAAGCCTACATTTTGTATGTCTGCTTTTGCCTGCTCAGCTATTTCATATGTACGCTTCAACCGATTGAAAGCAAGAGTACGCTTGCGCCTTAATGAAGGTAAGTCCGTAACATCAAAGGAAATTTGTTTACCAACAGGTTTTTTAATTATTTTATGTGTACTGCGTCTTCGTACTGTTGAATAAGGCATTATAAATATTTAATCGAATAAATAAACCAAAACTATCCAGAATAACGAATTATGGAATAATCGACTAACTTGAAATAAATCGATTCCAAGATTGAACGTTAAACCGAAAATTACAATCACGCGTTGCACATCACTAGCCGCAATACAATGACGTTGCCGCTTTATCAGTTTACCCACATTAAAAAATGTAAACGTGAAAATAAAATGGATTCTAATTAGAATCGAAATGTTACGTAAATTGAATTAACAATGGAAATGAAATATAATTATGTTAGTTGTACAAAGGATTTATTATCCTAATTGTATTGATAGTTACTTGTTGCGACAAACGTAACAAGTTATTTTACGTATTGGAAATGAATGAAATTGAAACGCAGTTTTCGAGAACGAATAGTGAATATCTATATGGATAGGGGGTCACACCAATCTCATTAGGCGAGATGAAATTGTTAATTTATTGCGAATTAACAATAGCGTTTTGAGAATAATGAAAATTGGGAGGGACTTCGTTATTGACTGACGATTTCCGTTGTGTATTGAATAAAATGGCGGACCACGCTAATGGTGGATCTCGCCGGGGCCTCCAAAAAATATATGTAACGGAACGAAAGAAAATTATGAGGGAACGTGGTGGTGAAAACCGTTACATATATTGGGTCGTTCACAAAAATATATGAACGCCGAAATAGTAGAAATTTGACAGATTCGAAGCGTTCGTTCGCGATATAATGCGTGCAGCTTACCTGCTTCCACACGGGCTCGCCTTTCCCACCTGGCCAGGGGGTCGATGAAGACGTGATGATTATGATGCGGATGAGGTCTTGGGCACGGAGACCGCGGAAGAAAAAACGAAAGATTGCGAAGCAGTTTTTGGCTCGCCGCACGCGCGGTTTCTTTTCGAACTGAACTGAGCTGTCATCTGTCACTTTTTCAAAAGGTTTTAGAATAGTTGCGTTCGGAAATCGATAGATATAACAATCTTTTGTAATTACGAAACACGTACTATTTTGGCAGCGCGTAATTATGATACGTTAAAAGATACTATAAGAGCAGCTAAGGATGAGGAATTGTCATTCAGTCGGCATAATTCTGATGCTTCTGTGTATGTCGGATACCAAGGTAACTCATTTAATAATCACGGATATTATTACAATAATAGACGTCCTAATCGTTCAAACAACAATAGGTTTATACAGAGAGGGAATAGTAGAGGCAATTTTCATAACTTCAGGCAAAATCAAAACCAAAGACCTCAGCAGTTTAACAACAATCGTAGTCGCATGCGAGGCTCATTTCGTAGTAGGCCTGGTCGGACTTTTTCGCGCAGTGGTAATGTGCATGTCATAGAAAATGGCATAAATAATATGAATTTAACCGACGGGAATCGAACCCAACCTACGGAAAGACAAATTACTGAATCATTGCAGTTTTTTCGATAATAATTTCATATTGGCTTGTAACAATAACAGTTCGGTGGAATTCTTAGTACATGGTGCCAAATATGGATTACTTGTAGACTCTGGAGCATCAATATCAGTATTGAAATGTGAAACTGTGGCGCGTTGGAACATTCCAATCCATAAAGAATGCATGTACATAAATGGTATTGGAAGCAGAGTTCTAACATCAGGCTATGTTTATGTTACACTGACCGTAAATGGACAGGAATTTATACACAAATTTTACGTTATCCGCACCTTACTACTACCAGGTGTACAACATGGTATCATTGGAAGAGATTTTATGAGACAATATAACGCTATTTTAAATTTTGAAAATAATACACTAACTATAAAGAACAATGGTAATAGTTTGACCCTGCCCATGATTCAAAGTTCATTAAATAAAACTTGCTATCTAAGCATTCCACCGCGATGTGAGAAAATATTTAAGTTAGTCATTTTTTAACGAGGACTGCGTAATATTACCGAATCAATTATGTGACGGAGTTTTTATAGCCGGAAGTATTTGTAAGCCAAATAACGGACAAATTAGTATACAAATATTGAATACTCGCGAAACACAAGTAGATATTAATTATTTTAGACCGGAAATACATTTATTATCAGACTACGACATTTGTAACTTTGAAAGAGATAATAATACTGATGGAGAGAGAGTACGTACTATGTTTTCCCTTTTAAAATTAAGTCATCTGAACTGCGAAGAAAGATCATCAATCGAAAGTATTTGTGCTAAATTTTCGGATGTGTTTCATCTACCAAATGATAAATTATCTACCACTAACCTTTACGAACAAAGTATACAATTAAAACCAAATGCTGATCCAGTTTATACTAGACAGTACAGGTTGCCATTTTCACAGCGCCAGGAAATTGAAACACAAGTAAAGAAAATGCTTTCTGAAAATATCATTGAACCAGCAAAAAGTGAGTGGTCAAGTCCTATTTTGTTAGTACCCAAAAAATCTGATGACACTTCTAAGAAATGGAGACTGGTTATTGACTTTCGTAAATTAAATGCTCAAATTTTAGACGATAAATTTCCACTTCCGAATATTAACGATATATTAGATTCCTTATCCGGTTCAATGTATTTTTCACGGTTAGATTTATCACAAGCATATTATCAGGCAAAATTAAAACCAGAATGCAGAAAGTATACAGCATTCACCACACCTTCAGGTCAATATCAAATGACAAGGTTACCCATGGGATTAAAGATTAGCCCTAGTGCATTCTCGCGTCTAATGACAGTTGCTATGTCAGGACTTACATACGACAAACTATTTGTTTATTTGGATAATTTAATCTGTTTTGGACGTAATTTACAAATTCATAACAAAAATCTAATAGATATCTTAACTAGATTACGCAAAGTTAACTTGAAACTTAATCCAATTAAATGTGATTTCCTGAGAAAAGAAATGCAGTTTTTAGGTCATGTTATTTCATCTGAAGGAATCAAACCAGATTTAGAGAAAATAAATATAGTAAAAAATTATCCTGTGCCGAAAACCGCTGACGAAACAAAAAGATTCATAGCGTTCGTCAACTTTTATAGAAAATTTATACCAGGTTTTGCAGCAATATCTCTACCCCTTAACAGACTGTGTCGAAAAAGTGTTAAGTTCGAATGGTCGCATGAATGTCAAAAATCCTTCGAATCCCTAAAAGAGTCGTTAATATCTCCACCAATATTACAATATCCCAACTTCGACGAAGACAATATTTTCACTTTACAAACAGATGCGTCTGGATATGCAATCGGATCCGTGCTAAGCAATAGTGATAACAGACCGATTGCATTTGCAAGTCGTAGCCTTAATAAAGCGGAAATTAGGTACCCTACGATAGAAAAAGAGTTACTCGCTATCGTATGGTCTGTAAAGTATTTCCGACCCTATCTTTACGGCCGAAAATTTGTTATCAGAACTGACCATAAACCATTAATTTACTTATTTAATCAAACAAATCCATCAAGTCGTTTAACCAAATTTCGTTTAGTATTAGAAGAATATGATTACATAATAGAATAATATGTTAGAGGAACTGACAATGCAGCTGCAGATGCCTTGTCACGTATACAAATATCAAGCGACGAATTAAAAGAAATTAATCAGCATGTTGTGTCTGTATTAACTAGAGGCCAGAAAAAGCGTATATGTGAAAGAAGTGGACGAGAGGTGACTGACAACCCCACGGTTGCTAAGCAATCTACAAACGACTGGACTGATCACCCAAGAGTTATGGAGTTGCTTAAAAAACCAAAGGATTGCACTGAGTTAAGGTTTGTGAATATGAAAGAATGGAATAGTTTAAGAGATTTTAAGCAATCAAATACTTTATTGAATTATGATGCATCGAATGGTATACTAAGAGTAAACCCATCTTACCGATTACAATGCGCACGAGATGCCTTTGTACGGGAGTTGGCTAATTACTGTAATCTAATGAAACTTGATAGTGTGTACATTGTACAATGTAATGAAAACATTGAAATAATTAGAGATTTAATTCAAAGTATAAATATTACACCTAATTGGTCCGGACCGCGTTTATATATATTAAAAGGTGTAAAAGTTATAAGTGATCACGATACAAAATGTGTAATTTTAAATGATTACCACTTATTGCCTAGCAGTGGACACGCTGGCATACGACGAATGATAAATAACATAAAACAGCGTTATTTTTGGCCAAAATTAGAAAAAGACGTCACAGAGTTTGTAAATCGTTGTGATAAATGCCAACGACAGAAACATTTTAGACACATTAAACAGCCAATGATTCTGACTGATACAGGTCATTCGGCATTTGATAGAGTATTTTTAGATTTAGTTGGGCCCTTAAGTAAGGATAATGATAATTATAAGTATATACTCACACTACAGTGTGATCTTAGCAAGTATGTAGAAGCTTATCCGCTTAGAAATAAGGATACAATTTCAGTGGCAACGGCATTCATTAATAATTTTGTATTACGCTATGGCATTCCGAGAAACATTATATCTGATCGCGGTACAGAGTTCGTATCTAAAGTAATGAATGAAGTTTGTAATGTTCTAAAAATTAAACAAATAACATCTACCGCATATCGCCTGTCCCTATTAACAATGTTAGATCTGCAAAACAGTAATTTTACAGGAGAGCGCGTCAAAGTTTAAATTGCTTATATTTTTTTAATGATTCAAATTAGGTTTACAAAAAAAATACTAAAAATTGTAATATATTTAAGAGCTCATATACATAATAGTAAAATGTTACATTTCCTTTTGGAAATATGAGAAAAGTCAGACATGACTTTTTTATCGGTATTTGGTACACTGTATTTAGTCGGTTCTGTCACATACTACTAACTTATCTGGAAAAACTTATCTATGAATTGTCGCATATTCCACATACATCATTCTTCATAGGAAGTCCTAATCAAGATTTTGTCGCAACTGTTTAAAATGTAAGTGAAATATAATATATTATTATTTAAAATTAATTATTTAGAAAGTAAATATAAATGAAACTAATCTTAAAAGAAGAAACATAACAGAATACCTCAATTTTACGAACAATTTAATAGAAATAATTGAAATAAATAATTGAATCTAGCTTCATCAATGGCACTTATTGTAATGAAACCTGTAAAGGTTAAATAGTCATAATAGTCACACATTATACATTTTTAATAAACTAAAATAACTCTTCACTCCTGTTCCACTCCCAAGAATGTGAAACAAGAGTGTTCTGATCCTGTTTTTCAAGAAGTAAGACTCTACTAAAAACCTATCGTCCCATTTAACTCTTGAGCCACTTGTATAAGTTTTTTTTCAATTATCATCATAATCATCTCGTAAGAAGACTTGACAAGATTCAACCTCCGAAACTGGCCGGGCTTCGCGGAGTATTTAGCACAATATACCACATCCACACAGTGAGGCAGGTTATACAGAACTCTGAAAACCATAAGCCCTTGTGCTTAGCATTTGTGGATAATGACAAGGCCTTTGACTCCATTGAAACCTGGGTGGTTCTACAATCACTGCAGCTATGCCAAATAAACTGGCGATTCATCTGAGAATTCAAATGTAATACATGTACGTCGCTGCGACTGTGAATGTCCAAGTACAAAACCAGCATTTTAAACATAAATACAGGAACGCCGAGGGTGAGGCAGGGGCATGTCATATTCCCGAAACTGTTCACATTGGTGAACAGATGGCATTGGCCATGACGATAATTATTATGTTTAACATGCTCGCTTGGAAAGAAAATAAAACCAGCGTGACAAAAGCTTTACAACGCATAGGGATCTAGGGACCAATCGCTATTAATGTCTAGAATGTTCATGAATAAGTCTATCTTGGACAAACAGTTTGGTTGAGTAGGAATAACTTCAAGAGAGAAGTCAGCAGAAGTATTTAGTCAGGTTGGGCATCATTCATTCGGTCTCCGTTAAGTCTTATCGTGTGTCCAATTATGATTTACGATACCGAATCCTGGACACTCCTATTGAGGCTATCAATTTAGTCTCACAGCAACCTATGGAACAAACTATACTCGGAATAACTCTGATAGATAAAATCGTAGAGTGAGTGAGGTGATCCGTCAAAGCACCAAAGTTGCTGACATAGCTGGCAGTAGGCTGGTCACATCTGTCTCTGGACAAATACTAATTTGGTTATACGTATATTTGAGTGGACATCGCGACTAGGCAAACGTAGTGTAGGACGCTTCCTAACCAGGTGGAACGACGACTTGCCATACTTTTGCGTACATTGGAGTTCAGCAGTGGACAAAAGTGCAGGCTTATGATGAACTTTCCAGTCCTTCTAAGTTTAGTATTTGGAATTCTTGATCACAACTAATATTATCATCTATTTGCGTAACAAATACATAGTATAATATTAATGCTGCTGCTGCATTATAATGAATGAATGCTGCTAAATTAATTTATTATAACATGGTATCAGGGATTCTCCAGGAACTGATATAGGCTAGAAGCAACATAATATATAAAATATATAAGTATTATTGTTTTCTGTTGGTTCTTAGAGTAAACATATTAAAATGACTAGAATCATACCACTTAAGCAAAAAAAAAACCCCAAAAAATATTTTGTAATATTAATATAGGCACACGGTACCTATTTCGAAACCTAAAATGTTTTTGTCCGTCGGTTGGTTTTGCAATATTACCATATCCTACGCAAAGTTCTAATACTTTTACCACTAACCTAGTAGGAAGTACCACATACGACAATTTCAAATTATATTGAAACTAACAAGAAAGTCTGATGTGGTACTACCAACATATTTTACATTACAACGGGCAGCTAAAAATGTAGATAGTACCACAAACAACAAAATGCATATGTTATCAAACTACTATCAAAGTTGGATGTGGTACATGTTACAACTTTAATTGTATGATCCAAAAGATTTACCAAACTAATTAATAAAAGCTGGTGAAACAAAAAAAACAATCTAGAATAAGAAGTACTAAAATAGCACTCCTTATTCTCACGCCCCTACAACATGGTTGTTAGTGACACAACCGACAGCGTTTTCTCCTCCTGCACCCCGTTAAAAACGTCGTAAGATAACATCGATCATTGTTAACGGGCAGTCATGCCACATACGACAATGTTAACTTGGCTATCTCAAAAACTATGAGGAAATTTAAAATTTTTGTTAATGCTACTGAAAGACAATACTTTTGTTAGGTCAAAAATGGAATAAAACGAAAAAGGCGGAAGTGGTACATCTGACCTTGTTAATAGGGACAGGCGATATCATCACCAATCAATTGGAGGCTTAGAAAATACCCATAAAAATTTACTTTCTTTTCTGCGCATACAAACAGAGAATCAATCCCAAGATTGGAGTTTATGGCTTCCATATTGGTGTTTTGCTTTTAATACGACCGTACATACAGAAACTAAGTACACTCCTTATGAATTAGTATTTGGCAAACTGTGCAATTTACCAAGTAATTTAACTTCAGATATTGAGCCGCTATATAACTATGATGACTATCCACAACAACTCAGATATAAGCTTCAAAAATCACAGCATGACGCGAGACAAAATTTAATTATCAGTAAACAAATCAGAAAATGTAAATATGATTCTTATACTAATCCCGTTACGTACAGTACTGGTGACATGATACTTCTTAAAAATGAACAAACTGAAACCAAACTTGATCCACTTTATACAGGACCGTATGAAGTAATAGAAGATTGTAACCCTAATTTAAAAATACTGTATAAAGGCAAGGAAGTAATAGTACATAAAAATAGAACCAGACCATATATTAAGTGACATGTTGTTTTATGATTGTGCCGTAATTTGTAAACCTAATGTTTCTTTTTATGTGTGTGTACGCAATATTTTTTTTATAATATTGTCTGCTTATTGCATTTAAAATATTATTATCTAAACAAATAAACCTAACCTAAAAATAAAAAAATAAATGTAACCATTATTTTTATTTTATTTTGCCGGTGGGCGTGTAGTGTGTAAGACTTATGTATGTGTGCTAAAGCTATATAAACCATTGTACACTAGTATTAAAGGGAGTATTAAACACGATTCCTAATGGACACCTTGTTTTACTCATCTCCCCGTACTCACAACCTTACAGTCGCAACCGCTTGCGTCGCCAGGTCGGCCGCCGCCTGGTGCGACTCTCCCTCCGCCAGGACGAGCGTGTCGTCAGCGTAACATATTATGCTGACGCCGTCAGGGAGGTCGCTGCGCAGCACCCAGTCGTATCCGATGTTCCACAGGTGCGGCCCCAAGACCGAACCCTGTGGAACACCGCACGACATCTCTCGCCGGTTCCACTCTCCCCGGTGACCGGGGTAGATGACGGCTCTGTCCGTCAGGTAAGCCTCGACTATGCGACGGAGGTAGGTCGGCACCCGGTGATACCGGAGTGCCTCCCTGATGCAACTCCAGGGCAGGGTGTTAAAGGCATTGGTGATGTCCAAAGACACCGCCAAGACGACCCTGCCCCGGGCCACCGCATCCCCCATCGTGAGGGCTCTCACGCGCATGATTGCGTCCACCGTCGAGCGCCCCCTGCGGAAGCCATACTGGCTCTCCGCAAGGTTCGGGCCCATCCGATTCAGGTGCCCGACGAGGCGGTCTGCAATGACTCTTTCAAAGAGCTTGCCCACCTCGTCGAGCAGCACGATGGGCCGGAATGCGGACGGAGAGTCCGCAGGGCGCCCGTGCTTCTGGATGAGGACCAGTTTTCCCGTCTTCCAACGAAGCGAGAACCGGCCCCTCTCCAAGCATGCGCTAAAGAGCCCCAAGTCGAGGCCCGAGAGTCCTCGAGGCCAGGACCCAGGCTTTCCCTGGCAGGCCGTCGGGTCCTGGGGCGGTATTTTTGGCCTTGAGCCGTTGTACCGCCACTCTCATGTCTACCTCGGTCACCTCTGGAGCGTCGTAGACGTCGTCGTCGCTGTGGTCCGCGTTTGCGTCAGCTTCGTCCTCAGATGCCGTCGGAGACGGAGCCATTGGCGGGGGAGTATGCTCCCCTCGCGATGGGAACAGGGCGCTCACCACGTCCTCCACGAACTGAGGCTGGAGACTCTGCGTCAACGGGGGAGCCCAGGGGCGGAGCTTTTCTCGCACCCACTTGTAGGGGCGGCCCCATGGGTCCCCGTCCAGAGTCCCCAGCATCTCCTCGCGGGCCAATTCCTTGGCCCGCCAGATCTCGTCGCGGAGGACGGTCTTCGCTGCCCTGTAGCTCTCGTGCAGCTCCGCCTCTACAGTCGCCGCATCCGGAGGTCGGGTGCGGCGCCTGCGGAACCTGGTGTACCGGCGTCGCGCGACAACGCACGCCTCGCGCAGCGCTGCTAGCTCGCGCGACCACCAGTACAACTGACGCCGAGCGCGTCCTTGCCGGACCCGGGGCATGGCCACGTCACAGATCTCGGACATGGCCTCCCGGAACCACTCCGCCTCGTCGTTGATGTCGGCAGGCCTGTCCGGTGGTGACACCCAGGCCTGCACGATCGAGGCTTCCAGGAATAGCTACGGACCACTTGGGTTCCGTCCACTTGGAACCGGCGCGTCTGAGGTCTGGGCGGAGACGTCGAACCGGATATACCGGTGGTCGGAATAGGTCTCCACCTCCTCCACAACGCGCCAGCCGGTGACGCGCGGCGACAGGTCGGCGGTGGCGAACGTAACGTCCACCACCGACTCACCCGTCCACCGCACGCACGTGGGGACAGAACCCCGGTTCTCGATCACCAGGCCCTGCGCACGGGCCCAGTGCTCGAGCATCCTACCCCGCGTATAGTCCGTGGACCGGGAACCCCAAGCCGGACTTTTGGCGTTGAAGTCCCCAAGGACGAGCGCGGGGAGGGAACCGAGGGCGACGACGACATCTCCCAGCTCCGTTAGGGAGTCTTGGAACTCGGCGAGAGATCGATTCGGGGAGAAGTAAACGCCTACAACGGCGATCTCCCCGAACCGTGCTGCGACGATCCCGCGCCCTCTTTACGCGATCGAGGGGCGGGGTACCGGCGGCGGCCGACGAAATTAGGGTCACTGAGCCGTCCAGGTCCGCTACCCAGTCATTCCTGGGCAAGACAAAATACGGCTCGGCGACCACGGCGACGTTGATCAACCACTGCGCCATGCTCTGGAGCAAGAGATCCTGAGCAGCGGCGCAGTGGTTGATGTTCGCCTGGAGGAAGCGCAATGGAGACATTAATCTGAATCCATTGCAGCCTCCTCCAGGACCCTCTCCGAGGGTTGAGCCACGGCGGCGGCGGCGGCAGCGGGAGCGGCGGCGGCGGCGACGGTGACGGTGACGGCGGCGGCAGAGGGCCTACCTCTGCGCCTGGCTTTGGCGGGTGGGGCGCAGGACTTGCCCCCAGCCCGGTGATCGGCCGGCTTGCCAGCCGCCTCACATGCGAAGCAGTGAGGCGGGGCAGAGCACGAGCCGGCCTTGTGACCGGGCTGACCGCAGCGGAAACACCTATCGCTGCGGTCCACCTCCGAGGTGCAAACGCATGCCGCGTGGTTATCCACTTGGCAGCGGTAACACCTCAGGGGTCTGGGCTCCAGGACTTTAACCTGCGCCGACACCCAACCAACCAGGAGCCTTCGGCCCTCCTGCAACTTTTTGGCCGCTGACACGGGGCAGCTAACCGTGATGGTTTGCAACCCCGCGAAGTCAGGACGCAGGGCACCCGCCCTCACCTGATCGGTAGGGCACCCCCCAGTCCTGGCAACAGCAGCCACAACGTCCTCCGCCGTCACGTCTGCGCGCTTGGTGGGTCTGGACACTCGGGCCTCCTCTGCATTTAAGGACGCTCTGAGCCGTTCGGCCAGAGCGTCAGCGGTGGGGCCACTGGCCGCGCCGGGGAGCTCCAACATCCGAGCCCCCGTTGCGGTGACCCATAGACGGAGGCCCCCGGCGATGCCGAGCTCCGCGAGGTTCACCGCCTCCCGCGCCTTCGCGAGCACGTCGCGGTACGACACGCCCTTCTTGACCGCGTCCGGCTGCAGTGTGATCACTACAGCCGCGGTCTTTGGGGCGCGCAATCGCGCCGCGACGTCGCGCTATTTGCGCCGCCGCCGTCTCTCTCTCCTCCTCTTCGACCTGGCCGCACTGGCAGCCTTCCTCTTCTCCCCGGCCACTTGCCAATCGGCGCCGGCCGGTGGAGTTTTTGGAGGAGGCTGCTGGGACGACTGGCTCCCGGCCTGGGCCTTCTTCTTTTTGGCCGCCTGTGCTGGCCCCGCAGGTGTCGGGGTCGGAGGCGGCTTTGACGGGCCCGGTTTCGCCTGGCTAGGCATGCCCGGGGCCGTCTTAGAAGGGGCCGTCTTCGCCGGTGCCGTCTTTGCCGTGGCCGTGTTTGCCGGAGACGGCTTGGTCGGGTTGGTCGGGGGCGGCCTTGACGCGGCCACAGCCGCGTATGAGGACGCCGCCAGCGGGGGTCTGAGCACGCGGCTCTCCAATACGGAGAACCGCTGCTGAAAGGCGGCCAGCTCCTGTCGCACCAGGTCGAGAACAGAGTTCTCCGCTGGTGTGGGCTGGCCTTTCTCCTTTTGGCCCCGCGGCGGCGTGTCCCGCTTGCCGCCTCCCCGAAGTTTCGCCAGGTCCTCTTTGAGGGCGATGTTCTCCCTCTGGAGAGCCCCCATGGCGGCAGTCAGGCGGGTGACTTCCGACCGCAGTTCGGACATATCGTCCCTTGCAGCCGGAGCCCCGCCGTAAACGCGCGCGGCTGCCATGATGGAGGCCGTGGCGTCGCCGATCGCACCCTCCTTACTACTTTTTGTCCGCTTCTGGATGACGATGCGGATGGCGGCTGCCACGGCCTCTGCTAGACTAGCCTCGTTAGAGGCCAGATCAGTTTTGGGCTCTCCAGAGGAGATCCCTCTCCCCGAAGTCTTGCCTCGGCCTTTACCCCGCACGCTCGTGGGGATCTTACGGGCCGAGGCAAGCCCTTCCTCCGACGACGAGATGTCGTCCCTCGAATGGGGGCGCTTGAGGAACTCATTCCTCCTATCTGCGCCCCCCTCATCCCTCCTCACCACGCCTCCAGAGCCCACGCTCTGGAAGCTCACGGCGTCTGATGCCGAGTCGGACTCCGACCCGAGCACCAACGCCCCCTCCATCCGCGGAGCGGCACTCTGTGCCCGCTCTGTTGTCGGTGCCGGTGGCGCGGACGTGCTGGACCGATCCAGCGACTCCACACCACGGGCACGTGAGCCCCCTTGGCTCAATGCGGCGACTGCCGGAGCAAACTTAGGGTAAAAGTGGTTGTAGTTGTCCCCCCCAGAGTACAGTGGGACTGACCGGACGTGTCCGGTGCGGGATTCCCCAGCTGTAGAGCAGCTGGGACCCGCCTGGGTAGCCTTTACAAAAACCGATTTTTCCATATTTTACTTTTTTAGAGAGGTGAGTTCCTCTTAACCTAATCCCCCATTTCCCGTCCCCTGGTTCACTTCACGGTTACGTCTAAAGATTAGACGCGTACCGGAAGTGAACCTTTCCCCCCCTAGACCCAATCTCTGAGACCGGGCCCCGCGCCGTCTAGAAGCTCGAGCTGACTGCTCGATCCTCCAGGCGGCGCGCCTTTCCCCGGTGTGTCCCTCTTGGTCTGGTCTCTCCCTCTGAGCCTGTCCGGCATGAGTGCACGAGTGCCTCTACTGGCAGGGGCCCAGAGATCATCGAGACACACAAGCCCCACCACGACGGCAACGAGGGGACACGTTGGTGGGGTATATAACGATCTCTTAATATAATAAACGATTAACATAATTTTGTAATGACTAATTTCTATAATTAATCATAACAATCAATGAATAATTATAAAATCGTTTTGTATACCACTCAAAAGACATAAAACTTATTTGGGCTAATTTTTTTTTCCTGTAGGTAATCTAACTCTGATGTACCTAGTAATAGTTCCACCTACCATGAATGCTCGACGGAGCACCGCTTCACGGGGCTTCGATTTCTGCGTGCAAGGTTTAAAGTAACCTAACACGAAGGGAATGGCTGGGTCTTTCAGACCCCGCCATCCCCTTCGAACCTAACCTGTCCGTGTCGGGGTGCCCCAAATCCCGAGCTCGCTTCGCTCGCTCTTGCATCCTAGGTCAAATAACTGATTACTACCTGTCATGCCGGCTCGACGGAGCCCCGCTTCGCGGGGCTCCTATTTCTGCGTGCAAGGTTTAAAGTAACCTAACACCTAACCTGTCCGTGTCGGGGTGCCCCAAGTCCCGAGCTCGCTTCGCTCGCTCTTGCATCCTTGGTCAAATAACTGATTACTATCTGTCATGCTGGCTCCTATTTCTGCGTGCAAGGTTTAAAGTAACCTAACACCCTATGAACCTAACCTGTCCGTGTCGGGATGTCCCAAGTCCCGAGCTCGCTTCGCTCGCTCTTGGACACAAAATTTTTCTAATAACAATAGCATTCGTGAAGGCAAACAATCAAAGTCCAAAGGATAAGCCAAAGTCATCAAAGAAAATGGTTTAAACGTTAAATTATATGCTTCAAACGTTATCATAACGATTTCTCTTGATCGCTTAAATAAACGTTATCTAAATATACATATAATAAAACAGTAAAAAAAATTGTGTCTGTACATTGAATATATTAAAAAAATAATAGGGTAATTCTCATCAAATTTCGAAATTTGATTCCCGAGCCATTAGTGCCGAGTGATATGGATTAACTACATAAGTCTTTTTTTTATTTGAATGTACGCTGTCTATACCGCTATTGTTTAAAAAGAAAACGTCTTTCCTCTAAAGAAAAAAAAGATATGGCTCCTTTGTTACCGTGCAAATCATTCCCTCACCTTGTCCCTTAGTTCAAAAATATTACTAAAATGCCTTTTAATCTGAAATATATCAATATTCTTAATAATAAAATTATGCAAACATATTAGTTAGATGTTTGTTATTGTCTATAAAAGCTTCCATCTTACAACAACGAATTTATAAAAACAATAATTCGATTTTAAATATGTCCCGCCAAATAAAATCATTCCCTCATCCTATTACGAATATTCGATTTCTGAACGTGTCAAACGATATTTAGGAACGCAACCTTAAGTTTTTAGTACCTGGCAACACTCTCAAATGATTCAAGATGGCGATTTCTTCTTAACCGCAGGTGAGTTCGTGTAAAAAAATATTTTGTGAAAAATTGTTAAAAGTTAAATTTATGACGATCATTACCTCACGTTATATGAATGTATTAAGCATTTTAATATCTATCATTAAAATTTGTTGGTTTTATGCGTTTTTGGGAGTAAAATACATATTCGAAAATAATTTAACAAGCAAATTGAGGTTATGTGTCGGTTTTTTTGTAGCTTAAGTTAAAATTCGTCATTCCCTCACAGTCATTCCCTCACTGCATTTAGGAGTGAGGGAATGACGGCCGTGTGAGGGAATGATTTATCCAGTATTTTGCGTTTTTTTTTAGATTTTTTATTTATTTCTTGCAACTTGTATTTCACGGTATTTAATTTAAAACAGGTGCATGTATGTGGAAGCAAAATGGCACGACAAAAGAAGTTGAGTGATGCAGAAAAAAAAAATAAAAAAGAAAGAGTATGATAGAAAAAGGCGAGAAAAAATGAAAAAAAAAATATTTAAAAAAACAAAAAACCCGACTGCGTGAAAAATGTGAAATAACTGAAAAGATAAAAACAAGCTAAGAAATATTTTTTTTTTTTGGTTTCCAAGCGATCGTGGTGGACAATTTTCACAAACGCAATCGGAGGCATCAAATATACACAATACGTTCTATCATCGGCCGCATGTCTTTCTTTGTAAGTGTAATCCATAATCTTCCTTTTTTTTTTTTTTTTTTAGGGTGGCAAAATCATCAAATGAGTCCTCCCGCCCTGGGTGGGGCGGAAGGGACTGTCAGACTCTTACTGACTAAAATCCACCCGTGTTCCTTCGGATGCCCTTTACGTTCCGGGGCCACGGTATCCTGGATTAAGAAAAAATCCGCGACCCCGGCAGGCATTTGGCCCCATAAGGGGCCCCGTCGGTGACGCGTGAAACACGATACGCCACCGACCCGGGCTTGGTCCCTGGTCGGACGGCGAGCTTACCCATTACTCACCGTCCGCAAGCCCGCTCCGCTGCTGTGCCCTCTGCTAATCAGAGGGACACGCATTGGAGCTTCCACCCGACAGGCTATTTGCATACGGGCAAAGAAACCCCCTTAGGCACACAGTGCCTAAGGAAGAGTTTTTGCCCGCATCCCAGGGCGCACCGGCCCGAAAAACTGGTCTTCCCCCCGGACGTATCCGAGAGGGAACTCCAGTCCACGGACGCACGTGGAGGTTACCTGTCTTAGCACCCCATCCATAATCTTCCTTGCCTTTTATTTGTATATTCTTACCGCAATTTAATTGAGATAAGAAGAAGAAGCTACACAAGCTTCTTCTTATCCTAATTATATCCCATTCAGTCTTCTATTCATTCACAGACACAGTGTACACCATCGTGTAGAGTTAACCAATACTGAGTCATCACTCAGTATTGGTTAACTCTACAACATTGTCGTGGTGTGAACATTTGATGCCTCTGACTGCGTTTGTGAAAATTGTCCACCACGATCGCTTAGAAACCAAAAAAAAATATATTTCTTAGCTTGTTTTTATCTTTTCAGTTATTTCACATTTTTCACGCAGTCGGGTTTTTTGTTTTTTTAAATATTTTTTTACCGACTTTTTATTTTACTATTTTTAGTTTTTGCATAGAATGAATTTATCGCTTACGGGAATTTCATTGTTAAATAAAATAAAATTGTCATTTATTTTTAATCCTTTAAAAAAGTAAACATCTGTTAAAAAATTACATCTATGTTGTTGTACTCGTATGTCTTTATTTTTTTGAGATATGGATCCCAGATTGGGTGAAGGCCTCCTCCAATTTCTTCCATAAGTTCCTATCTTTAGCTTTCTCTATTAATTATTTTCCTGCAGTTTCTACTATCTCATCAGCCCTCCGTTTTATTGGTCTGCCTACATTTCGTTTTCCTGTTGGTCCCTTTCAACGCGTTGTCTCTGTGGTCCATCTTTTATCGGTATATCGTGCAATATGTCCAGCCCATTTCCATTTTAATGTCAGTGCATATGTTAGTGCGTCGGTGACCTTTGTTTTCTTTCTTACCCTTTCACTTCGTATTTTCTGTATTTTTCTAATATTTAAAATACTTCTTTCCATTGTTCTCTGATTGCTCGTAATCTTTTGTTTCGCTTTTTCTGTAAAGGTCCAGGTTTGGCAGCTGTATAATAGACATGGTAAGACACAAGTGTCCATTACGATTTTCTTCATTAGTAGACTGTAGTTACATTTTAAGATTTCTTTTAATGACAAGAATCTTTTCCATGCAAGTGCTATTCTACTTGAGATTTTGTCTTCGTTGCTAGAGTTGTTAAAAGATATCTGCTTTCCTAAGTAAATGTAGTTCTCGACGTAGTCTATGGTATTGTCATTTACTCTAATAGACTTCTTGTGACTATTGGTCATTATTTTAGTCTTTTGTGCATTCATTTCTAAACCGATTTTTGTACTTTCTTGGTCAAGTGTCTGTATCATATCTTCCAAGTCTACAGGTGTTTCAGCTATTATAGCGATGTCATCGGCGAACCTTAGATGGTTTAGGATGCGATCACCTATTTTAATACCTTTATGTGACCAGTCTAAATTCCGAAATATGTTTTCGAGCACGGCAATGAACAATTTCGGTGATAACGGGTCACCTTGTCGTACACCTCTTTCTATATTTATAGATTTACCTCTAGTTTCGAGTTTCACGCAGCTTTGACTTTTTGAGTAAATATAATGATAAGATGTTTATACATATAATTATGTTTGGTTAATTCCGAACATTTTCAAGGCGTTCCAAATTGAGTGATGGCTAATACTGTCAAAAGCTTTAGAGTAGTCTATAAAAGCCACGTATAGTGGTTTGTTGAACTCACGATATTTCTCTATGACTTGTTCTAAAGCCTGAATGTGGTCGGTAGTACTAAAACCCGAAGGGAAGCCCGCTTGCTCTATTGGCTGAATGAATTTCATTCTTAGTTAGTACAATTATGAAATTCTCGTATTCGAGTTCCCGAACACTCGCTGCATGCTCACGCATTTGTTCGAACCGCATAGAGCGCGACAGTGGAGATTCTAGGTCTCGAAAAATTTTTGCATGCTCACGCATTTGTTGGAGCCGCATAGAGTGCGACAGTAGAGATTCGAGGTCTCGAACAATTTTTGCATGCTCACGCATTTGTTGGAGCCGCATAGAGTGCGACAGTGGGGATTCGAGGTCTCGAACAATTTTTGCATGCTCACGCATTTGTTCGAGCCGCAAAGAGCGCGACAGTGGGGATTCCATATTTCGAACATTTTTGGCATGCTCACGCTTTTCTTTGAGCCGCATAGAGCGCGACAATGGAGATTCGAGTTCTCGAACATTTTCGGCATGCTCTCGCATTTTTTGTAATCGCTGATTACGGATGGACGGCAACTCTTTGTCACGTTTATACTTAGCTTGTTCGCTAATACTTTTTATAAGCTCTTTATGAGCTTCTTGTGGAAGCTGACTCTTTGTTTTTTTAGGCACTTCTCGCGTTTACTAGGAGTTTCCTTTTGTAATTTAGAGATTATAGCTCTGTTATTTTTTGTTTTACGGGATAAAGCCATTTTATATAACTAAAATAAAGAATTTAACCAAAAATAAAATTTACCTATCCTCAAGTGATAAAACAGCTAGTGAGCCTCTACTCGACAAGGTTTTGTTCGTACTTAATGTTTAAAAATAACTCGTCAAAAGCTTAGCTATTCGAGTGATATGAATTATATAGAACTAGATTTTGTCCTTGCATTTTCTTTGAAAATATCAAAACAAAAAGCTATTCCATTAGAGTCAATTTTATTACTGAGATAGATTAGGTATTGTAGAGTAATATACAGAAACAAAAGCTATTCGATTAGAGTCTGACTCGTGACTATAATAGTATAGCCTTTGGAAATATGCTACCGGGATGGCAGAGCCAAATAGGAAGATCCAAAATACACAACAACTGAACTTAAGCCCGAAGGCATCAATGAGTTTAATGGGAGTTTTAACCAGATAAACTGTTACCGCCTTCACCGCGTCCCAGCTTATGTTGTTGTCAGTTGCCCAGGGTATATAAATGTTGTCTGCTCACACACAGGGACAACAACAAAAAGCTCGGCAATATTGGTATATTTTTATCTTAGGTTTTTGTTTTAAAATATTTTGTTGTTTTTAGCATTTATCAGTCCAAATTAAATTGAAACATATAAGTTATATATATTTTGGTAAACCATTTTTAAAATCCTTTATTTTGATACCCCACTTGACAGAATGTGAGAGATTTAAAAAAAATATTTTTAGTTCGGAACCCTTTGCATGCGAGTTCGACTCGCATTTGGCCAGTTTTATGTACCCAGTGACACTCTCACGTTTAAGACGAATCTATCGACACCTCTCAAGTTAAAATCCATCAAACCGTTTAGGCTGCAGAGCGTGCCAAAGAAATATACCCACATACATACACTCGAAAAACATAACCCTCCTTCTGGCGCAGTCGGGTAAAAATAATACCGAATCTTTAGAAAAACTGAGGGAAAAAGAAAGATTAAAATATTTAAAGAAAAAAGAGAAAGGTCAAGTTAAACTAGTTATTAATATGAATGCTAGAGAACTTAGACAAAAGCGAAAACAATGGAAAGAAAATAGTAAAGTGTATAGGATTAATAAAGCTATAGCACACCAAAATTTACAAAGAATAATTGATGATACACCTCCGCCAAGTCCAGTATCAGTTATGCAGCAAATTAGAGAAGATGTAGCTGCTTGAAATAGACGACAGATGCGAAGGCGACGAGCTATTTTGTATGCAAAGATTGCAAATTTGGAAAAAAAATTGAAGAATGCAGTGAAGTTAAGCGAAAAATATAAGAAGAGATATTTGAGATTGAAAACAAAAAAACTGACCCCGAATCGCCTGGAACTAAAGTAGATGCGCTTCTAAAGAATGTAAACGTTCCTGAGAGTGTGAAGAAGAAATTACTTTTTGGAGAAGCGTTAACAAGAGATCTAGAGACTAGTTACAAAGATCTTGGAAAGAAACATGAAAAAAAGAAAAAATACTACGAAATGTTGAAATTGAAATCATTGCAGAAATATAAGTTACTTCATGCATCGAAACCTTTTTTTAAACATGATACTTTCGAAAGACAACAGCCTCGAAAAATAAGCGATGAAATGATAAAGGTAAAGGACGATGTAATTAAATTTTTGGAGAAAGATGAAAACTCAAGGATGTGCCCGGGGAAAAAAGACTATCTTAAATCAAAAAATGGTAAAACTAAACAAAAGCGTGTTTTATATGATACACTTCAAAATTTACACAAAAAGTTTTTAAGCACGGTCAATTATAAAATAAGCTTATCAACCTTTTGCAGATTCAGACCCTTTTGGGTTACTTGGCAAAACGTGAATACCCGAAATACTTGTCAATGCATACAGCATGCCAATATTCAATTGATGATATCTAAATTGCATGAAGTCAAAGCATTGACATTTCGTAACGTGACTTCAATTTTAGCGACAATAACCTGCGATGTGCATTCCACAAAATGTCTATTCAGGGAATGTTCAACCTGCAAGGAACGCTCTTTGGAATACTATTTACCAATGCCTAATCAGTTTGTGACTTATCAACAATGGATTTATGAAGTCAGTTTATTTGAAAAGGATGGGAAAAAAAGACAGTTCGTAAACCCGTGAAGAAAGAGTATAGGGTTAAATTGAAATTGCTTGTTCAAAGTCTGGAAGCAGCATTACCACTTTTTTTTTCACATATTGGCACTATTATATAGCACATCAATATCAGGCCATTCAACATATAAAGAAAAAATTAACAATAAACGACATTTTAATTCATGTAGATTACAGTGAAAACTATTGCTGTAAGTATAACGAGGAAATACAAGCTGTCCACTTTGGTGGAGGAAGGAAGCAGATAACAATGCATACAGGAGTGCTTTACTTGCGCAAGGATAATGCAATCAAACCTGTATCCTTTTGTTCTCTCTCTAGTGACAATAGACATGACACAATGGCTGTTTGGGCTCACTTGAAACCCATATTTGAGTGGATAAAAACACAACATTTACCTATTTCCCGATTACATATGTTGAGTGATGGGCCTGTTAATCAATACAAAAATAAATTTACGTTCGAAATGGTGTGTCGCCATCTAAAAGATCTCTATCCAGAAATCACATACTTTTCATGGCATTATTCTGAACCCGGGCACGGTAAGGGAGCGCCTGACGGTGTCGGTGGAGCCCTGAAACGGACAGCTGATAAAGTCGTGGCAGAAGGCCATGATATCGTAGACCTGAATTCATTGAAACCTATCCTTCAATCCAGGTGTCCTTCTATTTTATTGTTTGAAGTTACCACAGCAGATATTTCGCTGATGGATGATCTCATAAAACAGTCGAAGACTATTCCCTTTCCGGGGAACACAAAAAATACGCCAGTTCGTATTTTTTCACAACACCTTACAGTGCAGAAGACTTTCATGCATAGATTGCGAAGAAGTTTGTACCCACTATCATTTGGGGTATTTTCAACAACAGCGCAGTAATCGATTTACTAAGAGGCGTAGCAAATCCCCTCAAAAGTATATGGAATTGGATATAATGAAGGATAATTACCAACTGTCTTCAGCGTCGTCTTCGCGCATTCAAGATCATACTAAAATGTTAAAAGAAAATGATACAATTGATTTAGAAAATGAGGGATCTACTGTTGTCTCCGACAGTGATAAGAATGTTACCATTGGAGATCATGTCCTGATAAAATGGGGCACGTCAAAGTATCCCGGAGAAGTTCTATCTGTTTTTGAAGATGGTTTGATGGTTAGGTGTATGAAGCAAGGTGTGAAGTTTTGGAGATGGCCTAATATTAAAGACGAGCAATTATATAAATGGGAAGATGTGATACAGAAAATAAAGCCGCCAAAGTTAGTTAAAAGGGGGAATTACGTTATTACAGAGTTAGATGACTCTACAAGCGATGTTAAAATTAAGATTGAATAACTCATTGATCTCAAAGACCAAAAAACTCTATGAAAAGACTTATTTAGGTTAATATTAATAATAATATTAATGCTTAATAAATAAATATGAAGATGTTTTAATATTTAAGTTTTGGAGAAGTGCTAAGTACAAAGTTTAAAAATAAATAGTAATAAGTACCTATTTAAAAGTTAATAACATTTGTTACCTCTATAGTAAGTAGTACTCGTATATTTGTTATTTTTTGGGTTTATATTATATTTATGTTGGTCATTTTCTATAAGTACAAAATATTGTTTATGTTCTATAAGTACAAAGTTTTGAGTTGATTTTCTTTAGAATATGATATTTCATTGTTTGATATATATTAATAAAAAATAGATAATTTCTTTCATTTGTACATGTTGTTTTTTTACTATAATATAATAATAATCATTCCCTCATTCCGTTAATCATTCCCTCATTTCTTTATTTTTTTAAACCTCATTTTATATAGGTTATATACAAAAACATGGAAGACCAATACCCCTGAACAGATCTCTAAAAGCAACTTTTCTGATCTCCGCGAAAAAATATCTAAGTTTATAAAAAAAAAAAAAACAATTATATCCCAAAGGGGTTTGAAGATTTTACTATGGAGCGTGGCATACCTACCTATTTTTTTTCAAAATCGCGGCCAGCCATGAAACCTTTATATATCGATAGCTGACATCAATGACAACAAAAAATATTATGACACCAACCCTCGTAAAGTGTCCGGTTTCTGAGATAATAACCGTGAAAGTTGATCACGTGACATTCACAATTCTAAGCTAGTGTATGTGTTCGAATGTATCAAGATGTTAAAAATAATAACTTTTTGAAAGTAATATGTATGTTGCATTATATCTGGATTCTGGATGTTATTTAAACATTATACGTCTGACATAATCTACTTTTTGAACTTAATAACTTATTTTTAGTAAAGTGTAATTCTCCCTCGTAAAGTGTCCGGTTTCTGAGATATAAAGTGTTAAAGTTGACCACATTAATTCGGAATAACAAAGGCTTAATATTTTTTTATAAAATATTTTAGTAATTGATAAATCTGGTCTGGGAGAACAAGAAAAACGTAGAATGTGCCAGCTGCTTCTCTTCCCGGGCAGACCGTAAAAGTCGGTCGAGGGATAGGGCAAATGTAAGATCCATAGCCCCTCAGCTTGGCTTGGACCTTACTGGGGTCTACTTTAACACCTTCTTTGCTGAATATGTGACCTAGGTATTTGACATGACTCTGACATATATGAGACTTTTCTTTGTTGAACTTTATGCCTATTTCTTGTGCTCTCTGAAGCACTTTTTCGAGCCTTATATCATGTTCCTGTTTGTTACTACCATAAATTAGTATGTCATCCATCATGACCTTGACACCTTGTATGTCACTGAACCGTTTAGACATTTCAGAATGAAAAATTTCTGGGGCAGAGTTGATTCCGAATGGAAGCCTAAGGAATCTATACCGACCTAGAGGTGTAATGAAGGTACATAGTTTAGAAGAATCTTTATCTAATTTTAACATGTAGAATCCTTTATTTGCATCAAGAGTGGAAAAGAATTGGGCACCTGACAAACTATGTTTTATTTCGTCTATAGTGGGAAATTGATAATGTGCCCTCATTATGCTTTTATTAAGTTTTCTGGGGTCTATACATAATCTAAGTTTACCATTTTTCTTAGAGGTGAGTACTATTGCATTAACCCAGCCTGAAGGTTCTTCTACTTTTTCTATGACATTGTCTCTTTCTAATATTTCTAGTTCTTTTTTCAGATTATCGAGCAAGGCGAAAGGAACTCTGCGACAAGCCTCCACTGATGGTACAGCATCAGGTTTTAAGGTAAGATGACACTCAAAATCCTTAAGACAACCTATGCCTTTGAACAACTGTGAATAATTTGACATAACATTATTTAAGCTGTGATGGTCATTGAACTGGACATTATGTACCCTTTTGACCAATTTCAGATCCTCACAACTTCTACGGCCTCTGACATTTTGGCAATTAAGATCTACTATGTGAAAATTTAATGAATGGTTTTTATTATTAAGACCTACACTCACTTGGCACTGACCAACAGTGGGTAGTGGGAACCGATCAATTTACCGAATTTTGTTTGTTCGAATTTTATTACACCGAAAACTATTGACCGACATCTCTTTTGCTATATGCATTATTTGACATATTTTCAGTTCATCGAAGTATCATTAGCCATAAGTATTATTTTACCGAAGTATGTTCCGCCGATTAACAAAATAACTTTTTACTATTGACCGAAGCCTCGTTTAAACTTTTTTCATTTGCCAAATGATTTATTTCCCATATTTTCACCATACCAAAATAACATTTTATCGAAAAATTAAATTACTGACATAAAAATTCAATATTTGTGCTACAAAACTTTGTGGCGGAAACAAAATGCTGCAAAGCCGACTTTACGTAGTCTTGTTTGCCCTACCCCTAGAGTGTAATTTAAAATCGCGTAGGCGCGGAGGGGTGGGGTGGCCCGCGAGCTGAGGAGCAGGTGGTTGGAACGGCCGCCGCCGCGGCTGAGGCTGGCCGGCGAAGCCGGCCAGTAAACCGAAGCTGCGGTGGTGAGCGTTCAAATCATCTGCGACGATAAGCTCGCGTGGGGCCACCCAAAACCCCGCAGCGCCGGAGCCATGACAGAAATAATGCTTGTTGCATGTTGCATGCTTGCTTGAACGCTGCGTGTTTGCTGAATGTTGCATGCTGCGTGCTTGCTGCATGTTGCATGCAGCATGCTTGCTTGAATACTGCATGCTTGTTTGCATGCTGCATGCTTGCTTGCATGCTGCATGCTTGCATGCTGCATGCTTGCTTGCATGCTGCATGCTTGCTTGCATGTTTTTGTGGTGCTTGTTTGCATGTTACATATCTGTTTTTATGCTGTATGCAAGTGTACCACAATACAAACCTTTTTACAAACACAAGAACAACACAATAACAAAAGAGTATCAAGAATCACACAAAATCCGCAAAAAGATCCCACGTGCTAGCCAGAACACCCCTAAAGGTGAAACCGCACTAGGCGGAACTGCACTCCAGCGGAATTGCGCGACACGACGCGTCAAAATATTCTTTATATGAAATTATACGAGACATCAAACACTAAGCGGCAACGGAACTACACTGCAACCGAACTGCGTGGCAAAGAAAAGCGTCGTGTCGCGCAGTTCCGCTGCAGTGTAGTTCCGCCTAGTGCGGTTTTACTTTTACAGTCCAACTATGTAATTAACAGCAAATGTCATTAATGACAATACAATTCCCGTCAGAGTTATATTATCGTATATGACTTTTATACAATTGTTTTGTATTGTCTACCTACATTTCAATGTCGCCTGCTAAAAATGTAACAGCAATAATTAATGTGCACAAATTTCTAGGTGTATGGTGAAATGAAAATATGGCAATTAAAACAGTGGTATAATGAATGTTTGAAAACATAATACCTCGAACAACCGTAATTTCGAGTAAGTGTAACATCGGTAAAAAGTTTTTCGGCCAAATGAAGTGTTGGAGTAACGAAAAAAAACGAATAGATAATAGGTTAATTGAAACAGTGGCAAACGTGACTTCGATGAAGTAAAAAAAAAACAAACGATAATAGTTGAAAAGTTTTAGGTCAAATGAAATTCGGTCAAACATTTTTCGATCTTATGATAGGTAACCGTGGGTAGTATTTCACCACTGAATGTTGATAATTTATGAGTACTTTTTGTTATTTTTGACAAAGGTATGTTGAGTTTTTTGAAGGTGTAAATTATTTTTTTTTTTTTTTTTTTTCCTTTTCTTATCATGCGATCAGTCTTATGACTATGAGCAGATGGTTTGTTAGATCAATTCTCTTTGAGAGTCTTTTCCCCTTTGGGATGGACTCGAACTAGGCTTTGGTAGTTCTCATTGCAGACTATCCAGGTTCATGATTTTGCGTCTCTTTAAGCGATTCAGTGTATCAGGGATAGTGAGCTGGACCGCTAGTGGATTTACATGATGTTGGAGACGCTTTTTGTATGCTTTTGCATGTAATTTTATTAAGGAAGGTGTAAAATGACAGTATGTTTGTGTCTGCTCCTGTATCCAAAAGAAATTTTGTATCTTGTGAATTAATTATAAGATTTGCCATGTAATTATTTTTATCATTGTATACCGTGGATAGAAATAAAGAACCAAGAAAATAATTATTGTCAGAATCTATTGATGAATCTTTGTGTTCTTCGGTCATGTTTACCTTTTTAGCCTTAGATCGGGTACGACAGACAGATGCGAAGTGATCTTTACGGCCACAGCTGCGACAGGTTACTCCTATTGCTGGGCAGCGAACTCGATGGACTTGTCCACACCTGGTGCATGGCGGCTCTTCTGACTTCTTTTGATGTCTTGACTGGCTAGCTGGTCTTGGTCTCCTTGACTGCGTATGTGTTGAACTGTGCTTCGGGTATCTTGCTCCTAACTGTACTGAGTTGACATCCTGGCCTGTCTTCGTTTCATTATCATGCTGGCTTATCTTCTTTGTGTCGATCTTCGAATTTCTGATGGTCTTTGCTAGCTCAACCGCGGCATCGAATGTATCTGGTCTCTCCAATAAAATTCTCTCTTTAATATAAGCACAACTGGGATCCAGGTTCCATGAGAAAATATCTTTGAGTATGCTGTCGTTGAGGGATCCAAAATCGCATTGTAGGCTAATATTTTTCAAGTCAGTGGCGTATGTTTCAATGTCTTCGTTTTGAGCCTGTTTCCGGTTGAATAATTTGTGCCTCTCTATTGAAATGTTAACTTTTGGTAAGAAATATAACTCGAACTTTTTGAGGAGATCTTGAAAGCTTATTTTCTTCATATCAACATCAAATGAGTAGAAAATTTGAAGGGCTTCTGTGCCGATAGTGTTCAACAAAATGGCGACTTTTCTTGTGTCCGGTTCGTCATCTAAGTTATTTGCCGTCATATAAATACTTAGAGATGTTGCGAAGTTTTTCCACGCCAGGGGCATATTTGAGGCATGAATGTCCAGATGGAATTTGGCTGGCGGCGCGTTCGGTGCTTGTTTGTACGTTGGCGTTGGCGGGTCGTTCGCCATGATGGTAAGACAGACGTGAGCAGACTTGCCTTGACGATGCGTTGACACGAAGCTCCGTGACGAGACGAGTTACGAGTGACGACGACTTCTATTTGGTTCTATTTGAACTTCTGACACCATGTTAGGCAGGAGGCGAGGAGGTTTCCAATTTTAATAAATGAAAATACGGAGCTCGGGCTTAATGGCGTTTACTTCCGAATCGTGTCAATGACAATTGTTGTCTATTACAGAACAGAGCAACCATAGACTTGTTACCGAAAACAGATTATAAATATCCTGACAGTAATGAGATAAGTCCCGCGACCCCGGCAGGCTTTGGCCCTCTAGAGGGGGGCCCCGTCATCATGCTGACACTCCTTGAGGCGCGCGTAGAACACAACGCGCCGTCGACCCGGGCATGGTCCATGGTCGGGTGGCGAGTTGCCCTTTACTCGCCGCCCGCATGCCCGCGCCTACGGTGGCCGGAGATCGTCCCGCGACGTCCGACGCCGTGGGCGTCTACCACTGCGGCTGGGGCGGAGGGAGGACGCTGTCCTCTCTCTCTCGCGGCTCGCCTCCTCCTTCACGAGCATAACTGCTTCGCAGAAGGAGGCGACCGCTTCCCACTCCGTCTCGCCCCGCAGCATGGCCTTGACCAATGCCGGGCGCGAGAGGTCTCCGCCTATCGCTGCCGCGAGGACACAGCGGTGCCCTGCCCAAGCGGGGCAGTCCTGCACCGTGTCCTCCGGGCGATCCTCGCAGTGGTGACACCCAGGCGTTTCTTCCCTCCCTATCCGACACAGGAACCTCCCGAAACTTCCGTGTCCGGTGAGGACCTGCGTCATGCGGTAGGTCAGGACGCCGTGACGCCTTTCCAGCCACTCCTCAAAGAGGGGTCTTACCGCCGCGATTGCGGCGTGCCCGGACCTCGGTTGCGACAGTCGTCCCCTCCATACTGCCCTGAGATCGCACCGGAGCTCTTCCCGCCGCGCCTCGACTTCTCGGGGCAGCGGGGTTACACCCCGGCGCTGCGCCTCCACGCGCCACTCATAGACACGCTGGAGGGCAGTCGCCTCCAGATCCCAAGGCAGTGATCCGGCAAGGAGGTTGGCTGATTCGCCGGCGATCGTGCGGTATCCCCGGATCATCCGGATAGCCATGACCCTCTGGCATGCGACCAACTTTAGTGGTCGCGTCCGGATGCTCAGAGCCCACACGGGGGCCCCGTAGAGGGCCATGGACCGCACGATACCGGCGTACAGCCTACGGCAGGAGGCGTTTGGCCCGCCGAGATTGGGCAGGAGTCGCCTGAGGGCGCCTGCTGCCCGGTTCAGCCTTGGGGCCAAACTCAGGAAATGCTCCCTGAAGTTCCACCGGCTGTCGAGGACGAGTCCCAGGTACTTCATCGTCCTCCCGGCGCCGATGCGAACCCCCTCCACCGTTATGTGGGACTCGGACCGTGGCGCGTTCAGACGACCATGAAAAGACATGGCCTCTGTTTTGTGCAGCGCAACTTCGAGTCCCAGCTGCCGGATCCTTTCGACGATTGTCGCAACCGCTTGCGTCGCCAGGTCGGCCGCCGCCTGATGCGACCCTCCCTCCGCCAGGACGAGCGTGTCGTCAGCGTAACATATTACGCTGACGCCGTCGGGGAGGTCGCTGCGCAGCACCCAGTCGTATCCGATGTTCCACAGGGGCGGCCCCAAGACCGATCCCTGTGGAACACTGCACGACATCTCTCACCGGTTCCACACTCCCCGGTGACCGGGGGGAAAATAGCGGCAAATTCAAAAAATCTACATCTGGTATCACTGCATATAGTAAGAAAATTTATTTATTACTATTTATTTCTATTTATTTATTACTAAAGTAATCCATGATGTAAATTCAAGTATCAAAATGTAATTTTCTTACTATATGCAGTGATACCAGATGTAGATTTTTTGAATTTGCCGCTATTTTCCAGGCTCATGTATCGTGTGTCAGACTGTAATCGATCTGTTTTTTCTTTGCTATGTCCAGGAAAAACCTAAATAATAACGTCATAAATAAATGAGCCAAAAATAAATCGGTTAAGTGAAGGGTTCTGTAGTCTGGTTAAATATATTCAAAAACATAGGTACTTGAATTTGCAGTTGAACTGTTTGGGAAAATATGTTATCCAAGTAGGTACATTTTTTAAGTTATTCTACTTAATGCCTACTCAGCTGTGACAGTTTTTCTTTATACTTTGGGATTCTATATGTTACTACCGTATTTTATCACAAAATCATTTAGTTGACTCTAAGGCTGCTTTTCTACCAGAGATGCGCTATGCTACGTTGTTGCGGATGCGTTTGATATCCACCAATCATATTCATTGGTTTACATAGCACAGCACTGGTGGAAACGGATTCAACTAAGATGTGTTTTTTATGTGGAAGGATGCGTGCTATGGATGCGTGCTATGGGTCATCTTCCCTAGTATCTATACATCGCATAGCTCGAGCTGCGCATCATCCTAGTGCAGCCACTTAGTGGCGGCGCATCTGCATAGCACTATAGCACATCTTACTCGCACAGCTAAATAGCGTAGAATAGAATAGAATAGAATATTCTTTATTGTACACCAAAACAAATCCAAATTTACAAATTTTGTTACATTTTAAGGGTACAACGGCGGTCTTATCGCTAATAGCGAAATCTTCCAGACAACCTTAGGATGGACTTTAAGAACTTTAATCAAAAAAAGAGGGTAGGCAGTGATGCACAACAAATAACCGATAACCTATACAAATACAATACACATAAATATTAATTTTAATATACAAATACACATGACACATTTAAATATATATATATATATACATTAGAGAGAAAGGAAATTATTTATGACCAATCTTTTAAAAGAAACCAGTGACTGGGCTTGCCTTACTGACAACGGCAATGCATTCCACAAACGGACAGCCTGAACTGTAAAAGAATCATCAGTAGTAGCATCAGTGGATACGGTCACAGTTTCGTGGCTCAGCTATTACATCCTCGTAGCATAGCTACATAGCACATCTATGGTGGAAAGGCACCCTAAGGGGAATATATCACACCTACAAAAATCACTAGTAAGCTTAATGTCTAGCTTTAAAAATGGATTAATCGTTAATGTTTTTACAAAACACCTGTCAAACGATACACCAAGGTATAGAAAAAATTAAAAAGATATCCACTTTTATGTGTTAAAGAGGTAGGTACCACCCTGTATACTTTACAGGGTGTAAGAGACATCGACGCACAAACGGATACCATGGGTCCAGGACGTGATTCTGGACACCCCGTGTTGGAATTTTTCGTCGGATTTTTCCTAATTATCAAATATTTAAAAAAAAAATTTGGAGTTTTTTTTACTTTAGACTGTTCATAAACCAATGTAAATAAAACAACTAGAAATGGTGTCTTCTTAGATGTTTATAATGAAAGGTCATCGTATACCTAAATACTGTGTCCAGAACCACAGTTAAGTACCTGTAGTACTTTAAGCGCGGCTCACTATTAAAAAAAAACCGGCCAAGTGCAAGTTGTACTCGCGTGAAGAGGGTTCCGTACGATGTTACCTATCACGTTTTTTTTTAAATCTGACCCAAATTGGTACGCACAATATTGAGTGATTCACCATGTTATTTTAATATCATGGACTTCTTATAGGTTTTCCTATAATCTATAAGTAGAAAACTAATTTCTGTATTTTTAAAAAAAAATTAGGTTCAGTAGTTTCGGAGATAAGGCGGGGGGGGAATGGTCAAATTTCGTCTATTTTCTTGAATAATTTGGAAACTATTTATTTTAAAATTACAAAAAAAATATATTTAAGTTTGTCTCAACAATACCTTTCATTTGATATGTCACACGATGCAGTTTTCAATTTTTTTTTTTTAAATTTTCCATTTCCCCCCTTAAAATTACCTCCCATATACAGATATGGACTTCTTATAGGTTATTCTATAATCTATAAGTAGACAACTAATTCCTGTACTTTTTTCAAAATTTTAGGTTCAGTAGTTTCGGAGATAAGGGGGGGGGGGAATGGTCAAATTTCGTCTATTTTCTTGAATAACTTGGAAACTATTTATTTTAAAATTATAAGAAAAATACTAATAAGTTTGTCTCAACAATACCTTTCATTTGATATGTCACACGATGCAGTTTTCAATTTTTTTTTTTAATTTTCCCTTTCCCCCCCTTAAAATTACCTCCCATATACAGATATGGACTTCTTATAGGTTATCCTATAATCTATAAGTAGACAACTAATTCCTGTATTTTTTTCAAAATTTTAGGTTCAGTAGTTTCGGAGATAAGGGGGGGAATGGTCAAATTTCGTCTATTTTCTTGAATAACTTGAAAACTGTTTATTTTAAAATTATAAAAAAAATATATTTAAGATTGTCTCAAGAAGTCCTTTCATCTGGTATGTCACACGATGCAGTTTTCAAATATATTTTTTTAATTTTCCTTTCCCCCCCCAAAAATTACCTCCCATATACAGATATGGACTTCTTATAGGTTTACCTATAATCTATAAGTAGAAAACTAATTACTGTATTTTTTTCAAAATTTTAGGTTCAGTAGTTTCGGAGATAAGGGGGGAGGGGGAATGGTCAAATTTCGTCTATTTTCTTGAATAACTTGGAAACTGTTTATTTTAAAATTACAAAAAAAATACATTTAAGTTTGTCTCAACAAGACATTTCATTTGATATGTCACACGATGCAGTTTTCAAAACTTTTTTTTTTAATTTTCCCCTTCCCCCCCCCCCAAAATTACCTCCCACATACAGATTTCATCTATTCACGTTACACCTCTGTGCTTGGGTCACAGGAATTGATATGTGTACCAAATTTCAACCCAATCGGTCTAGTAGATTCGGAGATAATTGACTGTAAGCGACAGACAGACGGACACACGAGTGATCCTATAAGGGTTCCGTTTTTGTATTCGGACGTACGGAACCCTAAAAAACATTCAAAAAAATAAAATAAAAAAAACTGACGAACAATTCCAACACGGGGGGGTCCAGAATCATGTCCTGGACCCATGGTATTCGTTTGTGCGTCTATGTCTCTTACACCCTGTATGATCAGTATATTCATATTATTCATCCCAAATTATAGCTTTCTAGTACTAAATCTATTGTTAAACAGAGAGGCAAAACGAACGCGAAGCGTTTTTGTTTGTGATGTATGGAATTGTTTGAAGCCTGTCACATAGATTAACGGACCGCTATCGCTTTTCTATATGACAGAATTCGGATCGCATTCGCTTCGGTCTGTTTGACAATAGCTTAAGAGTATAGACTGCGGACAGACAGACGAACATGGCGAAACTATAATGTAGACTATGGAACCCTAAAAATGCAGACGGTAATAAAAATTTTGAAATTACTAAAAAAACTCGATCGTTGTTTTGTGATGGCTAGAGCAAAAATAATACTTAGTGTTTTGAGTAATTTTTTGCTTACTTAGATGGTTATTTATTTCTCATTTTAATTATAAATACAGGCCATTGCCCTGCGATTGGTATAACTACTTAATAAAAACAAAGTCCCGCGTCTGTCTGTGTCTGTTTGTGATAAACTCAAAAACTACTGAACGGATTTCCATAGAGTTTTCACCAAAAGATAGATTGATTCATGAGGAAAGTTTTGATGTATAATTTATGAAGGTTTTATGTAAACTGTTTGAAATATGATGATGATATGAAATGTCGGACATGTTTGACGTTAATTTGATGGAAAAATTATTTCCTCGTTTGTGCAGAAGGCGCTTTTTCCATACTTTTTTTTTGCATCTTTGACAGTGATTTCATGAATTTAGAAGACGAAGCAACGACAACCAGTCTAACCAAGGCGAATGTAGTTACTGAGTTATAGAGGTCAGATAGGTAGAAAACTGGTAGCCATTACAAAATTTACTAGCCTGTACTGTCCTCCGACGGAACCTGACGGTGAAGCTGGCGCAAACGCGGACCACAGCGACGACGACGTCTACGACGCTCCAGAGGTGACCGAGGTGGACATGAGAGTGGCGGTACAACGGCTCAAGGCCAAAAATACCGCCCCAGGACCCGACGGCCTGCCAGGAAAAGCTTGGGTCCTGGCCTCGAGGACTCTCGGGCCTCGACTGGGGGGGCTCTTTAGCGCATGCCTGGAAAGGGGCCAGTTTCCGCTTCGTTGGAAGACGGGGAAGCTGGTCCTGATCCAGAAGCCCGGGCGCCCTGCGGACTCTCCGTCCGCATTCCGGCCCATCGTGCTGCTCGATGAGGTGGGCAAGCTCTTTGAGAGAGTCATTGCAGACCGCCTCGTCGGGCACCTGAATCGGGTGGGCCCGAACCTTGCGGAGAGCCAGTTTGGCTTCCGCAGGGGGCGCTCGACGGTGGACGCAATCATGCGCGTGAGAGCCCTCACGACGGGGGATGCGGTGGCCCGGGGCAGGGTCGTCTTGGCGGTGTCTCTGGACATCACTAATGCCTTTAACACCCTGCCCTGGAGTTGCATCAGGGAGGCACTCCGGTATCACCGGGTGCCGACCTACCTCCGTCGCATAGTCGAGGCTTATCTGACGGACAGAGCCGTCATCTACCCCGGTCACCGGGGAGAGTGGAACCGGCGAGAGATGACGTGCGGTGTTCCACAGGGTTCGGTCTTGGGGCCGCACCTGTGGGACATCGGATACGACTGGGTGCTGCGCGGCGACCTCCCTGACGGCGTCAGCGTAATATGTTACGCCGACGACACGCTCGTCCTGGCGGAGGGAGAGTCGCACCAGGCGGCGGCCGACCTGGCGACGCAAGCGGTCGCGACAGTCGTTGACAGGATCCGGCAGTTGGGACTCGAAGTGGCGCTCCACAAAACAGAGGCCATGTGTTTTCATGGCCGTCTGAACGCGCCACGGTCAGAGTCCCACATAACGGTGGGAGGGGTTCGCATCGGCGTCGGGAGGACGATGAAGTACCTGGGACTCGTCCTCGACGGCCGGTGGAACTTCAAGGAGCACTTCCTGCGTTTGGCCCCAAGGCTGAACCGGGCGGCAGGCGCCCTCAGGCGACTCCTGCCCAACCTCAGCGGGCCAAACGCCTCCTGCCGGAGGCTGTACGCCGGTATCGTGCGGTCCATGGCCCTCTACGGGGCCCCCGTGTGGGCCCTGAGCATGCGGACGCGACCAGCGAGGCTGGTCGCATGCCAGAGGGTCATGGCTATCCGGATGATCCGAGGATACCGCACGATCGCCGGCGAATCGGCCAACCTCCTTGCCGGATTATTGCCCTGGGATCTGGAGGCGACCGCCCTCCAGCGCGTCTATGAGTGGCGCGTGGAGGCGCGGCGCCGGGGAGAATTCCCGCTGCCCCGACAAGTCGAGGCGCGGCGGGAAGAGGTCCGGCGCGATCTCAGGGCAGTATGGAGGGAACGACTGTCGCAACCGAGGTTCGGGCACGCCGCAATCGCGGCGGTAAGACCCCTCTTTGAGGAGTGGCTGGAAAGGCGTCACGGCGTCCTGACCTATCGGATGACGCAGGTCCTCACCGGACACGGATGTTTCGGGAGGTACCTGTGTCGGATGGGGAAGGAAAAAACGCCGGGGTGTCACCATTGCGAAGATCGCCCGGAGGACACAGTAGAGCATACGGTGCAAGACTGCCCCGCTTGGGCAGAGCACCGCCGTGTCCTCACGGCAGCGATAGGCGGAGACCTCTCGCGCCCGGCATTGGTCGAGGCCATGCTGCGGGGCGAGACGGAGTGGGAAGCGGTCGCCTCCTTCTGCGAAGCAGTAATGCTCGTTAAGGAGGAGGCGGGCCGTGAGAGAGAGAGGACAGCGTCCTCCCTCCGCCCCACCCGCAATGGTAGACGCCCACGGCGTCGGACGTCGCAAGACGATCTCCGGCCACCGTAGGCGCGGGCATGCGGGCGGCGAGTAAAGGGCAACTCGCCGCCCGGACATGGACCATGCCCGGGTCGACGGCGCGTTGTGTTCCACGCGCGCCTCAAAGAGCGTCAGCACGATGACGGGGCCCCGCCCAAGAGGGCCAAAGCCTGCCGGGGTCGCGGGACTTATCTCATTACCGTGACCCCGGAACATAAAAGGCTATTGAAGGACACCGTGGATTTTAGTCAGTACAAGTCTGACAGTCCCTCCCGCCCTGCCCGGGGTGGGAGGACTCATTTGATGATTTTACCACGCTAAAAAAAAAAAAAAAAAAAAGCCTGTACTGTCCCACTGCTGGGCAAAGGCCTCCCTCCATTCCTTCCAACGGTCTCGATTGTGCGCCATTTCCTTCCAAATCTCAAGAAAGGCATCCAGTGTTGGAGTGCGCCTTTCGTGTGGAAGGGTTTCGGCGATCGTAAATAACAAGGCCAGATTAGTTACACGGTGATTCCTCAATATATTCATCAAAATATGTTGCAGAAAATCTTGTGATTGTCGGAATAAATATAAATTATTAAATTGGTAATTACACATACACGGAGAGCAAAAGGTGACATTAACTTATTTCCAAACAAAACGTCAAAGTCAAAAATGACATTGACAGCTGTCACAGTGTTGAAATATGTGAATACATAATGGATACAGCAAACAGATAATCAATATTTAACACTTCCCCTTATTCACATATTGTCTTAAACTATACAATTTATACATGCACAATGCAGATTTACATGCAATCAGAACATAAAATCTCAATTAACATTACAATCCAAATATCATTACAATCCAATGAACATTACAACATAATTTAAATCCTTAATTAACATTCATCCTGTTTACAAACTCTTTATGCTTAGTCGAACCCAGTGGCTTAGTTAGTACGTCAGCAATCATGTCATTACTAGGCAAATATTTCACCTTAGCAAACCCCTTCTGAATCAAATCCTTAATAAAATGATATTTCAAATCTATATGTTTTGTTTTTTTGTGACAGTATACCTTAGCTTCTAATAATTTATGGGCGCTTTGATTGTCATTATACAAAATAACGTCGATATCCTTACATAGAATTTCAAACAAAAATTTTTTCAGAAAACACAAATCTTTCATGACATCAGTTATCGCTAAATATTCCGCCTCTGTACTGGAAAGGGCAACGCATCTCTGTTTCCTTGATTCCCAATTGATGTTATTTTTACCTAATTTTATCACATAGCCAGTGTAAGACTTACGGTCTAGCACATCGTTGGCCCAGTCTGCATCAGCATAGGCAGTAACATATAAATCAGAGCTTCTATAAAAGCATAGGCCATGATTCAATGTCCCTGCTAAATACCTGAGGATTCTATTGGCAGCAAGCCAATGTTCTTTACCAAAACCATGATTATATTGACTCAACTGGCTACATGCAAATGATATGTCAGGCCGAGTACATACTGCCAAGTACATAAGTGAGCCTAAAAGTTCTCTATATTTATAGACATCATTACTAAGAAGCTGATCAGGCTCAGGTTTACTCAATTTATCATTTACTATCATCGGGGTGAAAACAGGCCTACAATTTTCCATCCCAAACTTACACAATAATCTTTTGATGTACTCAGACTGATCCAGTTTAAGCATGCCCTTATTCCTATCTCTGGTAACTTTCATACCTAAGCAAATCTGTAGAGCTCCCAAATTTTTGACATTAAATTTAGACTCTAACAGATTATACAAAGTTTTTGTGGCTTCAACATTGTTTCCAAAAACATAGAAATCATCCACATACAGGGCAACTATTGTTAAATATTTATCTTTTTTCTTAATATAGACACAAGGTTCACATTTTGATTGCATAAAACTATTTTCCAACAATACTTGATTTACTTTCAAATTCCATGCTCTACTGTCTTGTTTAAGCCCATAAATGCTTTTCAACAATAAACATACTTTGTTACTACCATCACTAAAGCCTTCTGGTTGTTCCATGTATATACTCTCTTTCAGGTCACTATTTAAAAAAGCAGTATCAACATCAAAGTGGTCAATATTTAAATTATATTCTGTAGCTATAGCAAACAACAAACGCATAGTACTACGACGTACAACCGGGGAAAAAGTGTCATCATAGTCCACTCCATATTGCTGTGAAAAACCACGTGCAACAAGACGGGCTTTGTATCTGCTATTACCTACATGGTCACATTTCATTCTATAAACCCACTTACATTTAATAATATTTGTATTTTCAGGCCTAGGAACTAATTTCCAAACTTTGTTGGAGATAAGGGCTTCATGTTCCTTTTCCATGGCATTATGCCAGTCTTTATAGCATGGTGATAACATAGCTTCACTGTAAGAATAAGGTTCACTTACCTCTTGTACCATCATTGAGAGGTCGAAGTCCTGATACCTATCAGGCATCTTACCGCGAGTGCTCCGTACAGGCCTTTCAAAAGAAACCACTGGAACTTCTGGTTCTGGGCTGGACAGAGGCTGCTCAGCGCTGGACCAGGAAAGATCAGTGCTGCCAGGACCTGTTAAATGGCCCTCATCTACAGTGCCATCTGCAGTTACAGAAACATTTTGATTATTATCAGAGTTATCATTTATATTAGAATTATTAATATTTATTCCATTCATATTAGAATCATTCATATTTATACCATTCATATCAGAATTATTAATATTTATTCCATTCATATTAGAATCATTAATATTTATTCCATTCATATTAGAATCATTCATATTTATACCATTCATATTAGAATTATTAGATTCATATAAAAAATATTTATCTAAGCTTTCCTTTTGCTCATGAGAATCATTGCTCAAATCTTTCCAAAATTTATTTTCCAAAAATACTACATTTCTTGAAAAGATTATCCGCTTAGGTTCTGTGGGTTTAACTAGTCTGTAACCTTTTGTCGTGTCACAATAACCAACGAAAATATAAAGATCAGATCTGGGGTCTAATTTATTACGCTTGCTCTCAGGTATAAGCGAGAAGGCCACACAGCCGAATACTCGCAAATGGTTCAGTTCAACATTGGAACCTGACCTAGACCATACCTGCTTGGGACACGATCCAGCCAAAGCACTAGTGGGACATCTGTTTTTTAAATACAATGCAGTCATTGCTGCTTCCCCCCAAAACTCATTGCTTAGGCCTGAATCCATTAACATACACCGGACCTTTTCCATCACTGTTCTATTTAGCCGCTCTGCCACTCCATTCTGTTGAGGGCAATACGGCACAGTGATCTGGTGTACAATCCCCTCAGCCTTTAAATATTCCGTGAAAATATTGCCACAATATTCACCACCTCCATCTGATCTTAAACACTTAATGGGAAAACCACATTGTTTTTCAACAAGAGACTTAAAATAAATAAATTTTTTCATTACCTCACTCTTGTGCCGAAGTAAAAAGCCCCAACTCATTCTACTGTAATCATCGGTGAATGTGAGAAGGTATCTTGCACCACCATAACTGCACACAGGCATGGGTCCACATACATCGGTATGGACGAGTTCAAGCGGAGACGTGGCACGTTTTGCAACACACCTGGGAAATGACATGGCCACCTGCTTCCCCTGCAGGCAACCGATGCACTCCTCGAGCTTCTGTTCCTGAAACTTGACAATGTTTTTGTTCCGCAGAACACGCATCCCACCATAACTTAAATGACCAAGCCTCTTATGCCAGATAGTAGCTGGCACTGCTGCTACCATTGCACTCTGATCTCTCTGAACTGCCTCCAGAGAAGCTGAAGAATGCTCCACGTGCGAGACCTTATTACACGAGATGAAATCAAGTTTATAAATACCATTGGAGTTGGTGGCATGACCTACACTTTTTCCCATTATTTTACAATTTTCATAAATGTGACAACCTGTATCATTAAATATTACATTGTAACCTTGATCACATAATTTACTTACAGACAATAAATTGGACGTTAACTCTGGGACAAGCAAAGCATTATCTACAATTTTATGGTTATTATTCAATAAAATCTGTAAAGTTCCTTTACCAACACTATCCACTTGATCACTATTAGCAACGCACACCTTACTTTTAATTTGCACTAAGTTCATAAAATTTTCACTGTTGTTACTCATGTGCATTGAACAGCCAGAGTCCACAATCTACTCATGATGACGCACAGACATTGCAGTTGCAGTCGTCAGGAAAGTCTTCTGTTCTTCATCTTTCTTGGCCTCTCTGTCCTTTTTCAATTTAAAACACCTAGCCTTGATGTGTCCCGTTCTTTTGCAATAGTGACAAACTTTTATCTTCTTATTTGCTGCATAGGCCGTACTCGATACTGGATTAGAAGTGTCATTGCAATTCCTTCTATGATCCTCCTGTAATAATCGAGTCCGCACCAGTTCACTTGATAGTGTATTGCTTATGTTTGCTGTCTCCAGACCCGACACAAGCACATCAAACTCAGAAGGCAGGCCACTAAGGAGAATTTCCGCCAGTTCGCAGTCCTCTATCTTTTTTCCTATATCCGCGAGCTGTTGTGATAGGGTCATAATACCATTAATGTACTCACTCATGTTGGAGAATTCAGAGTAATTTGTGCGGTAAAGTTTTCTCAGTAGTAAAATTCGTCTATAGAGCCCCTTATCTTCATAAATTTGGGACAGTTTATCCCATGCTTCCTTAGCAGTCTTTGCATCCCGCACATTCTGCAACAAGCTACTGTGAATGCTTAGACATATACGGGCCAACGCTTTCTGAATATGCCCGGGATCCGTGTCGTCCTCTGTTACAGCACCCCACAGATTTTCCAGTACCAATACCATCCGCATACAAAATTTCCACGTTGAATAATTTGCCACACCTGATAATTTTTCAATGTGTGATATTCCAGGTGTTTTTGAGGAATCATTATCGCCCATTTTAAATCGCCTTCTTGACGAAACCCTTTTTGTTTTTCAATTGTAAAAGTAAAGAAAAATTTCTAACCTTCAATTCTGGGCCGATAACCTGTTGGAGTGCGCCTTTCGTGTGGAAGGGTTCCGACAATCACAAGATTTTCTGCAACATATTTTGATGAATATATTGAGGAATCACCGTGTAACTAATCTGGCCTTGTTATTTACGATCGCCGAAACCCTTCCACACGAAAGGCGCACTCCAACATCCAGTTCGTCCCGCCATCTCCTTCGCGGTCTGCCTCGACCCCGCCTCGTCGTTTCAGGGCACCAGTTCTGAGCTTTGCGGGCCCAAAGCTCGTTCGGCATGCGGCAGACATGTCCTGCCCAGTCCCACTTAAGTTGGGCAGCCTTATGAGCCACGTCAATGATCTGTGTTTTGGAGCGCAGTGTAGTGTTTCGAACATGATCTGTTAATTTAACACCTAAGTACTGCGCTCCATAGCACGTTGGCAAACCTTGAGTTTGGACTTTTGGATGTTTGTCAAAGACCAAGTTTGTGCACCGTAGGTCAAGATGGGGAGAATACACATGTCCATACCTAAGTTTTCTTTTTAGAGACATTTTTAATTTATCCAATTAAAACTAAAATTAAACATTTTTTTTAAAGGCAGTAAGACACTTAGGCGCGGGCCACATAGAAAACACGTAAGACGAGGACGCGTCGCGGACGGGCGAAAATGTATGAGAGTCGCGCCCGCGACGCATCTGTTCTATGTGTTCACGTTCGCGACGCTTCTATACATTTTTAACCGACTTCAAAAAAGGAGGAGGTTCTCAATTCGACGGTATGTTTTTTTTTTTTTTAGGGTTCCGTACGTCCGAATACAAAAACGGAACCCTTATAGGATCACTCGTGTGTCCGTCTGTCTGTCGCTTACAGTCAATTATCTCCGAATCTACTAGACCGATTGGGTTGAAAGGGGTTTGAAGATTTTACTATGGAGCGTGGCATACCTACTGCCGCCATTTTTTTTTTTTTCAAAATCGCGGCCAGCCATGAAACCTTTATAAATCGATAGCTGACATCAATAACAACAAAAAATATTATGACACCAACCCTCGTAAAGTGTCCGGTTTCTGAGATAATAACCGTGAAAGTTGATCACGTGACATTCACAATTCTAAGCTAGTGTATGTGTTCGAATGTATCAAGATGTTAAAAACAATAACTTTTTGAACGTAATATGTATGTTGCATTATATCTGGATGTTATTTAAACATTATACATCTGACATAATCTACTTTTAGAACTTAATAACTTATTTTTAGTAAAGTAAAGTGTAGTTCTCCCTCGTAAAGTGTCCGGTTTCTGAGATATAAAGTGTTGAAGTGACCACATTAATTCGGAATAACAAAGGCTTAATATTTTTTTTTATAAAATATTTTAGTAATTGATAATCCTGGTCTGGGAGAAAAAGAAAAACGTAGAATGTGCCAGCTGCTTCTCTTCCCGGGCAGACCGTAAAAGTCGGTCGAGGGATAGGGCAAAATGCAAGATCCATAGCTGAGGGGCTTAAAACTCTTTCAATGGGCAGCAGCGTTGGAAGACTAATAAGCTGAAATAAATGCGCTCGCCAACCTGCCTGCCAAGCGTGGCGAGTATGGCAATAACCAATTAATGAAAAATCCTTGGGTGAGGCCTTAGTCCAGTAGTGGACTTTCTACGGCTGTTATGATGATGATATCCCTTATGATGTTTCTGTTTACTGTGGCCATCACAGCAATATATCTGGATAGAAGCAATATGTTCTTCAATTTGTATCGAGACGAGCGTGTTGTGCGGGGCACATTTACTAACGCTGGATTGGTGAATAAAACACTGATGGCTTGAAGATGTCTTGAAGTTTATTTCTTCTTTCTTGTTTCTTGTTCTGCTGCTGCCCGCCGACTGTGTCGCTAGCGCGTTGTAGTAGTCGCTGCGTCCCCGCAAGGGGGCGCGGCTGGCGGGTGTGGACTTCGTCCTTTTTCCCGCAGGATCAGTGTTGTGCCCGTAGCTACGGGCACACTCATTAGGGCGGCCATATAGGCCTTTTCGCCTTAGGGCGCGCGCTCCTGTGCGCGCGCCTGTGAGAGTGGTTGCAATGTTTGTTTCTGCAGGCGCGCCACGGCATTGTCGAACAATAACCGCTTGCTTCACTGTACCCCGGCGGTCCGTCCCTGCCAAGTGAGACCCCCAGTTACCTGGGGGAGGCTCGGCAGGAAACGACCAGCGACAGGGGCACAGACTTACGACGCACCTGCAGAGGGGTGGGGGGCTCCTGCCTACCCCGCTTCCAGAGCTAGCCGGTAGCGGTGCAGGCAGTGAGTCGACATGTATGTATGTGTATGAGCGGCAATGTACTGAGTAACACCGCTCATGTGAGCGACTTGAAGGGAGCCCGCGCTGCCCTTTGTCGCGTGAGTATTGCGCTTGTTACGTAGCGAGTGTCAGCAGCGGTTTGCGTCGCGCCTATATTAACTTAGCACGCGACGCGTACCGCGTGTATGTTGTGCGTGTGGAGTCTTTTGTGTGAGTGAGTCGCGTGTATTTTTTATTAAACGACTTACTCTTATGACGTCAAATCCGGTGGTGGGGGCACAAGTGGGTCGTCCGCAGGGACAAGGTCGCGCGGTAGGCGCCTCGCGTCTGGTGGGCGCGCGTGCCAGGGCGCTATGTGCTTGATGTGAGGCCAAGCGGAAGCGTCGGCACGCGCGAACATGTTGGACGCGAGGCGGCGGCAGTGGTCATCCAGGCTCTCGAACTTGAGGTCCCGCGCGATGACGTCATTCCTCACGTAGCGAGGGGCAGCAACGATTTTCCGCAGCGCAAGGTTTTGCTGCGCGCGGAGCAATTTTTTATTGGTCTCGCTCGTGAGGGCGAGCCAGGCTGGGGCTGCGTAGGTGAGCAGCGGGCGAATGTACGTCTTGTACACGCCCAGCTTGGCTCGCAGCGGGAGGCGGGAGGAGAGCACTGGATGAAGCAGAGCGCGGGCCACTCTGCTCTTGGCGACGGCCTTGCGGACGTGGGGACCCATGGTGAGTCGGCGGTCGATGGTTACGCCGAGGTACGTGACCTGGCGCGACCACTCGACTTGTGCCCCTTGCAGCTGGAGGGGTGGTGGGAGGTGAGCGGCGCCGGCGAGCAGGGCCTGCGTCTTACCCACGTTCACCGACAACCTCCATTTGGACAACCACTCTGGCAGCAGGTCGAGCACGCGCTGCATCTTGACGGCCGCGTGTCTCGCGTTAAGCGAGGTGGTGATGTACGCGGCGTCGTCGGCGTACAGCGCGAGCGTAGTGCCATGGGTCGTGGGGATGTCGTCGGTGAAACGTGAGTAACAAAGCGGCGAGACGCAGCTGCCTTGCGGCACGCCCGCTGCCACCGGCCGAGCGCTTGATAGCGCTCCATCGACCACCACCCTGAAGGTCCTGTTGGAGAGGAAGGAGGAGACCACCTTTATTATTCGACGGGGCGCGTCTGTCTGCGACAGCTTGTATAGCAGACCGGCGTGCCAAACACGATCAAAAGCCTTTTCCATGTCGAGGAATACTGCCACCGCTTGCTCCTTCTTGTTCAGCGATGCGGTGAGCAGGTGCAGTACCCTCGACAGCTGGAGCGTCGTGGAGTGTTCCGAGCGGAACCCGAACTGCTCGGGGCGCGGCGTCACGTGGTTGGAGAGGTGTCGCAGCAGGAGCTGTTCAAACACCTTGGAGACGGTGGAAAGCAGCGTGATGGGCCGATAGCTCTCGGGCCTCAGCGTATTTTTGTTTGGCTTGGGCAGCATTATGACGCGCCCTTCCTTCCACACAGTCGGGAAGGCCCCCGTGCGCAGTATACCCGTGTACAGGCGCGCCAGGGCCGCTACCGTTCGGTACGGCAGGTGGCGCAGCGCTGTGTTGGTAATACCGTCGGCACCAGGGGCCTTTCTTAACTTAGTCTTAAGGATGGCGCGTCTGACTGCACAAGGCGAGAAGCTCACCGGGTCCTCCTCCGGAGCTATCGGCGAGGCGAAGTATTCTCCAAGGTGCCTCTCGACTGCTGCGACATGCTCAGTGTCGTTGGTCGGGTTCGGCTGAAATTGACGCTCCAGGTGCTCGGCAAAGATCTCCGCGCGGTCTGCTGCGGTGTACCTTGGCGCCCCGTCGCTATGGAGTAGCGGACGAACCGGAGCCGGGGTGTTCGCAAGCTGCCTGCACAGCTTGTGTATCGACGGCCAGTCTCCCTCGGCGGCGTCGATACGATCCTCCCAGCTCGCGGCGTTATGCTCCTGAAGCTTGGCCCTTACCTTTTCCGCGTGGCGGTTGAGGTCCGCCTTGTCGCGCGGGCATCCTGTCTGCTGCCACCGCTTACGCAGGCGCCTCCTTTGGGCGATCAACTGCTTGAGGTATGGCGGCAGGGGCTTGTAAAGGAGCCCCTGTGACTGCGTCTCTGTTGTCGCCTCTTGGTAGGCGCGCTGAATGCAAGCGGTGATCTCACCTGCGAGCCCGTCGACGTCAGCAGCGGTGGTAACGGGCCAAGTAGGTGTGGTGGTCTCCATCACTTCCTTGAAGCGTGTCCAGTCCGTGGTACGACGTGGCGCTGGAGGAGAGAGTCTGGTCGGCATGTCGGATAGGACGACAAGTACTGGCTGGTGGTCGGACTGCATCTCGTCGTCCACAACCTGTTGGGTGATCTGGCATGTCAGGCCCCTGTGGATACAGATGTCCAGCACATCTGGTGCGAGGCCCTGTTGATCCGGGTAGTGGGTGGGTGTCTCCGGGCCGGACACCGTGTACCCACAGGCCTCCGCGTCAGCGAAGAGCCGTCTCCCCCCGGCATTGGTGGCCTTGCTATTCCACGCCGGGTGCTTCAGATTGAAGTCGCCAGCGAGGAGTGTAGGGTGCTGTGATGCGTGCAATAGTGCCCGCAGCTCGGCAGCGTCAAAAGGCGCCGCGGGCGGGCAGTAGCACGCATAGACGTCGAGTTCCTCACCGGCGACGTGTAACTGAACACCCAGCGCGTAGAAGCTGGCCAGTGACGTCGAGGGGAGTACCTGATGGACGACTCTCCGCTTCACCAGGACCGCCAGACCACGGTAGGTGATGCCGAGTGCCGACTTCTCATCCTCGCGATACAGGAGGTATCCTGGGAACTTAGGCTTGTCCGATGGTCCCAGGAGCGTCTCACTGATGAGCGCCACGTCGATATTCTGCTCTCGGAGTAGGAGGCGGAGGGATGCGACCTTCTTCTGGAGGCCGCGGGCGTTCCAGTGTAGGACCCTCAACGAGCTAGCCATTGTACAGGGTGAGTAGCGAGGCGAGCCCGTCGAGGATCACTTGCTCCGCGTCCTGCCCCTGCCGTATGGCCCTGATGAGGTCCATGAGGAGTTTGATTGCGCAGGCTGTGAATGGTTTAGAGGGCGGGCACCGCTGCTGCGGGCCTCGGGCCTCAGGATGGGTACTCGGTGCAGGGGGGGGGGCCGTTGTCGGTGCGGCCGCCCCTGTACCCGCAGGTATCTGGGCGGACTTACCTGTCCGCCGTCCCTTAGGGGGTTGTTGTCTTGCCGCGGAGGCGACAGCAGCGGTGGTGGCTGCATTCTCGGCTGCAGCGGTAGCCTGCGCCTGGGCAGGGGCAGGGGTCTCTTCGGGTTGGGGCGCAGGGTGTTGGGGCTTCCCCCCCTCCTTCTTGCCCTTGCGCTTCTTCTTCTTCCTCTTCTTGGTGGTCGCGTCCCTGTTGGTCGGCTCGTTCGCCGCCGCCATCAGTGACGCGCTAGGAGCCTCGGTGTCGTCCACAGTTTGTGGGCGCGTGTTGGCTGTAGCGGGCCCGCGTTTACGCTGTGTAACAGCTATAGTGCCCGCTTTTTTGTTTTTGGCCTCCTTTATGTAGGCGGGGCATCCACTGCTGCAGGCTGGGTGGTCGCCTCCGCAGTTCGCGCAGGTGGCAGGCTCCTCCCTCGGGCGCGTGCAGTCGCGGGCTGCGTGCCCCCCCCCGCATCTGACGCAGACGAGCGGGCGATGGCACTGGTGCGAACTATGCCGGAACTTTTGGCACCTGTGGCATTGTGCTGGGCCTCGCTTGCTGCGCCACGCCTCTATGCGGACACCACGCATGTTCAAGAACACGGTGGTGTCATAGATGCTGCGTATGTCTGGCTGCCGGGTGAGGACTGCGTGAAAGATGCAGCCGGGGCGTCCCTCACGTGCGTTAATGTGACGCACGTACTCCGGCTGAAATCCAAGTCGACGCAGCTCCTCTTCGATGTCTGTGGTCTCGGTGTCGGCTGGGAGCCCCCGTATGGCAACCTTCAGGCTCCTCTCCGCCGGCAGCGAATAGGAGAACCAACTTAGGCCGCTCTCCCTCTCCAGGCCGGTGAGATACCGCTGAACCACCCTGTACTCATTCTCACTCTCAGGAAGGAAGCGAATCCCTCCCTGATAGGGGCGAGCATTTGGAGGGTGGCCCAGCTTGGCACTCACGGCCCTGAAGTGAGCCGCCCAGTTGGGTAACCTTTCCACTACCAGCGGAGGGTAGCGGGTCTTCTTGCCTTCCACTTTATTATTAGTAATGTGGGTACTCACGTCTTTTTCCTTGTTGCCACCGGGGGTCGTCACGATGGCAGGATCGTCTTGTTCGACGGCCTGTGGTGTCGCAGGCGAGCGGCGGGCTGCTTCGGCGAAGGTCGGTGGGTCGACTCCGGCTCGGCCGCGCGATTCGCGCTGCGGGAGCGGGGAGCCGGCGCAGAGGCGCTTTGCCTCCTCTGCCGCTTCGTCGTCCGAGCTGCGTGGGCGGCGCTGTGGTCTGGTTTCGAGCAGCTGTTCGATCTCCAGGCTTAGCGCGTAGTCCTCTTCTTGTGTGGCCCTTGTGGGCTCCCCGGATGGGCCGGATCGTCCGGGCGTGTCGGCTGACACGTCGCGTCGACCGGCCGTCGAGCCTCCCGAGGCCATCGAGAGGTCGCTCCCCTCTCTCGAGGAGTATGGCGACACGATTGGCGACATGGCTGCAGGGGAGTCCTGGGCGGAGCCTCGTGGTGGCGGCGGCGATTGCAATGCCCCGACCATGGGTGCAGCAGCGGCGGCTGAGCCGGCCAGCATGCTGTAGAGAGCGGGTGATGCTGCGCGGCCGTCCTGTGTCGAGTCGGTGGCAGCTCGCGGGTTGGACAGTTTGGTGGACGCGGCCGAGGTTGGCGAGGGGTGCGAGGCCCTCGGCGCGGGTACGGGTGCGGGCACGACAGGTGCCAGGTGCGGGGTCGCGGGCCCACGCGGGTGTGCGGCCGCGGACGCGGGACGCGGGGGCGTGGTATCTGGCGCTGAACGCGGGGGCGCAGTCGCGGGGCGCGGGGTCGCGGTCGCGTTACGCGGGGTCGCGGTCGCGACTTTTTGGGTTGGCGGTGCGTGCGCTCCAGGCGCACGGGCGTTTGGCGCGGCGGGTCGTGCGGCAGTGCTGGCACGAACCGCGTGTGCGCGGGTTGCACTCCCGGCGGGTCCTGGTGCCTGTATGGGCACTGGACGGAAGGCCGGGGGGCGGATGGAGACGGCCGGCTGGCGGCTCGACGACGGCGTCGGCGAAACGCGCGCAGTCGCCGATGACGTCGGTGGGCCGGCAGCGGCCGGGTTGGCTGGCGGCGGTGTGGGCTGCTTGCTGGCAGCTGCTAGTCCGGTGGCGCGTGAAGCGCCCGGCGGCGTGGCCCCCAGGCGTGGGAGCGGCGTCGCCCGGCCCTCCATACGGTCCGGAGACGAGCCGGCGTCGGGCTCTGGTGAGCCTCGTGCACCGGGCTTGGGCATCATTGGGCAAGGGACTCCGCGACCGCAACGGCGCCGCAAGCGCCGGGCAGCGGGGAGTGTCCCCCCCCTGTGCTCGCACAAACACTCAGCACTCGCGCGGGCACAGTGGACGGACAGTCACAATTAAAAATAGCGGTCCGGGCGGAAAATAAAAGTTTCACGTCTACCCACAAGTCGGTTCACTTTTCGCGACACTGCACTGCACTCTGTCGGTAGTCCGGTGAAACTTCTCCTGGTCCTTGGGCCGATCCAATAGATGGTGGTTTTTCGCTAGCGACAAAAGATCCTTGTGTCGCTAGCGAAAAACCACCCGTAATTTATACACAAAGGCGCATGAACTCTAGCCAATCAGAATTAATCAGAATTAAACACAAAAGGCGCCAACCAATCAGAAAAAAGGGGCGGGGCGACACAGTTAGTTTTAGCAGGCCTGTCTCACTCCGCGGTGTAGGCATAAAACTGCAAGTAGTTGCGGGGCCATTATGTCGTGGCCCATTCACTACGGCTGCCACGCGCCACCCGTTACGCACGCGCTCCGTCTCCTTAATATTTTTGTTACGTTACGTGTAGTTACGCACAAGTTTCTTGCTTTAGGTGCTTTTGGTAAATTAATAACACAATATTATTATGAAGAAAAAAAATATATAGTACATATTTAGTAACGATCAACAAAATTATCTCCCTGCTTGTGAAGTATGGGCTTAACTGATCATGATTAGGTAGGTTACAAGTTTGGAAATGAGGCGAGATACACAGCCGTATCTATAGTCAAGTGAAAGTAATTACTTTAGCTTAAGCAATTACTTATGCAATTTTTTTTATGCAATAGACATAAATTTAAACGAAGAATTCTATATTTTTTACAGTTCAAACTTCAAGCAATTATTAATCTACATAATAAATATCGTCTCTTAAATAATGACATTTACTCAAGTAAAACCTTTGACTTGTTTATAGATACGGGGGTAAGTGGGGGGGGGGGGGTGAGCCTACTGGACGACCAAGATAAAAAGACGACACTCTCACTCACCTTAAGCTGAGTACTAAGAATTAGGATCGGTAGAAAGTAGAAAGATGTTTGCGTTGCTGTTTAAAAGTTCTAACTCAGAAAATGGCCACACTACGCATTCAAGGTCAGCGGTCGTAATTCGCGCGCCACTTTTTTACCTACCTACAAAGACACGCAACGCGGGGCCTGTGACAGTATGCGATAATAATTGGTCGGTTACTAGGTTGAGTGCAAAATAATAAGGACTGGCTATTTTGCCAAATAACTACACAGTGGATCCCAAATGGCGGTAAAAGACAACGCGGCAGGCCCAGAAGGAGATGGCGGGATGAGCTCGACTCATTTTTAAGGGACTGGCCTACAATCGCACTAGATCGCGAAAAGTGGAAGGAGGGAAGGGAGGCCTTTGCCCTGCAGTGGGACGACACGGGCTTATAATAATAAAAATATTTTGCCATAGACGATAAAATCTTTTAAATATTTTTTTTTTTTTTGTAAGATAAATGTTCAAAAATATAACAATAATAGGTAGAAAAGATAATATTATTATAAATATTATTCCTCACGTAAGGTTCCGTAGGTACCTAGACTACCTACTGTTAACATTCCGTGCTAACAATCAATAATGTATGTAGTAATCGATGACGAAACCAAAAAGATATAGGCTGATGATAAAAACAAAATTCCTTGAGGAACATAGGTATTTATGGTAATAATGTAATTTAACAAATCGACGCCCCCAAGGAATAAACCTGTATTATACTATTACTGACTTTTTACTGTTATACCATTTACGGTATCTATGGGTCGGGATACACTTATGCAATTTTATATAATAATTATTTTATTATGCGATAATTTCCAACGAATTTCCTTATAACACTTTTGTTCTTTGGAAATTTTTCATTTTTTATTTACTAGAAAAATAACGTAATACATTATTACAAATTAAATTCTGTGGCTACATTTCGGTAAAGTAATATATTAAAACTTTTTACCGATGTTACACTTACTCGAAATTACGGTTGTTCGAGGTATTATGTTTTCAAACATTCATTATACCACTGTTTTAATTGCCATATTTTCATTTCACCATACACCTAGAAATTTGTGCACATTAATTATTGCTGTTACATTTTTAGCAGGCGACATTGAAATGTAGGTAGACAATACAAAACAATTGTATAAAAGTCATATACGATAATATAACTCTGACGGGAATTGTATTGTCATTAATGACATTTGCTGTTAATTACATAGTTGGACTGTAAAAGTAAAACCGCACTAGGCGGAACTACACTGCAGCGGAACTGCGCGACACGACGCTTTTCTTTGCCACGCAGTTCGGTTGCAGTGTAGTTCCGTTGCCGCTTAGTGTTTGATGTCTCGTATAATTTCATATAAAGAATATTTTGACGCGTCGTGTCGCGCAATTCCGCTGGAGTGCAGTTCCGCCTAGTGCGGTTTCACCTTTAGGGGTGTTCTGGCTAGCACGTGGGTCCGAATCTTTTTGCGGATTTTGTGTGATTCTTGATACTCTTTTGTTATTGTGTTGTTCTTGTGTTTGTAAAAAGGTTTGTATTGTGGTACACTTGCATACAGCATAAAAACAGATATGTAACATGCAAACAAGCACCACAAAAACATGCAAGCAAGCATGCAGCATGCAAGCAAGCATGCAGCATGCAAGCATGCAGCATGCAAGCAAGCATGCAGCATGCAAACAAGCATGCAGTATTCAAGCAAGCATGCTGCATGCAACATGCAGCAAGCACGCAGCATGCAACATTCAGCAAACACGCAGCGTTCAAGCAAGCATGCAACATGCAACAAGCATTATTTCTGTCATGGCTCCGGCGCTGCGGGGTTTTGGGTGGCCCCACGCGAGCTTATCGTCGCAGATGATTTGAACGCTCACCACCGCAGCTTCGGTTTACTGGCCGGCTTCGCCGGCCAGCCTCAGCCGCGGCGGCGGCCGTTCCAACCACCTGCTCCTCAGCTCGCGGGCCACCCCACCCCTCCGCGCCTACGCGATTTTAAATTACACTCTAGGGGTAGGGCAAACAAGACTACGTAAAGTCGGCTTTGCAGCATTTTGTTTCCGCCACAAATTTTTGTAGCACAAATATTGAATTTTTATGTCAGTAATTTAATTTTTCGATAAAATGTTATTTTGGTATGGTGAAAATATGGGAAATAAATCATTTGGCAAATGAAAAAAGTTTAAACGAGGCTTCGGTCAATAGTAAAAAGTTATTTTGTTAATCGGCGGAACATACTTCGGTAAAATAATACTTATGGCTAATGATACTTCGATGAACTGAAAATATGTCAAATAATGCATATAGCAAAAGAGATGTCGGTCAATAGTTTTCGGTGTAATAAAATTCGAACAAACAAAATTCGGTAAATTGATCGGTTCCCACCCACGATCTATACACGACATGTAAATATATCCCATAAATATTCCCTTAAATAATATACGCCCCCACGTTTTGAGTGGCCCCTCTCTCAGCCCCGTAGGGTTATTTTCTATTTTTAGGACATTTAAAAACGTGGGTTTTTAGATTTTTTAAATCTATTTATTTTTAAGCATATTTTCCAAAATAAACTCGCAAGCATGATTATAAAAATAAGCATATTCCGCTTAAAAAATATTCCGTCGACGTCATCTAAAATTTCTGTATCACGATCGAATAGTATCGCCGCTGCCTCGAGAAGTCGAGGCGCGGCGGGAAGAGCTCCGGCGCGATCTCAGGGCAGTATGGAGGGGACGACTGTCGCTACCGACGGCCGGGCACGCCGCAATCGCGGCGGTAAGACCCCTCTTTGAGGAGTGGCTGGATAGGAGTCACGGCGTCCTGACCTACCGCATGACGCAGGTCCTCACCGGACACGGATGTTTCGGGAGGTACCTGTGTCTAAGGAAAAAGGAGGAAACGCCTGGGTGTCACCACTGCGAAGATCGCCCGGAGGACACAGTAGAGCATACGGTGCAAGACTGCCCCGCTTGGGCAGAGCACCGACGTGTCCTCACGGCGGCGATAGGCGGAGACCTCTCGCGCCCGGCATTGGTTGCGGCCATGCTGCGGGGCGAGACGGAGTGGGAAGCGGTCGCCTCCTTCTGCGAAGCAGTAATGCTCGCGAAGGAGGAGGCGCGCCGCGAGAGAGAGAGGACAGAGTCCTCCCTCCGCCCCACCCGCGGTGGTTGGCGCCCACGGCGACGGACGTCGCAAGACGATCTCCGGCCACCGTAGGCGCGGGCATGCGGGCGGCGAGTAAAGGGCAACTCGCCGTCCGACCATGGACCATGCCCGGGTCGACGGCGCGTTGTGTTCCACGCGCGCCTCAAAGAGCGTCAGCACGATGACGGGGCCCCGCCCAAGAGGGCCAAAGCCTGCCGGGGTCGCGGGACTTATCTCATTACCGTGACCCCGGAACACAAAGGGCTATTGAAGGACACCGTGGATTTTAGTCAGTACAAGTCTGACAGTCCCTCCCGCCCTGCCCGGGGTGGGAGGACTCATTTGATGATTTTACCACGAAAAAAAAAAAAAAAAAAAAAATCACGATCGAATAGTGACCGTATTTGTATAGAGCTGTTAGACTCACTATCAAAAATCACGCAGATTCTGATTGAATTTATACCATCAACGTAATTAATCATTTTTATAGTTCGATTGAATTGTAACCTTATTCGTAAAGCAATAAGACTCATTTTCAAAAATAACGCAGATTCTGTTCAGATTCATACCGTCGACTTAGTTTATGATTGTTATAGTTAAGACTAAAAATTATACTTTTTAGTCTTTTAATATTCAAACTTAATTTACTTCTTATTCGCCAACTTGGGACGGCCGCCATGTTGGCTTGGATGATTAGGTCACGTGATATTTTCTTTCGTATCCCATTCAGCAAACCCTTTCATTTAATACCCATATCGTGGGGGTGCATTTCAAATAGCCAATCCGCCATCTTCGATGTCCGCCATATTGGTTTTAAGTCACGTGACTATTTTTTCGTATTCCTGAGAGCAAACCCTTTCATTTGATATCCATATCATGGGGGTGGATTTCAAACAGCCAGTCCGCCATCTTGGGGAGGCCGCCATATTGGATTAAAGTCACGTGACTATTTTTTTCGTATTTTTGACAGCAAACCCTTTTACTTGATACCCATATCATGGGGGTGGATTTCAAACAGCCAGTCCGCCATCTTGGGGAGGCCGCCATATTGGATTTGTTATGACGTTTCGTAGCTAGTCATGTATTGTCATCAAAATTCAGAGCGTGTGCAAAATTTCGTCAGCTAGCTTATCGGGAAGTGCTTGCCGGAACGACAATCAAGAAAAGTGAGTGTATAAAAAAAATGGGAAGATGTGCTTGCCGCTTGAACACCCACTTCTAATATTTCTCAATGATCTTATGAAAAAAAAACTAAATTATTTTGGAAAGTTAAATTCGAAATTCACATCCATTTAAATTTTTTTTACATGATTTAGTTTGGATAGGACACGATTGGATTTATAACTCTAAAGATTTTTTAGTATGCAGTTCAGCTACTTTTAGATAGAAGTTATAAGTTTACACGCTACGTATCCGAAACAAAGTAATGTTCAGTGACTTTTGTCATTTATGATGTTAAGTTAATTTTGACCGTTGCCGTGAATTCAACTAGAAAACTAAAACGAGTATTTTATATTGTTCAGTCACTTTTGTTATTTATTAAGTTAAGTTATTTTTAGACATTGTCGTGATTACACTAGATACCTAACTAAAACAAGTATTTTATATTGTTCAGTGACTTTTGTAAAACTGAATGTTGTGGCGTTTTCGGATATTATAACGATCAGCAATTTTTGACAAAACGGTGTTCAGTGACCTTTGACGAGTAGTGTTCAGTTAATTTTGAACTTTAATGATGTTCATTCAATACTGGCGCCTATCTTGTTGAGCGATTTATGGGTGATATAAATGTACAGTAATTTTGAAAATCTGAATGTGGTCATCGACTTTTGATGCTGACTGTACCAGGGAGATGGAAGCACAATTGCAGTCAGTGTTACCTGATAGGCACGTGTGAGCTTTAACTAGACTTGAATCATAGAGTGGCGATGAAGTGTTTGGTAAGGAGAAGCGTAAGATCTTTGTTTTTTTCTAGTTGAGCGTCAAAAAATTTATTGAAAGCCATTCCATCACCAAGCGAAGAGCATGCTCCGCTCTTTGTTTCGCCTTTATCCAGTCAGTGTCATAAACTATCTGTGCTGTGTCATCGGCGTAGGTAAATATTTCACAGTTTGGAATTTGAGCTAGACACAGATCGTTGATATATAGAAGGAAGAGTGTAGGCCCAAGAATACTACCTTGTGGAACACCGAACTCGATATTTAGATGATCACTCATTATAGAGTCGATCTTGACACATTGTGAACGATCTGTCAGGTAACTTCTGAAAATGTCAAGAGCCGGGCCACGGACTCCAGCGTGCTCAAGTTTTGAGACAAGGGAGGAAATTGATACGGTGTCAAATGCTTTAGACACATCGAGGAAAATACCGTAACGTTTCAGCTTTTTATCCATTTTTAACCGACTTCAAAAAAAGGAGGAGGTTCTCTATTCTTCGGAATCTTTTTTTTTTTTTTTTTATGTATGTTCCCCGATTTCTCGTAGACGCCTGGACCGATTTGGAAAATTTTTCTTTTATTTGAAAGGGTATACTTCTCAAGTAGTTCCATGATCATCAGGTCAGGATCTGATGATGGGATCCCAGGGAAATCGAGGGCAACCTTCAAATTTTATAGGCACATAGTACAGTCAGCATCAAAAGTCGATGACCACATTCAGATTTTCAAAATTACTGTACATTTATATCACCCATAAATCGCTCAACAAGATAGGCGCCAGTATTGAATGAACATCATTAAAGTTCAAAATTCACTGAACACCGTTTTGTCAAAAATTGCTGATCGTTATAATATCCGAAAACACCATAACATTCAGTTTTACAAAAGTCACTGAACAATATAAAATACTTGTTTTAGTTAGGTATCTAGTGTAATCAAGACAATGTCCAAAAATAACTTAACTTCGTAAGTAACAAAAGTGACTGAACAATATGAAATACTTGTTTTAGTTATCTAGTTGAATTCACGGCAACGGTCAAAATTAACTTAACATCATAAATGACAAAAGTCACTGAACATTACTTTGTTTCGGATACATACCGTGTAAACTTATAACTACTATCAAAAGTAGCTGAACTGCATATTAAAAAATCTTTAGAGTTATAAATCTAATCGTGTCCTTTCCAAACTAAATCATGTAAAAAAAAATTAAAAGGATGTGAATTTCGAATTTAACTTTCCAAAATAATTTTGTCTTTTTTTTTCATAGTATCATTGAGAAATATTAGAAGTGGGTGTTCAAGCGGCAAGCACATTTTCCCACTTTTTCCCACGTTTTTTTTTATTTTTTTTCCCAGGTTTTTATACACTCACTTTTCTTGTTTCTTTATTTGTTTGTCGTTCCGGTTGGACTTTTGTAACTCAATTTTGAGGCACTTCCCGATAAGCTAGCAGGCTGAAATTTTGTACACACTTTGAATTCTGATGACAATACATGACTAGCTAAGAAACGTCATAACAAATCCAATATGGCGGCCTCCCCAAGATGGCGGACTAGCTGTTTGAAACCCACCCCCATGATATGGGTATCAAATGAAAGGGTTTGCTGTCAGAAATACGAAAAAATAGTCACGTGACTTAAATTCAATATGGCGGACGTCCAAGATGGCGGACAGGCTTTGAGGCACTTCCCGATAAGCTGAAATTTTCAGGGTAGCTTCAAACCCGATGAACAATGATAAAAATAATAAAATAATTAATAAATTTAAAAAATCTAAAAACCCACGTTTTTAAATGTCCTAAAAATAAGAAAATAACCCTACGGGGCTGAGAGAGGGGCCACTCAAAACGTGGAGGCGTATCTTTGCAAGTTACACTCACGATCTGTACACGTCATGTAAATATATCCCATTAATAATCCCTTAAATAATATACGTCCCCACGTTTTGAGTGGCCCCTCTTTATTATTTTCTTATTTTTAGGACATTTAAAAACGTGGGTTTTTAGATTTTTTAAATCTATTAATTTTTTTTTTATTATACTCTCACTTTTTTTGTTTGTCGTTCCGGTTGGATTTGTGTGATTCAAATTTGAGGCACTTCCCGATAAGCTAGCAGGCTGAAATTTTGCACACGCTGTGAATTTTGATGACAATACATGACTAGCTAAGAAACGTCATAACAAACAAACAAAAACGTGGGAAAAACACGCTTTTAGCATGCACTAAAAATTATACTTTTTAGTCTTTTTAATATTCAAACTTAATTTACTTCTTATCCGCCAACTTGGGGCGGCCGCCATGTTGGATTGGATGATTAGATCACGTGATATTGTTTTTCGTATCCCATTCAGCAAACCCTTTCATTTAATACCCATATCGTGGGGGTGCATTTCAAATAGCCAATCCGCCATCTTCGATGTCCGCCACATTGGATTTAAGACACGGGACTATTTTTTTCATATTCCTGACAGCAAAACCTTTCATTTGATACCCATATCATGGGGGTGGATTTCAAACAGCCAGTCCACCATCTTGGACGTCCGCAATATTGGTTTTAAGTCACGTGACTATTTTTTCGTATTCCTGAGAGCAAACTCTTTCATTTGATATCCATATCATAGGGTCGCATTTCAAATAGCCTGTCTGCCATCTTGGACGTCCGCCATATTGGATTTAAGTCACGTGACTATTTTTTTTCGTATTTCTGACAGCAAACCCTTTTATTTGATACCCATATCATGGGGGTGGATTTCAAACAGCCAGTCCGCCATCTTGGGGAGGCCGCCATATTGGATTTGTTATGACGTTTCTTAGCTTCTCATGTATTTTCAGCAAAATTCACAGCGTGTGCAAAATTTCAGCCTGCTAGCTTATCGGGAAGTGCCTCAAAATTGAGTTGCAAAAATCCAACCGGAACGACAAACAAACAAACAAGAAAAGTGAGAGTATAATAAAAAAAAATAAAGTGGGAAAATGTGCTTGCCGCTTAAACACCCACTTCTAATATTTCTCAGTGATACTATGAAAATAAAAACAAAATTATTTTGGAAAGTTACATTCGAAATTCACATACATTTAATTTTTTTTTACATGATTTAGTTTGGATAGGACACGATTGGATTTATAACTCTAAAGATTTTTTAATATGCAGTTCAGCTACTTTTGATAGTAGTTATAAGTTTACACGCTACGTATCCGAAACGAAGTAATGTTCAGTGACTTTTGTCATTTATGATGTTAATTTTGACCGTTGCCGTGATTTCAACTAGATAACTCAAACAAGTATTTCATATTGTTCAGTCACTTTTGTTACTTATGAAGTTAAGTTATTTTTGGACATTGTCTTGATTACACTAGATACCTAACTAAAACAAGTATTTTATATTGTTCAGTAACTTTTGTAAAACTGAATGTTATGGTGTTTTCGGATATTATAACGATCAGCAATTTTTGACAAAACGGTGTTCAGTGAATTTTGAACTTTAATGATGTTCATTCAATACTGGCGCCTATCTTGTTGAGCGATTTATGGGTGATATAAATGTACAGTAATTTTGAAAATCTGAATGTGGTCATCGACTTTTGATGCTGACTGTACCATTTTCATATATTTTCTAAAGCTGTTCAAGTATTTGCATCTGTAGTCATCATCTCAGGTGGATGAGCTGATGATGGAAGGTACAACTCCTCAACGGCTTGGAGTTAAAAGAAAATTCTTTCGAAATTATATGCACAAATGGACCGCTAGTAATATTAATTCAGGTGATTAGGTTGACCTGAACAGAAGGTAAATCTCATTAACGTTTAGGAGATAAGTGGAAAAATGGACGTGGGCAAATCATTCCTCTCTTCACTCGTTTCATTTAAACTGATTCTTCAGGGTAGTGTTGATACAGAAGAGCTCGTGGTTTAGTCACAGATTCGTAGATCGACTACACCTAGGTTATGCGGAGATCGAGGAAAGTTAGTCTTTGGATGGGTGACTATTAACTAAATTACGTTGATGCGGTTTTTATGTTTGTACACCGATTATTCGTATTATAAAATACTTAAACGACGCGCCGGAATAGGATATTGAGTTCGAGAAATTCCTCTTCGTTCCTATTCGTCAGAAATGAGATTTCTCAATCGTTGCATTTCTGCTAATGCTCGTTCGTCATGTGGTTTATATAACAGTTTAGAGGGTTCTAAATCAGATAGAGCTATCCCTTCTAAAGTCTTGACTCTGCTGAGAGCTACGTATACTTGCCCCTTCGCAAAGTTCTTTCTTCCTAAATCTATTACAGCTCTATCGAGGGTTATACCCTGTAGTTTATGCACGGTTACAGCCCAGCATAAAATAAGAGGTAACATTCGACGCTCAACGTTACCATAGCCTCTAGTAGCTTGGAACGTAGCACACATTGGCGGAATTGAAACGAAACCATTAGCATCTTTTAATCTGCTATCTATCGTCTCGTCATCAAACTTAATGAGAACGGCGTCTGGCATTTCACCTTCTTCCAACTGATCTCTGCGTAACGCTGGCCATTTGAACCCTTTTACAATACCCATAGCCCCATTCATGAGTCCATCCGAAACGGCGATATTTCGCCTTAACATGACGCGAGATTCGGCAGCTAAAACTATCGTCGGTAAAAGGCCACTGCAGTTATTCACATCGCTGGGAATAACATTATCCGGAGGTTTTCTGCCGTAGGTTGCTACTTCACGTGATTCGTCAGTCGCGTGTATGATGTATATTCGGTTTAGGGCTGCATTGGCAGCGGTCATTTTGCTATTGTATTCATCAACTTGTTTGACGGTGGGGTAGATGCGAACCACGGCACCATCCGCAAAGTCTCCTGTTAATGGAATTCTTCGTCTTTCATACAACAGCTCTAATTCTAAAGTTGAAAGCTCCCGAAATCGTAAATGATTGAGAAGATCTATAAAATCCCGATCATTTCGCTGTCGCATGTTTATTGTCAATTCGCAGAAAGAAAATTGGTGCCATAAGTTGACCTCTGCCGAGCACTATGCTGATTGTATGAAACACCAATTCCCTTTCACAGGTGGCAGCTGCATTATGTCACCAAAGAGCAGTATGTTCAACCCTCCGAATAAGAGATCGTTATCCTTAAATTCTTGCAGTCTTAAATGTATCATACGAAGATTCTCGTACGAGACCAAAGAAATTTCGTCGATGATTAACCAATGAATGTGGCGCCACTTTCTTCTTTCCTGTTCCAATTTATGACCACTCATGCGAGTGTATGCCCTAGCATTTCCCTTTTCAATTGGCAAATAAAAAACAGCATGTAGGCTTTTACCAAATATTTGACGAGCGGCAACTCCAGTCAACGATGCTACTTCCACGAAAATTGGTTTAAGCAATGAGTCTACAGTAGGACCATAACATCGCTTAATATGCTCTACCAGCAATTTCAAAACGAAAGACTTGCCGCTTCCTGCTCCACCGATAATAAATAGTAGTAATCTTTCGTCATCACCGTTCAGACCGTTTTGAATAACTTGTGTAATTTTTTGGAATAAATCTAATGTAATAATATATTTTTTTATCTTTAATCTGATATAATTTATTTGTCTCTATAAGCTACCAAACACAAGTTATTCAAGTTTAATCGTTTTTATTTTCTCCTGAAAAGTTGTGATTTTTCACTTACACGCTTATTCGTTGGGGCCATCGATATAAGTATAGGAATGACGTCTTAGCAAGAGTTGTTCTGCGTGATGAGCACTCTCTGTTGACGTATAAAATTGAAGATCTAGAACATCTGATGTGGGACACCAAAAGCCAAGCAAAACTATAACATATACAGGAATGACGTCTTAGCAAAGTTGTTCAGCCTGATGAGCACTCTCTGTTGACGTATAAAATTGAAGTACTGGAACACCTGATGTGGGACACCAAGAGCCCAGCTACATATAAGTATAGGAATGACGTCTTAGCAAGAGTTGTTCTGCGTGATGAGCACTCTCTGTTGACGTATAAAATTGAAGATCTGGAACACCTGATGTAGAAATCAAAGCTATCACTAATTTCACTGTATAATTTTATAAAATAACATAAGCTGGGAGTACCTCCACGCAGTAAAGGCGGTAACAGTTTAGAACTAATTTTAGATGATGAATAAAAATTTGACTCTACAGGCCAAAACTCCCATTTATTTTTTTACCCGGGCTCTTGAAATTGGACATCAGACTTATCAGATGTTCGATTTTGACGACCCCGTGCCGCTGGCATAAGCAACAGAATCCGCGTACGAAGTCGCGGGCAGCAGCTAGTCTTCTATATATCTAAATACATATAATAAAATAGTAGGAAAGTGAAAACTGTACATTGAATATTTTTTTAAAGGAATACTTGGGGTGTGATCTACAATCGATACCGAAGCCAAAAATATAGTTTTTAGAATTTTTGTCTGTTTGTCTGTTTGTCTGTATGTATGTCCGGGATAAACTCAAAAAGTGCTGGACGGATTTGAATGATTCTTTTTTTGTTGTATAATAGGTATTAAGTCTGGCCAACATATAGGCTATAATTTATTTTGAAATCTTGAACACCTGGTGCAGAACCGCAACAGACCAGCTAAACTGTAAGAGATACAAAAATGGTGCCATTGCAAAAATTGTTCCACGTGATGAGTATTTTCTGCTGAGAGCATAAATTTGAAGATCTGGAACACCTGATGTGGAACTCCAAGAGCCCAGCCACACTATAACATATATAGGAATGACGTCTTAGCAAAGCTGTTCAGCCTGATGAGCACTCTCTGTTGACGTATAAAAATTGAAAATCTAGAACACCTGATGTGGGACACCAAGTGCCCAGCGAAACTATAACATATACAGGAATGACGTCTTAGCAAGAGTTGTTCAGCCTGATAAGCACTCTCTGTTGCCGTATAAAAATTTAAGATCTGGAACATCTGATGTGGAACACCAAGAGCCCAGCTACACTATAACATATATAGAAATGACGTCTTAGCAAAGTTGTTCAGCCTGATGAGCACTCTCTGTTGACGTATAAAAATTGAAGATCTGGAACATCTGATGTGGGACACCAAGAGCTCAGCTACACTATAACATATATAGGAATGACGTCTTAGTAAGAGTTGTTCAGCGTGATGAGCACTCTCTGTTGATGTATAAGATTGAAGATGCCTTATGTGGGACACCAAGAGTCCAGCTTCACTATCTATACATAATATAATGTTTAATAAAGCAGTAGAACCCGAGTGTCTGTACATTAGATTTTTACCGAAAATTGAAACGGGGCGATCAAAGAAGAGCAATAAAACACAAAAAAAAATTGTCTGTCTGTCTGTCTGTCTGTTTGCGTTAAACTCCAAAACGGCTGAAAGGATTTGATTAATGCGGTTTTCACTAATGTATTCTGCTAAACTGGGCGCAGTTTTTAGTGTTTGTTTGATGAGAATCGGTTCACAAATAAAAAATATATGTTGATTTAACCCTAGAAGCCCAATCATATTTAACTAGTTACAAAGCCCAATCATACGTAAAAATGACGTGTAAAAATAAAACTTCGAGTTTTCTTATTTTTTTCTGTTATTGAACTTTTTTTTGCATGAGTTATCATAATTGAAGTTTTAATTAATAAATAAAATACATTTTAAGTTAAAAATACTCTTTATTAATACAATTATGGCACTTTAATCCAATCTTAGAAAAAAATCAACAAAAAAATCAAGCCTCTAACACTTTTTCTTAAAATTATGTAATTATAAAAAAAATCAACTAGTTTTAAATGTTTTCATAAAATTAAATCAACTTGTAATAATACTTTATAAGTCTCTTAGAAAAAAACAGTCTTTATATACAGTCTTGACAAAAATCAATATTGTGTTCTCCAAATATAGCCTTTTTGCATTTGCAACACTGCGCTTTGGTCATCCGTCTTTTTTTATATGAACAAAATCCACAATAGCGTCGTTTCTTTGGTTCTGGCTCATCACTAATATTTTCCAGAGATGGCGGTACCACATTTTTTAAAACATTTGTTATATTGTCGCGTAGAGTCCTCGTCAAAGTAGGTGCTTGTAGTCGTTCTTGCATCCAAGGTGTCATCAGATCTGTGCTTAATTTTTTCATAAATTCTTTGCGGCTCATTGGTTTTTCTTGTTTATTTATCTTATTGTGACAGTATATTATATAGGAGTTCACAAACGCCATATTCAGCATCCCGTAAAAGACCGCCATCGGCCACCCATTTCCGATTCCCGAGAAGCAATATTGTTATCGGGGTCCTCTTGCCTGCTTGTATCCTCAACGAAGTCTGCCATCGCGTCCTCGTTATCACTCCAGACATCATCTTCAACTACACGATCTTCTTCCTCGGAGTCCGAATCCAGCGGAGAATAATCGTCATCATTTTTTAAAATTGTAGCTATTTCGTCCTGGTTTAGCCGTTGACGGGACTCCATTTTGTATTCAACCTAAAAATGTTAATGTTATATGAAAAATGTAACGAAACAATACGATTAACTCAAATAAATCACAAAAATAAAAAATTAGAAACAATTTCAAAAGTTACACAAAGCCCAATTATACGTCAAAATGACGTGCAACCTCTCTATTACAACAAAATGGCGGCACTTACCGAGATGATGCAACTGTGTCCTGCGAGGTTTCAATGGCTACTGAGTTGGTTCAGAAGTTAGCGGCGATCCAACGGTAAACGTGAAAGAGACAGAGATATTTCGCCGCGGTATACGTCAAATTTACGTAGATTGGGCTTCTAGGGTTAAAGAATCGCAGAGAATAATTTGGGATGAAACATGCATTGTCGTCAAGTTCAATTCGATTGACGTAAGTATGTATTCTTCATTTGTTTATCATGTCATTCATGACATAATAGCAACTACTATTTTGAAGAATTTGCCAGCGGAGTGCGTGGTTTAGCGGATGGTTGAGTTCCAGGTTCGATTCTTATCCGGTAAAAAACGTTTTTTTTTTGGTTTTTATTTTCATCTTTTTTTTATCTATATCAAATAATAGCCACATTTTACTTTTTGTAAATAAATAAAAACGATACTAATTTTAAATTAAGACGAAAACGCGTACCGCACTTGCGAAGCTGCATACAATCGTTATGAAGCTCGTGCGGCAGTATGTCAGGGTCATGTTTAAAATCCCAATCGACCTAGACAATACTGAAACACCAACGTGTTCGGTGTCACGAAACTGTGAGAAAGCAAAGGTGTTTCAGGATTATAATGTAACTGTTTTGCCCTGGGATCTGGAGGCGACGGCGCTCCAGCGCGTCTGGCGCGTGGAGGCGAAACCCCGCTGCCTCGACAAGTCGAGGCGCGGCGGGTAGAGCTCCCTCGCGCTCCTGGGCAGTTTGGACGGAGCGACTGTCGCAACCGAGGTCCGGGCACGCTCCAATCGCAGCGGTAAGACCTCTCTTTAAGGAGTGGCTGGATAGGCGTCACGGCGTCCAGACCTACCGCCTGACGCAGGTCCTCACCGGACACGGAAGTTTCGGGAGGTACCTGTGTCGGATAGGGAAGGAAGAAACGCCTGAGTGTCACCACTGCGAGGATCGCCCGGAGGACACGGTGGAGCATTGAGTGCAGGATTGCCCCCCTTGGGCAGAGCACCGCTGTGTCCTCATGACGGCGATAGGCGGAGTCCTCTCGCGCCCGCTATTGGTCGAGGCCATGCTGCGGGACGAGACGGAGTGGGAAGCAGTCGCCTTCTACGAAGCAGTCATGCTAGCGAAGGTGGAGGCGGGACGCATTAGGGAGAGGACAGCGTCCACCTCACAACCCAGCTGCAGTGGTAGACGCCCACGGCCACGGACATCGCTAGACGATCTCCGACCACCGTAGGCGCGGGCATGCGGGCGGCGAGTAATGGGCGACTTGCTGTCTGACCGTGGACCAGGCCCGGGTCGTTGTGTTCCACGCGCGCCTCCAAGAGTGTCAGCGCAATGACGGGCCCCTCCCCCTTAGAGCCTGCATTACACAGAAATTTAAGCGAAGCTGAAATTCTCACCGGGTGTGACTCAGAGGAGACTGCATTGATACCGCGAATACCACTCATCCCCAACAATTTCCCTTTCCAGTTCAAACGCACACAATTCCCGGTAACCGCCTACTTCGCGATGACCATAAATAAGTCCCAAGGACAGACCCTGAAGGAAGCTGATGTCAACCTAAGGTCCAACTGTTTTTCCCACGGCCAACTATATGTCACAAATGCTCACGTGTCAGTAACCGCACCGTAGCACCAGAAGGAAAAACTACCAATGTCGTACATAAAGTGTTGTGACTGGAAGTTTTCATTTCCATTTTTTATTTATAAAATTTAATTAATTTTTAGTATTTTTATTTTTTTACGAAATATACTTTTTACTGTCTGACGTGAATCTCATTAAAATGTCTCTAATTTACACCCTTGATAACAAACTTTAAAGTGGGAAATAAGGCACCCTCACTTTCTCAAAAATTAAAAAGAGAATATTGGTATAGGTAGGTGCCATAAAACCAAATACTACGCGGACGAAGTCGCGGGCAACAGCTAGTCTAAAATAAGGTTGATCAATTTTATCTTTATTTCTAGTATTAAAATTATGTCTATCGCTTATTTTATTAAAAAGATGAAGATTTTTCCTAACATGCATTATATTTTCATAAATGAATTGACAAGGCACTGTCATTATATTAATCTTTTTGAATAGTTCCCTAAGAGATTCGCGACGACGTAGATTGTAAATTGCTCTGACAGCTCTTTTTTGCAAAATAAAAATGGACTCAATGTCAGCTGCCCGCCCCCACAGTAGAATGCCATAACACATAATGCTGTGAAAGTAGCTGAAGTAAACTAAACGCGCAGTTTCGACGTCTGTTAACTGTCTTATCTTTCTAACAGCATAAGCGGCTGAGCTTAGTCGCCCCGCTAGGGATGCTATATGGGGGCCCCATTGTAATTTATCGTCTAACGTGATTCCTAGGAAAACTGTCTGATTAATAAATTCCAATTTTTCTCCATTCAATAAAATGTCGCAATCGCTACTTCTAACATTTGGCAAAGTGAATCTTATACATTTAGTTTTCTTTTCATTGAGAGCTAAATTATTAAGAGTAAACCAATTTTGAACCTTAGAAATACAGTCATTAACAGTATCTAGATTTTGTGCACGTCTATCTATTTTTAAAATTAACGATGTATCATCTGCAAATAACACCATCTGTGGTTGATTTTTTAGTAAGTGTACCCCACTTACTAAAAAATCAATCATTAATGTAGACTAAAAAAAGGAATGGACCCAAAATAGAACCTTGAGGCACGCCCATAGTCATTTCAGCTCCTAATGAGTTTATACCGTTTATCTGAACTTTAACCTGTCTATCTCTTAGGTATGAATTTAGTAAATCAAGAGCTTTATTTTTAATTCCATAATGTTCCAGTTTCAGCAAAAGCGTTTCGTGGTTTACGCAATCGAATGCCTTTGAGAGGTCGCAAAAGATTCCTATGGCATCTTGCGCTTCCTCCCAGGAGTTGAAAATGTTCTTCAATAAGGTAACACCGGCGTCAGTTGTACAACGACCTTTGGTGAAACCGAACTGTTGATGATGAAAGATGGAGTTTCTATTGAAGTGACATAGCATTTGTGCAAGCATTAACTTTTCAAACACTTTACTGAAAACTGGCAAAATTGACACTGGCCTATAATTGTTAGGATCTTTGCAATCACCCGATTTGAAAAGTGGAGCTACCTTACTATGCTTCATGAGATCCGGAAACACTCCTTGGTCTACACTGGTATTAAATATAAAAGCTAAATAAGGCGCAACGGTTTCTATTATAGATTTACAGGCCTTCACAGACATTCCCCAGAGATCTTCTGTTGACTTAATTTTAAGATCTTTGAATGCTTAAATCACAGCTTGGGGGTTTGTGTGCCGAAACCTAAACTCCATCGGACAAGCCTTTACATTATTTCTAAGTAAGGCAGCCGAGAGTGCGGGTGACGAATTTAAAGACTCAGTCGTCTTATGAGGAATGTTCGAAAAAAACTTTTCAAATTCCTGAGCTACTTCTATATCTGTGTTTATAGGGCCATGTGCAGTTTCTAAATTAAATTCCTTATTGCGCTGTTTATTCCTACCTGTCTCATTATTTATAATTTTCCAAGTTGTTTTAATTTTATCATCGGCTGATTTTATTTTATTACTAATATGAATAGCTTTAGCTGTTTTGCATACTCTTTTAAAAGTTTTTGAATATTTTGCAACATACTGGTGAAAGGTAGTATTATTCACATTGTGTCTCTTTAGACCATAAAGTTAAAAAAGCCTTTCTCTGCTTTTACGAATTCCAGGTGTCGCTCAATCACTAAATAAGAATTTTGTAAAGATAGTTTTAGTTTTTACTGGAAACGTGTGACTAAATTGTGTATTTAAAATTGCAAAAAACTCGGCGTAAAACTCATTTAGGTCACTTTTATTATTAAAGATATCTTGATCACATAATTTACTTATTAGTGTATTATTAAATTTTTCTGCGCAAAACGTTATTGTTTGGCCACTGTGATCAGATGGCAATTTATTAATAATTTCCTTATGCAAATAATCACAATTAGAAAATACGTTATCTATACAAGTGGCAGAAGAAGCTGCCACTCTGGTAGGTTCCATAAAAATATGTGACAAGTTAAATGATTTAAAAAGACTCAAAAATCTGATACTATTGGAGTTATTTTTTCTAATATATTGATATTGAAATCACCACAGATGATGATAGATTTACTACTACTACATACTTTATTTAACACTTCTTCCATTATAGTATCGAATAAAGGAAGAGTCTGGTAATTTGGGGGTCTGTATACACACACTATAACATGCCTATTAAGCTCAACACAGGACAATTCAATGATGTCTTCAACTGACAGTTCAACAATGTCATTTCGAGTTTTTGATTTAATTGATTTCTTAACTAATATTAATGATCCGCCATGTAACATACGTTTGCGGGTGAAATGGCTAAGTACACAATAATTATCATAACAAATAGACATAACTTGGTGATCTTTTAACCAATGTTCGGTAAGGCAAACAATATCAAACTTGGTTGATTCCAAAAACATTTCTATTTCCAGCAGTTTAGAAGAGCACCCTTGAATATTTAAATTAAACAATTTTAACGTATGTAGCTCTCCTCTTGATAATTTATATTTAATTAATTTGCTAGAAGAAACCTGTTCATTGTTCACTGATAAAGAGTTACTAATTGAAGAGGTCTCTTCTGTTGTCTTACAATCTAGTTTAAAGAATTATCCGGAATGATCCCCACAACAGAACCATTAAGTGTACTAGCAGGAAGGGAATACCCTATCTGACTGGAAATGGTCTCCGAGGCTGGTGGTATACTAGGAAGATCCTCCTTCGTACAGCATGCAGGAACAGAACACTGTATCACTATGTTGTTAGGACAACCTAACAACACAGACTCGTCACTTAAACTACTACTTAACCTAGAGTCTAATACATCAGCAACAACATGGTTAATATTATATGCTATTAACATAGCAATCAAATGTCGACATTTCCAAGACAGAGATAAATGTCTCCGATTCAAAACAAAACTACTAACAAAATTGTTAGAATCAAAAAACAATAATTTGTCACTATGACAACATGTCAACATGTGAATGCAACGGTTTAACTTATAAATATGGTTATTTTCACATACACTTAAACTATCAGAGTAAGGAAAAGCACACAACATCAGCTTTCCTACATTCAACTTCAGTAAGGAGTACACACCATCCACTATGTCCTTTTTTGTTACATTTAAGCTATTTCCTAAAAGGAGAACTATAGAAGAACAGTCCTCTAGATTTGATTTAGTTATTCTATTAATCATTTGTTTAAAACTTATGTTATGATAGCAATGGTTAGTAAAACTATGGCTTAGGTAGTTGTGTAATATTTTTCCAAAGCCTGACCCTAACTCATCACTAAAAAAAACCGGCCAAGTGCGAGTTGGACTCGCGTGAAGAGGGTTCCGTACGATGTTACCTATCACGTTTTTTTTTAAATCTGACCCAAATTGGTACGCACAATATTGAGTGATTTACCATGTTATTTTAATATCATGGACTTCTTATAGGTTTTCCTATAATCTATAAGTAGAAAACTAAATTCTGTGTTTTAAAAAAAATTAGGTTCAGTAGTTTCGGAGATAGGGGGGGGAATGGTCAAAGGAGATTGCTCTGCGCCCATACATTGTTCGCCCTGGAGCCAAGAGCATCGGAAAATTATATTTTGTGTTGTCGATCATTAGTAAACTCCTATATGATCTTATTTTTATAGCGGACTAGCTGCAGAAGAGATATATTCCAAAAAAAGAATCAGATTTTGAGGTTATAATCGAACCATAACAACGAATATTAGGCATAGTTTTTCATAGCTTAGTGATTTTTAGAAACTGAAAAGTAATATCATAATATATTTGGCTATTTTAAGAACCTCCCTAGATAATTGGGTAGGTACCTATGCAGTTTAAAAGTCACCAAAACACACCGATACAAACAATTACAAACAGCAAGCGACGCTATTGTAATCATCAGTAGACTGACAGTGACAAGTGACTAGGGAAGACGATCGGAAATCGATTAATCGAAGAATCGATTTTTCAGGTTCAATAGATCGATTTTTTTTGATCGAAAAAATCTGATTTACTGATCATCTTGATCAGTAAATGATCTTTCTTGTTTTTCATGAAATGGATAATATTTTTATTAAGTATAAATGTAAACTTGAAAAATAAAATCGATTTTTTAGAAACCGATCTTTTAGACCACGATTTTTTTGTAAGTCGATACATTGGCTTACGATTCGAATCGATTTAAATTATACTTTAAGGAAATTAAAAATTCAGTAGATCGATTACAATCAATTGGCCATCACTATTCTTTATCGACACGACATGACGTTTGGTGAAGATGGCGGCCATTAATGTTATTAGTCTCGTAAAATACTTTTTATTGTTCATTTTGGCATACAGCTAGTCCGTGTTACAAAAGTATTTGCAACTAATATAATAAAATAGACAGTTAATTATCGTGTATTCCAATACATTTTGTTGCATAGGGCCATTCTGGGCATTGTCCTTTCGTCTATTTTCTTGAATAACTTGGAAACTATTTATTTTAAAATTACAAAAAAAAACATATTTAAGATTGGCTCAACAAGACCTTTCATTTGATATGTCACACGATGCAGTTTTCAATTTTTTTTTTTAATTTTCCCCTTCCCCCCCAAAAATTACCTCCCATATACAGATATGGACTTCTTATAGGTTATCCTATAATCTATAAGTAGAAAACTAATTCCTGTATTTTTTTCAAAATTTTAGGTTCAGTAGTTTCGGAGATAAGGGGGGGGGGAATGGTCAAGCTTCGTCTATTTTTTTTTAATAACTTGGAAACCATTTATTTTAAAATTACAAAAAAATACTTTTAAGTTTGTCTCAACAATACCTTTCATTTCATATGTCACACGATGCACTTTTCAAATATTTTTTTTTAAATTTTCCCCTTCCCCCCCCAAAAATTACCTCCCATATACAGATATGGACTTCTTATAGGTTATCCTATAATCTATAAGTAGAACACTATTTCCTGTATTTTTTTCAAAATTTTAGGTTCAGTAGTTTCGGAGATAAGGGGGGGGGGAATGGTCAAGCTTCGTCTATTTTTTTTGAATAACTTGGAAACCATTTATTTTAAAATTACAAAAAAAATACTTTTAAGTTTGTCTCAACAATACCTTTCATTTGATATGTCACACGGTGCAGTTTTCAAATATTTTTTTTTAAAATTTTCCCCTTCCCCCCCAAAAAATTACCTCCCATATACAGATATGGACTTCTTATAGGTTATCCTATAATCTATAAGTAGAAAACTAATTTCTATATTTTTTTCAAAATTTTAGGTTCAATAGTTTCGGAGATAAGGGGGGGGGGAATGGTCAAATTTCGTCTATTTCTTGAATAACTTGGAAACTATTTATTTTAAAATTACAACAGAAATATATTTAAAATTGTCTCAATAAGACCTTTCATTTGGTATGTCACATGATGCAGATTTCAAATATATTTTTTTAATTTTCCCCTTCCCCCCCAAAAATTACCTCCCATATACAGATATGGACTTCTTATAGGTTATCTTATAATCTATAAGTAGAACACTATTTCCTGTATTTTTTTCAAAATTTTAGGTTCAGTAGTTTCGGAGATAAGGGGGGGGGGAATGGTCAAGCTTCGTCTATTTTTTTTGAATAACTTGGAAACCATTTATTTTAAAATTACAAAAAAAATACTTTTAAGTTTGTCTCAACAATACCTTTCATTTGATATGTCACACGATGCAGTTTTCAAATATTTTTTTTTTAAATTTTCCCCTTCCCCCCCAAAAAATTACCTCCCATATACAGATATGGACTTCTTATAGGTTATCCTATAATCTATAAGTAGAAAACTAATTTCTATATTTTTTTCAAAATTTTAGGTTCAATAGTTTCGGAGATAAGGGGGGGGGGAATGGTCAAATTTCGTCTATTTCTTGAATAACTTGGAAACTATTTATTTTAAAATTACAACAGAAATATATTTAAAATTGTCTCAATAAGACCTTTCATTTGGTATGTCACATGATGCAGATTTCAAATATATTTTTTTAATTTTCCCCTTCCCCCCCAAAAATTACCTCCCATATACAGATATGGACTTCTTATAGGTTTTCCTATAATCTGTAAGTAGAAAACTAATTACTGTATTTTTTTCAAAATTTTAGGTTCAGTAGTTTCGGAGATAAGAGGGGAGGGGAATGGTCAAATTTCGTCTATTTTCTTGAATAACTTGGAAACTATTTATTTTAAAATTACAAAAAAAAATACATTTATGATTCTCTTAACAAGACATTTCATTTGGTATGTCACACGATGCAGTTTTCAAAACTTTTTTTTTCATTTTCCCCTTCCCCCCCAAAAATTACCTCCCACATACAGATTTCATCTATTCACGTCACACCTCTGTGCTTGGGTCACAGGAATTGATATGTGTACCAAATTTCAACCCAATCGGTCTAGTAGATTCGGAGATAATTGACTGTAAGCGACAGACAGACGGACACACGAGTGATCCTATAAGGGTTCCGTTTTTGTATTCGGACGTACGGAACCCTAAAAGTATAGTTTTACTCTTTTGATTATAATTACAAGTTTTTGCTGGAAGAGCTGACAAGTTGAGTTGGGGCTGAGGGGGAGGTGTTTTGTTGGCACAGCTGCAAGGGAGATTATTTGTCAGTGACTCATATCTCTCTGCATTGCACTTCACCAAGTCCAGCAATTCCCCGGCTTCAAACAGACGGTCACTTAACTGTTCCTGTGATCTTTCATATTTTTCAAAAATGTCCTTCAGCAAGCACTCCTTATATAATAAATCATTTTGGAGGAGCTGAGTATCGATATCATATTTTTCCCTACATTGATCTAACTCACTACAGCAGATATCAAGACTGTTTGTAAGTATCACACGTTTCTTTCTAAGTGAAATATTTAATTTTAAAAGGTTTTGTTTTTTAATCGACCTTTGTGACCGTTTTATTAATTTCTTGATTTTAATATATTTCTTTAGTTTATTATGACTCATAATAATGGGACACAATGGCATGGTGTCATCACCAGTTAAATCTATTGTTACAGCTGGCTCACACACTAATTTTGACTGACTACCAACCAACTCTTGGAAAAGGCTATTTGTGTTTGTTACTTGTTCACTAATCTTCGCAGATTCTGAAAGTGAAAGGGCCTTATGGGCATCACATAGCTCCTGTTCCAGTTCTGATATACGGTGCATGGCAAGTTCATAAGTATCACTGCACTGATGGAATGTCAATACTTGATGTTTAAGTTGGCTGTGCTGATCGGCTAAGTCCATATGTTCAATGTGAAGTTCAGCCAGCTGGTTCTTGAGGGAGGTGTTCTTTTCAACAACCTTCTGCACCTCCACTTCGCTGTCATCAATCTCCTGGAGAAGTTTCTTGCATTCTGCTTTAGAACGGTCAAGTTCCTTTAATGTAGCTCTCAGCTTCGCTTCCAACTCCTTGATTGTTGCACTGCGGGTCATCATTTTGTATTGGAATGTCACCTGAAATGTGTGAAGTAAAGCAGATTAATGTTTTTTGAAAATTAAGATGATATGATATTTAGAAAATGGGAGGTAGACTGGGGGAAAAAATAAAAAAGGAAAAGAAAAGAAATTAAATTGAAAGTTATAGTTTAAGGAGTTAAAATTAATTAGAAACTAAAGTATTAAACATTTTTAAAGAGTTGTAAAGGAAGTTATAGGTATTGCTTTAATTCTGAATATTTTATTATTTGAGATTTGACAGTAATAGGTACCTATAAGATTTTTTCACATTACAGGTTTATTTTTATTTTTAAAGGATTAAAGTAAAATAGGTGTATTTTAGTCAGTACAAGTCTGACAGTCCCACCCTGGATAGGAGGACTCATTTATTTGATGATTTTAACACGATAAAATGTTTGTTGTATGGCAGCCCCTCTTAAATATTATATTTTATAGTATTTGTTGTTATAGCGGCAACAGAAATACATTATCTGTGAAAACTTCAATTGTATAACCATCACAGTTCCTGAGATGCAGCCAGGTGTCAGACGTACGAACAGACAGATAGACGGACATCGAAGTCTTATAGGGTCCCATTTTGTGCTTTTTTTATCGTGGTAAAATCATCAAATGAATCCTCCCATTCACAATCACAGTGCAGAGCGGGAGGGACTGTCAGACTCGTACTGACTAAATTCCACGGTGTCCTTCAATAGCCCTTTACGTTCCGGGGTCACGGTAATTCATTAGTCCCGCGACCACACTACAAGAGACTTTTTTTTTAGCATGGTAAAATCATCAAATGAGTCCTCCCACCCAGGGACCCAAAATCCACGGTGTCCTTCAATAGCCCTTTACGTTCCAGGGTCACGGTAATGGAATAAGTTCCGCGACCCCGGCAGGCTTTGGCCCTCTAGAGGGGGGCCCCGTGATCTTGCTGACGCTCTTTGAGGCGCGCGTGAAACAAAACGCGCCGTCACACTACGACAGACTTAAGAATTATATTGTTAGGCACCAAGGATTTTAAATGCACGTTTTTATATCACGTGTTATAAAGTGCATTAATTATGTAACATTTGTATGCATTTTTCTACACTAATTTTATAAAGAGGCAAGATTTGTATTTTTGTGTGTATGGTGTGTGTTTGTTTGAAATGAATAAACACAAAAACTACTGTGCCGATTTCAAAAAAATTTTAACCATTAGAAAGCTACATTCACCCTAATAAACATAGGCTATATTTCCGTGCGAAGCCGGGACACGGGCCGCTATACAAGGTGTTAAAAAATCAACTGCAGGAATTTCGTGTGCGTACTCGGTATCAAAAACCAAGTACATTCCAAAGAAAAAAAATTTTTTTCGAGCATTTTTTTAAAAAAAAAATTTTTTTTTTCAAGCATTTTTTTTTTTGTCATGTTAATGAATTTGATTGCTCTTTGAGGTCGTTCACCCGTGTGTAGCGTTCACAGCTGATTCCAACTTTCCCATCACATTTTGCAGACTTTTGACTGGCAATTTATCGAAATACTTACAAATAACTTATTTTATTGGCCATATTAATAGGCCAAAAGAAATATGCTTGAAAAAAAATTAATAATTTTGTAAAAAAAAAATTGAAAAAAAAAATTTTATTTAAAAAAAAATGCTCGAAAACAAAAATTTTTTTTTTGGAATGTACTTGGTTTTTGATACCGAGTACGCACACGAAATTCCTGCAGTTGATTTTTTAACACCCTATATTTTTATCTAAATGTTGTAACCCGATTACCCGACCCAGCTTCGGGCGGACGTTGCGCAGTTGGATTTGCGAACTCTTTTCGTAAATCTATCTAATATTATAAACGTGAAAGTTTGTGATGCTTCGACACATATTTCTACACATATGTGTGGAAGCGTAGACGCATTTCAATTAACTTTGATCAGCGCCATCTATCTCTTATTGGAGGAACTACGTACTTAGATTTGACAGATAAAGTTTAGGAACGTCAAGTTGGATGAACGTCAACTTGGGGATGGTTAGCGTGGAGTAATGGCGACACCGAGCGAACAGTCGACTTGAATTCGATCGAATCGATTCGGAAGTTTAATCAGCTATTCGACGTTGACAGGTAGTGACGTTGACAGATAGGTTGGCTAACCTGTGGAGGTAGGCCACGTGGGCGGTGACAGTTGAGTGAAGTGATCACTTTGAATCGAGCCGTCGTCGGTCTGAGTAGACATTCGTTACTCCACGCTAAACTTCCCGCGTTCCTAAGTTTTTAATCGAGCCATATCTCGGGCATCTTTGATTATTTTGTAATCAGTGTGTTATAGCAAGCAATCAAAAGTGTTAACGAAGGTTTTGTGAGTGTTATTTCCGATATCGCGACCCACTGACAACGATTTCCTCGTTATATGTATGTTTATTACTCTCACACAAAAAACTACTGTAACATTTTTGATGAACAGATAGTCGCGATTATTCTACACTCGCAAGCAAGTATGAAATCACTTACTCCGATTCCGTGCGCTCTTGAGTACTTAATAACTAGTTAAGAATAATAGCAATGATACCATTTTAAAGGTTTAACTGTTATCTTTAAATTGATACCAAATTCATTAAAATCACGTCATTATTCGAGGAGTTATCGCGGATTGATTTCAAATAAGTGATTCCATACTTTCGCTCCCTAGTTTATATTATAATTATCAAGTGGGTCCAAAAGGGAATGGGTCCAGAAGCGAGTGGGTCTATTGGACCAAAAACTCTCGCAGTGCTAAAGAAGCCAACGACACAATCCAAAAATAAATATATTACTCAACTAACATTAAGTTATGCATGGACATGTTATGTGAAGTAAAATATTACAAAACATATTAGTTCGAACGGTTCTCAAGGATTATTACTAAATATAATGGCATTAAGTCTTCAGTCTTAAAAGAAGTAATCGTTTATTCATCTTTTATTTCGTCTTTCTAACTCTTTTATTGAAAGAAAGATAGAGAAAACATTTATTTGGCACAAAACCACGCCAAACACAATAATAAACAAAATGGGGTCCGGGTGCGCGTCAGCTTTTTAGGAAACGTCTTGCCGTCTGGTCGACATTTCGCGTGACCAGAGGGCTGGCTTTTTCTTTGGCTTAAGAATTAGTATTGCCTTCCAACGTGGCAATGCTGCCAGTCTTCCGGGTACGTTCCCGGATGAGAGCGATGCGGAGGAGTACTTAGACGCCTAAGGCGCGGGCCACATAGAAAAGACGTAAGAGGCAGACGGGGCGGAGACATATGTCTCTTCGGCGTCTCTTTTAGGTTCAATAGTTTCGGAGATAAGAGGGGAGGGGGAATGGTCAAATTTCGTCTATTTTCTTGAATAACTTGGAAACTATTTATTTTAAAATTACAAAAAAAATACATTTATGATTCTCTTAACAAGACATTTCATTTGATATGTCACACGATGCAGTTTTCAAAACTTTTTTTTTCATTTTCCCCTTCCCCCCCAAAAATTACCTCCCACATACAGATTTCATCTAGTCACGTCACACCTCTGTGCTTGGGTCACAGGAATTGATATGTGTACCAAATTTCAACCCAATCGGTCTAGTAGATTCGGAGATAATTGACTGTAAGCGACAGACAGACGGACACACGAGTGATCCTATAAGGGTTCCGTTTTTGTATTCGGACGTACGGAACCCTAAAAACAACCACAAAAAAGGGTAAAATAACCTACCAAAAATCTAACCGACTTGCGAAAGAAAAGTTATTTTGTAGGTTATTTTAACCATTTTTATGGCAGTTTTTGAAGGCGGTAACATTTTTTTTAAGTTTTTATTTTACTCTATTTTGTTTAAATATTCAACACGAATTCTTGTCAAATACATCATTATCTTACATGTGCACTTGAATTTTGTAATCCGTAACACCGGTAATAACATCGCTCATGTACACAATAAGTTAATAAAATTCCCTATCTCAAAAACTACTGAACCGATTTTGATTAAACTTGCATTATTCCCTTAGTTAAATGATACCTAGTACAACAAAAACAGAATAACTTAAATCGGATTTTTAGTTCCGGGGATATACGAACTCAAACTAAATCAGTCGATGCCTAATCCTTACTGTTAAGGAGTTGTACCTTCCATCATCAGCTCAGCTACATGAGATGATGATTGCATTACGCAAGTACTTAAATTACTTCATAAGATATACGAAAAACTATATGTGGGCCTATAAAATTTGAGGATTGCCCTCGATTTCTCCAGGATCCCATCATCAGATCCTGACTTGGTGACTATGGGACCACTTCCGAAGTATCTCCTTACGAACAAAAAAAAAATTGAAAATCGGTCCACAATTGGCGGAGTAATCGCGTAACAAATAATTACAAAAAAACCGGCCAAGTGCGAGTTGGACTCGCGTGAAGAGGGTTCCGTACGATGTTACCTATCACGTTTTTTTTTAAATCTGACCCAAATTGGTACGCACAATATTGAGTGATTTACCATGTTATTTTAATATCATGGACTTCTTATAGGTTTTCCTATAATCTATAAGTAGAAAACTAAATTCTGTGTTTTAAAAAAAATTAGGTTCAGTAGTTTCGGAGATAGGGGGGGAAATGGTCAAATTTCGTCTATTTTCTTGAATAACTTGGAAACTATTTATTTTAAAATTACAAAAAAAATATATTTAAGATTGGCTCAACAAGACCTTTCATTTCAATTTTTTTTTAATTTTCCCCTTCCCCCCCAAAAATTACCTCCCATATACAGATATGGACTTCTTATAGGTTATCCTATAATCTATAAGTAGAAAACTAATTCCTGTATTTTTTTCAAAATTTTAGGTTCAGTAGTTTCGGAGATAAGGGGGGGGAATGGTCAAGCTTCGTCTATTTTTTTTTAATAACTTGGAAACCATTTATTTTAAAATTCCAAAAAAAATACTTTTAAGTTTGTCTCAACAATACCTTTCATTTGATATGTCACACGATGCACTTTTCAAATATTTTTTTTTAAATTTTCCCCTTCCCCCCCCAAAAATTACCTCCCATATACAGATATGGACTTCTTATAGGTTATCCTATAATCTATAAGTAGGAAACTAATTTCTGTATTTTTTTCAAAATTTTAGGTTCAGTAGTTTCGGAGATAAGGGGGGGGAATGGTCAAGCTTCGTCTATTTTTTGTTAATAACTTGGAAACCATTTATTTTAAAATTCCAAAAAAAATACTTTTAAGTTTGTCTCAACAATACCTTTCATTTGATATGTCACACGATGCAGTTTTCAAATATTTTTTTTTTAATTTTCCCCTTCCCCCCCAAAAAATTACCTCCCATATACAGATATGGACTTCTTATATATTATCCTATAATCTATAAGTAGAAAACTAATTACTGTATTTTTTTCAAAATTTTAGGTTCAGTAGTTTCGGAGATAAGAGGGGAGGGGGAATGGTCAAATTTCGTCTATTTTCTTGAATAACTTGGAAACTATTTATTTTAAAATTACAAAAAAAATACATTTATGATTCTCTTAACAAGACATTTCATTTGATATGTCACACGATGCAGTTTTCAAAACTTTTTTTTTCATTTTCCCCTTCCCCCCCAAAAATTACCTCCCACATACAGATTTCATCTATTCACGTCACACCTCTGTGCTTGGGTCACAGGAATTGATATGTGTACCAAAGGGGTTTGAAGATTTGTGGCATACCTACCGCCGCCATTTTTATTTTTTTTCAAATTCGCGGCCAGCTATGAAACCTTTATAAATCGATAGCTGACATCAATAACAACAAAAAATATTATGACACCAACCCTCGTAAAGTGTCCGGTTTCTGAGATAATAACCGTGAAAGTTGATCACGTGACATTCACAATTCTAAGCTAGTGTATGTGTTCGAATGTATCAAGATGTTAAAAATAATAACTTTTTGAACGTAATATGTATGTTGCATTATAACTGGATGTTATTTAAACATTATACGTCTGACATAATCTACTTTTTGAACTTAATAAGTTATTTTTAGACCGTCTACACTTGTTTGAATGTAATATCTTCATAAAATATGATTTAACTATCAATACGATAGTTATACCATAAATGTTAAACAATGTAAATGTAATACATGAGACAGGTTTAAACATTCAGTCTAAAATACAACTGACAGTACTTGTTACATTTATATTGTGTGATGGTTCTGTGGTTACTACAATTCCTAATTTTAAGCATATAACGTAATAAACTGACGTCAACTCGCGAAAATTGTCTTCTATTGGTTGCAGAAACCTGTCTCTCTTTCTAATATACTGGCACAAATAGGGATAGAAAAATTCAAAATCCGTTTTAAGAACATTTTATTGCCTATCAAACAATTTTAGGCGTCATGTTTTTATTTGATAAATATAACCATGGCATGTCACCTTTACTTTTTGCAATTTTGGTAGGGATGGTTAGATTTTGCCACATTTTTAAATGTCGAATTTTCTTGTTTGTACCTGAAGCCATAACTTAGCCGTTACATTGTATCCCTATCATCAACAATTATGACCACTACAGACTTTTTTTTTATCGTGGTAAAATCATCAAATGCCTCCCACCCCGGGCAGGGCGGGAGGGACTGTCAGACTTGTACTGACTAAAATCCACGGTGTCCTTCAATAGCCCTTATGTTCCGGGGTCACGGTAATGAGATAAGTCCCGCGACCCCGGCAGGCTTTGGCCCTCTAGAGAGGGGGCCTCGTCATCATGCTGACGAGCTTTGAGGCGCGCGTGGAACACTACGCGCCGTCGACCCGGGCATGGTCCATGGTCGGGCTGCGAGTTGCCCTTTACTCGCCGCCCGCATGCCCGCGCCTACGGTGGCCGGAGATCGTCTTGCGACGTCCGTCGCCGTGGGCGCCAACCACCGCGGGTGGGGCGGAGGGAGGACATTGTCCTCTCCCTCACGCGGCCCGCCTCCTCCCTCGCGAGCATTACTGATTCGCAGAAGGAGGCGACCGCTTCCCACTCCGTCTCGCCCCGCAGCATGGCCGCAACCAATGCCGGGCGCGAGAGGTCTCCGCCTATCGCCACCGTGAGGACACGTCGGTGCTCTGCCCAAGCGGGGCAGTCTTGCACCATATGCTCTACTGTGTCCTCCGGGCGATCTTCGCAGTGGTGACACCCAGACCACTACAGACTTGGATTGGCTTGTACCGGAAGTGTATTTACTTCGCGTGTAAAAAAGGAGATATTTTGATTTCTTTTAATGAGTCCGCGCTCGAATATTCTCGCAGTCAGAGGTAATACAAAAAGTAAAAATGCCTAATTATGCCGTATTGAGTTGTAGAAACAATACACAAGAAGTGGGACGACTATGACGAAGTTTGTATACTAAATTACAGTTGTATCATCAAAATATCTATGCAAAATATGACACGTGTGCGGGACGAGTGATTATAGTGAACAATCGTAAATAATCGTGTATATAGTGAAGTTGTGTATAGTGCAGTGAAGTGCTAATAAGTGAATAGTGCAAACAAACTGATAAAGACAGTGACATCTGATAGTTTGATAAGATAGTTCATAGTGTTTTCTTATAAGAATTTGTGCTTATTCGTTATATTTCTTATTAGAACTTATGTTTATATAATAGATTTTCATTTAGTTTCTTATTAGAATCTTATTTTAATAATAAATTGATAGTTTTTCATAGATTTGTATAAGGAAATGCTCTGTACATAATTGTTCAATATCGATGTATGTTATGTTCAGTTTTTATGTTGAATTTATGTTTTATAGGTAGAAATAAGATAGTAGAATAAGAAAATACACAATTTGTCATATGTTTTAATAGAAAAAGTTAGAGAAAAACGCGAAAATTGTCACGCGGCTCTCTTTACGGTAAAGTTCTGTTGTACTAAAGCTAACTGTGTCGCCCCGCCCTTTTTTTCTGATTGGTTGGCGCCTTTTGTGTATAAATTACGGGTGGTTTTTCGCTAGCGACACAGTCGGCGGGCAGCAGCAGAACAAGAAACAAGAAAGAAGAAAGAAGAAATAAACTTCAAGACATCTTCAAGCCATCAGTGTTTTATTCATCAATCCAGCGTTAGTAAATGTGCCCCGCACATTTAGTGGTCCTGTCGAGTCCGGATTAGTGAAGAATACTGCATGAAGATAGAAGATAGTGCTACAGTGAGAAAAATTTGAAGATAGAAGATAGTGCTACAGTGAAGAAAACTTGAAGAACGTACTTCGTGTTAGTGTCTGCGTGCCATCGACCTTGAATATCAGCTGTCATCATGCCCGTTACGCGCTCCGAGGGAAGGGGCCGCAAGCCGTCGAGTGAACAGAAGCCGTCATCGTCCGAGGCCACTCCAGAGACCTCTGCGACCGGTACCAGCACGGAAGTCACATCCGAATCGACACAATCGGGGACGACTGCCACGGAGAGTTCCGAACAGACCTCTACCTCCGCGACGACTGATCCCACCACCGTGACCTCCGCCGCCACCGCTTCGACTGCTGCATCCGTCTCAGCCGCCAGCGCGCGCCCCGCGCCGGCAGCCACCGTGCCCCCCGCCCCGCACCCCGCCGGCGTCGCCGCACCTTCCGTTACCCCTTCCGCCGCGACGACGCTCACCGCGGGTGCGAAATCGAAGCAGCTGATGAAGCCACCCGCCGCTGTCGCATCGAAAGAAAATCGCCGTGATACTGACGCCTCGACTGTGAAGCAACGAGTTGTCAAGAACATCGCCGCCGGTACGTCGAAACCAACCGGCCCACAGACTCTCCGCCCCCTAGCAAGAAGGGGGGAGGGGGGGGATCGACTTATAGCAAGACGAAACAACAGAAGATCGCCAAAGCAAAAGAAGATTTGCTTCGTCTCCAAGTTGAACTAGCTGCTGCCCGCCTGGCTGCGCTAGAAACCGAGGACACCGATAGGGAAGATGAAGAAGAAGAAGAGGAAGGAGCTGAAGATGAAGTCTCCCTCTTCTCAGAAGTCAACGCCCGTGTGGACAACTGGTTGGAGAACCAGGTGACTCGCCCCGTCCTAGCCATCGCCAACGAGCCTCACCGCCCTCCACCAGAGCCGACGATCGTCCACGAAGAACCACCGAAGCAAGAAGAGGTTCATCGAACACCGGCGGGAGGTCAAGGGGACCTCGCCCTCCTAGCTGAAGCCATCACTCGGGCTGTCAGCGCCGCCCAGCGACCCAAATTCATCGAGCTACCCTTCTTCAGCGGGTCGCATCAGGAGTGGCTACCCTTCCGCGCCGCCTACTACGAGTCTGAGCCAACGTTCAGCGCCGTCGAGAACATTAATAGATTAAGAAGAAATTTGAAAGGGAAGGCCAGAGAAGCAGTCGAAGGGTTACTCATCACGAACGCACACCCTTCAGAAGTAATGAAGACTTTGGAATCAAGATTTGGAAGACCAGAGTCAATCGCGATGATAGAAATGGAAACGCTTCGAGGTCTACCACGTCTCACCGAGTCGCCGAGGGAAATATGCATATTCGCCACGAAGATCTCCAACGTCGTAGCAACATTGAAGACATTGGGTTGTTTCAACTATATGTACAACCCCGAACTTGCGAAGACATTGGTAGACAAACTGACGCCGACGCTCCGGTACCGCTACTACGACTTCTCATCGACGCAACCCAAAGAAGATCCCTGCCTCATCAAGCTGGAGAGATTCTTCAAGAGGGAAGCAGAACTGTGTGGACCCTACGCACTGCCTGAACAGGTGGCAGCACCATCGACGTCCGCACCTCCAAAGAAGACTCAGCGGGTCACCAACGTCACAGAGAAGAGCAACACACCGAAGTGCTTCGTGTGCGACGAGACAAGCCACACCAACGCGACAGAGTGCGACACATTTAAGAAGATGGAAGCCAATTCAAGATGGGATGCTGCAAAGTCGAAACGCCTCTGCTTCAGATGCCTACGTTATAGGAGCAAGACTCACAACTGTCGACCGAGGCCATGTGGTGTCAACGGGTGCAAGTACACACACCACAAGCTGCTTCACTATGAGAAGAAGATAGAACAGGCTGAGAAGACAGAAAACGACGAGAAAACAGAAGTCATCAATTCGACGTGGACACGAACAGTAAAGAAGCAATCCTATCTGAAGATTCTGCCGGTCCAAGTGAAGGGGCCAAAAGGAACAATCAACACATTCGCATTGATGGACGATTGTAACGTATGTGGGTGAGATGAAGAAAAAGACTCACCAACGTTAACAAGAAATTTATTTAGGTCGTGGTTCACAGCCGTCACTTGATAATTTATTGTTCCGCGAAAATAGGCGCACTAGTACTGCCCTGGGTATCGCGTAAGTGGAGCGACGCGACGCCGTGGAGTTGACCCTGAGGTGAGAGTGACCGCAGGGACGAGATGGTGGTTGCGCCGGCAGGTCTGGTGTGTGTGTCGCTTGGTGCAGTGAGCGCAGGTCTCGAACGTTCGGTAGGGTGAGTCAGAGCTGGACTCACGAACGTTGAAGATGGAGTTATTTAACTCCCAATCTTGTTCCCTGGAATCAACGTCCAGCGGTAAATAAAAGTCCTCTGCTAATCCTTTCTGATGATGACCTCACAACATAAGCGAAAGCTAGGACGTACGGCACTAAGGGTGTTTGTGATTATTGGTCGTCATCAGATCGGAGTTTACATGGCAGGAACATTAGTTACATTAGCGTGAAGCACTAACACTTAAAATTATAGTAAGGCCTACGAGCGTATGTAATACTCGAGGCTTAAAAAAAATAAAACCAACGGACAAAGAAAAAATATATGAACACACAATAATTGAGTCCGAAGGTACCTACTCAATATAAAAAAACAAAATATGAGCTAGCGGTTATAATAATTGATTGGTTTGCTTTGGCACTTACCCTAAACCGGGGCGAACACTACACTTTTTACTTAAGTTTATTTACTTCAATATATATCTTAAATTATTAAAAATTATTTTATAAATCGTCTGTCTGTACAATGTCGCGTGAACAGAATCAAGACTACTGGTGAATGAGCCCCGTTGTCTCCTGTGCGAGCTTATTTATACTAATGAGCACATTAGGTACCTCACTTTAATTATCAACCGGTTAACGTTGAACAACATGTCTTCCGACTACAACACCAAAACTCTGTAAAAATTCAGAACTACCCGCCTATAAATGACTTTTAGTCTCGACGCGAAATAAAACATTTTACGATACCCTCAAGTACGAGTTTTTTTCTGAGTCGGTTGACGAAGAACATTGCGTATGACTATAACACGAAAAGGAATGTGTTAGAAATTCCTTGCATTCCATTGTAACTATGTTGTTATACGTTGATTAATGAACTGATTTAAGGTCAAAGGATAACGTTGATAATTCACAACGTTACAATACCCCCTCGCGCAGTCAAGGATTTTGTCTTCTAAAATGACAAAATCCGCACGAAGAATTAGAGCTAACTATTGTTTTACCTATCAAAATCATCATTCATACCTCTCGCAACCATAACTAGCGGCAGCTATTGTATTCAGTGATACGAGAGATAGCTGTCGCACAATATAAAATATTTAGGTATCCTGTTGTCATTAACCTGATGCCTTACAATAGTTTTCTTCAAGGATGAAAGTGTACTAAGCGAGAGAATAATGCAATCGTATGTATTGAGTTCAATAAAATATTACTATTAAATTATTTTTTTCCTTTAACCATCCACCGACCAATACTAATCCACCTACCAGTTTTACATTTTAATGTAATTGAATCTAAATTTAGATGATAAGATCATGTTTTTGGTTTCGATTTATGGCTTATTTATGGAGTAATCAACCGCTCCTGCAAAGGGCTTATTTAAAGAGTTGTACCGCTCTAAAGAACAAGTTATGTTTGTAAGACACAGTTGTGTTTTATGATTTATGGTTTATTTATGGAGTAATCGACCGCTCCTGCAAGGGCTTATTTAAAGAGTTGCTACCGCTCTATAGACACAGTTGTGTTTTTTATGATTTATGGTTTATTTATGGAGTAATCGACCGCTCCTGCAAAGGGCTTATTTAAAGAGTTGCTACCGCTCTAAAGAAAAAAACACAACCGTGAAAAGAAAACACAACCATGTATTACATAACTGAAGTGATCGATGGATTAGAGCCACGATCATTATAATAACCGTCGGTGTAGTCCCGAAAGGTTTAAAATATTTAATAAAAAATAAGTTAAAATAACTAAAACCCGACTACGAAAAAATCGCGCACTAAAAAGTATAAAACAAGAACAATCCGTGTTACAGAAATTTTTAATTAATAGCCGTGGTCGTATGCCACCTAGCCAATAAAGATTGTGTGAAACAACCGCAGGTGGCATACGACCACGGCTATTAATTAAAAATTTCTGTAACACGGATTGTTCTTGTTTTATACTTTTTAGTGCGCGATTTTTTCGTAGTCGGGTTTTAGTTATTTTAACTTATTTTTTTTTTATTTACACTATTTTGGGGTTATTTGATATAATAAGCAAAGCAGCGAGTGAATTTAAAATGTACTCATTAAGCCTTTTCATTTGATACCCATGTTGACACTGTTAGAAACAGGCAAAGTAGCTAGTAAAAGCTATATAATGTATCTATATTTCAAATGTGCTCATCAAGCCCTTTAATTTGATACCCATGTCGATACGGTGCGAAAATATTTTTTTTTCGGTTACGACTTTTCATCCCCTAGAGGGCTCCATATTGGATTTGGTGACACGTCACCTACCCTATAACCAGCGGACAACTGAGACGCTTCTAACGACACCTCATTTGTCAAGTAGTGATAAGTAGTTCAGAAGTTATGAGGGAACAGATGAACATACATACATACATACATACATACATACATACCGGTCAAAATCATAACCCTCCTTTTTGCTTCGCCGTAGTCGGGTAAATACATACATACATACATACATACCGGTCAAAATCATAACCCTCCTTTTTGCTTCGCCGTAGTCGGGTAAAAATATAATGAATGGTGTAGGCCATCATTATACAAAAGACCAGAAGTAAACAATAGAAAAGCAATGGTAGGTTGGATAGTTTGGTATAGTAGTATTAAAAAATATTAAGTTAAGATTTACTATTATATTTAAAATTTACGGGTATATTAATTTACGAATGTCAAAAAAAAAATTTAGTTGAAGTTATAATGATTAAAGACTAACTAGAATGTCATAATGGAAATAATGGTCCATATTTAGCTATCCGTTTATGTAAGTCCTGTACCGTTGCTGGTGATACGCCTCTAATGGCCACTACATACTCGAGTTCAGACTTATGAAGCGACATAAACTTAACTGGATAAGCCATGATTAAAACTTTTTTTCAAAAGAGAGAAAAAAAAAATATAAGTGTAAGTGTGGGTAAGTGCCAAAAAAAAATTTTTTTTCTAAGTGTTAAAAAAAATTAACGGTTATTGTACTAAGACTCCGTCTGTTACAATTTAAATTTAAAAACTACAAACGTTTTGGTTGAGAAATATCTAGAATAAACAAGTACAAAAACAATTGCACAGAAATAAAAAATAAAATAACACACAAAATGAGTTAATGCAACCAATGTGTACGCTTTACAAACGGTTATGTTGTTAAAACAATTATAATTGAAAACGAATTAAGAAAAAAAAATTGACAGAATGAGGTACTCTGCAATATTGTGTAGGTACTGTTTAAAAATAAAGTTAAGTTGCTGTTTCAAAATTATTACAGTTGAAATAATGAATTGAAAAAAATATTGGTATTGACAGAATGAGGTACTCTGCAATAACCAATAAAAAAAACAATTTAAGTACCTATATAAAAGAAAAGAAAGTAAAAATTATTTTATAGGCAGACGAACCCAGGTGAAAAGGTTGTATATAATATGTGCCTGTAATAGAAACCCGGCACCCACACCCTACAACCGAAACATAAAATGCTATGCGGTTGAAATAAGTGTGGTTGTAGTACTTCCCCGGACGGGCCTTCACAAGAGCCCTACTACTATGACAAGTTTTTAAAATAAATAATAATATAAAGCAACAGAAAAAAAAAACCGTTACTTTCTTTTTTAACAAAACAAAAAAAAATAATGCGTAGGGTAGGGTACACTTTGGCTGCGTTAAACCAAAAAAACGTTTTCACAAACACAAAAATAAAGAACACAAAACACACAAACACCAAAATATAACACTACCTCACAGAACAACAAAAAACCAAGCGACCTTTATAAAAAAAACCACGTTTTTGGGCGCCACTGTTACGTATGTGGGTGAGATGAAGAAAAAGACTCACCAACGTTAACAAGAAATTTATTTAGGTCGTGGTTCACAGCCGTCACTTGATAATTTATTGTTCCGCGAAAATAGGCGCACTAGTACTGCCCTGGGTATCGCGTAAGTGGAGCGACGCGACGCCGTGGAGTTGACCCTGAGGTGAGAGTGACCGCAGGGACGAGATGGTGGTTGCGCCGGCAGGTCTGGTGTGTGTGTCGCTTGGTGCAGTGAGCGCAGGTCTCGAACGTTCGGTAGGGTGAGTCAGAGCTGGACTCACGAACGTTGAAGATGGAGTTATTTAACTCCCAATCTTGTTCCCTGGAATCAACGTCCAGCGGTAAATAAAAGTCCTCTGCTAATCCTTTCTGATGATGACCTCACAACATAAGCGAAAGCTAGGACGTACGGCACTAAGGGTGTTTGTGATTATTGGTCGTCATCAGATCGGAGTTTACATGGCAGGAACATTAGTTACATTAGCGTGAAGCACTAACACTTAAAATTATAGTAAGGCCTACGAGCGTATGTAATACTCGAGGCTTAAAAAAAATAAAACCAACGGACAAAGAAAAAATATATGAACACACAATAATTGAGTCCGAAGGTACCTACTCAATATAAAAAAACAAAATATGAGCTAGCGGTTATAATAATTGATTGGTTTGCTTTGGCACTTACCCTAAACCGGGGCGAACACTACACTTTTTACTTAAGTTTATTTACTTCAATATATATCTTAAATTATTAAAAAATTATTTTATAAATCGTCTGTCTGTACAATGTCGCGTGAACAGAATCAAGACTACTGGTGAATGAGCCCCGTTGTCTCCTGTGCGAGCTTATTTATACTAATGAGCACATTAGGTACCTCACTTTAATTATCAACCGGTTAACGTTGAACAACATGTCTTCCGACTACAACACCAAAACTCTGTAAAAATTCAGAACTACCCGCCTATAAATGACTTTTAGTCTCGACGCGAAATAAAACATTTTACGATACCCTCAAGTACGAGTTTTTTTCTGAGTCGGTTGACGAAGAACATTGCGTATGACTATAACACGAAAAGGAATGTGTTAGAAATTCCTTGCATTCCATTGTAACTATGTTGTTATACGTTGATTAATGAACTGATTTAAGGTCAAAGGATAACGTTGATAATTCACAACGTTACAACGGATCAACGGTCACACTCGTCGACGACGACGTCGCTGCAAGTATCGGAGCTACAGGACCCGTAGATCCACTGAAGATAGAAACCATCAACGAGTTGAAGACTGCGGAATCGGCATCAAGAAGAGTGACCATCGGGCTGAAAGGGGTCAACGAACATGAAGAGCAAATTCAAGCAAGAACAGTGAAGAACTTACAAGTCTCCTCTCAACGGGTTCCACGCGACTTAGTTGAAGGATGTCCACACCTATCGGACATCAAGGCACATCTCACATACTCCAATGCGAAGCCACGCATCCTCATCGGTCAAGACAATTGGCATCTTCTGCTGACTGAAGAAACAAGAAGAGGGGACAGGGACCATCCAGTGGCATCACTCACGCCCCTTGGATGGGTACTCCACGGAAGCCAAACGAACTCCTTCGGTCAGAAGATCGACTTCGTGTCACATATGAAGGAAGCAGAAGATGACCTCGAGGACCTGGTGAAGAGATACTTCGAGATGGACGCCCTCTGCATCAACCCGAAGAGACCGAAAACCGACCCAGAAGAGAAGGCACTTCGAATACTCGAACAGAAGACTGAGAAGATCAGCGAAACGAGATACCAGACCGGCCTCCTCTGGAAGAAAGAAGACATCAAGTTCCCAGACAACTATGAAAACTCACTGAAGAGGCTCTTCAATATTGAAAAGAAGATCGATCGCAACCCAGCCCTTAAGAAGAAGTACGTCGAACAAATGGAAGCTCTTATAGAAAAGGGCTACGCCGAGCCCGCGCCGCCGCAGAAGACTCCAGAGAAAACATGGTACCTGCCTCACTTCGCGGTCATCAACCCCATGAAGCCGGACAAGCTGCGTGTTGTGCATGACGCCGCCGCCAAGACCAGAGGGGTGGCTCTCAATGACATGCTCCTCAAAGGTCCGGATTTGCTTCAGTCGCTGCCGGGTGTCGTCATGCGCTTCAGACAGCATTGCATCGGGGTCACAGCGGACATCAAAGAAATGTTCATGCAGGTCAAGCTACGCACAGAAGATAGAGACGCACTGCGGTACTTGTGGCGCGGGGATCGCCGCGACAACCGACCTCCGGAAGAGTATAGAATGACGTCACTTATATTCGGAGCATCAAGTTCGCCGTCTACAGCAATATATATAAAGAACCTGAATGCCAAGCAGCACGAAGACACTCATCCGGAAGCCGCAGCTGCCATCGTGAACAAGCACTACGTGGACGACTACCTCGACAGTTTCAGAAGCCTAGAAGAGGCAGTCAACGTGACAACGAGTGTACGTGAAGTACATAAGAAGGCCAGCTTCGAGTTGAAACAATGGAAATCGAACTCAGCATCACTCCTGGAAGCACTGGGAGAGGAAAATAGAACCGAAGACCTAGAGCTATACAAGAATGAAGAGCAAACCGAACGAGTACTGGGAGTTATATGGAAAATGAAATCGGACGAGCTGACATTCAACCTCAACATGACAAGAATACCTGCAACACTCATCGAAGGAAAACGACCGACGAAGAGAGAAGCCTTGCGCATCGTAATGTCGCTCTTCGACCCGTTGGGATTCGCCTCGCCTGTCACCATCAGGGCGAAACAGCTGCTTCAAGAAGTTTGGCGCCGAGGAACAGCATGGGACGACCACATTGACGAAGACCTGGCGGAGCAGTGGGAGTCGTGGATGGGACGCCTGAAAAGTCTCCACGACATAGCAATTCCGCGGCAGTACCTGCATTACAGTGACGCCGCCTCCCTCGAGCTTCATGTCTTCAGCGACGCCAGCGAGTCGGCCTACTCGGCAGTCTTATTCTGGAGGGCAGTGACACCGGACGGCGAAGTGGGAGTGTCTCTCATCATGGCCAAGGCAAAGGTTGCTCCGTTCAAGCTCACGAGTATACCGAGGTTAGAGCTACAAGCAGCAGTCATGGGTACCAGGCTCTCCGAGGCAGTCATTGAAGAACACGAAAGAAAACCCGATAGAAGAGTGTTCTGGACCGACAGCAGAACAGTACTCACATGGATAAGAACAGGGTCACGTTCATACAAACCATACGTGGCTCACCGTCTCGCAGCTATAGAAGAAAGCTCAAAGGTCAACGACTGGCGCTGGGTTCCGACAAAACAGAATGTCGCCGACGACGCAACGAGAGATGTACCTACAGCCTTCGACAAGAATCATCGATGGTACAAAGGGCCGGATTTTCTCTACTTGACAGAAGACTCCTGGCCAATAGAACCTGTGAAGACCACAGAAGAAGAGCCCCCCGAAGAAGAGAAGACGCATCATATTACCAGTAAGAGAAGACTGAAGCTAGCAGAGGGCCTGCCTGATCCAGCGAAGTTTTCCAATTGGGACCGCCTCCGGTACGCGACAGCACGCGTCCTACAGTTCATCGACCTCTGCAGAGCCACCGGTCAGAAGGTCAACTACCGACGAACGAAGAAGAATAAAGAAGCGGACCCCACATGGAAGAGAAATAAGCCTACGACAGCGAAACAACGGGCGCCCACACCGAAGAAGAGATCAACACTCAACCTGCTTCCAGTCACAGCCGAGCTCCTCAAGAAAGCCGAAGAGCTCCTGATGCGATCTTCACAAGAAGAGGCCTTCACAGAAGAAATAGAACTTTTGAACAACGGGAAGCCCGTCACCAAGGAAAGCCGCCTACACCAGCTCAGCGTCGAGTCAGTCAACGGCTCACTCCGACTTCGTAGCCGTATCCAAGCGGCCAAAGACGTTGAACAAAGCGTCAAGAGCCCGCTAGTCATCGACGGGGAACATCGAACGGTGAAGCTATGGATACTGGCAGTTCATCGGCAGCTACATCACGCCGGCGTCGAGGCAACCATCAACGAGTGTCGCCAACAGTACTGGGTACTAAGATTGCGCCCCATCACGCGCGCAATCCTTCGACGATGCCTCTTCTGCCGCATGAAGACTCAAGCGCCACCATACCCGAGAACCGGGGACCTGCCAGCGTGTCGCCTAGCTCATCACAAGCGACCCTTCACCTTCACTGGGGTCGATTACTTCGGGCCTCTCTCCGTGACCGTCGGACGCACCAGACAGAAGAGATACGTGGCCATCTTCACGTGTCTCACGACGCGAGCCATTCACCTAGAAATCGCAGGCTCGCTCAGCGCCGATTCAGCGGTGATGGCGGTCAGACGCATGATCGCACGACGTGGCTGCCCGGCTGAAATTTGGTCGGACAACGGCACCAACCTAAAGGCTGCCGACAAAGAACTACGACAAGCAATCGACGCGGGGACAGCGTGCAGCGGAAGAAGCTGCAAAGAGGACCATCTCCTGGCGCTACATCCCGCCTGGAGCACCGTTCATGGGCGGCGCCTGGGAGCGCATGGTACGCTCTGTAAAGACCAGGCTCGCAGCAACACTGCACGAGCGCCACCCCACCGAAGAAGTCCTCGCCACTCTACTAGCTGAGGTAGAGTACACCGTCAACAGTCGCCCGCTGACCCACGTCTCCGTCAGCGCAGAAGATCCCGAGGCCCTGACTCCCAATCACTTCCTGCTGGGGGGTCCTGGGCGCGTGCCACAGCCAGGCACATTCGACGAGCAAGACGCCATCTCCCGGTCCAGCTGGCGAGCTGCACAGAGGCTCGCTGACGTCTTCTGGCTCCGCTGGGTGAAGGAGTACCTTCCCGAGCTCCAACACCGGCGGGAGCCCCACGGACGAGGTCAAGAGGTCAAGGTGAATGACCTCGTGCAGATCGTCGACCCGAACCTGCCCCGCAACGTATGGATACGAGGCCGAGTCATCGCGGTGTATCCTGGTCCCGACAGTATCGTGCGGACGGTGGACGTGCAGACCAAGGGAGGTGTCCTGCGCCGGCCAGTGAGGAAGCTGGTGATCCTGCCCCTGCCTACGGACGACGTGACCGCACCGGAACGAGATGCGACTAAGTCGCACGGCGGGAGTGATGTGCGGGACGAGTGATTATAGTGAACAATCGTAAATAATCGTGTATATAGTGAAGTTGTGTATAGTGCAGTGAAGTGCTAATAAGTGAATAGTGCAAACAAACTGATAAAGACAGTGACATCTGATAGTTTGATAAGATAGTTCATAGTGTTTTCTTATAAGAATTTGTGCTTATTCGTTATATTTCTTATTAGAACTTATGTTTATATAATAGATTTTCATTTAGTTTCTTATTAGAATCTTATTTTAATAATAAATTGATAGTTTTTCATAGATTTGTATAAGGAAATGCTCTGTACATAATTGTTCAATATCGATGTATGTTATGTTCAGTTTTTATGTTGAATTTATGTTTTATAGGTAGAAATAAGATAGTAGAATAAGAAAATACACAATTTGTCATATGTTTTAATAGAAAAAGTTAGAGAAAAACGCGAAAATTGTCACGCGGCTCTCTTTACGGTAAAGTTCTGTTGTACTAAAACCACAGAATACTTAATAGTACAACAGAAGGACCACTCCAAAAAAAAATCAAACAAATGTAAAATCTATAAACGAGAGAATAAAGTACATTTTAACTGGCAGCCGTACCGCCCACCTACTTTTATAATAGCCTAAACTTCCCGTGCGCAAGCAAAAATGAAATGGAGAGAAAAGTGTCAGCTGAACTGTTGCGTATCCTCCAGTTTTGGTATTACAACCAGATCAACAGTGTGAGATGGGCTGATAGTCTCTCTGTACCATATGGTCTGGAATGCGGGGTGAGGCAAGGGGGGATAACTTCACCAAAGCTTTTTAACCTCTACATTAATGATCTGATCGTTGAGCTCAGCAGTAAGAAGATCGGCTGTCGTATTGATGACGTCAGTGTCAACAACATTAGTTACGCGGACGACATGGTGCTGCTGAGCCCAACGATCAGGGCGCTCAGAGAGCTATTAACTTCTTGTGAGTCTTATGCTCAGGCGCATGGCCTCATCTATAATGCAGCAAAGTGTGAGTTCATGGTCTTTGCGGCGGACGGTGGCAAATGTCCAGAATCCGTGCCTGTAATAAAACTAAATAAGACTGAACTTAAACGGGTCTACCAATTCAAATACCTGGGTCATTATTTGACTGTTGATCTCAGTGACCAGGTTGATATTGAACGAGAGCGTAGGGCGCTGGCGGTCCGATGTAATATGTTGGCTCGCAGGTTTGCGCGATGTAGTAAACAAGTTAAAATTTGTTTATTTAAGGCTTACTGTCAGGTGTTCTACACGTGCAGCTTGTGGAACAACTATACTCAGCGGACCATCAGCGCCCTAAGAGTACAATATAATAATGGGTTCAGGATGCTGTTGGGGTTGCCCCGCTTCTGCAGTGCGTCTGGCATGTTTACAGAGTGTTGCGTTGATGGATTTCATGCCATTATCAGGCAAAAATCTGCCTCACTGCTCTGCAGATTGCGGGGGAGCTCCAACTCAATTATGAACATCATAGCAGGGAGGTACGATTCTCCCATAATTTGTGACCTTATAAGAAGATGTATCCCTCCTAGCCAGCTGGTCACAAAATAGTAACATTTAATTTAATTTAATTTATTTTAATTTTGGTTTAATTTAATTTTGATTTTAATTTAATGTAATTTTGATCTAATTTTATAATTTCAATTTAATTTTGATTTAAGTAATTTTAACTTGGTTTGATTTTGATTTGATTTTAATTTGATTTTAATTTAATTTGAGTTTTAAATTTTGACTTAATTAATTTTAATTTTGATTTAATTTTGATTTGATTTAATGTAATTTGCATCAATTTTGTTTTGTTTCGTTTTGTTTTGTTTTGATTTAATTAATTTATTTTTATTTTTTGGTTGTTTTATCATTACTAACATATTTATAAGATTCTTAATTGTTTACTAACCCACTATGGATGTTACAAATGTCCGAATTAAAGAGTATTTTATTTTATTTTTTTTTTAAAAATGTACTGAATGGTTACGCCCGAGAGTTTATTTTGGTTTATCTGACGCCAACGACATTAAAAGGTTACTATGGGTCAAGCTCAATAGGGTTGCGACTTGCGAGTTTAGGCACAAATAGGTAGGTACCTATGCGTATTTTATGCATTTCGACGCCCCCGGGGAATAAACCGGTAATCGCAAAAATCAAATTTTACAGGAAAAATGATTTAGTATTTTTGGGGTATATCTCTTCAACAAAAGGGAATTATGAAAACATTTTTATATGACGTAAAAGCTAATTTTTACCCGAAAAGTTTATAGTATTAAGTATAACTATTAATTATACACAGAATTAGTTATTCACCAAAATACATATTACCGAAAATGGTTTCATACTATTTTTAGGGTATTGATATCTTACCATCCTGACTTAACAATATTATTCCAGTAATGTTTACTTACCGAATTATTCTTGTAAAATTCTTAAAAATCATAGGCATAATATTGCTTTACTGGATTATTAAACGTGTTTTTTTGTTATAGAGAGAGATTGTAACGTTCAGTTACCGACTTCTTTTAGTAAAATTTTAAATAACCATAAAAAGGGTAAAGTAGTGTAACCCGTATTTTATAGAAAAATTTTGGTAGCCATATTATTGTAATCATTGAAAACCGATTATGTAAAATAAATTTGTCGTCGGTATCTCCAAGGAATAATTAAATGAAACTCATATTTTTAAAAAAATTATAATGTTTATTGGGAACAAAGTTCTCATAGAGATCACAAATTACAATCAGTAAAAGTATAACAAAAGTAGCCAAGCTAAAAAATTAATAACTAATCGGTATTGTCAGTGGCATCATCAGTATCATCGCGATCATCACTATTTTCTAGATTTTATTTATTTATTTATTTATTTATTTATTTATTTATAACCACTTACAACTATTATTACAGGTATATAACCCAATGCAATAGTGAAGCAAACTTAATAGTAACAACTTATTTTCTAAAACTTATTACATGCAATGTCATCCTTGTGAATTCACTCCGAGTACACGCAAAAACGTCTATCTCCTCTGCTACGAGGTTAAGAGTGCGAAGTGCCCGCGTCAGAGGCGCCTCATTTAACAGATTTGTGCGGCCTCGAGGTACAGCCAGCAGCTGCGGCCGCCGTCGCCGCCACACATATCTGTCTGGTACACTCAGACACACTAATTCTAAAATGTCGGCGTTATGAGTTTTGCCTCTAATTAATTTAAATATATATGAGATAAGTGCAAACTCACGCCTAACTCTCAGCTCGTTGTACCCAACCATGCCTAATATAAACAAGGTTGGATACATAAGCGGGTAAAAAGGATATACTCCGTAGAGCCTCAAATATAAAAATCTTACAAACTTATTTTGTATTCGCTCCAACATGAGACTATATTTAGTCTCATGGGGAGCCCAGATGACTGCGTTGCATTCTAATTGGCTTCTCACCAAGGTGTTGTATAAAGTGACAATCGCCGTAATATTTGTGAAACCACGAACAGTACGCAAAAGAAACCCTAAATTTCTGTAGGCCTTTTTACAACACTTTTCAACATGACCACGAAACGCAAGCCCCGCGCTAAGACTAACTCCTAAGTCCCTAACCTCTGTAACCCTGGTCATCGGGATCCCATCAATGTTGTACTCGTGAACAATAGGACTACGTGCACGCGAGAAAGTGATTGTGACACATTTTTGGATGTTAAATTGCAGAAAGTTTGCCTTGCTCCAAATAACTACACTATCTATGGCCTTCTGTAAGCGTGCACAGTCATCATCACCCCTCACTGCCAGGGATAACTTAAGATCGTCTGCAAATAATAAACAATTTTTGCATCCTTAACGACTTTAGGCAAATCGTTTATCATAATAATAAATTGCAGAGGCCCGAGGTTACTGCCTTGGCTAACACCAGACCACGTAAAGTACGGCTCTGACAGGTGTCCCTCGTACTCTACGTATTGCTGCCTATCCCTCATGTAACTGGCAAAGAAATGAAGTAGGTGCGGAGTGAAACCAACAGCTGCTAACTTTTTGAGCAAGATGTCATTATCGACTAGGTCGAATGCTTTTTTAAAGTCGAAATAAGCAGCGTCAGCTTGACCCCCACCGTCCACAATCGGCAGCACATGAGCCATGTAGCTCAGCAAATTACTGGTGGTGCTCCTCATTGGTCGAAACCCGTGCTGTGCATCTGAGAGTTGCGCTCTCACTTGCATAAAAATGCTGTTATGAATAGCGCCCTCTAGCACTTTAGCCGGCGATGACAGTACTGCAATAGGTCTGTAGCCACTAACGTTATCGTTACTTATACCTCCTTTCGGTATGGGCACGACACGAGTGGTTTTCCATCTATCTGGAAACGAGGCTGTCTTCAGGCACATATTGAATATATGGAGCAACGGTTCAGCCAGCATAGATCTACAGTCTCTGAAAATGTAAGGCGGAATACCGTCCGGTCCCGCGGACCTCTTCGGTTTAAGCTGTTCAAGCGCACTTTGCACATCCTTCAACTGTAGTTCCTGCAGATGAATTCTCGCCGCTCCATTCTCACCACCCGCCCCTTCTATTGCTGCGGCCACATTCAACTCTGGCTGTTTCGTGCTATAGACAGAGTGAAAGTACTTGGCAAACTCTTTTACACATTGCTCACCGGACAAAACCTCCCCATTTTTTAAAATCCTTTGTGGATTTCGACTACCCCTTTTGGACTTTACATATTTCCAAAATGATTTTGGGTCTTTCTGCAGCTGATTTTGAACCCTGTTGCTATGTTGCTCTTGTGCTAATTTGATCAACCGTTTTACTTTAGCCCTACACAGAGCAAACGCCTCGTAATCATCCTGGCTCTTACTTGCTTTGTACCGTTTGTGATGAGAGATAAATTAAGGATTCGTAAAATGCATGGTAATATACCGTGGAATCGCTCCACTATTGCACAAAGTGCAACCCCGTGTGTTCCGGGCAGTAGAATAGGCCACCCCATCTCTTCCTGTGGGTGTCGTAGAAGGCGACTAAGGGTTATTAGCCAGAATGTGAGGTAACACCATCTGCCTCACCTGCCCTAGCTCTGGCAACCGGTACATGGCGGTATGCTGCGTATGCTGAAATGCCTTGAAATGCTTAACCTGATAGTGGGCAGCAGCACCAACAGCGGAAGCATTTCAGCATCTGCGGTCACCAATCCGCCTGCCAAGCGTGGTGACTAAGGCAAATCCCCCCAAACATGAAGCGCAACAATGATTTGAGGCCCCCAGTTCCCGGTAGCTGCACTATTCCTGGCCATGGTACAGACCACGGTAACGGTGCGGCGAGGGGTGCTAAGAATCCCCGGGCGACGGCAGGGTACCCTAAACGAAATTTTTACTTGGAGACGTACAACGGACGCTCTCTGCGGTTGGACAAGCACGTTGCCGAATTGGAAGTATAGTTAAGTCGTATTAACTGGCACATCGTGGGATTATCGGAGATCCGTAGACAGGGGGAGGACACGATAGCCCTCGATAGTGGCCACTTGCTCTACTTCCGAGAAGAACACCAATAATCCCAAGGTGGCGTCGGGTTTATGGTCCACAAATCACTCAGGTGCAACATTCTGGAATGTGGCAGTGTATCGGCAAGGGTGGCATACCTTATACTGAGGATATCAGAAAGGTACTCCCTAAAGATCATACAAGTGTATGCTCCAACGTCCGCATACCCTGACTACAAAGTCGAGGCCATGTACGAAGACATAGTAATTCTACACTGTTGTTATGGGTGACTTCAACGCAAAAGTGGGAGTACAAGAGAGTGGCGAGTCGAGAGTAGATCCATTCGGCTATGGGAGCAGAAATCACAGGGAGCGAATGCTGGTAAACTTCCTCGAGGTCCAGGGGTTTTTTCTGATGAACTCTTTTTTCCAGAAGAAGCCTCAAAGGAAGTGGACCTGGCGAAGCCCCGATAACGTGACAAGAAACGATATCGACTTTGTTGTGTCTGATAGGCGCCATATATTCGAGATGTCTCAGTGATCAACAGGGTCAATATCGGAAGTGATCATCGACTAGTTAGAGGCACTCTGAATATAAATATAAAAATAGAAAGAGTGCGCTTGACAAGGTCAACTGTCAGACCAACGCTGCTTCAGGTCGAAACTGGTCGTGAAAACTTATAGTTGGAACTACAGAACCGATTCGCCATGTTGGAAACCACTGAGGATATTATTTATGCCACCGGAGGCCTGGTACGTGTCATCCGCGAGGTGTGCTTCAAACAATTTCGACCAAAAAATCAAGGACGCAAGTCGTACTTACCAGCGAGACTCTGGAATTGATGAGGAAACGACAAGATTATGTAGTTGTCCGAGAGCTATTCTAATCTCACCCACATCAATGTCGGGAAGCTCGTCTGTGAGATGGCGTGAAAGTCTGGCCCGTGGATCATCCGTGGCTTGGGCCTGAGGTGGACAGGTATTTTAGGCATATAAATCACACAACTGTTACAGTGCGTTACCGAAAATGTCTTCCACAAAATTTACGATAATAAACCTGTAATCGCGTTAACCAGAAGTTTAGGTGAAATATTTTACAGTAATATTACTTTACCGAAATGTAGCCACAGAATTTAATTTGTAATAATGTATTACGTTATTTTTCTAGTAAATAAAAAATGAAAAATTTCCAAAGAACAAAAGTGTTATAAGGAAATTCGTTGGAAATTATCGCAGAAAAAATTTGAAAAAAATTGCATAAGTGTATCCCGACCCATAGATACCGTAAATGGTATAACAGTAAAAAGTCAGTAATAGTATAATACAGGTTTATTCCTTGGGGGCGTCGATTTGTTAAATTACATTATTACCATAAATACCTATGTTCCTCAAGGAATTTTGTTTTTATCATCAGCCTATATCTTTTTGGTTTCGTCATCGATTACTACATACATTATTGATTGTTAGCACGGAATGTTAACAGTAGGTAGTCTAGGTACCTACGGAACCTTACGTGAGGAATAATATTTATAATAATATTATCTTTTCTACCTATTATTGTTATATTTTTGAACATTTATCTTACAAAAAAAAAAAAAAATATTTAAAAGATTTTATCGTCTATGGCAAAATATTTTTATTATTATAAGCCCGTGTCGTCCCACTGCAGGGCAAAGGCCTCCCTTCCCTCCTTCCACTTTTCGCGATCTAGTGCGATTGTAGGCCAGTCCCTTAAAAATGAGTCGAGCTCATCCCGCCATCTCCTTCTGGGCCTGCCGCGTTGTCTTTTACCGCCATTTGGGATCCACTGTGTAGTTATTTGGCAAAATAGCCAGTCCTTATTATTTTGCACTCAACCTAGTAACCGACCAATTATTATCGCATACTGTCACAGGCCCCGCGTTGCGTGTCTTTGTAGGTAGGTAAAAAAGTGGCGCGCGAATTACGACCGCTGACCTTGAATGCGTAGTGTGGCCATTTTCTGAGTTAGAACTTTTAAACAGCAACGCAAACATCTTTCTACTTTCTACCGATCCTAATTCTTAGTACTCAGCTTAAGGTGAGTGAGAGTGTCGTCTTTTTATCTTGGTCGTCCAGTAGGCTCACCCCCCCCCCCCACTTACCCCCGTATCTATAAACAAGTCAAAGGTTTTACTTGAGTAAATGTCATTATTTAAGAGACGATATTTATTATGTAGATTAATAATTGCTTGAAGTTTGAACTGTAAAAAATATAGAATTCTTCGTTTAAATTTATGTCTATTGCATAAAAAAAATTGCATAAGTAATTGCTTAAGCTAAAGTAATTACTTTCACTTGACTATAGATACGGCTGTGTATCTCGCCTCATTTCCAAACTTGTAACCTACCTAATCATGATCAGTTAAGCCCATACTTCACAAGCAGGGAGATAATTTTGTTGATCGTTACTAAATATGTACTATATATTTTTTTTCTTCATAATAATATTGTGTTATTAATTTACCAAAAGCACCTAAAGCAAGAAACTTGTGCGTAACTACACGTAACGTAACAAAAATATTAAGGAGACGGAGCGCGTGCGTAACGGGTGGCGCGTGGCAGCCGTAGTGAATGGGCCACGACATAATGGCCCCGCAACTACTTGCAGTTTTATGCCTACACCGCGGAGTGAGACAGGCCTGCTAAAACTAACTGTGTCGCCCCGCCCCTTTTTTCTGATTGGTTGGCGCCTTTTGTGTTTAATTCTGATTAATTCTGATTGGCTAGAGTTCATGCGCCTTTGTGTATAAATTACGGGTGGTTTTTCGCTAGCGACACAAGGATCTTTTGTCGCTAGCGAAAAACCACCATCTATTGGATCGGCCCAAGGACCAGGAGAAGTTTCACCGGACTACCGACAGAGTGCAGTGCAGTGTCGCGAAAAGTGAACCGACTTGTGGGTAGACGTGAAACTTTTATTTTCCGCCCGGACCGCTATTTTTAATTGTGACTGTCCGTCCACTGTGCCCGCGCGAGTGCTGAGTGTTTGTGCGAGCACAGGGGGGGGACACTCCCCGCTGCCCGGCGCTTGCGGCGCCGTTGCGGTCGCGGAGTCCCTTGCCCAATGATGCCCAAGCCCGGTGCACGAGGCTCACCAGAGCCCGACGCCGGCTCGTCTCCGGACCGTATGGAGGGCCGGGCGACGCCGCTCCCACGCCTGGGGGCCACGCCGCCGGGCGCTTCACGCGCCACCGGACTAGCAGCTGCCAGCAAGCAGCCCACACCGCCGCCAGCCAACCCGGCCGCTGCCGGCCCACCGACGTCATCGGCGACTGCGCGCGTTTCGCCGACGCCGTCGTCGAGCCGCCAGCCGGCCGTCTCCATCCGCCCCCCGGCCTTCCGTCCAGTGCCCATACAGGCACCAGGACCCGCCGGGAGTGCAACCCGCGCACACGCGGTTCGTGCCAGCACTGCCGCACGACCCGCCGCGCCAAACGCCCGTGCGCCTGGAGCGCACGCACCGCCAACCCAAAAAGTCGCGACCGCGACCCCGCGTAACGCGACCGCGACCCCGCGCCCCGCGACTGCGCCCCCGCGTTCAGCGCCAGATACCACGCCCCCGCGTCCCGCGTCCGCGGCCGCACACCCGCGTGGGCCCGCGACCCCGCACCTGGCACCTGTCGTGCCCGCACCCGTACCCGCGCCGAGGGCCTCGCACCCCTCGCCAACCTCGGCCGCGTCCACCAAACTGTCCAACCCGCGAGCTGCCACCGACTCGACACAGGACGGCCGCGCAGCATCACCCGCTCTCTACAGCATGCTGGCCGGCTCAGCCGCCGCTGCTGCACCCATGGTCGGGGCATTGCAATCGCCGCCGCCACCACGAGGCTCCGCCCAGGACTCCCCTGCAGCCATGTCGCCAATCGTGTCGCCATACTCCTCGAGAGAGGGGAGCGACCTCTCGATGGCCTCGGGAGGCTCGACGGCCGGTCGACGCGACGTGTCAGCCGACACGCCCGGACGATCCGGCCCATCCGGGGAGCCCACAAGGGCCACACAAGAAGAGGACTACGCGCTAAGCCTGGAGATCGAACAGCTGCTCGAAACCAGACCACAGCGCCGCCCACGCAGCTCGGACGACGAAGCGGCAGAGGAGGCAAAGCGCCTCTGCGCCGGCTCCCCGCTCCCGCAGCGCGAATCGCGCGGCCGAGCCGGAGTCGACCCACCGACCTTCGCCGAAGCAGCCCGCCGCTCGCCTGCGACACCACAGGCCGTCGAACAAGACGATCCTGCCATCGTGACGACCCCCGGTGGCAACAAGGAAAAAGACGTGAGTACCCACATTACTAATAATAAAGTGGAAGGCAAGAAGACCCGCTACCCTCCGCTGGTAGTGGAAAGGTTACCCAACTGGGCGGCTCACTTCAGGGCCGTGAGTGCCAAGCTGGGCCACCCTCCAAATGCTCGCCCCTATCAGGGAGGGATTCGCTTCCTTCCTGAGAGTGAGAATGAGTACAGGGTGGTTCAGCGGTATCTCACCGGCCTGGAGAGGGAGAGCGGCCTAAGTTGGTTCTCCTATTCGCTGCCGGCGGAGAGGAGCCTGAAGGTTGCCATACGGGGGCTCCCAGCCGACACCGAGACCACAGACATCGAAGAGGAGCTGCGTCGACTTGGATTTCAGCCGGAGTACGTGCGTCACATTAACGCACGTGAGGGACGCCCCGGCTGCATCTTTCACGCAGTCCTCACCCGGCAGCCAGACATACGCAGCATCTATGACACCACCGTGTTCTTGAACATGCGTGGTGTCCGCATAGAGGCGTGGCGCAGCAAGCGAGGCCCAGCACAATGCCACAGGTGCCAAAAGTTCCGGCATAGTTCGCACCAGTGCCATCGCCCGCTCGTCTGCGTCAGATGCGGGGGGGGGCACGCAGCCCGCGACTGCACGCGCCCGAGGGAGGAGCCTGCCACCTGCGCGAACTGCGGAGGCGACCACCCAGCCTGCAGCAGTGGATGCCCCGCCTACATAAAGGAGGCCAAAAACAAAAAAGCGGGCACTATAGCTGTTACACAGCGTAAACGCGGGCCCGCTACAGCCAACACGCGCCCACAAACTGTGGACGACACCGAGGCTCCTAGCGCGTCACTGATGGCGGCGGCGAACGAGCCGACCAACAGGGACGCGACCACCAAGAAGAGGAAGAAGAAGAAGCGCAAGGGCAAGAAGGAGGGGGGGAAGCCCCAACACCCTGCGCCCCAACCCGAAGAGACCCCTGCCCCTGCCCAGGCGCAGGCTACCGCTGCAGCCGAGAATGCAGCCACCACCGCTGCTGTCGCCTCCGCGGCAAGACAACAACCCCCTAAGGGACGGCGGACAGGTAAGTCCGCCCAGATACCTGCGGGTACAGGGGCGGCCGCACCGACAACGGCCCCCCCCCCCTGCACCGAGTACCCATCCTGAGGCCCGAGGCCCGCAGCAGCGGTGCCCGCCCTCTAAACCATTCACAGCCTGCGCAATCAAACTCCTCATGGACCTCATCAGGGCCATACGGCAGGGGCAGGACGCGGAGCAAGTGATCCTCGACGGGCTCGCCTCGCTACTCACCCTGTACAATGGCTAGCTCGTTGAGGGTCCTACACTGGAACGCCCGCGGCCTCCAGAAGAAGGTCGCATCCCTCCGCCTCCTACTCCGAGAGCAGAATATCGACGTGGCGCTCATCAGTGAGACGCTCCTGGGACCATCGGACAAGCCTAAGTTCCCAGGATACCTCTTGTATCGCGAGGATGAGAAGTCGGCACTCGGCATCACCTACCGTGGTCTGGCGGTCCTGGTGAAGCGGAGAGTCGTCCATCAGGTACTCCCCTCGACGTCACTGGCCAGCTTCTACGCGCTGGGTGTTCAGTTACACGTCGCCGGTGAGGAACTCGACGTCTATGCGTGCTACTGCCCGCCCGCGGCGCCTTTTGACGCTGCCGAGCTGCGGGCACTATTGCACGCATCACAGCACCCTACACTCCTCGCTGGCGACTTCAATCTGAAGCACCCGGCGTGGAATAGCAAGGCCACCAATGCCGGGGGGAGACGGCTCTTCGCTGACGCGGAGGCCTGTGGGTACACGGTGTCCGGCCCGGAGACACCCACCCACTACCCGGATCAACAGGGCCTCGCACCAGATGTGCTGGACATCTGTATCCACAGGGGCCTGACATGCCAGATCACCCAACAGGTTGTGGACGACGAGATGCAGTCCGACCACCAGCCAGTACTCGTCGTCCTATCCGACATGCCGACCAGACTCTCTCCTCCAGCGCCACGTCGTACCACGGACTGGACACGCTTCAAGGAAGTGATGGAGACCACCACACCTACTTGGCCCGTTACCACCGCTGCTGACGTCGACGGGCTCGCAGGTGAGATCACCGCTTGCATTCAGCGCGCCTACCAAGAGGCGACAACAGAGACGCAGTCACAGGGGCTCCTTTACAAGCCCCTGCCGCCATACCTCAAGCAGTTGATCGCCCAAAGGAGGCGCCTGCGTAAGCGGTGGCAGCAGACAGGATGCCCGCGCGACAAGGCGGACCTCAACCGCCACGCGGAAAAGGTAAGGGCCAAGCTTCAGGAGCATAACGCCGCGAGCTGGGAGGATCGTATCGACGCCGCCGAGGGAGACTGGCCGTCGATACACAAGCTGTGCAGGCAGCTTGCGAACACCCCGGCTCCGGTTCGTCCGCTACTCCATAGCGACGGGGCGCCAAGGTACACCGCAGCAGACCGCGCGGAGATCTTTGCCGAGCACCTGGAGCGTCAATTTCAGCCGAACCCGACCAACGACACTGAGCATGTCGCAGCAGTCGAGAGGCACCTTGGAGAATACTTCGCCTCGCCGATAGCTCCGGAGGAGGACCCGGTGAGCTTCTCGCCTTGTGCAGTCAGACGCGCCATCCTTAAGACTAAGTTAAGAAAGGCCCCTGGTGCCGACGGTATTACCAACACAGCGCTGCGCCACCTGCCGTACCGAACGGTAGCGGCCCTGGCGCGCCTGTACACGGGTATACTGCGCACGGGGGCCTTCCCGACTGTGTGGAAGGAAGGGCGCGTCATAATGCTGCCCAAGCCAAACAAAAATACGCTGAGGCCCGAGAGCTATCGGCCCATCACGCTGCTTTCCACCGTCTCCAAGGTGTTTGAACAGCTCCTGCTGCGACACCTCTCCAACCACGTGACGCCGCGCCCCGAGCAGTTCGGGTTCCGCTCGGAACACTCCACGACGCTCCAGCTGTCGAGGGTACTGCACCTGCTCACCGCATCGCTGAACAAGAAGGAGCAAGCGGTGGCAGTATTCCTCGACATGGAAAAGGCTTTTGATCGTGTTTGGCACGCCGGTCTGCTATACAAGCTGTCGCAGACAGACGCGCCCCGTCGAATAATAAAGGTGGTCTCCTCCTTCCTCTCCAACAGGACCTTCAGGGTGGTGGTCGATGGAGCGCTATCAAGCGCTCGGCCGGTGGCAGCGGGCGTGCCGCAAGGCAGCTGCGTCTCGCCGCTTTGTTACTCACGTTTCACCGACGACATCCCCACGACCCATGGCACTACGCTCGCGCTGTACGCCGACGACGCCGCGTACATCACCACCTCGCTTAACGCGAGACACGCGGCCGTCAAGATGCAGCGCGTGCTCGACCTGCTGCCAGAGTGGTTGTCCAAATGGAGGTTGTCGGTGAACGTGGGTAAGACGCAGGCCCTGCTCGCCGGCGCCGCTCACCTCCCACCACCCCTCCAGCTGCAAGGGGCACAAGTCGAGTGGTCGCGCCAGGTCACGTACCTCGGCGTAACCATCGACCGCCGACTCACCATGGGTCCCCACGTCCGCAAGGCCGTCGCCAAGAGCAGAGTGGCCCGCGCTCTGCTTCATCCAGTGCTCTCCTCCCGCCTCCCGCTGCGAGCCAAGCTGGGCGTGTACAAGACGTACATTCGCCCGCTGCTCACCTACGCAGCCCCAGCCTGGCTCGCCCTCACGAGCGAGACCAATAAAAAATTGCTCCGCGCGCAGCAAAACCTTGCGCTGCGGAAAATCGTTGCTGCCCCTCGCTACGTGAGGAATGACGTCATCGCGCGGGACCTCAAGTTCGAGAGCCTGGATGACCACTGCCGCCGCCTCGCGTCCAACATGTTCGCGCGTGCCGACGCTTCCGCTTGGCCTCACATCAAGCACATAGCGCCCTGGCACGCGCGCCCACCAGACGCGAGGCGCCTACCGCGCGACCTTGTCCCTGCGGACGACCCACTTGTGCCCCCACCACCGGATTTGACGTCATAAGAGTAAGTCGTTTAATAAAAAATACACGCGACTCACTCACACAAAAGACTCCACACGCACAACATACACGCGGTACGCGTCGCGTGCTAAGTTAATATAGGCGCGACGCAAACCGCTGCTGACACTCGCTACGTAACAAGCGCAATACTCACGCGACAAAGGGCAGCGCGGGCTCCCTTCAAGTCGCTCACATGAGCGGTGTTACTCAGTACATTGCCGCTCATACACATACATACATGTCGACTCACTGCCTGCACCGCTACCGGCTAGCTCTGGAAGCGGGGTAGGCAGGAGCCCCCCACCCCTCTGCAGGTGCGTCGTAAGTCTGTGCCCCTGTCGCTGGTCGTTTCCTGCCGAGCCTCCCCCAGGTAACTGGGGGTCTCACTTGGCAGGGACGGACCGCCGGGGTACAGTGAAGCAAGCGGTTATTGTTCGACAATGCCGTGGCGCGCCTGCAGAAACAAACATTGCAACCACTCTCACAGGCGCGCGCACAGGAGCGCGCGCCCTAAGGCGAAAAGGCCTATATGGCCGCCCTAATGAGTGTGCCCGTAGCTACGGGCACAACACTGATCCTGCGGGAAAAAGGACGAAGTCCACACCCGCCAGCCGCGCCCCCTTGCGGGGACGCAGCGACTACTACAACGCGCTAGCGACACAGTCGGCGGGCAGCAGCAGAACAAGAAACAAGAAAGAAGAAATAAACTTCAAGACATCTTCAAGCCATCAGTGTTTTATTCACCAATCCAGCGTTAGTAAATGTGCCCCGCACAACACGCTCGTCTCGATACAAATTGAAGAACATATTGCTTCTATCCAGATATATTGCTGTGATGGCCACAGTAAACAGAAACATCATAAGGGATATCATCATCATAACAGCCGTAGAAAGTCCACTACTGGACTAAGGCCTCACCCAAGGATTTTTCATTAATTGGTTATTGCCATACTCGCCACGCTTGGCAGGCAGGTTGGCGAGCGCATTTATTTCAGCTTATTAGTCTTCCAACGCTGCTGCCCATTGAAAGAGTTTTAAGCCCCTCAGCTATGGATCTTGCATTTTGCCCTATCCCTCGACCGACTTTTACGGTCTGCCCGGGAAGAGAAGCAGCTGGCACATTCTACGTTTTTCTTTTTCTCCCAGACCAGGATTATCAATTACTAAAATATTTTATAAAAAAAAATATTAAGCCTTTGTTATTCCGAATTAATGTGGTCACTTCAACACTTTATATCTCAGAAACCGGACACTTTACGAGGGAGAACTACACTTTACTTTACTAAAAATAAGTTATTAAGTTCTAAAAGTAGATTATGTCAGATGTATAATGTTTAAATAACATCCAGATATAATGCAACATACATATTACGTTCAAAAAGTTATTGTTTTTAACATCTTGATACATTCGAACACATACACTAGCTTAGAATTGTGAATGTCACGTGATCAACTTTCACGGTTATTATCTCAGAAACCGGACACTTTACGAGGGTTGGTGTCATAATATTTTTTGTTGTTATTGATGTCAGCTATCGATTTATAAAGGTTTCATGGCTGGCCGCGATTTTGAAAAAAAAAAAAATGGCGGCAGTAGGTATGCCACGCTCCATAGTAAAATCTTCAAACCCCTTTCAACCCAATCGGTCTAGTAGATTCGGAGATAATTGACTGTAAGCGACAGACAGACGGACACACGAGTGATCCTATAAGGGTTCCGTTTTTGTATTCGGACGTACGGAACCCTAAAAAAAAAAAAAACATACCGTCGAATTGAGAACCTCCTCCTTTTTTGAAGTCGGTTAAAAATGTATAGAAGCGTCGCGAACGTGAACACATAGAACAGATGCGTCGCGGGCGCGACTCTCATACATTTTCGCCCGTCCGCGACGCGTCCTCGTCTTACGTGTTTTCTATGTGGCCCGCGCCTAAGTGTCTTACTGCCTTTAAAAAAAATGTTTAATTTTAGTTTTAATTGGATAAATTAAAAATGTCTCTAAAAAGAAAACTTAGGTATGGACATGTGTATTCTCCCCATCTTGACCTACGGTGCACAAACTTGGTCTTTGACAAACATCCAAAAGTCCAAACTCAAGGTTTGCCAACGTGCTATGGAGCGCAGTACTTAGGTGTTAAATTAACAGATCATGTTCGAAACACTACACTGCGCTCCAAAACACAGATCATTGACGTGGCTCATAAGGCTGCCCAACTTAAGTGGGACTGGGCAGGACATGTCTGCCGCATGCCGAACGAGCTTTGGGCCCGCAAAGCTCAGAACTGGTGCCCTGAAACGACGAGGCGGGGTCGAGGCAGACCGCGAAGGAGATGGCGGGACGAACTGGATGTTGGAGTGCGCCTTTCGTGTGGAAGGGTTTCGGCGATCGTAAATAACAAGGCCAGATTAGTTACACGGTGATTCCTCAATATATTCATCAAAATATGTTGCAGAAAATCTTGTGATTGTCGGAACCCTTCCACACGAAAGGCGCACTCCAACAGGTTATCGGCCCAGAATTGAAGGTTAGAAATTTTTCTTTACTTTTACAATTGAAAAACAAAAAGGGTTTCGTCAAGAAGGCGATTTAAAATGGGCGATAATGATTCCTCAAAAACACCTGGAATATCACACATTGAAAAATTATCAGGTGTGGCAAATTATTCAACGTGGAAATTTTGTATGCGGATGGTATTGGTACTGGAAAATCTGTGGGGTGCTGTAACAGAGGACGACACGGATCCCGGGCATATTCAGAAAGCGTTGGCCCGTATATGTCTAAGCATTCACAGTAGCTTGTTGCAGAATGTGCGGGATGCAAAGACTGCTAAGGAAGCATGGGATAAACTGTCCCAAATTTATGAAGATAAGGGGCTCTATAGACGAATTTTACTACTGAGAAAACTTTACCGCACAAATTACTCTGAATTCTCCAACATGAGTGAGTACATTAATGGTATTATGACCCTATCACAACAGCTCGCGGATATAGGAAAAAAGATAGAGGACTGCGAACTGGCGGAAATTCTCCTTAGTGGCCTGCCTTCTGAGTTTGATGTGCTTGTGTCGGGTCTGGAGACAGCAAACATAAGCAATACACTATCAAGTGAACTGGTGCGGACTCGATTATTACAGGAGGATCATAGAAGGAATTGCAATGACACTTCTAATCCAGTATCGAGTACGGCCTATGCAGCAAATAAGAAGATAAAAGTTTGTCACTATTGCAAAAGAACGGGACACATCAAGGCTAGGTGTTTTAAATTGAAAAAGGACAGAGAGGCCAAGAAAGATGAAGAACAGAAGACTTTCCTGACGACTGCAACTGCAATGTCTGTGCGTCATCATGAGTAGATTGTGGACTCTGGCTGTTCGATGCACATGAGTAACAACAGTGAAAATTTTATGAACTTAGTGCAAATTAAAAGTAAGGTGTGCGTTGCTAATAGTGATCAAGTGGATAGTGTTGGTAAAGGAACTTTACAGATTTTATTGAATAATAACCATAAAATTCTGCAAATTGTGGCAAAATCGATGGAAGATCTCAGCACGATGCTCGGCGACCTCAATCGAGTTTCCCAACAGGTGGGTCTTAAAATGAACATGGACAAGACAAAGGTAATGTGCAATGGCCATGTTGTGCCCACCCCATTGTCGGTTGGGAACTCGGTTCTAGAAGTTGTTGACTCGTATGTCTACCTGGGACAAACCGTCGCACTAGGTAGGTCCAACTTCAAGAAGGAGGTCAACCGCCGAATCCAACTCGGCTGGGCAGCGTTCGGGAAACTGCGTAACGTTTTCTCGTCCAAAATACCTCAGTGCCTCAAGTCGAAAGTTTTCGACCAATGTGTGTTACCAGTGATGACGTATGGTGCCGAAACGTGGTCCTTTACTGTAGGCCTCATTAGTAAGCTCAGTATAGTCCAACGAGCTATGGAGAGGGCTATGCTTGGAGTCTCTCTGCGCGATCGACTCAGAAATGAGGAGATTCGTAGACGAACCAAAGTTACCGACATAGCCCAACGAATTAGCAAGTTGAAATGGCAGTGGGCAGGCCATATAGCACGCAGAACTGATGGCCGATGGGGCCGTAAGGTTCTCGAATGGAGACCACGCACCGGCAAGCGCAGCGTAGGACGTCCACCCACTAGGTGGGCAGACGATCTTATGAAGGCCACAGGTTCACGCTGGATGCAGGCCGCTTACAACCGGTCCTATTGGAAGTCTAAAGGGGAGGCCTATGTTCAGCAGTGGACGTCTTGCGGCTGATATGATGAACCATAAAATTGTAGATAATGCTTTGCTTGTCCCAGAGTTAACGTCCAATTTATTGTCTGTAAGTAAATTATGTGATCAAGGTTACAATGTAATATTTAATGATACAGGTTGTCACATTTATGAAAATTGTAAAATAATGGGAAAAAGTGTAGGTCATGCCACCAACTCCAATGGTATTTATAAACTTGATTTCATCTCGTGTAATAAGGTCTCGCACGTGGAGCATTCTTCAGCTTCTCTGGAGGCAGTTCAGAGAGATCAGAGTGCAATGGTAGCAGCAGTGCCAGCTACTATCTGGCATAAGAGGCTTGGTCATTTAAGTTATGGTGGGATGCGTGTTCTGCGGAACAAAAACATTGTCAAGTTTCAGGAACAGAAGCTCGAGGAGTGCATCGGTTGCCTGCAGGGGAAGCAGGTGGCCATGTCATTTCCCAGGTGTGTTGCAAAACGTGCCACGTCTCCGCTTGAACTCGTCCATACCGATGTATGTGGACCCATGCCTGTGTGCAGTTATGGTGGTGCAAGATACCTTCTCACATTCACCGATGATTACAGTAGAATGAGTTGGGGCTTTTTACTTCGGCACAAGAGTGAGGTAATGAAAAAATTTATTTATTTTAAGTCTCTTGTTGAAAAACAATGTGGTTTTCCCATTAAGTGTTTAAGATCAGATGGAGGTGGTGAATATTGTGGCAATATTTTCACGGAATATTTAAAGGCTGAGGGGATTGTACACCAGATCACTGTGCCGTATTGCCCTCAACAGAATGGAGTGGCAGAGCGGCTAAATAGAACAGTGATGGAAAAGGTCCGGTGTATGTTAATGGATTCAGGCCTAAGCAATGAGTTTTGGGGGGAAGCAGCAATGACTGCATTGTATTTAAAAAACAGATGTCCCACTAGTGCTTTGGCTGGATCGTGTCCCAAGCAGGTATGGTCTAGGTCAGGTTCCAATGTTGAACTGAACCATTTGCGAGTATTCGGCTGTGTGGCCTTCTCGCTTATACCTGAGAGCAAGCGTAATAAATTAGACCCCAGATCTGATCTTTATATTTTCGTTGGTTATTGTGACACGACAAAAGGTTACAGACTAGTTAAACCCACAGAACCTAAGCGGATAATCTTTTCAAGAAATGTAGTATTTTTGGAAAATAAATTTTGGAAAGATTTGAGCAATGATTCTCATGAGCAAAAGGAAAGCTTAGATAAATATTTTTTATATGAATCTAATAATTCTAATATGAATGGTATAAATATGAATGATTCTAATATGAATGGAATAAATATTAATGATTCTAATATGAATGGAATAAATATTAATAATTCTGATATGAATGGTATAAATATGAATGATTCTAATATGAATGGAATAAATATTAATAATTCTAATATAAATGATAACTCTGATAATAATCAAAATGTTTCTGTAACTGCAGATGGCACTGTAGATGAGGGCCATTTAACAGGTCCTGGCAGCACTGATCTTTCCTGGTCCAGCGCTGAGCAGCCTCTGTCCAGCCCAGAACCAGAAGTTCCAGTGGTTTCTTTTGAAAGGCCTGTACGGAGCACTCGCGGTAAGATGCCTGATAGGTATCAGGACTTCGACCTCTCAATGATGGTACAAGAGGTAAGTGAACCTTATTCTTACAGTGAAGCTATGTTATCACCATGCTATAAAGACTGGCATAATGCCATGGAAAAGGAACATGAAGCCCTTATCTCCAACAAAGTTTGGAAATTAGTTCCTAGGCCTGAAAATACAAATATTATTAAATGTAAGTGGGTTTATAGAATGAAATGTGACCATGTAGGTAATAGCAGATACAAAGCCCGTCTTGTTGCACGTGGTTTTTCACAGCAATATGGAGTGGACTATGATGACACTTTTTCCCCGGTTGTACGTCGTAGTACTATGCGTTTGTTGTTTGCTATAGCTACAGAATATAATTTAAATATTGACCACTTTGATGTTGATACTGCTTTTTTAAATAGTGACCTGAAAGAGAGTATATACATGGAACAACCAGAAGGCTTTAGTGATGGTAGTAACAAAGTATGTTTATTGTTGAAAAGCATTTATGGGCTTAAACAAGACAGTAGAGCATGGAATTTGAAAGTAAATCAAGTATTGTTGGAAAATAGTTTTATGCAATCAAAATGTGAACCTTGTGTCTATATTAAGAAAAAAGATAAATATTTAACAATAGTTGCCCTGTATGTGGATGATTTCTATGTTTTTGGAAACAATGTTGAAGCCACAAAAACTTTGTATAATCTGTTAGAGTCTAAATTTAATGTCAAAAATTTGGGAGCTCTACAGATTTGCTTAGGTATGAAAGTTACCAGAGATAGGAATAAGGGCATGCTTAAACTGGATCAGTCTGAGTACATCAAAAGATTATTGTGTAAGTTTGGGATGGAAAATTGTAGGCCTGTTTTCACCCCGATGATAGTAAATGATAAATTGAGTAAACCTGAGCCTGATCAGCTTCTTAGTAATGATGTCTATAAATATAGAGAACTTTTAGGCTCACTTATGTACTTGGCAGTATGTACTCGGCCTGACATATCATTTGCATGTAGCCAGTTGAGTCAATATAATCATGGTTTTGGTAAAGAACATTGGCTTGCTGCCAATAGAATCCTCAGGTATTTAGCAGGGACATTGAATCATGGCCTATGCTTTTATAGAAGCTCTGATTTATATGTTACTGCCTATGCTGATGCAGACTGGGCCAACGATGTGCTAGACCGTAAGTCTTACACTGGCTATGTGATAAAATTAGGTAAAAATAACATCAATTGGGAATCAAGGAAACAGAGATGCGTTGCCCTTTCCAGTACAGAGGCGGAATATTTAGCGATAACTGATGTCATGAAAGATTTGTGTTTTCTGAAAAAATTTTTGTTTGAAATTCTATGTAAGGATATCGACGTTATTTTGTATAATGACAATCAAAGCGCCCATAAATTATTAGAAGCTAAGGTATACTGTCACAAAAAAACAAAACATATAGATTTGAAATATCATTTTATTAAGGATTTGATTCAGAAGGGGTTTGCTAAGGTGAAATATTTGCCTAGTAATGACATGATTGCTGACGTACTAACTAAGCCACTGGGTTCGACTAAGCATAAAGAGTTTGTAAACAGGATGAATGTTAATTAAGGATTTAAATTATGTTGTAATGTTCATTGGATTGTAATGATATTTGGATTGTAATGTTAATTGAGATTTTATGTTCTGATTGCATGTAAATCTGCATTGTGCATGTATAAATTGTATAGTTTAAGACAATATGTGAATAAGGGGAAGTGTTAAATATTGATTATCTGTTTGCTGTATCCATTATGTATTCACATATTTCAACACTGTGACAGCTGTCAATGTCATTTTTGACTTTGACGTTTTGTTTGGAAATAAGTTAATGTCACCTTTTGCTCTCCGTGTATGTGTAATTACCAATTTAATAATTTATATTTATTCCGACAATCACAAGATTTTCTGCAACATATTTTGATGAATATATTGAGGAATCACCGTGTAACTAATCTGGCCTTGTTATTTACGATCGCCGAAACCCTTCCACACGAAAGGCGCACTCCAACACTGGATGCCTTTCTTGAGATTTGGAAGGAAATGGCGCACAATCGAGACCGTTGGAAGGAATGGAGGGAGGCCTTTGCCCAGCAGTGGGACAGTACAGGCTTTTTTTTTTTTTTTTTTTTTAGCGTGGTAAAATCATCAAATGAGTCCTCCCACCCCGGGCAGGGCGGGAGGGACTGTCAGACTTGTACTGACTAAAATCCACGGTGTCCTTCAATAGCCTTTTATGTTCCGGGGTCACGGTAATGAGATAAGTCCCGCGACCCCGGCAGGCTTTGGCCCTCTTGGGCGGGGCCCCGTCATCGTGCTGACGCTCTTTGAGGCGCGCGTGGAACACAACGCGCCGTCGACCCGGGCATGGTCCATGTCCGGGCGGCGAGTTGCCCTTTACTCGCCGCCCGCATGCCCGCGCCTACGGTGGCCGGAGATCGTCTTGCGACGTCCGACGCCGTGGGCGTCTACCATTGCGGGTGGGGCGGAGGGAGGACGCTGTCCTCTCTCTCTCACGGCCCGCCTCCTCCTTAACGAGCATTACTGCTTCGCAGAAGGAGGCGACCGCTTCCCACTCCGTCTCGCCCCGCAGCATGGCCTCGACCAATGCCGGGCGCGAGAGGTCTCCGCCTATCGCTGCCGTGAGGACACGGCGGTGCTCTGCCCAAGCGGGGCAGTCTTGCACCGTATGCTCTACTGTGTCCTCCGGGCGATCTTCGCAATGGTGACACCCCGGCGTTTTTTCCTTCCCCATCCGACACAGGTACCTCCCGAAACATCCGTGTCCGGTGAGGACCTGCGTCATCCGATAGGTCAGGACGCCGTGACGCCTTTCCAGCCACTCCTCAAAGAGGGGTCTTACCGCCGCGATTGCGGCGTGCCCGAACCTCGGTTGCGACAGTCGTTCCCTCCATACTGCCCTGAGATCGCGCCGGACCTCTTCCCGCCGCGCCTCGACTTGTCGGGGCAGCGGGAATTCTCCCCGGCGCCGCGCCTCCACGCGCCACTCATAGACGCGCTGGAGGGCGGTCGCCTCCAGATCCCAGGGCAATAATCCGGCAAGGAGGTTGGCCGATTCGCCGGCGATCGTGCGGTATCCTCGGATCATCCGGATAGCCATGACCCTCTGGCATGCGACCAGCCTCGCTGGTCGCGTCCGCATGCTCAGGGCCCACACGGGGGCCCCGTAGAGGGCCATGGACCGCACGATACCGGCGTACAGCCTCCGGCAGGAGGCGTTTGGCCCGCTGAGGTTGGGCAGGAGTCGCCTGAGGGCGCCTGCCGCCCGGTTCAGCCTTGGGGCCAAACGCAGGAAGTGCTCCTTGAAGTTCCACCGGCCGTCGAGGACGAGTCCCAGGTACTTCATCGTCCTCCCGACGCCGATGCGAACCCCTCCCACCGTTATGTGGGACTCTGACCGTGGCGCGTTCAGACGGCCATGAAAACACATGGCCTCTGTTTTGTGGAGCGCCACTTCGAGTCCCAACTGCCGGATCCTGTCAACGACTGTCGCGACCGCTTGCGTCGCCAGGTCGGCCGCCGCCTGGTGCGACTCTCCCTCCGCCAGGACGAGCGTGTCGTCGGCGTAACATATTACGCTGACGCCGTCAGGGAGGTCGCCGCGCAGCACCCAGTCGTATCCGATGTCCCACAGGTGCGGCCCCAAGACCGAACCCTGTGGAACACCGCACGACATCTCTCGCCGGTTCCACTCTCCCCGGTGACCGGGGTAGATGACGGCTCTGTCCGTCAGATAAGCCTCGACTATGCGACGGAGGTAGGTCGGCACCCGGTGATACCGGAGTGCCTCCCTGATGCAACTCCAGGGCAGGGTGTTAAAGGCATTAGTGATGTCCAGAGACACCGCCAAGACGACCCTGCCCCGGGCCACCGCATCCCCCGTCGTGAGGGCTCTCACGCGCATGATTGCGTCCACCGTCGAGCGCCCCCTGCGGAAGCCAAACTGGCTCTCCGCAAGGTTCGGGCCCACCCGATTCAGGTGCCCGACGAGGCGGTCTGCAATGACTCTCTCAAAGAGCTTGCCCACCTCATCGAGCAGCACGATGGGCCGGAATGCGGACGGAGAGTCCGCAGGGCGCCCGGGCTTCTGGATCAGGACCAGCTTCCCCGTCTTCCAACGAAGCGGAAACTGGCCCCTTTCCAGGCATGCGCTAAAGAGCCCCCCCAGTCGAGGCCCGAGAGTCCTCGAGGCCAGGACCCAAGCTTTTCCTGGCAGGCCGTCGGGTCCTGGGGCGGTATTTTTGGCCTTGAGCCGTTGTACCGCCACTCTCATGTCTACCTCGGTCACCTCTGGAGCGTCGTAGACGTCGTCGTCGCTGTGGTCCGCGTTTGCGCCAGCTTCACCGTCAGGTTCCGTCGGAGGACAGTACAGGCTAGTAAATTTTGTAATGGCTACCAGTTTTCTACCTATCTGACCTCTATAACTCAGTAACTACATTCGCCTTGGTTAGACTGGTTGTCGTTGCTTCGTCTTCTAAATTCATGAAATCACTGTCAAAGATGCAAAAAAAAAGTATGGAAAAAGCGCCTTCTGCACAAACGAGGAAATAATTTTTCCATCAAATTAACGTCAAACATGTCCGACATTTCATATCATCATCATATTTCAAACAGTTTACATAAAACCTTCATAAATTATACATCAAAACTTTCCTCATGAATCAATCTATCTTTTGGTGAAAACTCTATGGAAATCCGTTCAGTAGTTTTTGAGTTTATCACAAACAGACACAGACAGACGCGGGACTTTGTTTTTATTAAGTAGTTATACCAATCGCAGGGCAATGGCCTGTATTTATAATTAAAATGAGAAATAAATAACCATCTAAGTAAGCAAAAAATTACTCAAAACACTAAGTATTATTTTTGCTCTAGCCATCACAAAACAACGATCGAGTTTTTTTAGTAATTTCAAAATTTTTATTACCGTCTGCATTTTTAGGGTTCCATAGTCTACATTATAGTTTCGCCATGTTCGTCTGTCTGTCCGCAGTCTATACTCTTAAGCTATTGTCAAACAGACCGAAGCGAATGCGATCCGAATTCTGTCATATAGAAAAGCGATAGCGGTCCGTTAATCTATGTGACAGGCTTCAAACAATTCCATACATCACAAACAAAAACGCTTCGCGTTCGTTTTGCCTCTCTGTTTAACAATAGATTTAGTACTAGAAAGCTATAATTTGGGATGAATAATATGAATATACTGATCATACAGGGTGTAAGAGACATAGACGCACAAACGAATACCATGGGTCCAGGACATGATTCTGGACCCCCCCGTGTTGGAATTGTTCGTCAGTTTTTTTTATTTTATTTTTTTGAATGTTTTTTAGGGTTCCGTACGTCCGAATACAAAAACGGAACCCTTATAGGATCACTCGTGTGTCCGTCTGTCTGTCGCTTACAGTCAATTATCTCCGAATCTACTAGACCGATTGGGTTGAAATTTGGTACACATATCAATTCCTGTGACCCAAGCACAGAGGTGTAACGTGAATAGATGAAATCTGTATGTGGGAGGTAATTTTGGGGGGGGGGAAGGGGAAAATTAAAAAAAAAAGTTTTGAAAACTGCATCGTGTGACATATCAAATGAAATGTCTTGTTGAGACAAACTTAAATGTATTTTTTTTGTAATTTTAAAATAAACAGTTTCCAAGTTATTCAAGAAAATAGACGAAATTTGACCATTCCCCCTCCCCCCTTATCTCCGAAACTACTGAACCTAAAATTTTGAAAAAAATACAATAATTAGTTTTCTACTTATAGATTATAGGTAAACCTATAAGAAGTCCATATCTGTATATGGGAGGTAATTTTTGGGGGGGGAAAGGAAAATTAAAAAAATATATTTGAAAACTGCATCGTGTGACATACCAGATGAAAGGACTTCTTGAGACAATCTTAAATATATTTTTTTTATAATTTTAAAATAAACAGTTTTCAAGTTATTCAAGAAAATAGACGAAATTTGACCATTCCCCCCCTTATCTCCGAAACTACTGAACCTAAAATTTTGAAAAAAATACAGGAATTAGTTGTCTACTTATAGATTATAGGATAACCTATAAGAAGTCCATATCTGTATATGGGAGGTAATTTTAAGGGGGGGAAAGGGAAAATTAAAAAAAAAAATTGAAAACTGCATCGTGTGACATATCAAATGAAAGGTATTGTTGAGACAAACTTATTAGTATTTTTCTTATAATTTTAAAATAAATAGTTTCCAAGTTATTCAAGAAAATAGACGAAATTTGACCATTCCCCCCCCCCCTTATCTCCGAAACTACTGAACCTAAAATTTTGAAAAAAGTACAGGAATTAGTTGTCTACTTATAGATTATAGAATAACCTATAAGAAGTCCATATCTGTATATGGGAGGTAATTTTAAGGGGGGAAATGGAAAATTTAAAAAAAAAAAATTGAAAACTGCATCGTGTGACATATCAAATGAAAGGTATTGTTGAGACAAACTTAAATATATTTTTTTTGTAATTTTAAAATAAATAGTTTCCAAATTATTCAAGAAAATAGACGAAATTTGACCATTCCCCCCCCGCCTTATCTCCGAAACTACTGAACCTAATTTTTTTTTAAAAATACAGAAATTAGTTTTCTACTTATAGATTATAGGAAAACCTATAAGAAGTCCATGATATTAAAATAACATGGTGAATCACTCAATATTGTGCGTACCAATTTGGGTCAGATTTAAAAAAAAACGTGATAGGTAACATCGTACGGAACCCTCTTCACGCGAGTACAACTTGCACTTGGCCGGTTTTTTTTTAATAGTGAGCCGCGCTTAAAGTACTACAGGTACTTAACTGTGGTTCTGGACACAGTATTTAGGTATACGATGACCTTTCATTATAAACATCTAAGAAGACACCATTTCTAGTTGTTTTATTTACATTGGTTTATGAACAGTCTAAAGTAAAAAAAACTCCAAATTTTTTTTTTAAATATTTGATAATTAGGAAAAATCCGACGAAAAATTCCAACACGGGGTGTCCAGAATCACGTCCTGGACCCATGGTATCCGTTTGTGCGTCGATGTCTCTTACACCCTGTAAAGTATACAGGGTGGTACCTACCTCTTTAACACATAAAAGTGGATATCTTTTTAATTTTTTCTATACCTTGGTGTATCGTTTGACAGGTGTTTTGTAAAAACATTAACGATTAATCCATTTTTAAAGCTAGACATTAAGCTTACTAGTGATTTTTGTAGGTGTGATATATTCCCCTTAGGGTGCCTTTCCACCATAGATGTGCTATGTAGCTATGCTACGAGGATGTAATAGCTGAGCCACGAAACTGTGACCGTATCCACTGATGCTACTACTGATGATTCTTTTACAGTTCAGGCTGTCCGTTTGTGGAATGCATTGCCGTTGTCAGTAAGGCAAGCCCAGTCACTGGTTTCTTTTAAAAGATTGGTCATAAATAATTTCCTTTCTCTCTAATGTATATATATATATATATTTAAATGTGTCATGTGTATTTGTATATTACAATTAATATTTATGTGTATTGTATTTGTATAGGTTATCGGTTATTTGTTGTGCATCACTGCCTACCCTCTTTTTTTGATTAAAGTTCTTAAAGTCCATCCTAAGGTTGTCTGGAAGATTTCGCTATTAGCGATAAGACCGCCGTTGTACCCTTAAAATGTAACAAAATTTGTAAATTTGGATTTGTTTTGGTGTACAATAAAGAATATTCTATTCTATTCTATTCTACGCTATTTAGCTGTGCGAGTAAGATGTGCTATAGTGCTATGCAGATGCGCCGCCACTAAGTGGCTGCACTAGGATGATGCGCAGCTCGAGCTATGCGATGTATAGATACTAGGGAAGATGACCCATAGCACGCATCCATAGCACGCATCCTTCCACATAAAAAACACATCTTAGTTGAATCCGTTTCCACCAGTGCTGTGCTATGTAAACCAATGAATATGATTGGTGGATATCAAACGCATCCGCAACAACGTAGCATAGCGCATCTCTGGTAGAAAAGCAGCCTTAGAGTCAACTAAATGATTTTGTGATAAAATACGGTAGTAACATATAGAATCCCAAAGTATAAAGAAAAACTGTCACAGCTGAGTAGGCATTAAGTAGAATAACTTAAAAAATGTACCTACTTGGATAACATATTTTCCCAAACAGTTCAACTGCAAATTCAAGTACCTATGTTTTTGAATATATTTAACCAGACTACAGAACCCTTCACTTAACCGATTTATTTTTGGCTCATTTATTTATGACGTTATTATTTAGGTTTTTCCTGGACATAGCAAAGAAAAAACAGATCGATTACAGTCTGACACACGATACATGAGCCTGGAAAATAGCGGCAAATTCAAAAAATCTACATCTGGTATCACTGCATATAGTAAGAAAATTACATTTTGATACTTGAATTTACATCATGGATTACTTTAGTAATAAATAAATAGAAATAAATAGTAATAAATAAATTTTCTTACTATATGCAGTGATACCAGATGTAGATTTTTTGAATTTGCCGCTATTTTCCCCCCGGTCACCGGGGAGTGTGGAACCGGTGAGAGATGTCGTGCAGTGTTCCACAGGGATCGGTCTTGGGGCCGCCCCTGTGGAACATCGGATACGACTGGGTGCTGCGCAGCGACCTCCCCGACGGCGTCAGCGTAATATGTTACGCTGACGACACGCTCGTCCTGGCGGAGGGAGGGTCGCATCAGGCGGCGGCCGACCTGGCGACGCAAGCGGTTGCGACAATCGTCGAAAGGATCCGGCAGCTGGGACTCGAAGTTGCGCTGCACAAAACAGAGGCCATGTCTTTTCATGGTCGTCTGAACGCGCCACGGTCCGAGTCCCACATAACGGTGGAGGGGGTTCGCATCGGCGCCGGGAGGACGATGAAGTACCTGGGACTCGTCCTCGACAGCCGGTGGAACTTCAGGGAGCATTTCCTGAGTTTGGCCCCAAGGCTGAACCGGGCAGCAGGCGCCCTCAGGCGACTCCTGCCCAATCTCGGCGGGCCAAACGCCTCCTGCCGTAGGCTGTACGCCGGTATCGTGCGGTCCATGGCCCTCTACGGGGCCCCCGTGTGGGCTCTGAGCATCCGGACGCGACCACTAAAGTTGGTCGCATGCCAGAGGGTCATGGCTATCCGGATGATCCGGGGATACCGCACGATCGCCGGCGAATCAGCCAACCTCCTTGCCGGATCACTGCCTTGGGATCTGGAGGCGACTGCCCTCCAGCGTGTCTATGAGTGGCGCGTGGAGGCGCAGCGCCGGGGTGTAACCCCGCTGCCCCGAGAAGTCGAGGCGCGGCGGGAAGAGCTCCGGTGCGATCTCAGGGCAGTATGGAGGGGACGACTGTCGCAACCGAGGTCCGGGCACGCCGCAATCGCGGCGGTAAGACCCCTCTTTGAGGAGTGGCTGGAAAGGCGTCACGGCGTCCTGACCTACCGCATGACGCAGGTCCTCACCGGACACGGAAGTTTCGGGAGGTTCCTGTGTCGGATAGGGAGGGAAGAAACGCCTGGGTGTCACCACTGCGAGGATCGCCCGGAGGACACGGTGCAGGACTGCCCCGCTTGGGCAGGGCACCGCTGTGTCCTCGCGGCAGCGATAGGCGGAGACCTCTCGCGCCCGGCATTGGTCAAGGCCATGCTGCGGGGCGAGACGGAGTGGGAAGCGGTCGCCTCCTTCTGCGAAGCAGTTATGCTCGTGAAGGAGGAGGCGAGCCGCGAGAGAGAGAGGACAGCGTCCTCCCTCCGCCCCAGCCGCAGTGGTAGACGCCCACGGCGTCGGACGTCGCGGGACGATCTCCGGCCACCGTAGGCGCGGGCATGCGGGCGGCGAGTAAAGGGCAACTCGCCACCCGACCATGGACCATGCCCGGGTCGACGGCGCGTTGTGTTCTACGCGCGCCTCAAGGAGTGTCAGCATGATGACGGGGCCCCCCTCTAGAGGGCCAAAGCCTGCCGGGGTCGCGGGACTTATCTCATTACTGTCAGGATATTTATAATCTGTTTTCGGTAACAAGTCTATGGTTGCTCTGTTCTGTAATAGACAACAATTGTCATTGACACGATTCGGAAGTAAACGCCATTAAGCCCGAGCTCCGTATTTTCATTTATTAAAATTGGAAACCTCCTCGCCTCCTGCCTAACATGGTGTCAGAAGTTCAAATAGAACCAAATAGAAGTCGTCGTCACTCGTAACTCGTCTCGTCACGGAGCTTCGTGTCAACGCATCGTCAAGGCAAGTCTGCTCACGTCTGTCTTACCATCATGGCGAACGACCCGCCAACGCCAACGTACAAACAAGCACCGAACGCGCCGCCAGCCAAATTCCATCTGGACATTCATGCCTCAAATATGCCCCTGGCGTGGAAAAACTTCGCAACATCTCTAAGTATTTATATGACGGCAAATAACTTAGATGACGAACCGGACACAAGAAAAGTCGCCATTTTGTTGAACACTATCGGCACAGAAGCCCTTCAAATTTTCTACTCATTTGATGTTGATATGAAGAAAATAAGCTTTCAAGATCTCCTCAAAAAGTTCGAGTTATATTTCTTACCAAAAGTTAACATTTCAATAGAGAGGCACAAATTATTCAACCGGAAACAGGCTCAAAACGAAGACATTGAAACATACGCCACTGACTTGAAAAATATTAGCCTACAATGCGATTTTGGATCCCTCAACGACAGCATACTCAAAGATATTTTCTCATGGAACCTGGATCCCAGTTGTGCTTATATTAAAGAGAGAATTTTATTGGAGAGACCAGATACATTCGATGCCGCGGTTGAGCTAGCAAAGACCATCAGAAATTCGAAGATCGACACAAAGAAGATAAGCCAGCATGATAATGAAACGAAGACAGGCCAGGATGTCAACTCAGTACAGTTAGGAGCAAGATACCCGAAGCACAGTTCAACACATACGCAGTCAAGGAGACCAAGACCAGCTAGCCAGTCAAGACATCAAAAGAAGTCAGAAGAGCCGCCATGCACCAGGTGTGGACAAGTCCATCGAGTTCGCTGCCCAGCAATAGGAGTAACCTGTCGCAGCTGTGGCCGTAAAGATCACTTCGCATCTGTCTGTCGTACCCGATCTAAGGCTAAAAAGGTAAACATGACCGAAGAACACAAAGATTCATCAATAGATTCTGACAATAATTATTTTCTTGGTTCTTTATTTCTATCCACGGTATACAATGATAAAAATAATTACATGGCAAATCTTATAATTAATTCACAAGATACAAAATTTCTTTTGGATACAGGAGCAGACACAAACATACTGTCATTTTACACCTTCCTTAATAAAATTACATGCAAAAGCATACAAAAAGCGTCTCCAACATCATGTAAATCCACTAGCGGTCCAGCTCACTATCCCTGATACACTGAATCGCTTAAAGAGACGCAAAATCATGAACCTGGATAGTCTGCAATGAGAACTACCAAAGCCTAGTTCGAGTCCATCCCAAAGGGGAAAAGACTCTCAAAGAGAATTGATCTAACAAACCATCTGCTCATAGTCATAAGACTGATCGCATGATAAGAAAAGGAAAAAAAAAAAAAAAAAAAAAAAATTTACATCTTCAAAAAACTCAACATACCTTTGTCAAAAATAACAAAAAGTACTCATAAATTATCAACATTCAGTGGTGAAATACTACCCACGGTTACCTATCATAAGATCGAAAAATGTTTGACCGAATTTCATTTGACCTAAAACTTTTCAACTATTATCGTTTGTTTTTTTTTTACTTCATCGAAGTCACGTTTGCCACTGTTTCAATTAACCTATTATCTATTCGTTTTTTTTCGTTACTCCAACACTTCATTTGGCCGAAAAACTTTTTACCGATGTTACACTTACTCGAAATTACGGTTGTTCGAGGTATTATGTTTTCAAACATTCATTATACCACTGTTTTAATTGCCATATTTTCATTTCACCATACACCTAGAAATTTGTGCACATTAATTATTGCTGTTACATTTTTAGCAGGCGACATTGAAATGTAGGTAGACAATACAAAACAATTGTATAAAAGTCATATACGATAATATAACTCTGACGGGAATTGTATTGTCATTAATGACATTTGCTGTTAATTACATAGTTGGACTGTAAAAGTAAAACCGCACTAGGCGGAACTACACTGCAGCGGAACTGCGCGACACGACGCTTTTCTTTGCCACGCAGTTCGGTTGCAGTGTAGTTCCGTTGCCGCTTAGTGTTTGATGTCTCGTATAATTTCATATAAAGAATATTTTGACGCGTCGTGTCGCGCAATTCCGCTGGAGTGCAGTTCCGCCTAGTGCGGTTTCACCTTTAGGGGTGTTCTGGCTAGCACGTGGGATCTTTTTGCGGATTTTGTGTGATTCTTGATACTCTTTTGTTATTGTGTTGTTCTTGTGTTTGTAAAAAGGTTTGTATTGTGGTACACTTGCATACAGCATAAAAACAGATATGTAACATGCAAACAAGCACCACAAAAACATGCAAGCAAGCATGCAGCATGCAAGCAAGCATGCAGCATGCAAGCATGCATGCAGTATTCAAGCAAGCATGCTGCATGCAACATGCAGCAAGCACGCAGCATGCAACATTCAGCAAACACGCAGCGTTCAAGCAAGCATGCAACATGCAACAAGCATTATTTCTGTCATGGCTCCGGCGCTGCGGGGTTTTGGGTGGCCCCACGCGAGCTTATCGTCGCAGATGATTTGAACGCTCACCACCGCAGCTTCGGTTTACTGGCCGGCTTCGCCGGCCAGCCTCAGCCGCGGCGGCGGCCGTTCCAACCACCTGCTCCTCAGCTCGCGGGCCACCCCACCCCTCCGCGCCTACGCGATTTTAAATTACACTCTAGGGGTAGGGCAAACAAGACTACGTAAAGTCGGCTTTGCAGCATTTTGTTTCCGCCACAAAGTTTTGTAGCACAAATATTGAATTTTTATGTCAGTAATTTAATTTTTCGATAAAATGTTATTTTGGTATGGTGAAAATATGGGAAATAAATCATTTGGCAAATGAAAAAAGTTTAAACGAGGCTTCGGTCAATAGTAAAAAGTTATTTTGTTAATCGGCGGAACATACTTCGGTAAAATAATACTTATGGCTAATGATACTTCGATGAACTGAAAATATGTCAAATAATGCATATAGCAAAAGAGATGTCGGTCAATAGTTTTCGGTGTAATAAAATTCGAACAAACAAAATTCGGTAAATTGATCGGTTCCCACTACCCACTGTTGGTCAGTGCCAAGTGAGTGTAGGTCTTAATAATAAAAACCATTCATTAAATTTTCACATAGTAGATCTTAATTGCCAAAATGTCAGAGGCCGTAGAAGTTGTGAGGATCTGAAATTGGTCAAAAGGGTACATAATGTCCAGTTCAATGACCATCACAGCTTAAATAATGTTATGTCAAATTATTCACAGTTGTTCAAAGGCATAGGTTGTCTTAAGGATTTTGAGTGTCATCTTACCTTAAAACCTGATGCTGTACCATCAGTGGAGGCTTGTCGCAGAGTTCCTTTCGCCTTGCTCGATAATCTGAAAAAAGAACTAGAAATATTAGAAAGAGACAATGTCATAGAAAAAGTAGAAGAACCTTCAGGCTGGGTTAATGCAATAGTACTCACCTCTAAGAAAAATGGTAAACTTAGATTATGTATAGACCCCAGAAAACTTAATAAAAGCATAATGAGGGCACATTATCAATTTCCCACTATAGACGAAATAAAACATAGTTTGTCAGGTGCCCAATTCTTTTCCACTCTTGATGCAAATAAAGGATTCTACATGTTAAAATTAGATAAAGATTCTTCTAAACTATGTACCTTCATTACACCTCTAGGTCGGTATAGATTCCTTAGGCTTCCATTCGGAATCAACTCTGCCCCAGAAATTTTTCATTCTGAAATGTCTAAACGGTTCAGTGACATACAAGGTGTCAAGGTTATGATGGATGACATACTAATTTATGGTAGTAACAAACAGGAACATGATATAAGGCTCGAAAAAGTGCTTCAGAGAGCACAAGAAATAGGCATAAAGTTCAACAAAGAAAAGTCTCATATATGTCAGAGTCATGTCAAATACCTAGGTCACATATTCAGCAAAGAAGGTGTTAAAGTAGACCCCAGTAAGGTCCAAGCCATATGTCAAATGTCGCCACCAACCAACCTGACAGAATTACAAAGATTCATGGGTATGGTTAACTATTTAGGGTCATATATCCAAAATTTGTCACAGAAAACAACTAATCTGAGATCACTTTTGTCTAAAGACACTGACTGGTACTGGTCAGAGAAACAAGATATAGAATTCAACACATTAAAAAGACTTATTACAAATGCCCCAGTACTCACATATTATGATCCAAATGAGGATATAATCCTGTCAGTTGATTCTTCCAAAGATGCCATGGGTGCTGTTATTATGCATGACAAACAGCCAATAGCCTATGCATCTGCTTCTCTCAGCCAAGCTCAGCAAGCTTACTCCCAAATTGAAAAAGAGTTATTAGCCATTCTTTTTGGATGCACAACATTCCACCAGTACATCTATGGACGTCATGCCATAGTGGAAACTGACCACAAACCAATTAGTCCCATTATTCAAAAAGCCAATAGTCAGTATTCCTGCTCGTTTACAAAGAATCATGCTAAGACTTCAACCCTATGACCTAAATGTTGTATACAAACCAGGCAAATACCTGTATGTAGCCGATACACTGTCAAGATGCGCTTTACCAGAACAAGCCCTAACTGACCTAGAAGCTGATATTGACCTTCATGTCAACTTAGTAATTAAATCTTTGTCAATTAGTCCTCATAAAATGAAAGAATTACAAGAACATACTTCCCAAGATTCAAACTTGGCCCTTGTTTCAAAGTTCTGCAAAAATGGCTGGCCAGAACATAAAAAATCAGTCCCTGAAAACATTAGACATTATTTTCTTATAAAAGATGAACTACAAGTGATAGATGGCCTCGTCCTAAAAAACAACAGTGTTGTTGTCCCTACTTCACTTCAAAATGACATCTTGAATTTATTACATGAAGGACACCTTGGTATTAAAAGTTGTCAGAACTTATCAAAAAATTCAGTATATTGGCCCAATATTTATTCAGATATAGAGACATACATTAACTCATGTCACATATTATGTTTAACTCACAGACGTAGCAACAGTAAAGAACGATTTTGTGAACAAGAAATTAAGCCAATTCCTTGGTACAAGGTAGGTATTGATTTATTTGACTTTAACTCTCAGAAGTATTTGTTAGTTATTGACTACTTTTCAAAGTATGTAGAACTAGCACACTTAAACAGTAATTCAACTGCTAGTAATGTTATTTCACATCTAAAATCAATTTTTGCAAGACATGGTATTCCAAGATACATAAATTCTGACAATGGTCCACCTTTCAACTCGTATGATTTTAAAACATTTGTTACTCAATGGCAAATTGAACATATTACTTCCAGCCCATACTACAGCCGTTCTAATGGTATGGTAGAAAGGGCAATTGGTACTGTTAAACATTTACTTAAGAAATGTCTTATGGACAAAACTGATCCATATCTCGCTCTTTTACAATACCGAAACACACCTAAACAAGGTTTTTGTTCCCCTGCTCATCATTTGATGTCTAGGATACTTCGTTCTAAATTACCTATTTCAAAGAAAACATTACACCCTAAAGTCCCTGACTATAAATTAATAAAGGATAAAATGAAACAACATAACGAATATTCAAAACATTATTATAATACACACACCAAAAACTTACCTAGTCTTAACAAAGGCGATAAAGTATATTTTAAAAAACAACCACATAATCCACACAATGTTTGGACACCAGGCATAATCACAGACGTCACCCCACAACCCAGGTCGTACATTGTTGACACCGAAGATGGTTCGTACCGTCGTAATCGTGTCCATATCCTGAAGCCCAAGACTTCGCCCCAACCTTCACGTTCTCCAACATCTTCTAGTCCTCCGCCACTACAGCACCTGCAAAATAAAACCAATATTAGTCACACTCCTGTCACACAACACAATGATCAAAATCATAACCCAGAAAACATTAAATATTCATCTTATGGTAGACAAATCCGAAAGCCTCAGAGATACTGTGAATAATAGAATAATAATGTGTCTTCTGTTACTCTCTTTAAGTGTATTTTCAGTGTATTTAATTTTAATGTTTTTATTTCGGTAAATTTGATAATAAGCAATGTCAACAGATAAGAGATGACGTTTCAAAATAAACATCTGTCATACATAAACAATATTACCATAGGTTTAAATTATGTCTGATTAATGTACAGACGCCAGCACATCAAGCTACCACAATCTGCCAAATTTCTTCAATAGATTTTCAACCTTATCACAATAGTGGAAGGTTAATGTTCGATCGGTAAAATCTCACATTTTCGGGTAGGTTGACCTGCTGGCGTCTGTACCTAATAATAGTTAAGGTCAACTGTATTAGTTATACCAGATTACTATAAGTTTATGTTAAGTCATTATAATGTAACATTAAATTATAAGTTCTGTCTGAAAAAGGGGGATGTCAGGATATTTATAATCTGTTTTCGGTAACAAGTCTATGGTTGCTCTGTTCTGTAATAGACAACAATTGTCATTGACACGATTCGGAAGTAAACGCCATTAAGCCCGAGCTCCGTATTTTCATTTATTAAAATTGGAAACCTCCTCGCCTCCTGCCTAACAATTACCGTGACCCCGGGACATAACGGGCTATTGAAGGACACCGTGGATTTTAGTCAGTACAAGTCTGACAGTCCCTCCCGCCCTGCCCGGGGTGGGAGGACTCATTTGATGATTTTACCACGAAAAAAAAAAAAGGCTCATGTTTCGTGTGTCAGACTGTACCACAGTATACTTAGTTCTAGAGCTAGATTTCGTGGAACTAAAATCGTCGTAAAAACTAGATAGTGATTACTCTGTTCAGACCATGTTATGGAGCAAGGGGAATGGTACCTACCAAGGTAGCTCGACGGAGCCCCGCTTCGCGCGGCTCCTATTTCTGTTTGCAAGGTTTACCTAAAGTATCGTAACACGAAGGGACAGGGCACGGGTCGCGGGACATACTCGTACGTATACCGCGACTCCGGTACACAAAAGGGATACCGAAGGACACCGTGGATTTTAGTCAGTACAAGTCTGACAGTCCTTCCCGCCCTGCCCGGGGCTGGGATGACTCATTTGATGATTTTACCACGAAAAAAAAAGAGACAGGGCACCCCTTCGAACCTAACCTGTCCGAGTCAGGTTGCCCCAAGTCCCGAGCTCGCTTCGCTCGCTCTTGCATCGATAGTATGTAATTCGTGTAGCTGAGTGTACAAAAAGTCACGTTTTGGTAATCGTTAGTAATAGATTTTTTATTTTAAAAAAATGTGGTAAGTACTCGTTGGGAACAAAAAATAAATTCGAAAACAAACTAATACCAAATGGTATTAGCTCTTGGTATTGGATGGGAATACACCCAAATGACAAATATACTTACCCAGAAATATCATAGAAAAAAAAAACCGGCTGAATTGAGAACCTCCTCTTTTAGAAGTTGGTTAAATATGAAACGAAGGCTAGGCAGATGATAATTATGTGTAATAATATAATATTAATCCACTGAGTTGCCGCAAATATACAATGTTGAAAGATATATTATTTATAGAGCTGTTCTGTAGCGCATCTGGCATCGTATGTTGTATTAAAATAATTACAACCCCTGGTTAGTCTGTGTGTTAAAATTTGTCTGTAGGTAACACGAATCTTTTGAGTGAACCTCTATTAGTTCTGACAACATATCGGGAGTCGACACAACTGTCCATTCATGTTGTAACAAATTAGTTCGTGTCACTGACTAATCTTATGTCCGTAAATGATAAAGAATAAAAAACACCCAAAACGTCGGTCGAAGCTACGGGTTTCGTGCTGATAGTAATAGCAACAAACAATAAGCGAAATATGCTTAATAATAATCACATAAATTGGACCGGAAACCTCGAAGTAATCAGGGTAAATATTGAGAATTGAGAACCATCGCCTTTTTTCAAATTAATCACCCTTTGTAATAATAATTTATTCAACAAAGGTACCTACACAAAAAGTTCACAAGAAAGAACTTATTTCCTTATCTCAAAAAATCTACAATTACCTTAGTTTAAATGCAATTGTTTATTTCTTATCTAAAACAAAATCAGGATCTGTTATCTCAGAAAAATCTTGCAAAAAAAAACCGGCCAAGTGCGAGTTGTACTCGCGTGAAGAGGGTTCCGTACGATGTTACCTATCACGTTTTTTTTAAATGTGACCCAAATTGGTACGCACAATATTGAGTGATTCACCATGTTATTTTAATATCATGGACTTCTTATAGGTTTTCCTATAATCTATAAGTAGAAAACTAATTTCTGTATTTTTAAAAAAAAATTAGGTTCAGTAGTTTCGGAGATAAGGGGGGGGGAATGGTCAAATTTCGTCTATTTTCTTGAATAACTTGGAAACTATTTATTTTAAAATTACAAAAAAAATATATTTAAGATTGTCTCAACAAGACCTTTCATTTGATATGTAACACGATGCAGTTTTCAATTTTTTTTTTTTAATTTTCCCCTTCCCCCCCAATAATTACCTCCCATATACAGATATGGACTTCTTATAGGTTTTCCTATAATCTATAAGTAGACAACTAATTCCTGTATTTTTTTTCAAAATTTTAGGTTCAGTAGTTTCGGAGATAAGGGGGGGGAATGGTCAAACTTCGTCTATTTTTTTTGAATAACTTGGAAATCATTCATTTTAAAATTACAAAAAAATACTTTTAAGTTTGTCTCAACAATACCTTTCATTTGATATGTCACACGATGCAGTTTTCAAATATTTTTTTTTTAGTTTTCCCCTTCCCCCCCCCCAAAAATTACCTCCCATATACAGATATGGACTTCTTATAGGTTATCCTATAATCAATAAGTAGACAACTAATTCCTGTATTTTTTTCAAAATTTTAGGTTCAGTAGTTTCGGAGATAATGGGGGGGGGGGGAATGGTCAAATTTCGTCTATTTTTACCGACTTCAAAAAAAAGGAGGTTATCAATTCGACCCGTATGTATGTAATATTATCAGAACTGCCCGGTTTTCATATATGTTAGTCTATATCAGCGTCTGAACAAATGTGCCAAATTTCATAAGTGTATGTATGTAAGTATGTATGTATGTATGTATATATGTATGTATGTATGTTTTTATGTTTGTGCACGCATATCTCCGGAACCATAAGTTCGATTTAAGTAATTCTTTTTTTGTTGTACTAGGTATTGTTCAACTTAGGGTACACTGCAAGTTTCATCAAAATCGGTTCAGTAGTTTTAGAGATATGGATTTTTTTATGTTGTGATGGATTACAAGATTAGTGCAGTAAGAAAAATTTTGTATTTTACAAGAATTTGGGTTGAATATGTAATAAATAAACTAAAAAGGGTAAAATAAAAACTTTTTTTAAAAAAAGTACCGACTTCAAAACAAATACAAAAAAGTTTAAAATAACTTTTCTTTCGGAAGTCGGTGGCTTTGTTTTGTTGTGTCATTGACTATTGCCACCGACTTCCGAAAGAAAAGTTATTTTAAACTTTTTTGTATTTGTTTTGAAGTCGGTACTTTTTTAATAAAAAGTTTTCTTGAATAACTTGGAAACTATTTATTTTAAAATTATAAAAAAATATATATTTAAGATTGTCTCAACAAGTCCTTTCATTTGGTATGTCACACGATGCAGTTTTCAAATATATTTTTTTAATTTTCCTTTTCCCCCCCAAAAATTACCTCCCATATACAGATATGGACTTCTTATAGGTTTACCTATAATCTATAAGTAGAAAACTAATTACTGTATTTTTTTCAAAATTTTAGGTTCAGTAGTTTCGGAGATAAGGGGGAGGGGAATGGTCAAATTTCGTCTATTTTCTTGAATAACTTGGAAACTGTTTATTTTAAAATTACAAAAAAATACATTTAAGTTTGTCTCAACAAGACATTTCATTTGATATGTCACACGATGCAGTTTTCAAAACTTTTTTTTTCATTTTCCCCTTCCCCCCCCCAAAATTACCTCCCACATACAGATTTCATCTATTCACGTCACATCTCTGTGCTTGGGTCACAGGAATTGATATGTGTACCAAATATCAACCCAATCGGTCTAGTAGATTCGGAGATAATTGACTGTAAGCGACAGACAGACGGACACACGAGTGATCCTATAAGGGTTCCGTTTTTGTATTCGGACGTACGGAACCCTAAAAATCCACGTTTTCCGGAAAAACGAAGGAAAGGTGGCCTTTTAAAAGGCCCGTCGTAATATGGGGATAGTCCACCTATATATATGGAAGTCTAAGCGTTAATGAGACAAAGTATTTTGGAGTCAGTTTTTAATCACCTTACGTGGTCAAAATATATTAGTACTTTAATTTTAATTAAATTAAAATTTATAAATTAAAGAAAGGCGAACATTTCCATGGACAAAACTGATTTTGAGAGTAATATACCGAAAACAGTTCCAGGGAAGTAAATTAATATTTTACTTTAGTTAATTCTTATTTTTATTAATTTTTTGTAAGTTTATCATTGTTTATCTTCTAAGTGACCAATTCCATCACACCAAAGAGATTTTCGATGCGGTCTAGATGTCGGACATGTGCCTCTCTTTTAGGTATAAGTTCTGAGTAAATCCTTTCCTAATAAAAGACTCATAAAAAGCAAAGTGATCAACGGATCATATATTCCGCCATTTGTATACCTACTAGGTATTATGTACGGCTATAAATAGGCAGATGGCAGAAAATATCAGTACCAGTTCTTGCCGTAAATAGAAGTTCTAGAAACCTGTTTTCTGATAGTTCAACTTATCTGCCCCTTTCTTATTTTCATTATATTGTTTGGTACATTTTGGGGACCTTTGGGCTTTTCAATATTGTTCTCTAGCCCTTATTTCAAATGTCATGAAGCTATACAAGAGCAATAACTCAAGAATCAAGTAACATCACAGTGTTGGAAGGCGGCTATTAGAACATAAGCAAATTCTGACATGGCACTTCCCTGCAGACCAAGCTACCAGCAGTCAATATGTAGATGATGGTAAGGATGTAATGATAATACCATGTTGTACCAACCTCTTAGTTTATATACATGTCGGAATCGAGACGTATTCGGAACGCCAGCGCCATCCGGTGGCGCTCGATGGAGTTAGTGTGAGACGCGATAGCGACGGTCAACGGCACTTCACTGTTGGCAGCCGGCGCGAGCGGATCACTAAAACCATCCCGCGATCTGAGATACGTATACCTACATTTTTTTAAGTACAGTTATAGTGCAGTGTTCATTAGTGCTAAATAGGAAAAATAAACCAAGATGATTGTCAAGTGTAAAATACTGCTTTCTTTATCCAACACTACCCACCGATGACGCCCACAGCAAAGAGGACCTACATTGTGTGCCAATAATGACGATGGAGACGGTTATCCTTCGACATACATAACATAACATCACGCCTGTAAACCCCAAGGGTGAGAGTTAGCTAACGCTAACCCTAAGACTGATGATGATCAGAAACATCTACTTGGCATTCACAAGTGGAAAAATGGTTATTTGGTACAGCCACAAAGTGCCTTCATTACATTGCACTAGCTCATCAACAAATTTTGTGAAATTGAACGATTTCAGAGGTCATGAGCTAATATAAAATAATCATATTTTGCTATCCCCATATTACGACAGGGCTTTTAAAAGGCCATCGATTTCAAACGTAAAAAAATATTATATAGTTGTTGTTTCAAAACAAGGTAATAAAGTTTTTTTTTCGGTAATTTATCTTAAAGTTAATATCAAAGTTCGATTTGTTCCAATTCCGCATGTAAATATCGTAAAAACTTACTTTTGTAAGGTCGTCGTAAAAAAAAATTCTCTAGTTCTACAAAAACACTAAAATAACTGGAAAAATGCATCAAATAATAAACGTAAGTGCATCAAATCAAACGTTGATAGGTACCACATAATGTGACACCATAAATATTAATGACAAGAAAAATTAAGGCAGATTAAATTAATTTTTTAGGCCTTTTAAAAGGCCCGTCGCCGTATCTGGGTTAATGAAATTAAATGCTTATGCTATAATGAAGTCATAGGTCATGAACTTGAAAATAATTAAAATAATAGCATGGTATAATAATACCATGTTAATTATTCTATTTCACTTAAAATAGTGTGACTTTATACCATTAAAAGATATGAAGCATTGTCAGGTATTTAATTATAATAATTAAAAACATTTATTTATTTAATTTTTATTTAAAAATAAATAAGCACGTTTAGGTATTATTAACTTTTTTTTATAAAAAAATGAAATTAATTGCAAGATTACAATAATTATTTACGTAAATGAAATATAAAATTTAATTTAATTTAATTTAATTTCCTGTAAATTAATTTTTTGTACATAAATAGTTAAATAAATAAATAAAATAAAAAAATTAAATTATAACGTTATGATGTCCTGTTTCATTTTCAAAGATCTATAAATACAGTCTAGAATAACACATAGGATATTCTTTATACCAGCATTTTATTCCCGTGAGATAGTTTCCGACCACCACATGAGTAGTAGAAGCTAGTTAGAAATAATTTAAAAACACACAAAGACTTGCTACCAACTGTACTTATGGTGAAAAATTTTAAAGCGATTATAATGTCGTATAACACTTCATCATAATTTGTATAGATTTTAAAAATATATACTATTGTTGAATTATTTATAGATTGAAGATGTATGATTTTCATGAAAATACCGTTGTTTTTGTTTAGATAACTATTATGTTTTCTCAACTTATCACGGCTAAAATAGTGGGAATTTTATAACAAGGTACCTACTGAAGCTCTGGAACGTAAAGTGCAATTTAATTTAATAATAATATATTAGGTAAGTATTTAAGCTTTTTTTCTTACATCTAGCATTTTCCTCACTGTAGTGAGGAGAAAAGTTTTAACACTCGCTACGCCGGATTCAATATTTGAACCACTCGCTTCGCTCATGATTTAGTTCTGGAACACTTCGCTTGCTCAGGTTTCAATATAAGTACTCGCGCCAAATAAACCTTCACCGCATTGCATAACAAATAACTATTTTAACTCAAATTATACTTAAGTAAGTATAACCTGTAAATTACTAACATTCAAGTAGGGTAAACTACCAGTTATTGGACGCTATCAGTTATTGGACAGAACTCCCTTTAATCGTTTTTATTAAGGTTATGATTCAAGAGTCTAACAATGCAACTGACTCTGTTTATTGGTAATACTTAAAAGTTCAAAACATTTCTAATAGACGGCAGTAATTGGTCAAAATTATTTACTTTTCTCGGCGTCCGGACGGTTAGCGGTCATTCTAGTGAAAAATAAAGAATTTGGTAAGTTTATCTATACATTATTTAACGATTTAAATTCTACCTGATCATCCTATGTTCTTAGTAGTTTGCACAGTAATGTATTATGATATTCTGTACTGATTTTAATATGATAACATACAGTCAAATAGATTTTTTAAGTTATTATCATGTAATGTCCAATAACTGAAAACTTTTTGTTTAAAATCTAATTATCCTTTCGACCGTCAAGACCAATATGGCGACCTTTGCGTTCTGCGTCGCGGGACTCGCGGGAGTCCCGGATGACGTCATGCTATCGGCACGTTCTTATTAAAACATCTGTAACTCCTTTGTTTAGCATAGAAGCCGTAAGCAATTTATGTTGCTGGAATTGTTATGAAATAAGCTATCACATTTAAAATGTTTTAGTTGAATATTGCATTGTAATATATTGTTAATTCAAGTTTGAAATCAGTGTGAGCAAAAATTTTCCCAGTTTATTGTACAAAAGTATGTAGAATTCAAAAAAAATAACATTACATCACAAAGTATTTATTGTATTCTTATTAATTATTTTTTTTTTATTATCTGCTATAAATTTAGGGGCTTTTGGTCACAGTACGACCACGCCAGCCCCATAATAACCTAATACAAGATAATAACACTATTCCGACTTAAAAACCTTATATACTATTTGGTAAAGTAAAATAGCTGCATTTGAAACAGGCTCTGATAATATACTTTGAACAAAACCAACATCTATCAAATTAATTTCAAAGTTATTCATCAAAACCTCTCTAGCAGCTCGTGTCCTGACGCATTCCACCAACAAGTGATGGACGTCCTCCATCACATCACATTGTTCACAGTTGGGACTGTCACTTTTCCCCATTAAGTGCCGAAACTTGTTGAGTGGAACGTGTCCCGACCGTAGTCTATGCGCTATTATAACAAATTTTCTATTTAGCTTAATATTGGCAAACCAAGGAATACGAGGAGGTTCACATTGCAATGTCTTGTACCAAATTCCCTTTTCTAATGACATTTTATTAAAATATTCTTTCCAATTATTAGAGCATTCAATTTTGTATTTTGGCAGAAGTTCAAAATAGCTCGGAGTGATATTCAGCTCAACACCGTCCACAACAGAAGTCTTTGCTAATTGGTCAACCTCCTCGTTCCCCCGTAGACCCACATGAGACGGAACCCATTGCAATATCACATCAATATTATTGCATGTGAAATACCATATTTGGCTTAATATAGCATATGTTATCGAGACACCTCTGTGACCAGAGGCGCATCGAACTATATGCTGCAGAGCACTTCTGCTGTCTACAAAAATGACAATCCTATTGTTATTGATTTCCGCATTTTGTAAATATGTAAGAGCCTTCGATATTGCAACGAGCTCCGCCGTCATAATACATATATTACTATTACACATTTTAAATAAACCTTTAATATTGTGCCTCGGATCGTAAAAGGCAGCACCAAGAACATTACCTATTTTAGAACCATCTGTATATAGTTTTAGCCATCCAAAATATTTAGTATGTAATTCTTCCATTATTATGTTTTTCAGGATGTTATTATCATATGATTTCTTACATAGTTTCATATTATCTAAGGAATCTCTAATACTGTCTCCTACGTTTATATTTGAAACCCAAGTATCTAAGCTGAACATTTCTAAGGGATAACTAGATGACACAACTTCGTCTTTAGTACTGTTATATACCGTTACAAGTAACGGTATTTTCTTATTTCGCCAATAAGTATTAGAAATGTGGCTCCTTAAACTGTTTAAAAGATCTAATATTAAATTATCATCAAAAGATTGCGATTTTAAACAGTATTTAATTGCTAGATATTTTCTTCTTAGTGCCAGATTAGGGATAGACAATTCACACTCCATGACATGGATGGGAGTGGTTCGTATAAAACCACCAATTATCCTCATTGCTTGGTTTTGTACCTTGTCCAATTTGCTTGTGTGTGTTTTTGCACTGTTGTCGAAAAGAAAACTTCCATAATCAGCCCTACTTCGGATTAGGGCTATATACAGCCTACGAAGATGTTTAGGGTGCATACCCCATGCTGTTCCTGCCAAAACTTTTAGTATACTCAAAAACCTTTGAGTTTTTCCACATATTTCATTAATGTGCTTTCCCCAGCGTAGGCTTCTATCCATCCATACTCCCAGGTATTTAACATATTCAGATTGACTTACTAGTGAGCCATTAATGTTTAGGGTGATTTGTTGTCTCCTTCTCCCTCTACTAAAAAGGCAGACTTGCGATTTATTACCTGATAATTCTAGACCTAGCTGTCCTAATAGTTTAATAATTGTACCAATCGCACTTTGTACTTCTAAAGCACTATCAGCAAGATTTTTACAGCTAGTATAGAGGACGAAGTCGTCGGCATACTGTGATATTATAACGTTAGTAATATTGTGACAAATTTGATGGGTAACTATATTAAAAATCAAAGGGGATAAAGGGTCACCTTGGCCAATGACTTTGCTGGTCCATCTAACCAAGAAGTTAGTTTCATTACCGTCGAATGTGCTTTTGAGGTGCCTTTCTGACAAGAATTCCCACAGATATTTGCATATTTTCTTTCCGATGTTAATTCCGTTAAGGGCTTGGATAACACTATCTACCGTCACATTGTTGTACGCATTTTCTATATCTGGAAAGCACGCCAGCGTAGGATAATTCTTAGAGAAACCCAACTGGATGTAGCAAGCTAATCGAGTCAAACAATCCAAACATGACTGAGAACGTCTAAATCCAACAGTATTCACTGATAAACATTTTTCTTTTTCCACATACCATTCTAGTCTTTTACATAATAAAGTATGGAATATTTTGCATGTACAAGAAATTAGAGAAATTGGTCTTAACTTTAAGGGAATGTCTGAACCTGTACAATTTTTGGGAATCGGTACTATTTTAATATCTCGCCATTGGGTGGGAATATTACCAGTTTCTAGAATCAAATTATATATTTCTAATAGGTACAATTTTGCTGATTTTGGGAGATTATAAAGCATAGAGAACGTAATTTGGTCATCACCCGGTGCAGTATCTTTCTTTTTAAGACATTTATCAAGTTCTTGGGTAGTAAATTTAATTTCTAGGGATGTATTATTGGAATCAATTACTGGCATCTGAGGAACGACATAATCTGGCGCGAGACTACATAATAAATCTTCAATTTGTTGCTTTGAAGCATAAAATTTTGATCTTTTATGCCCTTTCATCCATCGCATTCTATTCCAAGCTTCCGAAACCGAGGTTGATTCATTAATACTGCTACAAAAATCCCTCCACCCTTGTGACTTGGCTCGAATTAAAGATAGTTTTGCGTCATTTGTATGTTTTTCTAGAATATCTAAATTGCAAGGGGTCGGGTTCCGCCTAAATTTCGATAACGCTAACCTTCTCTTAGCAACTGCTTTCGATAGATCAGCGTTCCAATAAGGCTTCGGTTTAAATTTAGACAAAGGGTCAGTACATATCTTGACCAAAGGGATACTTTTTTCTGCGGCAGAATTAATTCCATTTACAAAGGTTATTAATAAACCTTAATGCATAAGGCTTATTAATAAACCTTAATTTTCCAAAATCCATTAAAAGATCACACCGCCCCATACATTTTTTTCACTCTACAAGCATTACAAACATAATGGCTAAAGTCAAGGACCCCGGACGGTCACAAAAAAATTGGGTTCGTTAGCACTTCAGTTTCGGCGCTTGAGGACGCCCTATAGTTTACGTTCATATCTTATTACAAAGACTGGTTCATAATCTTATCGCTGACTGAGTGTTACCGGTTAGAATTGCTTGGTTAATAAACAATGACTCAAATTGTAAACACTTAAAACAAAGTCATAAAATAGACCCGTCCATTGTTTGGGTCACAGAGCAGGTAGTATCGTACTTATTTGAAATATTATTGCACAATTCAGAAGATGACAATATTTACTAATAGAAAAACATAACACAAGGGTATGTTGCTTAACAAAAACATTTCCGAAATCAATCGGCAAAATACACAATTTCACGACAAAAACACGCAAAATTTTACCATAGACGTGCATAATACCTAGACGCGGCACGTTGTCACATCTGAACTTCAATTATGAAGTTGATAAAAAAAATTACTCACTATTATTTGCTTTGAATTTGTAAAAAAGTATTATGAAGAGAACCCTCTTTTTTTAAGTCTGTTAAAAACAACTACGCACAAAAAATCAACAAAAGCCATGTCTATTCGTACTGGAATGGCCGTTATGACGTCACCAAACCCCTGTGTGTCGAGAGGTCCAAATGGGCGCTTTCGCGGTGCGCGTTTTGCTTTTTAGTGAGATTTAAATTTCTGACGTTATTACCTAAATTAAATGCAATACAGACATACTTAATTAACATAGCATTGATAATAACAATAGTTTACTCACATCAGGCATTATCACGTAAAACAAAACGGTCCAAACAGTCCGGTCGGCGTGATCAAAGTAAAACACTGTTCGATGAAATATGGTATTTCTGCCGAAATTTATGCTGATTACCCAATTAACTTATTACAAACAGTTAAGTACTTATCCGTCCATGTTATTATTCACTTTAACACACTTCATTTAACGATTTAGTCGCATAAAACCAACGACAAAATACTCGTGTTGTCGGGTCGCGCGCCGCGCACTGACTGCTTATTTGAATCTGTTTTATTGCCTTATTCACGGGCTCAGTGACATTCTGAATGTTTTTATTAACCATTCTTGTCTATCCCCAACGTATTGCGCAAGTGCTAGACAGGCATCTGTTTCTCGTTATAATACCGCGAAAATCTATGAACGGAGCGAGCGGACCATTTGGACCTCGCGACACATGGGGAAAAAATTTTACCCGTCCATTTGGACGGCCTGACGTTTGAAAGGTTATTGGACAAGTGTCCAATAACTGCATTTTTTAAATTAAAAATAATTGCAAATATTTTGGACTCTACTGCCTATAAATTTAGGCCAAAGGAACCATTTTTAATCGTGTTGCTCTTAAGCAACTTCTACTAGTCTTTGGACAGGGTGTCCAATGACTAATTTTGAGATTCAAATTAGTCATTGGACACCCTGTCCAAAGACTGTAGTGTATGCGCGGGCGCATTGGCGTTGTCAGTCGGTTACCAGCCGTAGGCGAGTGAGCACGTCTTTAGGCTTGCGCATACAGTGTATCCTGATCAGATAACCTGAGTGACAAAAAGTGTGTTTTATTGACCCCCGAGACATTACAAATGGCGACGAGGATAAAAGTGAGTACATGACACATTAAAAACAAAATAAAATGAAGGAAGGAATATAAGTAATTGTTTATTGCCTATCAGTTGTTTGCGGGTAGATTCGTTCCAAATAGCCTATTACAAATTATTTGTTATTATATAAGAAAAAATACTAGCAAATTAACACTCATTTTACATTGAGTTATGAGCTAAATCAAAATCACATATGAATCGAGCCAATACGTAAGCAATTGTTACTGATAAACAGTTTCATACCACTATCCTTCATTGTAAATGGCCATGCATCATATTAGATGGAAAATAAGGCCACGCAAGGATACTACAAAAATATAATATTGTGCAAGTATGCGACCTAACGGTAACTACCCACAATTAGTAAAAAAGTTTAACCAAACGTAATTATCGACATAATGAGATTTATGATCGAGATAATAAGAAATACTTACCTAACTGTTCACAACACAGTAGAAAGGATAGGTAATTAGTTATTTCAGCTCGCTTAAAGATATTATTACTTACAGAATTAATTTTGTTTATGGATTTGTTATACTCATTAGTAAAAACCTATTATTAAATAGCTTTAGATAATGTCATTTTAATAATAGACTTATTGAATTTGGAAGTGTTGATAGCAAAAGTACGTATGTTGTGTTTACACTATACTACTATACATATTCTACTTTAACTGTTTTATTTGAAGAACAATTACATCACAATAGTTAAATTAGGTAGATAACCTAACCTAACTATTTTTATGCTTGCACAATTTATACATATTCGGAAAATAGTTATAATAAAGGTACACTTAAAGGCCACGCAATGAGTAAATAATAAAGGGCCACGCCGTTTAAATAAGTACCTAACAAAAGGCCACGCAATGAGTAAATAACAAAGGGCCACGCCGTTTAAATAAGTACCTAACAAAAGGCCACGCAGTGAGTAAATAACAAAGGGCCACGCCGTTTAAATAAGTACCTAACAAAAGGCCACGCAATGAGTAAATAACAAAGGGCCACGCCGATTAAATAAGTAACAATTTTAAAGGACTGTATATTATTAAAAAAAAAAAAAACTTTTACAAAAATATAATGAAGTCCACGCAATGAGTACTCGAGAAATCTTTAATTCAAGCTCAGAGCTGATAAATGGTTAGTAACAATTTTCTTAAACAGCTTGTGTTAGTAAAACATATTTTGATTATCAATTACAATTAATTACATTTATACAATTTCAATTATAACAAATTAAATAAATGATACAAAATTTGCATAACATTGAAATAAAATTGAAATAAAATTGAAATAAAATCGAAATAAAATCGAAATAAAATTGAAATAAAATTGAAAGAAATATGAAATAAAATTGAAATAAAATTGAAATAAAATTGAAATAAAATTGAAATAAAATTGAAATAAAATTGAAATAAAATTGAAATAAAATTGAAATAAAATTGAAATAAAATTGAAATAAAATTGAAATAAGTAAAGTTGTAATACTGTTACTGATTTTCAGTAAAAAGCCACGCAAGGTACAACAAAAAATAGGGCTATGCAGTTGTAATACTGTTACTGATTTTCAGTAAAAAGCCACGCAAGGTACAACAAAAAATAGGGCTATGCAGTTGTAATACTGTTACTGATTTTGAGTAAAAAGCCACGCAAAAATAAGAGTCAATATTTTATTGCTACCCAAAATGACTCGTGCATCATCCATAGTTCCCAACTTAGACATTTCGATTGCGAAAGCGATCCGACATCTGTCGGCACTCGCTGGAGGAAATGGAAGAGGGCACTTGAAATTTATTTACTGGATGCCAACATTGACACTCCCGTAAAAAAAAAAGAGCTACTCTTCTCCACGTTGGGGGAATAGCAATTCAAGAAGTGTATTAAAACCTTCCTGGAGCTCATGCTGAAGAAGGCGCAGGTGTCGATGATTATGCAATAGCTTTAAATAATTTAGACTGTTTCAAACAATCAAAAAATTTTCTTTGTAGTGGCTTAGAATGCCAAAAAATAATGTTCTTATAGCAGCAGTATTATCGCTAATAAGGGAGCGTTTGGGCACAACTTATAAGGGCAAAACCCTTATACTCCTCTTATAGTTGCTTTATAGTTTCAAATTAAACTTATAATGGCAAGAAAAGTGCTCCAACAAAGCCAATACCCCTGTGAGAATGATATGAAGAGCGTTGATAAGGGCGATCACCCTTATACATATTTTATTATGGTCCGATACAAGGTTATTTAAACTTATTGTAGCAAATTAAAGGCTCATAAAAATCCGACGGCCCTTATAGCCGTCTGCAATAAGTCTTTTTCTCAGTGATTTACATTATTTTGTGCAACAGTTTGGCAAATAAAGAAAAACGCCAACCATATTATTGAAAATAGTGAGGTTCATTAACAATAGTAACTTAACGCCTTACAAAATTGTTAGGACACTCAAAATTGTCCGCAGTACCGAGCAAGTGGGAAAAAGATGGCGTTCTGCGCTGGTCATAATGTAATGAAAATAAATTAAGAAAACTTGAACATTCGTGTAACTGGCGGAAAATTAGTTGCAAAGAGAAAAGATCAAATAATAAGTCACTTAAAGCGATATGGGAAATGTTGAATTTCACTACCCATTCTTTTATATCACTACGAATATCAATATTCTCCGACTCTTGATAGCAATATCTATATGTCCTTATCACTATCACTACCGCTACAATTATGTTCTTCCTCACTGGTTTCCTTTTCAATCTCATTTTCTATAAAATAATCCTCTGCGGAACCACTAGCTGATTCGTGAGTATCGGCTTGGTCATTTTGTAGTACCATAAGAGTAGAGGTGGTGTGTGTAAACATCATATAACATGCTAGAATTCATTTGTTGGATAGACGTCTTATAAAATGCTCCTATAAGTTTAAAAGCATCATAGTTACCTTGTGCATTACTTTCCTATGAATAATTGACCATACTAAAAGCCTTTATATGACTTTGAATATTATGTGGCTAAAAAGCAATGTAACTAGCCTCTATAAGAAAAACAATTTCGAGCCCTTATTGTAGCCGTATAAATTGGATTTATTATCGTTTACCCAGCCAAAATATAAAAATAAAGGTAATTTAAGCCAAAACTTCTAATAATGTGCCACTAAAAGTAATATTGGCATAATGAATGCTCTTTTATAATCAGTTTAAGGGTTTAGACCTTATAAACTTAATGTTATGAGCTTAGTTTGTTTGTTGGGTTACTTTGCTCCAAAACAAAGTTGGATTTATGAAAGATACCTTTTCCGACTCACGAAACAGGAGGAAGGAGAACAATTTGAAAGATTTTTATTAAGGTTGAGAAACCATGCCGATAAATGTCAATCCCATAGTAAAGAAGAGCATATTATCGATCAAATCACGGAAAAGTGTCGATTAATCGAAAAAAAAAATAAGAATACGGGGATACAATAAGTTTAGACGAAATCATCAGTAAAGCAAATGCTTTAGAAGTTGTAGCCAGGCGATTAGAACAATTTAAAACTGTAAATACAAACGATGCGAATAATTACACTGCATGGTTCTCATATAATTTGAACAATAGAAAATTGTCTGGACTTTAAAAGAGACTGTGACCTCTGAGTTTGTTTCGGATGTTTCTTCTCAGAGTAGTCAGGTACGAAACACCGGCCTCATCTAGTGTAAAATACTGTCTTTTGACGTGTAAAAGAGTTTGCCAAAACCAATTTACTGAATAAATAATTATAATTTATCATTTATTACAACAAAGCAAAAATAAATGAAATAGATAAGAAAAAAAATCAATAAACCGTTCAGACAACGATCATCGAACACAAAATGTAGTAGATGTGGAAACTCCACCCATCTACCCGAAGACACAAAATGCCCTGCAAAAGACAAACGATGTTTAAAATGTGGATTCATTGGTCTTTTCCGAGAACATTGCAGGACTCGACAGAAAAGACAATTTTCCAACAACAAGCCAGACAACAGGACTGTAAAAAAAAAAAAAACCAAGAAAAGAAATAAAAAATGATGCCAATAAATCTGTAATTGACTATATTTTCCACCTGGATGACGGCGAAACTATGAAATGCAATATTAAGGGAGTCACCGTTGATATGCTAATAGATTCAAGAAGTAGATGTAATATTATTACAGACAGAATATAACAATTTCTAATAGTCAATAATGTGTAAGTTTCCAACCAGATACGCAAACCTAATAAGACACTTATTTCCTATGGCAGTAAAAAACTCCTGGATATTATAGGCTCCTTTGACGTGGACATTTCAGTCATTAAAAATAAAAGTATAAAGTGTACTGCTTATGTCATCAGAAACAGCACACGCGATTTATTAGGCGTGCTTAAAATTGGGCTTCAATTTGGCTTAATGAATTAAACAATGTGACATCGTTAGGGAAAGCGTTTTTCAAAGGAGTGACTGTCCAGATCCCAAAAGGCCGAACAGTAAAACCAGTCACTCAACCATATACAACATTATTTTGGTATATGCGAAACCTGAATATAGTTTGTTCAGAATCAGTAACTGATTCGATTCCATTGCACATAGATTCTTTACACAAAAATACTAGACAGGTGAATCGGGTTTTGGCATAAACCAAAAATAATTTTGTAGAAGAGTTCCCATTCCCTTAGAAGAAAAGTTTGCCAAAAAACTGGAGGAACTGAAGGATGAGGATATTATCGAGGAAGTAAATGGACCCTCTCCGTGGGTGTCGCCAATAGTTCCCGATCTTAAAGAATACAAGAAGAGGCAAATCTCCCTCAGAGTTGTTTTATAAAAGACAGTTTAGAGACAAGATCCGGGCAGCACCAGACATGGAATACAAATCAATAGACGAAGAAGTGAGAAAGAGATCTGCAAATGAAGGAAAAAGGGAAGGAGCATGGGGATCTCAAAAGTAAAGCGACAGGCTTGGAAATAGGAGAAAAAGTATTGGTGGAAAATTTAATCAAAGATAATAAGTTGACCCCCAATTTCAATCCTGCGCATACAGTAACGGACGTGAGAGGTTGCGATGTTATCGGAATGATGAAACCGGGAAAGAATATCGTCGTAATGTAAAATCAAAATAGTGGTAATAGTGATTTAAGAGAAAATGATGAACTAGCGTAAATAGTAAATAATTTTGTTAATTTTGTAGTATAATATTGTTATTTACTGTTATCAACTACGTCTTTAAGATTTGTTACACAGATTTAAAATTAAGTAAATCATTGCTGTTCTGTAAAACTTTGCGGTAAATCTGAAATAATTATATTTAAAACATTTGATTAGTTATCCACCAATTATAGGTGTTTAGGTCGGAATATTAAAACCTAATCTAATATTGTAATTTTGAAACATTTCAATTCAATTAAAATAAAGAAGGGATGTAGTGTATGCGCGGGCGCATTGGCGTTGTCAGTCGGTTACCAGCCGTAGGCGAGTGAGCACGTCTTTAGGCTTGCGCATACAGTGTATCCTGATCAGATAACCTGAGTGACAAAAAGTGTGTTTTATTGACCCCCGAGACATTACAAAGACCAATGACTAATTTTAAGATTAACCCTAGAAAGATAATCATTTTGTGTAGTACGGAAAAGATACTCATGCGTAAAATTTACGCATGTGTTTTGATTAGCTGTAGATTGAGGTTTATTCCTTTATTTCAATAAAATCGTATGTTATATATATTTACACATATATTAGAATAATTAAGAGGGCAGATAACTTATTAATAATTATTTATTTATTAAAAAAAAAACAAAAACTTTAATCTTCCGCTAAATCAACAATTTTGTTTAACACTTACTCTTTCATATCAAAACTAATTTTTATTTTATATAATCAGCGTTTTCATAGCACAAAATAAACAACTAGAATATCTTATATACATTAGGAACATTTAGTTATATAAAACTCTGTTACAAACAGCTTTAGCACATATCAACGTTCACGCTCACGACATAGTGTTTTTTTTTTACAATTTTGCCCTTCGCTTCATTATAAAAAGGCAAAAAGGGCTGTTCTTCTTGTAACTCATCCATAAAAGCTTCTTTTATGTCGCTCTGGACGTCATCTTCACTTTCATGGTCCCCTGCTTCTCTGTTGGTATCCTCACAGGGATTATGGTCTTCGTCCAAGTTTCTACTCCCCATTGTTTTATAATTATGTTTGCTTCAATATCTTTATAAAGAAACTGATAATATTAATAATGATATACACCTATAATATGATAAAAAAATAAAAAAAATATATACACATCGAAATCATAAAAGTTACATAAAAGATAATCATGCGTAATTTTGACGCACTCAGTCGTTATATTTCAAAATCGGTTACACTTACCTTCTTGAAACTTGCGCCATACTGCAGCTTTCAGCGACTAATGAGATGTCCTAAACGCACAGCTATGGATTCGCGCTATTTAGAAAGATAGAGCTATATTTCGCAAATGCATGCGTAAATTTTACGCAGACTATCTTTCTAGGGTTAAAATTAGTCATTGGACACCCTGTCCTACCTAACTAATGGTACTGTCTGATAACGGTGTTTAGAAGTAAACCAAAGATGCCCAAGGGGAAAGAGAAAGACTACGAAAGTTTTTTTTGTATTACATAAGAGTTGCTAAGACGGAGTAGTTTTGAAAGCAATTAATGTTTCTTCTAAGAGATATGTAGATAAAAGCAATTTTAATAATATCATAATAAACATTACTAAAATGTTGTTTTCCCCTTTATTACCTACTAGCTGCTGCCCGCGACTTCGTACGCGGATTCTGTTGCTTATGCCAACGGCACGGGATCGTCAAAATCGAACATCTGATAAGTCTGATGTCCAATTTCAAGAGCCCGGGTAAAAAAATAAATGGGAGTTTTGGCCTGTAGAGTCAAATTTTTATTCATCATCTAAAATTAGTTCTAAACTGTTACCGCTTTTACTGCGTGGAGGTACTCCCAGCTTATGTTATTTTAAAATTATACAGTGAAATTAGTGATAGCTTTGATTTCTACATCAGGTGTTCCAGATCTTCAATTTTATACGTCAACAGAGAGTGCTCATCACGCAGAACAACTCTTGCTAAGACGTCATTCCTATACTTATATGTAGCTGGGCTCTTGGTGTCCCACATCAGGTGTTCCAGTACTTCAATTTTATACGTCAACAGAGAGTGCTCATCAGGCTGAACAACTTTGCTAAGACGTCATTCCTGTATATGTTATAGTTTCGCTTGGCTCTTGGTGTCCCACATCAGGTGTTCTAGATCTTCAATTTTATACGTCAACAGAGAGTGCTCATCACGGAGAACAACTCTTGCTAAGACGTCATTCCTATACTTATATGTAGCTGGGCTCTTGGTGTCCCACATCAGGTGTTCCAGTACTTCAATTGTATACGTCAACAGAGAGTGCTCATCAGGCTGAACAACTTTGCTAAGACGTCATTCCTATATTATTTTATAGTGTAGCTGGTCTCTAGGAGTTCCACATCAGGTGTTCCAGATCTTCAATTTTTATACATCAACAGAGAGTGCTCATCAGGCTGAACAGCTTTGCTAAGACGTAATTCCTATATATGTTATGGTGTAGCTGGGCTCTTGGTGTTCTACATCAGGTGTTCCAGATCTTCAATTTTTATACGGCAACAGAGGGTGCTCATCAGGCTGAACAACTTTGCTAAGACGTCATTCCTGTATATGTTATAGTTTCGCTGGGCTCTTGGTGTCCCACATCAGGTGTTCTAGATCTTCAATTTTTATACGTCAACAGAGAGTGCTCATCAGGCTGAACAACTTTGCTAAGACGTCATTCCTATATATGTTATAGTGTAGCTGGGCTCTTGGTGTTCCACATTAGATGTTCCAGATCTTCAAATTTATTCTCTCAACAGAAAATACTCATCACGTGGAACAATTTTTGCAATGGCACCATTTTTGTATCTCTTACAGTTTAGCTGGTCTGTTGCGGTTCTGCACCAGGTGTTCAAGATTTCAAGATAAATTATAGCCTATATGTTGGCCAGACATAATACCTATACAACAAAAAAAGAATCATTCAAATCCGTCCAGTACTTTTTGAGTTTATCCCGGACATACATACAGACAAACAGACAAACAGATAAACAGACAAACAGACAAAAATTCTAAAAACTATATTTTTGGCTTCGGTATCGATTATAGATCACACCCCAAGTATTCTTTAAAAAAAATATTCAATGTACAGTTTTCACTTTCCTACTATTTTATTATATGTATAGATTTGCTATTTTAAAGATTTATAAAAGAACATTAATGAGCTAAATTGTGCTGTCCATTAACTAGTATAGACTGTCCAACAATAGAAATTCTGTCCAATGACTATATATTTGGGAACTTTTTTATAACAGGATTTTTTTATATCTATATATATAAAAGCGAAAGGTCACTCACTCATAGGACACGAAATCTCAGAAACTACCAGGGCTAGGGGTTTAAAATTTTGCATAGGGATTCTTTTTAGGACGTAGGCGCTCGCTAAGAAGGGATTTTGCGAAATTCTACCCCTAAGGGGTTGTTTTTGGGGCTGATAGTTTGTATGAAACTTTGTTACTACAAGTACTAGGGATTTCAAATTTTGCATGCGGGTTCTTTTTAGGAAGTAGGTACTACTTACGAAAGGGATTTCTTGAAATTCGACCCCTAAGGGGTTGTTTTTGGTGTTGATGGTTTGTTTGAAACTTCGTTATTATAAGTGCTAGGAGTCTCAAATTTTGCATGGGGAATATTTTTAGGAGATAGATGCTCACTTTGACGGGATGTTGCGAAATTCGACCCCTAAGGGGTTGTTTTTGGGGTTGATAGTTTGTATGAAACTTTGTTACTACAAGTACTAGAAATTTAAAATTTAGCATGCGGGTTCTTTTTAGGAAGTAGGTACTACTTACGAAAGGGGTTTCTTGAAATTCGTCCCCTAAGGGGTTGTTTTTGCTGTTGATAGTTTCTTTGAAACTTCGTTATTATAAGTGCTAGGAGTCTCAAATTTTGCATGGGGAATATTTTTAGGAGGTAGATGCTCACTTTGACGGGATGTTGCGAAATTCGACCCCTAAAGGGTTGTTTTTGGTGTTGATAGATAGAGGTCTCAAATTATGCGTGGGGATTCTTTTAAGGACAAAGATGCTCATTAAGACGGGATGTTGTGAAATTCGACCCCTAAGGGGTTGTTTTTCGGCATGGATAATTTGTATGAAACTTTGTTACTACAAGTACTAAGTAAGAGTTTCAAATGTTACATGAGGGTTCTTTTTAGGACGTAGGTGATACTTAAGACGGGATGTTTGGAAATTCAACACCTAAGGGGTTGTTTTTAGGATTGATAGTTTGGAGTCTCAAATTTTGCATAATGGTTTCTTTTTAGGAAGTAATTTATCTACTCACTAAGGCAGAATTTGCGAAATTCGACCCCTAAGGGGTTGTGTTTGGGCTTGGAGTTTGTATGAAACTTTGTTACTACAAGCACTAGGAGTTTCAAATTTTGCATGGGGGTTATGTTTAGGACTTTAATGCTCACTAAGATGGGATTTTACGAAATCCAACCCCAAAGGAATGTTTTGGGTTTGAGAGGTAGAAATTTCAAATTTTGCATAGGGATTCTATTTAGGAAGTAGATGCTGCCTATGACGGGATATTCTGAAATTCTATCCCTAAGAGGATGTTTTTGGGGTTGATAGTTTGCATGAAACTTCGTTATTACAAATGCTGGGAGTCTCAAAATATGCATAGAAATTTTTAGGACGCGGCCATCGCACACTTTCGGGCATGCCGCAATCACGGCGGGCATGCGGGAGGAGGCGGGACGCGTGAGGGAGAGGACAGCGTCCACCTTACAGCCCAGCCGCATTGGTAGACGCACACTGCGACGGACGTCGCAAGACGATCTCCGGCCACCGTAGGCGCGGGCATGTGGACGGCGAGTAATTGGCGACCCACTGTCTGACCATGGACCATGCCCGGGTCGACGGCGCGTTATGTTCCACGCGCGCCTCACAGATTGTCAGCACAATGACAGGGCCTCCCCTTAGAGGGCCAAAGCCTGCCGGGGTCGCGGGACTAACGAATACCGTGATCCTGGAACGTAAAGGGCTATTGAAGGACACCGTGGCTTTTAGTCAGTACATGTCTGACAGTCCCTCCTACCCTGCTCTGGGTGAGAGGACTCATTGATGAAATGAACACGCTAAAAAAAAAAGATGCTCACTAAGACGCGACTTTGTTCTTGATAGTTAGGAGTCTCAAATTTTGCTTATGGGTTTGTTTTAGAACGTAGTAGGTGCTACCTCAGGCGGGATTTTGCGAAATTTGAACCCCTGAGGGGTTGTTTTTGGGTTGATAGAATTTTTGTTGGATATTGATTTAGATTTTTCAAAAGTATCCCGTAAGGAGGGTGGCCGGGTGTAGAAATTCACAGATAAAAAGTTCGAAATACGCGCAGACGAAGTCGCGGGCGAACTGCTAGTAACATAATATTATAGAACATATACATTTATATCGTAGTTACAAATTTTGAATACAAAATGGTTTTAATTAAAGTTACATTAAATTACATAGAATAACGGTTAAAATACATAAAACAGTATTAAATTAAAAATAGATTGTTAGGTACATTATCATTGACATTACAAACAAAAAAATAATAATAACTGACTTAATCAAATAAACCGCCCCGGAACGTTCCTGGCACAAAAGACCCTAAAATACTTGCAGCATTACCACGCTGAATGGCAAACCATTGGTCCTAAGACGCTGACCAATTTCCCTCACGAAAACTTTAGCCTCTCTCCCCCAAGCACCACACGTCTCAAACGCCACAGGAACAAACAAGTACCGTGACTGAAGGGCAGCATACTTGACGTGTTTGGACGAAGCGGCGGTCTCAGCCGCAGCAGAAGCGGCTAACGACGTTCCCGCCAAATGACACCTTGCGAAGGTATTGACGCAAGTGGCGTCCCAAATCAAGCATCTGCCTCTCTGCCACGACACCAAAGTTATACCGTCTGGCCTCTTACCGTCAGACCGAGAAAGCCCAGGGGGCTCCAACAGGCAAGGGACACCAGCAGAAATTAAAGCCCTTAAAAAATTTTTTTTAATGTTAATGCTGTAAAGTATAATTTTTAAAATGAAATTATGTTCACATACATATTGAATAAGCAAAATAATAACAATTCTAGCACGTAGATTCATAAATGTGTCCAAGAATTATTTTTCGTCAATGTATGGCCCTTAAATGTCCAATGACTGGTAGTTTACCCTATAATTCCTAACGTTTTTCACAACATTTGCTACCCATCTATGAGCTAAGCTAGGCAAGTGCAGCTTTACCTTGATCGCCAGCCAGGTAAGGTCAAAATATTTGAAGATCAAACGAACTTACCAAGTGAAGTTCGATCCCAATTATGCGAGCGGCTTCATTCGACGCGATTTACCTTTAACATGGTGTAGTAGCGCCATCTACCGTAAGCCTTGCACGATTTGTTCAAAGATATCTTTTTTTTTTTTTTTTTTTTGTGACATTTCGCCCCACCACTGCGCACTGCTGTCATAGCGGACCGTTCCGGCATTAATCTTCATTTTGTTTAAAGGCTAATATTTATTTTAGTATCGATACAGTAATAACGGGATGGGTTTTATTATCTTATTGATAATAATTATCTTAGAATTAAAGTAGGGTGGGAGTAGGTAAATCGCGTCGAATGAAGCCGCTCGCATAATTGGGATCGAACTTCACTTGGTAAGTTCGTTTGATCTTCAATTATGCTTCGCGGCTTCATTCTTTGCGATTTACCTTTAACATGGTGTAGGATGTTTATAGCAACGATCTAAAATAAATGCAAAAAACAATGTTTAAATCTTGTAGGTTTGAACATTGCTTTTACCCCGGGTATACCAGGATCTAGGTAAGTACCTATTTGTACTTAAGTACAATATAAAGATAGTACATACAATAATTTTAATCAACTCTTGTTTTATTTATTAATCAAAGTGTACATTAATTTGTATATAAATATAAATTATATTTGAGAAGAATCAAGCAATAATTCAGCGAACTGATTATGATTTACAATTTCTTTATTGTAGAAGCGAGCAAAAACTGATGACGAATCAGTCCATCCAGCAGTCTTTTTAATCACATCTATGCTCACTCCTAATTTATTTGCCTTTGATGTGGCTGCATGTCGTGTACTGTGCGCGCTAAATATTGAAGTGTCTACACCACTTTCTTGTAGCGTATCCTTAATCCAGTGACTGATAGTTTGAGAAGTAATATTTGAATGTGGTTTTTTTTTTTTTTTTTGAAACTTAAAAATAAACTATTACTGTTATTCTTTCGTAATGCTTTAGTTTTATTTAAATATGCTTGTAAACATCTAGCTGGGCAGATTTCCGGACGTGCATTATAAAATGGAAGTCTTAAGATTGGTTGAAATGAATTTAATTTTGTTGTCTTTATTATATCGGGAATTTTAATAATAATTTCTGCAGGATTGGTAATTATATTGTTAATTTTAATTAGCGATAGAGTTTGTACACGATGTGCGGTCACAAGGGCAATTAATGTAACAGTCTTTTTGGAGAGAGCTTTCAAATCAAGGTTTTCATTAGGCCATTTTTGTGATAAGAAGTTTAAGACGATTTCAGGATCCCAAGTAATATTGTATTTTGGGTTTGTTGGCCTTAATTTGAAAACACCCTTCATGAAACGTTTAATTCTTTCATCATCTAAATTATGACCTAGTAATAAAGACAAAGCGGATTTGTAAGAATTGATTGTCCCATATTTCGCGCCTTTGTCAAACACTTCTGTTAAAAAATGAATAACTATGGGTATTGAAGCAGACATGTGATCATAATTATGTTTTTGACAATAAATAATCCAAGCTTTTATGCAACCGTCATATTGTTTATAAGTGTTACTTGACAAAGATGCTAACATTATTTCCACTGACCTTGGTGACAGAAATTTATTTAATAGAGTCTGCCGGATAATCTCGCAGCAGCCAATGTTAATGTTCGATGCAGACTGTGAGTTGATCTGTAAGGAGATTTTAGCAAATTACGATGAGGTGAAAAGTAAATAATTTCAGATTGACATATTTTATTAAATAAAGGGAACCAAGCTTGAGTTGGCCAGTATGGGATAACAACTATACCCTCCGCTTTATCTGATATGATTTTTTGGATCGTTTTTAGTATCATTGAAAATGGTGGAAAGGCGTAAAAGTTTAAATCTTTCCATGAAATGGTGAACGCATCAATAGCCCACGCATCAGGATCGTTTTTCCAGGTAACAAATGTTTTACATTTAGAGTTACAACGGCTGGCAAATAAATCTATATTTGGTGATCCTAATTTGTGTTTTATTTCCTCATATGCGTAATTTCCTAATTCCCATTCAGTATCCTGAAACTTCTTTCGAGACAACATATCGGCTTCTTGATTATCTTTGGTGTTAATGTATGATGCGAAAATCACAATACGTCGCCTTTCACACCATTTCCAAATATGACGAGTTTCGTCATTGAGATGTGGATATTGTACACTGCCCATTCTATTAATTCAAGAAATGGCTGTAACATTGTCAATTCTTAATAACAACTCGCAGTCAAAACAATCACTAGCGAAGACCTTTAATCCGAAAAAGGCGGCTTTTAGCTCTAACTGGTTAATGTGTAATTTCATTTCACTTTCTTTCCAGTAACCATACGATTCATTACCATCACAATATGCTCCCCACCCGGTGGATGAGGCATCGCTGAAAATTTCTTTTATATATTTATTGGTTTTAATATTAGAATAGCCAAAATCCATATTGTTTAACCACCACCTAAGATCTTCCCTAATAAAGTTAGGTAATAAGACTGTTTGATTGTAACTACAATTATTTAATAAAGCATTAAACTTGCATTGCTCAAATAATTTTGTACGCATCCAAGAATATTGTATCGCAGGACAGGCAGATACCAAAAGTCCAATTGTTCTAGCAAAATCCCGTAATTTACATTTACGAATGTTTAAACAAAGTTGAACATTACGTTTTATTTTATCTTTTTTATCCGAGGGCAATTCCATAATCATTTTTTGAGAGTCAAAAACAAAACCTAAGAACTTGCACTTGGTACTTGGTACTAAACAACTTTTATCCTTGTTTATAATAAATCCTAATTTTTCTAGAAAAGCACAGGTGTGTTTTACATTAACATAACAGTCGTTGAATTCTTTCCCTATACAAAAAATATCGTCTAAATAAATAACTGAAATCATATTTCTAGACCTTAAGTGTTCCATTACAGGCTTCAGAATTTTTGTGAAAACATACGGAGCGGTGCATAATCCAAAGGGTAAACAGTTAAATTCGAAAAGAGTTCCATTATAATTAAATCGCAAGTATTTTCTGTGACATTTAGCAACATTAATAAAGAAGTATGCATCCTTTAGGTCAACCGAAGCCATGTAACACTTTTTAGTTATTAATTTTATGGCTGTCCTGTAATCCTCCATTTTAAAATGATTAGTCTTTATAAATTTATTTAAAAGTTTTAAATTTAGGATAAAGCGTTTATCACCATTTGGCTTAGGTACAAAAAAGACACTTGATATGAATTCGCCTTCCTCATGATAACATTGTGAAATTGCATTGATATCAATTAAATTTTTAATTGTTTTAATATATTCGTAATGCTCTTGTTCTGATTTAGGCATAGAGCATGGACTGTCGAATTGGATTGGAGCGGATGTAAATGGGATTTTATATCCCTTTATCCATGACCTTAAGGTTGGGTCATCTGTAATTTGAGACCATTGTAAATAAAAGTATTGCAAACGTCCAGCGTATTGCATTACCTGAGTATTTATCTGCGATAATTCCTCCTGGTCGGTGAAGACGTCTTCGGCAGAGGGGCTGGCTGACGCGAATGGTTGAAGCCGCGCATCTGGCGTGCCGGCTGTCGTCCTCTCGATGATTCGCTCGTTTTGTTCGGTGGTTTCCTTTGCATTGGACCCCTGAAGTTTAAATTCCTGTTCCTTGTCGTACCCCTGAAGTTTGAACTACTTTTGCTAGTAGATGCTATAGGGTTGGTCTTTTGCAGAGATTCTCCTGTTTTTTGGACAAACTTAGCGGCTCTGAGTTTCTCCGTTAAATCTTCTCCAAATAAATACTTGTCACGATTCGTATTAGCAAGAACGTCGCGTAAATTGGTATTAATTGAACTCATAATTATACTTCGTCTGGTTCTTCCTTCAATACAGTGGCTGTCGCATAGAATTCGACAAGCATCGCTAAGGGGCAGCAGAAGTGCTTGCTTAGAGGTCTCATTTCGTAAAATCATTTCTGTGACCTGAGATAACGCGGCTAATGCGACGCCAATTTGATTTTGCTTTTGTAGCAAAGTGGTGTCTCTTCTGGCTTGAATATCTGGGGTAGCCGCTTTAGCTTCAGGATTTAATAACGGGGCCACAAGAAAGTGACAGTTTGCGGGTATAAGATATTTTTTGAGAAGTGGTTCTTTTTGTTCTCTTGGTAAACCTTTAATCAAGATATCTTGCCAACGGGTTGCGATATCTTTGTGAATATTTTTACCGAGCGCAATGTCTGACTGTGGTGGTTCTCCTAGGATCTGAAGTATATCTTCATCTAGCTGGGCATCCTCCTCTTGAACGATTGCGGTACATAGGTCGGGAGCAGAAGAAGGTCCCGGCTGCGGAAGCACCTCAGCGTCCGCATTAGCATGTTCCAAACTAGCAGATTCAAGAAGTGATGTTTGTGGAATAGGAGATACCAAGTCAGGCATACCCAAGGTTTCATTCCTGTCGTGGAATGGCGAAGCTCCAAGATTGCTTGGTGACGATCTTGGTGACATCGAGGGCAAAACTTGCTCTTCGATTTCTGAATCTGTGACAATATAAAATTGTCAGTTATTTAACAGCCGTCAACGACGGTAATTCATCTAAACATTAACTGCCAACGACAGTAATAGATAAAAAAAAAATTAACCGCCAACGACGGTTATTATAACTTTTTTTTTTTTTCATGTAACCGGCAACGACGGTACTCAATTGATTTTAATATTAACCGCCAACGGCAGTAATTGATTAAAAATTAACCACCAACGATGAAACATATTTGATATAAGCCCCAACGGAACTAATCGATTCAAAAATTAACCGTTAACAACGGTAATTATACTTCAGAAAATAAAATTAACCGTCAGTGAGGGTAAATCGGGTAAATACTTGGAAATGTATTATTTTTTATCGCCAACGACGATAGTTATTTTTGCAAATTTTTAATAATCAGGATATTCTCCAAAGACGATTTAAAATCAGTAGCACTAGTAAGACAATGACGATTAAAAAAACATTATTTGTACTTACTGCTATCTTCAGAAGAAATAATACGTCTACGTCGCTGTAATTTTCGTTCCAATTTTTTGATTTTGTTTTGGATCCTAGATTCTTCTTCTTGATGTTTCCTTTTGTTTCCCATATTATTACAATTTTTTCACTACACAAAGTATCTTAAAAATAGCACAGTGGCAGCTGAACACGTGCGAAGGCTGCGGCACGATAACACAGAATGAAGATTAATGCCGGAACGGTCCGCTATGACAGCAGTGCGCAGTGGTGGGGCGAAATGTCACAAAAAAAAAAAAAAAAAAAAGATATCTTTGAACAAATCGTGCAAGGCTTACGGTAGATGGCGCTACTACACCATGTTAAAGGTAAATCGCAAAGAATGAAGCCGCGAAGCATAATGCAGTATTAGTAGGTATACACTTTAATATGTGTCATATCATAAAAGAAATATTAATTTAGACACTAGCGAGTAATTTTCTCGCCAACACGCTAAGTGGATCATAAAAATTAATAACATAAAGAAAAATGCATCATAAAATGTTTTTCACGGCGTCCTGACCTATTCACGGCGTCCTGACCTATCGCATGACGCAGGTCCTCACCGGACACGGAAGTTTCGGGAGGTACCTGTGTCGGATGGGAAAGGAAGAAACGCCGGGGTGTCACCATTGCGAAGATCGCCCGGAGGACACAGTAGAGCATACGGTGCAAGACTGCCCCGCTTGGGCAGAGCACCACCGTGTCCTCACGGCAGCGATAGGCGGAGACCTCTCGCGCCCGGCATTGGTCGAGGCCATGCTGCGGGGCGAGACGGAGTGGGAAGCGGTCGCCTCCTTCTGCGAAGCAGTAATGCTCGTTAAGGAGGAGGCGGGCCGTGAGAGAGAGAGGACAGCGTCCTCCCTCCGCCCCACCCGCAATGGTAGACGCCCACGGCGTCGGACGTCGCAAGACGATCTCCGGCCACCGTAGGCGCGGGCATGCGGGCGGCGAGTAAAGGGCAACTCGCCGCCCGACCATGGACCATGCCCGGGTCGACGGCGCGTTGTGTTCCACGCGCGCCTCAAAGAGCGTCAGCACGATGACGGGGCCCCGCCCAAGAGGGCCAAAGCCTGCCGGGGTCGCGGGACTTATCTCATTACCGTGACCCCGGGACATAACGGGCTATTGAAGGACACCGTGGATTTTAGTCAGTACAAGTCTGACAGTCCCTCCCGCCCTGCCCGGGGTGGGAGGACTCATTTGATGATTTTACCACGCTAAAAAAAAAAAAAAAAAAAACATAAAATGTCTTAATTGATTTTTGGATTCGTCTAAAATTTTAGATTTAAAAATATGATGTAAGTTAAAACCGGACCGGATTTTTAATTAACGGATTTCAGATTTTCAAAGTTTTTTATTTATATTAGGAGTTATTTACGTCAAGATCCGTTTCAGCCATTTTGATGTACGCGTAATTGGACAACAAAAATACATCCATAAATTATAAAGTTTATTTTAAAAAAAGCTTAATTCTTATTGAGTATTTGGTCAACTGGACCCACTGAAAATGGACTCGTGAGATCACTCAGCCTAATTTTTATTGGGTCCACTGGACCCACTGCCACATTATTATTTCAAAATTACCACTTTGTAAAAACATTTTGTCAAGTTACGTTTTATGTTGTATAATATGATACATAATACCTTTTTAATAAAAAAATCAAACCGACGAAAGATCGAACTGAAATGCAAAAAATAAATTTTGAGGCGGCGCCAAACAAACAAACATTAATTAATTATTTGAAGCGAAAAATAATTTTACTGTAGCTATTAGAATTTTTGAAATCGGACCACGTTAGGAAAAGTTATGCGTGGTATAACTTTTTTACGCATAACTTTTTTTTTCATGTCGAATTGAGAACCTCCTCCTTTTTTTTCCGTCGGTTAAAAACAACAATACGATGTACGGTTGGTATGACATAGAAATTAGGTAGTATGTATTAGAAAAGTCCATAAAAATTATATACTGACATTATAAGCAGACAAATTGGCCGAAGTCAACGTTTTTTAATTTCTATTGTTACCGAAACTTTTTTTTACATTAATGTTCGAAGTAATGTTTAAAAGTTATAAGTGTAAGTCAATAAATAACATTTTTTTTTACGTGGTAAAATCATCGAATGAGTCCTCCCACCCCTGGCAGGGCGAGAGGGACTGTCAGACTCGTACTGACTAAAATCCACGGTGTCCTTCAATAACCCTTTATGTTCCGGGGTCACGGTAATGAGATAAGTCCCGCGACCCCGGCAGGCTTTGGCGGGCCCCGTCATTATGCTGACACTCTTTGAGGCGCGCGTGGAACACAACGCCCCGTCGACCCGGGCATGGTCCATGGTCGGACAGCGAGTCGCCCATTACTCGCCGCCCGCATGCCCGCGCACACTATGTGGCCTAGGTAGAGAAGTTTTATACGAACACTTTTGACGGCACGGTTGGCACAGTGGGTGGGCGATTGGACTGCTGCGTTGCGTGTCACGGGTTCGATTCCCGCACGGAACAAATATTTGTATTATCTACAAGTAGTTGTTCCGTGTCTGGGCGTTTGTGTATGTGAGTTTATATGTTTGTAAACGCACCCACGATACAGGAGAAATTCCTAGTGTGGGGCAACTTTAAAAAAAATGTTTTAATGAAACTTACACCCACAAGTAAGAAAGACATAGGTCTAAAGATTAGTTAGTAGAAAACTTTATAGAAAAATACTTTTACTATTCTGCCGTGGTATAACTAAAATGCCGTTAACCGACATGTGGACGATTTTCAACTTTTGATGCTATATTAATGAGAAAAAAAAGATCTATCGATCTGTGTTTGCGAATTTTCAATATCTTGAATAGTTTTTGAAATAACAATTTTAAAAATGCCGCTATGTACTTATTACTCACGTGTGAAATAAGCAAAAATAACGTTAAGTAACTTTGTGAGTCTATAAAGCCGCTAAGGTTCATTACCTCATATTTTTATCACAAAAGATCCATAAGGTTACTTGTTTAGATTGCCGTTAGCAAACTTTTGTGCACTACAATGCGGTTAAGGTAATTTAACTGTTTTATTGGTATTCTTTTTAATAATAAAAGAGTTCGCTATTTGAAACTATAACGTCGTTACTTAAAAATGTTAGACTTAAACTTGACTAACGATGTTTAACGGCATTATTGCCTCATATTTGACATACTTATATTTTGACTTAACGTATGTTACAAGCCCATAGCGGCATTTTCAAAACTAAACAAAAAAGTATTGTCCGTCATTATTAGACTGAAACGACGTTATCTCACACTAATACACAACAAAGCCGTTAACTGATCTCGCGCGGGGCAGGGAGACACCGGCTACGTAACGATCCTGTACCGAAATCAGAGGGATCTGGGGTGGAACTAGTCGCCAGGAGCTTGTGGGTGAGGACGTGTGTCGCTGCGGGTTTTTCCCGCCAATTTCGCAACGATCACGATAATGGCGAATCATCATTATAATTATGCTTAAACTTATAACCATAGGTCGGAATTAGGTAGAGTTATTTTAGTACTTGCATCGATATTTTGATATTAATATGGATCTTCTCGGGATTTCTAATAGACAATCTCGTGTGCAAAACAATAATATAAATAAATAATAATTAAAAAAAACATCAGAGATAAATTAGACAAATTAATTGTGTAACAGTAAATAACTTCTTATTTAATAAATCGCCGGATTTTTCTGCTCTTTAAAATTAATTCCGTGATTTGGGGCATATCCACTTCATTCTATCGTTGTATGAAATCAGTGTAAGTCTTACATGAATAACCCTACCTAATTCTGACCTATGCTTAAAACTTTCACAAAACTTTACTTCTATCTAGATTTTTTAGGAACTTTCGGATCTATAGAATAACACTAAAACACATCAGTTATTTATCAATATAATTATGTACTACTTGTACTTCATAATGTAACATAAAACAAAATTTACTTTCAAACTTCTGTCTTTCATTAAACCTGAGATAACAAACAATCAAAACTAAGTCTAATCTTCTTCTTGAACTCAAAACTTTACATTTCTAGTATCATTTAAAAAAACGATCATCAACTGAAAAACAAAAAACAATTTTCCTTATTTAATTTTTAGTTCTAACTTTTTACCTAAAAGCCTTCTTGATAATCACATTTATAAATAAATTCTTAATTAAAAACACAGTATTCAAAATCGTATCACAGTTACATTGTTATTACATAAAATAAATCAAGGTTATTATGACTATGTCTGAAATTAAAATCAGTCTAGATAAACTGACACTACTCTATATTATTATTCTAATCAGAACTAGTACCGGAATATTCATTTTCTCTTGGTAAGTTTTTCGAAAATAACAATTTTTGAGGGGGAATTATGTTCGAAAGGTTTTCAAGTATATCTATCTCTTAGGTTCGATACCTTTCGGTTCAGTTCTAAATTCAAATACGTGTTTTTTTTTAAATATCTATCATTCATGAAACGAAGTATTTGTAATTATCATCATTGAAATTATTTTTTAAATAAGCTCTTGGATGGATGTTTGAATCCTTCTTTGGGACACGTCGTTAGGTATATTCAATATCATATGCTATGAAGAAAAAAGATATACAAACTCTTCGTTTAATGAATGATAGATATTTAGAAAACCCACGTTCAATGGTATTTGTATTTAGAACTGAACCGAAAGGTATCGAACCTAAGGGAAAAACAGATATACTTAAAAATCTACCGAATATAATTCCCCCTCACAAATTGTTATTTTGGAAAAACTTTCCAGAACAAGTTCTGATTAGAATAATAATATAGAGTAGTGTCAGTTTATCGACACTGATTTTAACTAATTAATAATTTCAGACATAGTCATAATAACTTTGAATTATTTTATGTAATGTAACTGGGATACGATTTTGAATACTGTGTTTTTAAGAAGGCTTTAATAAATGTAGGCAAAAAGTTAGAACTAAAATTTAAATAAGGAAAATTAGTTTTTGTTTTTCAGTTAATGATTGTTTTTTAAATGATACTAGAAATATAAAGTTTTGAGTTCAAGGAGAAGATTAGACTTAGTTTTGATTGTTTGTTATTTCTCAGGTTTAATGAGAGACTGAAGTTTATAATAACGTAAATTTTGTTTTATGTTGTCTTATTTTATAGTAGGTAGCTACATAATTATATTGATAAATAACTGATGTGATTTTAGTGTTATTCTTTAGAACTGAAAGTTCCTATAAATCTAGTTTTAGGTAAAGTTTAGTGAAAGTTATTAAGTTTAAGCATAATTATATATTATTTGAAAAGCAAAAAGAAATATTGACAGTATAGACTAATTGATTGATAAAACTATGACTATTATTTAAAAAATATCTTTAATTTCAATAAATTAAATTCATTTTGTGCAAGAAAATAGTTCACTATTTTTATGATATTATTACGCTATAATGTCGTTAAACTGTAAGGTTTTTAGTTTAACCACGTTTTAGCTAAACAATGATTCAAGTTTATCCTTTTAATTAGTACGCATCTCAAGGTTACCAGACTTAAAAGCAGTAAAGTACCGTTAAACGCATTTAAGCTTAACATGAATCAGTTCTAAAATACATAATCGTAAGCTAAATTGTCGTTATGTGCAATAACGGCATTTTAGTTAATCATTGAAGAGATGAAATTTTTGCATTTTAAAAGACAATAATTTGCTATGTAATAGATACACTAAAACGCCGTTACGCTATACGTAGCGGCGTTTTAGTCGATGATCCATTATGATTTCGGTTACATCTCTGATGAACTAAAACACAAAAAACGCTTTTTCATGAAATTAAATTATATTTACGATATGATAGGTTAAGTATTTCGAAAGTATACAATTTCATCTATGTTTTGGTACCTTCAAATCTCTAATAGGCGTTGTCAACAAAAAATAACATCAGTTTAAAATTTTACCGTGGTTTTTTCGTGTTATCCAAAAAAGTGACTTTAGCAGTTAACGGCATTATAGTTATACCACGGCAGTATTAAGACTGTTAAGAAAAATATAACGTCATTTGAAACCAAAAACATGAAATTCCAATTACCTTTTCTTAAATAAAACATCTAATTCATAATATTTTCTGTAAACTTTATAGATCTGCTTTACATGCGCTTATACTTATACCCCCTTATTAATAAACGTGGACTAAAGTTACGCCAAGGTTCATCTTCGGATTAACCATACATTTTTCCTAACTTTAGCCCACGTTTATTAATAAGGAGGATAAAGTTTAATTCAAATCGGTTCAATCATTTCGGAAAATAAGTACTTGAAAGTTAGGATAAAATGTTATTTGGCGTTGACGCTTTTAAGATAAACTTGTAGACATGGCTGACCTCAAGTAAATTGGGATTCGTTGGGGCGAATTATGATGATATTGACAAACAAAATTTTAGATAAGAAATTTTATTAAGAAGATCTCAGACCGAAACATACGTCTGTAATGTTAGGCTGCGGTTTCACTGAGGCCGAGCGGTGAGAGATTCACCAATCATGAAATCAATTGCCTCGATCAGGCCATTGCCAAAAAATTCAAATCCATCTAGTTTGAAAGATTTACGCCCCATTAGTATACTACCATGTCTGTCTAAAGTATTAGAAAAAATTGTTAGTCGACAGCTTACGGTTTTTCTTGAACAAAATAATATTTTACCTGATCTTCAATCAGGATTCAGAAAACAGCGCGGTACTTCTACTGCTTTGTTAGACATTACTGACAACATACTAACTGCCCAAGATAAGGGAATGTGCACATTACTGATCCTGCTCGATTTTTCCAGGGCGTTCGACGCAATTAACATTCCGCTATTATTATCAAAGCTGAATTATTACGGCTTTGACCCCCTAGCTTTGCAATGGTTTCGTAGTTATTTAAGTAAAAGGGAACAATTGGTTGACCTCCGAGTGACGGCAAAACTCTTAGATCTGCTCCTCTTCCCGTGGAAAGAGGAGTCCCGCAGGGCACCATTTTGGGTCCCAATCTGTTTATTTTGTTTTGTGCGGACATAGTAACATGCATCCAGAGTTGCAAGTATCATATATACGCTGACGATGTCCAATTATACATCTCGTTTAGGCCAGAAGAGTACCATAACGCTATAAAGGATCTCAACGAAGATCTCGAACGAATTGCTGTCTGGTCTGAAAAGAACTGCCTGTCGCTAAACCCCACGAAAACTAAGTATGTGGTATTTGGCACTAAACAAAAGCTAGCTCGACTGCCTATGACTTTTGACTTAAGACTTATGGGGGAGCCAATCGAGCGAGTATACGAGGCGCGAAATCTAGGACTTACCATGGACAATGACCTTCGGTTTGAGAAACACATATCAGAGTCAGTAAGGAATTGTTTCTACCGCTTGAAAATTTTATACAAGATGAGGCCCTATTTATCCGAATCACTGCGGGAACAACTCGTTGAAACTTTAGTCTTGTCTAAGTTGAACTACGCCGATACTGTTTACGGCCCGCGCCTGCTGGCGCGTACGGATAGGCTCATACAAAGGGTACAAAACGCGTGCGCTCGGTTCTGCTACAATATTCCTCGCAGAAGTCATGTAACGCCCTACCTTAATAAACATTTTATCCTAAAAATGAAGTCCAGGCGTAAACTACATTTAGCATGCCTACTTTTCGGTGTTGTCAAATATAAAAAACCGGATTACTTGTATAGCAAATTGAGTTGGATAGCAAGTAGACGAGAGTGTGAAAGAAGACAATGCTCGCAACAACTTTCGACTCAGACACACAACACAGCGGCTTTCAGAGGGAGTTTTCGATATGCAGCTTCCAAAATATGGAATAATCTGCCACCACCGATCAGATCAACTAACACCATAGGCTCATTTAGAAGACAGTTGCGGCAGTATCTGGTGGAAGAACAACGTAAACTGGACATGGTCGCACTGAATCGATTATCTGATGCGCTTGCCTAGCCACTCACTTAATTAACTCAAGCGTGCTGCTTTTTATAAAGTTATCTAATGGGTTGCGAATATAACTATAAATAACTAGATCACCCTGCCAATTCCAGTAGGTCCCGCTTATGCATGCACAGCCGTATATCTCATTCGATGATTCGCACGAGCGTTCTTAGCAGGTGCTTGCAGTTACTCCCGTCTGGTCGTTCGTTCCGTCGCATTGTGGGAGATCTGCAGCATTTTTTTTTTTTTTTTTTTTTCTTGGGACAAACCCACCACACTATTCCCAAACCACTGCAACTCCTGAGAGCCAGAATCAACAGTGGCAACCACCAGAAAAGCGCCAAGACAATGAAGCTCGACGTGTCCCGGAGAATGAATTTACCTGTCTTGGATCCTGCACGAAATTAATCAGAAAAGAATAGTGGAGGAGTGGGAAAAATATGTTTCCACTTCCCTCCATGCAAGCAGGAGACAGAACAAAGCAAGGCCAATAGGCACAAAGGGACATTACAACTGGGAGAAGCCCAGTTGCCTTGCACCACGGGTAAAAATGACTACTAATATTAATGGGTCCTAAATTGTGAGCTGCTATATTTGATTCCAATAATAGGTATGGCAAAAACGCTTGAACGCACGGAAGTTTGTTCGAGTTTCCACAAGGTCCGTATAATAAATGACTCCAGATGTAGTCTGAACAGTATCCAACATAATATTGCGTTCGTTCTGCCAAAGAATACACTCCCAAAGAATATGATGTGCTGATTGTTCATATTCACAGTCAGGTGACGAACATTGACAAAAAGGCGAGGGAACAAGCTTAAAGGAAAACAATTTACTTTTAAAGTTACCATGTCCCGTGAGAAATTGGGCAACACAGTGATCCACCTCCAACCACGTCCTAGCCAGCCGCTCACGAACGGATGGGAAGAACTGGTGGAGGTGCCGCCCCTTGGGAGAATTATCCCACCTATTTTGCCATTCGGATAAAAGTTCCTCCCAGACGTCGCTCTGGGGTTTAAATAATCTAGATATCTTATCACGGTCACGTTGCGGCAGGAAATCAGCGTCAGTGGTCTCCCGTGCGGAAAAATACATTGCAGCACGGCGCTGCACTTCAAGATCTACTGGAAGAACACCAGCAAGTACCGGTAAAGCTTCAGTACTGACGGTCCTATACGCTTTACTTAAGAATAACAAAGCCAAGCGCTGGCTTTGAAGCAATTTACGCCGTGCCGCCCCTATGGTGGCCCTATCGGCCCAAACAGGTGCTCCGTAGCACAAACAACCCAAGTAAGTAGCCCCATAAATAGTTTTTAAGGTTAAAAATGACAAACCCCAAGTAGACTTAGATATTCTCGTTAGGGCATAAAAGTTATTTTTAGCTTTTTCACCAACTGTTTTTATATGTTCTATGAATGTGAAATTCCTCTCTAAGACTAAACCAAGATAGCACACGGATTGCTTTCTCTTCACGGGAACATTATTGAATTTAATACTAGGCCACGATTTTAGTTCACCTTTTAAAATAAGCTGATATGTTTTTTGTGGTGCAAACGTCAGACGGTTTCGATCGCCCCACTGAGATATTAATCGTAGGCAAGTGTCAGCCAGATTCTCGAGGCCAGCACGAGTGCTTGACTGAATGAGCAGAAGGCCATCGTCCGCATAACCAGTTAAAGAACAACCGCTTGGAAGTGGAATCGCGAGGAAATCATCGAAGCCTATATTCCATAAATGAGGACCGATAACCGAACCTTGAGGACAGCCCATGGTAAGAGGTTTCGATACGGAATAATGTCCGAGTTTAAGTTTCGCGGAACCATTAGAAAAGTACGAACAAAGAAGATTAAATATATTATTATAGCAACCACGAGCTTTTATCTTAAGTAGTAGCATTGGCCACCATGCGTTATCAAAAGCCCCGGAAATATCTAGAAAGATTCCAAGTACGTACTTGTGCTCGGAGGTATTAACTATTTTTCTAACAGAAAGTGCCGCGTCAACGGTTGATTTGCCGATAGTAAAACCGAATTGGTTTTTATGGAATTTGGGCCCGTCCGGTAACAATCGTGGGACGATAAGACGCTCCAGGAGCTTTCCCAAAGATGGTAATAATGTTATGGGCCGGTAAGACTTAGGGTCATCTGGTGGCTTGTCGCCGCTTTTAGGTATTATTCGTATAAAGCCATGTCTCCATATACGAGGAAAAACACCTTCAGCAATACACCGATTGTAAACAGTTAATATCGCGTCACCCGCTGTTTTACACGCTTCCTTTATCATACGATTAGATATTTTATCTTCACCTGATGATTTGTTAAGGGGCAGTCTCCTAACAACATTAATGAATTCGTCAGTGGATGGAAGGTCTGACGCTGGTGATTTAGGCGGAACTGTAGCCCATGCTCTAATCTGTTGGTGGTAGTCATTATCATTAACAGGTGAATCATCAGGGATAAGACTATTTAATAAAACTTCCGTTGTTTCTTCAATACCGGTGGTGTGTTTATTATTTACTTTAATATTCTGAACATACGCGAGGTCGACCGATCGATTAGCTTTAAATTCATGATATAAAGGAGACCACGGACCTTCTTTTTCTAATTTATCGACTACTTTACGCAACAAATTAGCCTTAGATTTTTCAACCGAAGCTCTGTAACGGGACCTGGCAACTCTAAATGTACTTAAAGCAGAGGTTAGTGAGTCTCCGGTGACTTGACGTTTTTTAAGCTTATTTAGATGTTTACGCGCTCGACGATAGATTTTACGCTGTTCGGTTAGGTAGTCACACCACCAATCACATCTGCGTACATTGGTCATAGGTCCGCGACCAATGGCAATGTCAGCACAGTAAGTGAAGGTGTCTGACATAATTTCAGCACTTTCTTCAGCTGACAGCCCATCACGAGTGAAATCTTTGGCATGACACGCAAAAAGCGATCTAAAGAATTCCCAATTAGCACCCTTAGTTTTATACCTGAAGTTACCAATTACATGTGAAGAACCATGAGTAGAATCCGGAACAAATTCGTACACGATCAAGCGATGATCACTGCAAGACGCGTCCGGTAGGACACGCCACCTATCCAAGCGTACGTCTGCACTAGAAAGTGTGACGTCAATACAAGATTCGCCCATTTGGCTGCAAAAAGTAGGTGGTGCATCGGGGGTGTTATGAATAGTAAGGTTCATTTCAGCAATGAAGTCTTCAACAGCGCAACGCCGTACGTAATCCGTGGACCGGACTTTGCCATACCACAGGGACGAAGACGCATTAACATCTGCACCTACGATAACTTTGCAGCCCGCGAGTGACCGCAAGACGTGACGGAGGTTATGTATGTGAGGACCAACAGGGTCTGAATATTGAAAATAGCAGCTGACAACGTAAACTTTAAAAGTAGCGGATGAGACTTCCGCAACTGCACAGTGAGGCGTCATGAGATTACGTAAAGACGTTACTGTAAGGTTAGAAGAACGCGACACGTAAATTCCGGCTCGTGCCTTACTATCTAACTGAACTACCTTGTGACGTAAGCGCGTGTTTTGGTATTGTTCTTGAACCAGTACAATGTCTAATTTGTAATCGATAATTAATTTGTCCAATTCAGAAGTCGCCACCCTATCATTGTGAAGGTTTAATTGTCCTATTATTAAACTATCCATTTTATTAGTAATTAGTGTTGCGTATTAATTGTTCGAGCCTGACTTTATAGGTGGTACACTGTTGAGACCCGCACCGATGGTCAAACGGTTTTTTAAAACGTTTACACGCCACACATACCGGTGTAAAATTTAAATTATCCTTATGCGGGCATTCTTTTGTTTCATGTGCTTCAGAACAGTTAGCACAGGTAGGCGATTTATTTACGCAGTATTTTTTTACGTGACCGAACTGTTGGCAATGTAAACAACGAACTACATCAATATCATCAAAAAATCGGCAAGTCGCGAAGTCAATAAAAAGCTTCTCTTTGGTACTAATTAAATGCTTTCGAATGGCGTTGTCGATTTCGATGCCTACCCACTTCCGACCATTGTCTAATACACGTCTACGTATAATTTTTGTCGACTTAATAAATTCTTCTTCACTAATTACCAATTCGTCTTTGATATTTTGACGGTACAACGCGTGCAAAAAAGGTTTGTCGTCCATTGAGGATGGGACGTCTTTAATTAATAAACGTGGCCTGCGGCCTTTCGGTTTTTCAAGTCTTAACCCGGCGGTCTTAATAGCATCAACCGATTCAAGTTTACTTATTTGACTGTCATTAGCGACACGTAATACAACGCCAGATTTCGCGATTTTTTTCATGCCTACAATTTGAAATCCGTCGTCACTTGGCTTAATCGCTTTTTTAAGCGCTTCTTTAGTGGCTGAGGAAGTTGCGAATTCAGCTGACCTTTCGTTGGAGGGGTATGCTATTACACACGGCAGCGGTGGTCTCGACTCCATCACTGGAGCGACCTTTGGCAGACGAAGTTTCAGAGAATCTGAATAAGAAAGTTTATTGGAATTTGTTTTTACAAGGCTGACATTATTATTTAAATTAACTTTGTCCAATTCGCGCTCGATATTGGCTAACTTCGTTTCATTAGAAGATGACCGTATGGCTAACAAAGAAACAATGGACGTAATCCGCTGTGTCATGTCCATAATCGCGGATTTATTGGCTACATTAATACGAGAACCCTGATCATTCACAAGGTCGTTTATTTTAGACAGGTATGCAGACGCCTGAGTAACTAAATCGCAATAGTCTTCGTTTGAATTACTGACATTATTTATTGATAACGGCGATTTCTCAACAGAATCGGTCAAATGTTGCCGTTTTGCATTATCCTCCGGCGTTAGATAAGACGGAGACATTTCGGTAAACAAGCGTTTAGAGTAAGCGGAGGTCGGTGACCTGGGAGGTTTAGTTACGCATCGCGAAGTGTTTTTTCCGCCCCCGTCCGGTGGATCATCATTACTGGACAACATTTTTAAATCAAAACTACAAAAAGATTTAAATAAGATCGTAAAAACAAGACGAAACAACAAAATATTTATTATTCCTTCCGAGGTACCCCCACAACCAAAAAAATAAAAATTACTTACCGAGCGCTGTTAACTAATTTAAAACTATATTTACCAATGAAATACGCGTAATAACACTTAAAAACTTACAATACCACCACTATAAGCACAAAGGCACACAGCTAGGACAATTCACGAGCCGGTAATTGATAACGAGACACGAGAAACGTAATTATCAACGGCACGATTCAAATCACACCTACACAGCGCAGTTGCACAGAGGGAAGTGTAAGATCTGCAGCATATAAAAACACGCTATAACAACCGCTTATCTCTGACCGACCTATTAGATAAAAAGTATGCATTGCTACACTGAGTCCTTGGACTTACCTAATGTGTCTGACCTGCTTGTATGCGGCTGGAACGAACGATGCAATGGCTTCCACTGCCACCCTTTGTTTTCACCGTTGCTCAGGTTTGATTATTGGCGGTTCTCGCTTTTTGGATTGGTTGACATCCCCAGCTGAACTGCAAGAGGGTAAAAATAAATTAGTACCTATGTACTTTCTTTCACCAGCGGCAGCGGGTACATTAATTAAATTAATACACTAAATGGAACCTAATTAATATTAATATTGACTTACCTATCGTATTTTGACGTCTTTCCGAAAATTTTCCTAAACATATCCCATACGCCCGGGTGTCACCACTGCGAAGATCGCCCGGAGGACACGGTGGAGCATACGGTGCAGGACTGCCCCGCTTGGGCAGAGCACCGCCGTGTCCTCTCGGCGGCGATAGGCGGAGACCTCTCGCGCCCGGCATTGGTCGAGGCCATGCTGCGGGGCGAGACGGAGTGGGAAGCGGTCGCCTCCTTCTGCGAAGCAGTTATGCTCGTGAAGGAGGAGGCGAGCCGCGAGAGAGAGAGGACAGCGTCCTCCCTCCGCCCCAGCCGCAGTGGTAGACGCCCACGGCGTCGGACGTCGCGGGACGATCTCCGGCCACCGTAGGCGCGGGCATGCGGGCGGCGAGTAAAGGGCAACTCGCCACCCGACCATGGACCATGCCCGGGTCGACGGCGCGTTGTGTTCCACGCGCGCCTCAAGGAGTGTCAGCATGATGACGGGGCCCCCCTCTAGAGGGCCAAAGCCTACAACCGTGGATTTTAGTCAGTACAAGTCTGACAGTCCCTCCCGCCCTGCCCGGGGTGGGAGGACTCATTTGATGATTTTACCACGCTAAAAAAAAAAAAAAAAAAAAAAAAAAACATATCCCATGTAAACATTAAAATTGCCTGATATTTGTTGAAACATGACCCACACATTATCACATTATCAGCCTATCGAACGAATGTTTTATGCAACCAACATTATTTTAAAATAGGTACTCTTAAAGAAACAACTGTCTGGATGTTGATCTGTTGCGTAATGAAGGCCTAGCTACGAGTTTAAGTGACTGCAGGCATATAAACAAGAAGTCTGGCAACGTGCGAAACAGGTTTTTGTTAGATCACTATTTGAGTATTATCGTCCTGCGTCCGTCCTATTTGTTTATATTTTTTAGTTTATTTTTACCTACTACCCTTTATTTATTATCGTGTAGGTACATGTATATGAAGGGGCAGGAGGGCCTTCATCAGAACTCATCTTGTGATGTATGTGGGTAGGTAGGTAAGCAGGTGGGCGTGAGCAGAAAAATCACAAGTCCTCGTTACAATCACAGTTGTTTAATCAGCACAGGGTTTAATAATCGAAATACACAGTCTAATGAACAATGTACAGTCTAAGCAACATGACACCAACTTAATTAAGACACTAGATTAAACTATCACTCGGATGCAAAGCGATTCGTCACAAGCGTGGTGTGCGGGCGCCGCGGCCGTCTCGAACAAAAGTGTGTCAAGATGGCCGCCCTCACAGCCATCGACAATGACGCTTCGCTAGGCTGACTTTGACAGCTAAAAGTCAACCTGATGTCTGACGTTGACGGAGGCGCCGTCACGGCCGGACTGACACTCGACCGTCCTCGGGCGATTTTCTGAAACAATGAGTTGCAATCGTACATAATCCGTTCGGCATCCTGACGGACGACTAATTACAATTGTCACAATGCGCTATGATACTTAAGACATAAGGCGGGTGTCTCGCGACAATTAAACCGGATGACACAGCCTCGTCACTAAACAGCATGTAGGTTAACTGTTCACAATTGGTACTATTAGACAAGCCAATCCTTCGGTGGATGTGACCCGGACGACAATATTCGTCTTACCATAATCTGCAAAACATCCAGAACAAGTCAGTCAACTTAAAGGACTCTGACTCGGACGACATATTTCGTCTCATAGAACAAAAGCACAGAGACAAGTCAATCTGATACTGACTCGGACGACATATTTCGTCTCATAGAACAAAAGCACAGAGACAAGTCAATCTGATACTGACTCGGACGACATATTTCGTCTCATAGAACAAAAGCACAGAGACAAGTCAATCTGATACTGACTCGGACGACATATTTCGTCTGACTATTTGGCAGGAAAGACGTTCTTACAGGTCGCTCCACTTACCTACGACTATGAATCGTCTCGTTCTGTATGAATTTCAGTTTCCTGCGACATTTCCCAAGTCTCTGGATCTGAGCATATACTGAGAGTGTCTGAGCCTGCTGTGAGCGTCCTCGAATCGGCGGAAACAGTGTTTGAGCATACGGTCAAGGTGTCAGAGTTATCATTGTCATGATTTGAATTAGCTATAGTTTCTTCATCTTCCGACGCCGTCTCGGCCTCCTCACAGTTTAAAAGACTAGTAGCTATTTCGATCAACCCGATATGTCCCTGGGGTACTGCGCGCAAATTCTCGTGAGAGTAAGTAATAAGTTCTCTGAGAACCACCTAAACTTTTAAGTTCGTAGCGATCGTTTTCAAGTACTTCTACAATAACATATTATGGACCTCGAAACTTCCTATCCAATTTTGTTTTATTCCGTTCACAATTTTTAATAAATACGAAGTCTCCTTTAGAGAAAGGTCTTATTGTGGCCCGACCACGATTAAACCGAAGGGTATCAGATTCAGCAGCTTTGCAAATGTTAGCTGATGCATCAGGTCTTATCGAATCTAAATCTAAGCGAACCTCATGATCTATATTATCGGCGTTCAACTTAGACATTCCTAAAGAATTAGAACGAATTCCAAACATAAGTTCTGACGGTGAGTATTTGGTTACGGAAGATTTAGAACTATTGAGAGCAAGTTGGATGTTACCCAATTCATCACGCCACGCTTTGTTAGGGTCGTTTTCAATGATAGTAAGGAGGCTCTTTAAAGTACGCATCACTCGTTCAACTTAGCCGTTCGCCCTACTCGTACCAGTTGCGATGAAATGGAGGTCTATTTTATGCTCTTGACAGAAGCTCTTAAAATCTGAGCTAATGTAGCAACGGCCCTGATCTGCGATGATTCTTTTCGGGGCTCCAAAAAGACACACCGCTTTTTGTACGGCATATATTGCACTCTTGGAATCGACTGACAAAGTATGTTCAAGTAAAACGTATTTGGTAAAGGCATCGATTATTACAGAGCAATACTCCTTTCGGTCACTCTTCCCGCTCAGCTTCCCCGAAAAATCTATGTGAATCGTGTGCCAAGGCACGGATACTTTTGGAATCGAATGAAGCTGAACAGGTTGAGCACCCGATGGGCCTTTCGATGCCTTACAAATGATACACGAATCTATAAATTTTCGTACACATTTAGACATATCGGGAAACCAATACTTTTCATACAGCTTGTCTAGAGTTTTGTCCCTGCCTAAATGTTGCAATTCGTTGTGGACATGATTAATTAGTGTCCAAATAAGAGACCGTGGAACTACGGGTAGCCATGAAACCGCTTTGTTACGAGTAATCTTTCTGTAGAGTATGCCATCTCTAACGTCATATGTTTGACCTACTGTTTCGGGAAAGCTATTATTATTATGTTTTGCGTTAAGATCCTGAATTTCTGCGTCACGTTTCTGTTCGACTGACAGCCAGCCCTGATGTAGTTCAACATAATTGACAGTTTTAGGCTTAGGCTTTACAGGAGTGATAGGAACAGCAGAATCTGACAGTGGATTTCGGGACAGGTAGTCAGCATGCTCCATTTTACTTCCTTCGCGGTATACAATATCGAAATCGTAAGCTTGTAAATAAGCCCACCATCGGTAAACGCGGGGTGTTAGGTCTTTCTTTGATTTCGACGCCTTCAGTGAATTGCAGTCGGTAACTACAACAAATCGCCTACCATATAAATAATGGCGAAAATGCTCTACAGCTCTGACGACCGCTAAAGTTTCTAACTCGTATGAATGATAACGAGATTCCGCGTCTGCTGTACGGCGGCTATAATACTCTACAACGTGCGGAAGATTATTTTTCTTTTGAAGAAGGATTGCTCCATATCCTTCTGAGCTAGCATCGGTATGTAGCTCCACCGGAAGTTCTGGGTCGAATATAGTTAGCACCGGTTCGGACGTGAGAATGCCAATAATTTTGCGCCGTATCTTTTCATGTTCGGTAGTCCAGGTAATTCGTCCTTTAAGTTTTGTAAGAGGGTATTAGGGGACCGACTATTCGTGTGAACTCAGGAATAAATTTCCGAAAGTAGGAGGCTAGACCGAGAAATTGGCGTACATTAGTAGCCGATTTAGGTTCTGGGGCATCTGCCAATGCTTGAATCTTTCGTGAATTGGGCCTAATCTCACCGGATTGTACAGAATATCCTAGGTAGTCAATTCTTTGTTTCATAAATTTACATTTCTTTGTATTGAACGTAAACCCGGCATCTGATAACGCACCTAAAACAAAGTCAAGGCGCTTCAGTCCTTCGGGGATGTTAGCAGCATGACATAACACGTCATCCATATAGATAAGTGGTTTATCTTGTAAATGACTAAGAGCCTTTGTAATACATCTCTGAAAGACTGAAGGAGCATTTCGCAAACCAAACGGCATGGCGAGATACTCGTATTGCCCTTCGTTTGTCACGAAGGCTGTCTTCTCCACTGACTCAGGGTGGATAGGGATCTGGTGGAAGCCAGAAGCCATATCCAATGAAGAGAAGAAATTAGCACCCGTGAGCTGGTCGATTTGTTCCTCGATTCGAGGTAAGGGATAATGTTCAGGTATGGTATTTGAATTTAACTCCCTAAAATCTACACAAAGTCTATCGGAATTATCCTTCTTTTTCACAAGAACGATAGGGCTAGCAAATGGGGACGTACTCTCTCGAATCACCCCTGCGTCTAATAGTTTTTGAACCTGTTCCCTAATTATTTGTTTCTCTATAGGTGCTCTTTTATGGGGACATCGCTGCACAACTTTATGTGGATCTACTAATTTAATTTCACATACTCCCGTCTTCACACGCTTGGTAGGTATACCTTCGATAAAGTTATTCGCATATTTGCTCAATATGGAAATCAACATGTCTTTATCCCGTTCCTGCAAATCCGTGTCAATTTTTGAAAAATCTGGGAGATCAGATGTCGCGACACAAAGATTAGATTGTTGTTTAGAGTATATAACAAGATTATCATTATCAATTTCTACGCTTAACCCCTGATCAAAGATATCTCTACCAATAATTAAAGGTTCAGATGTAATATTGTCGGAAACCACGTGAAAGAGTAAACTAATCAAGCGATCGCCAATTTTAACATCGGCCTGAATTTGAGTCGTACACTGTATATCATCGCCTCCAATGCCGCTCAAATAGACGAGACTTTTACACACAGTACCCAAGAGTTTACCACGATAACTTTCTTTAACAAGAGAACAGGACGATCCGCTGTCAAATAAAAAAGGTACAGACTCACCGGAAGATGTTGTCAAGATGCCCCTTGAAGGGCGGTGTTCACAATGGTGGACTTCCTTGGCCGCAGCTTTACCACCGTTCCTTTTATCGGGACAGTTAGTTGTCACATGGCCCTTTTGGCCACAAGTGTAGCACGTTACATCGGTCGTCTTCTCCACCGGACGGGAAGCACTCGGAGTGTCTCGAGCCTCGACTGATCCCAGCGCGTCTCGACGTTTTCGGCATTCCGCAAAACGATGTCCTGATATTCCGCAAAAGTTACATCTGCCAGTGAACCTTTCGGTAGCACGAAAACGCTTCGCCTCAGGTTCGTTAGCTTCGACACCGTCTGAACGCCGCTTAAGAGATACGCCTCCCAGGATTCGGAACAATTGAGTGCGAGTTGTGATATTGTGCGCAATCAATTCGCGTCTTATCAGGCTGTCCTTCTGACAAAGCACAGAAATAACGAATCCAGTCACCACTTCTTCAGGCATCACAGTCTTCGGTATTCTTTCAATTAAGTTCCATAAACGAAGAGCAGCTTCTGAAGCTGTCTCCTTAGCTCCTATTTGGAATCGCAATAATATATTTCGTCAAAATAGTCCTGAAGGAGCTTTGGTTTTGAAAATTTAGCTAACAGTGTCTGTTTGACAACGCTCCAGGACATTTCACCTAAGTTTAGCTTAGTGATACAGGCAGCCACTCGTCCTTTTAAAGAGGTAGTAAGAGCCATGAGTAAGTCTATTCCTTCTAAGCGCTTATTATGAACGATCGCTTCAGTTATATTGCACCAACCATCTATGTCACTGTCTGGTTCGTCTGGATTAAACGGTAACAAATGTGTTGGGTGGTTAGTACTCACAGTTGGCGTTGACTGGGCTGCGAGAACACGAGATAAAAGCATTTCCATGTTATTCAGCAATTTTTCTGCATCCGATTTTGGTGTTTCTTGCTCAATTCTAGCGCCATCCAATCCCACTTCTGATGAAGGGGCAGGAGGGCCTTCATCAGAACTCATCTTGTGATGTATGTGGGTAGGTAGGTAAGCAGGTGGGCGTGAGCAGAAAAATCACAAGTCCTCGTTACAATCACAGTTGTTTAATCAGCACAGGGTTTAATAATCGAAATACACAGTCTAATGAACAATGTACAGTCTAAGCAACACGACACCAACTTAATTAAAACACTAGATTAAACTATCACTCGGATGCAAAGCGATTCGTCACAAGCGTGGTGTGCGGGCGCCGTCTCGAACAAAAGTGTGTCAAGATGGCCGCCCTCACAGCCATCGACAATGACGCTTCGCTAGGCTGACTTTGACAGCTAAAAGTCAACCTGATGTCTGACGTTGACGGAGGCGCCGTCATAATATTAACTTATTTTAATACGAGTATGTATATATTTTATGTTTCCCAAGTTAATATAAGTATTTATGTATTTCACAAACACACTCATAACACGTTTGGATGTTTTTTTTTTTTTTTTTCGTGGTAAAATCATCAAATGAGTCCTCCCACCCCGGGCAGGGCGGGAGGGACTGTCAGACTTGTACTGACTAAAATCCACGGTGTCCTTCAATAGCCCGTTATGTCCCGGGGTCACGGTAATGAGATAAGTCCCGCAACCCCGGCAGGCTTTGGCCCTCTAGAGGGGGGCCCCGTCATCATGCTGACACTCCTTGAGGCGCGCGTGGAACACAACGCGCCGTCGACCCGGGCATGGTCCATGGTCGGGTGGCGAGTTGCCCTTTACTCGCCGCCCGCATGCCCGCGCCTACGGTGGCCGGAGATCGTCCCGCGACGTCCGACGCCGTGGGCGTCTACCACTGCGGCTGGGGCGGAGGGAGGACGCTGTCCTCTCTCTCTCGCGGCTCGCCTCCTCCTTCACGAGCATAACTGCTTCGCAGAAGGAGGCGACCGCTTCCCACTCCGTCTCGCCCCGCAGCATGGCCTCGACCAATGCCGGGCGCGAGAGGTCTCCGCCTATCGCCGCCGAGAGGACACGGCGGTGCTCTGCCCAAGCGGGGCAGTCCTGCACCGTATGCTCCACCGTGTCCTCCGGGCGATCTTCGCAGTGGTGACACCCGGGCGTCTCTTCCCTCCTTATCAGACACAGGAACCTCCCGAAACTTCCGTGTCCGGTGAGGACCTGCGTCATGCGGTAAGTCAGGACGCCGTGACGTCTTTCCAGCCACTCCTCAAAGAGGGGTCTTACCGCCGCGATTGCGGCGTGCCCGGACCTCGGTTGCGACAGTCGTCCCCTCCATACTGCCCTGAGATCGCACCGGAGCTCTTCCCGCCGCGCCTCGACTTCTCGGGGCAGCGGGGTTACACCCCGGCGCTGCGCCTCCACGCGCCACTCATAGACGCGCTGGAGGGCAGTCGCCTCCAGATCCCAGGGCAGTAATCCGGCACGTTTGGATGTTTTAAGACTGTTTTGCGTCCGTCACGTCACCGTCCAGGCACCCAGGCCCAGTTGAAAACCAGCGTCGAGCACTAGTTGCTCGACATTTTTGCTGAACTGGACCTATTTGATGTAGCCGTGGGACACACAATGTTATCTTTGTTACTTCGTTGTTGTTGTTTTTAATTTGCAGTGTTTTCCTTTGTTTCATGTTCTTTTTTATTATTTATTTTTTTGTTGTGTGTACCGGCTCTCAAATAAACGTTTTTTCTTTCTTTCTTCTTTCTTTCAATCACATGGCTTTAAATCTACATCTCTTCTCCACTCAAGCCATGTGATTGGTGAATCGCTCTCCGCTCTGCTCCGCTCGGCCTCAGTGGAACCGCAGCCTTAAGGTGCTAAGACCAATCAGCCAACATAAGTTTTTAGGGTTCTTTAGGGTTATTTATGTACCTATTCAAAACTGTAACAATCATTTTGTAAAACATACCATATTTTAAAAGAGTAACCATGGAGTTTCTTGCCGGTTCTTCTCCATGGAATCGACCAACCCGAACCGAGCACCTGTTGTCGACGTTTTATAAGTGCCCTCATGGGCCTATGTGAAATAAAAAAATTTTGATTTTGTTCCGTAGCCAAATGGCAAAAACGGAACCCTTATATAGATTCGTCATGTCTGTCTGTCTGTCCATCCGTATGTTAAAACCACTTTTTTTCGAAAGTATAAGAACTATCCTATTGAAACTTGTGTTTATGTGAACCGCATTAGGATTTTCAGTAAAAATTAAAAAGTGGTAAAATGTGTCCCCCGTCCGGGGCCCCCTGTAACTTCTAAAATAAGAGAATGATAAAACTAAAAAATATATATGATGAACATTACTATGCAAACTTCCAGCGAAAATTGGTTTGAACGAGATCAAGTAATTAGTTTTTTTCAATACGTCATAAATCGAACCGCAATTTACCTTTCAAAGTTACAACCAACTACAAAAACTTTTATATTATGTTACTTGTTGCTACGGAACCCTTTATGGGCGAGTCCAACTCCAACTGGTTATTTTTTCTTCAGCCTACACAGTCCCAGTGCTGGGTAAAGGCCTCCCCCAAGTTTTTGTCCAGCGCTACTTCGAACCAACCCTCACGGTTCTATAGTCCAACCCGTACCGTGAGGACTATTGTAAAATATTTTGAATTTGAAAGTAGAGGCCTATGTCCCAGCAGTGGGAACAATATAGCCTGATTACAAACAGTTACATTAAAAGGGAATTATTCCGGTGAGACACCGCCTTTACACTAGTTCATTCTAGATAAATTAAATAAACAAATAGATAATAATTTGGTGCTCGAATTTACAATGTCGAATGCAAACTTTATTATCAGATAACTGCGAATCTAGGACAAATCGATACTGCGGATTATTCGTTATTTTGCAGAGCGCGACTATCATTTCACCTTCGTGTCAAAATTTTACAAGGTCATTGTCAAAATTTAAGGTCAGACGTCATGTCGTCGTCTGAATTTCAGGGTTTTTTTTTTTTTTTTGAGTAATCTGTTACGACAGTTACAGGTGTTATAATATCTCTCTTTTTAAATTTCATGCACGAATAAAAAGTCTAGAACTATTTCTAGTTGCCCATCTGTCACCGCCACCGTGTCAAAAATTATTAAAATTTGTTTAAGCGTAAATGCGTAACAAACTAACTAATTTTACGTTTAAAATATTAATTATTAACTCTTATCATCCGACAGGAATTTCATACCGAGATAAAAAGCTATCATACATGATAATCCATGTTATAAACTATCTGGGGTGCTAAGACAGGAAACCTCCACGTGCGCCCGTCGACTGGAGTTCCCTCTCGGATACGTCCGTGGGGAAGACCAGTTTTTCGGGCCGGTGCACCCTGGGATGCGGGCAAAGACTTCCTTAGGCACTGTGTGCCTAAGGGGTCTCTTTGCCCGTATGCGAATAGCCTGTCGGGTGGACGCTCCAACGCGTGTCCCTCTGATTAGCAGAGGGCACAGTGGCGGAGCGGGCTTGCGGACGGTGAGTAATGGGTAGCTCGCCGTCCGACCAAGGACCAAGCCCGGGTCGGTGGCGCGTCGTGTCGTGTTTCGCGCGTGCCTTCGAGGAGTTGTCAGCAAACTGACGGGGCCCCTTATGGGGCCAAATGCCTGCTGGGGTCGCGGGTTTTTCTTAACACAGGATACCGTGGCCCCGGATCGTAAAGGGCATCCGAAGGAACACGGGTGGATTTTAGTCAGTAAGAGTCTGACAGTCCCTTCCGCCCCACCCAGGGCGGGAAGACTCATTTGATGATTTTACCACCTAAAAAAAAAAAAAAAAAAAAAATGTTATAAACTATTTGTGTACTAAATTTCACCCAAATCCGTTCAGTAGTTTTTGCGTGAAAGAGGAACACACTGATTAAACCTCTGGGTATAAAAGTATGAAATTTTGCAGTTAACAGTTTTTTTTTGTCATTTAAATCATTTTTTCTCATAGCCGGATGTAACAAGTATAAAAGTAAATAAGGATTATTTTAGACGGGTAGCGCCCTCTATTAACGGGGACGCGAACTAGTAGGAAATAGTTGCAGTTGATTGTGGAATAATGAAATAGATGGCGTTAGAGAGTAACATATTTATTTTCTCGATACTTTAAATTCTAAATAAAATGTAATAAGTACATAGTGTTGTATCATCACTAATTAGTAATATAGTAAGCATCCACCTCACTATTAATTGTCTATGATATATAATCTGTGGTCCAGGTTCAGTCCGACACTGCACTGTATTAGCCCCGTCTGTGAACACTGTACTGTATCTATTGTATGTCTGATTACAATTAAACCCTGTACATCAAGAAGTATCTTTCATTCCCAAACAACCACATAACATGGTGTCAGAAGTGGGATTTGTGTTGTATCATCACTAATTAGTAATATAGTAAGCATCCACCTCACTATTAATTGTCTATGATATATAATCTGTGGTCCGGGTTCAGTCCGACACTGCACTGTATTAGCCCCGTCTGTGAACACTGTACTGTATCTATTGTATGTCTGATTACAATTAAACCTTGTACATCAAGAAGTATCTTTAATTCCCAAACAACCACATAACATGGTGTCAGAAGTCCATTAAAATAACTCGAAGAAGGTCTGGTATCAAAAGTCTGATCGTCGAAAAAATGCAAAGTCAAGCCGGTGGCGTCGTCCGTAGTCAAGGTGGCGAAGGAGAAAAAAGTTTAAATTCTCAACTAAAACAACTGAATATTTCGTCGGATCCAGCTAACAACAATGCTGAGTCGTGGAAACGCTGGTGGCAGCAGCTGGAGCTGTATCTCCTGGCTACAGGACTGGACAAATCTAGCGAGAAACGAAAAATCGCAATTTTACTCCATTTAATTGGTGAACGTGGATTAAATATATTTAATACGTTCAATTTAAAACTCGATGGAAGCACGCTCAACGAAGTCAAATCCAAATTCGACAATTACTTCGAGCCGCGAAGAAATGTGACCATGTGTAGATATACATTCTTCACACGTCGGCAGGAAAAATCCGAAAGCTTCGAAGAATTCCTTACGGATTTGGAGATCAAAAGTAAAAATTGTGAGTTTGGCACACTCAGAGAAGGGCTCATTAAAGATATTTTTATTGCAAATTTAAATAATGATTTAGCACATGTTCGTCAAAGATTACTGCAAGAACCTGATCTGACATATCAGAGGATGCAAGAGCTAACAAAAACGCTCATAGTCGCTCAGCAGGATGCTGAAAGAATTGTCAAAGACAGCAGTGTCCCTGGTGAAAATGTCATGCATCTCAGTCGGAGGAGCCGTGGTCGAGGAGACAGTCGACAACGAGCTTCCAGTCGCAGGTCAGCTTCGAACAGTCGCCAGTCAGCATCAAGGAGTGGCAAGTCAACGTCAACTTTGAACAGCGAACACAGCAGCTCGAGAACGTGTGGTCGCTGTGGGCAGTCTCATCGGTTCAAGTGTCCAGCCAAAGCAGTCCAATGCAGGTCATGTAAATCTTTTGGTCATTTTGCTAAATATTGTCTCAAGAATAAAAAAGTCAGTCAGTTACAATCGTTTAATTCAGATAAAAGTCAAGATTATTTTGTTGGCATGTTAAACAGTCAATTAAAGTTGAGACAAAGTCATAAAAGTCATTCATATCAGTATGATCTGTTGGGTACTAGGTCTAGTAGTCAGTCACACAATATTTACAGGGCACACAGTCGCAGTGGTTCACAGATGGGGACAAGGCAGTCACAGTCACATCCCAATGATGAAAAAAGTGACACATATTCTGAGAGACATAATAGTCAATTTCCCCATTCATATTATCTCTGTGATGAAACCAGTGACAAATCTGAGAGATCCAAAATTCATTGTGTAGATCTCAGTGATGAAAACAGTCACATGTCTGAGAGATCAGTCAGTCAAAATCCCCATACATATTATTATCTCTGTGATGAGAATAGTGACAATTATTCTGAGAGATATGTAGATCTCGGTGATGAGATTAGTCACATATCTGAGAGATGTAATCAAAATAAAAAATTTCAAAGTCAAATAGTCCAGTCAAATAGTCAAAATAAAAAATGTCAACATCTCAATTAAGAATATTATGGTCACAAGTCTGAGGGATTACAACACACACAGGGTCATCATCACAGAAATAGCAGTCAGACATACAACAGTCAGTTTATACAGTCACCCAACAAATCTTTAGTCAATCACTCACAAGTAAAATATTATGTCAACACTTTGCAAGTGACTTGTGGGTAGACATAGCTATAACATATATTTTCTGAGCTCCTCATTAATTAATTAATTAAAAATAGTTAATCTGTATTTTAAATGAATTAAACGCTTTAATCTAAAACTTAACCCCCCACACTTGCTATCTACTATTAATAATAAAGTCTTTATCACCTGCTTTGGTTCACTATCACTGCACATCATCAACATGGATACCAAACTTGCTGCCAGCCTGGACGAACTTCAAGAGTTGTTTGGTGCCCGGATGCAAGAATATGAAGCAAAATTGAATTTAGCTACCACTTCTGCTGCTCCAGCTACACCTGACATCGCATCCATAGCACGTGAGTTCACCGAGTTCAAGGCTTTTGTCTGTCAAGCACTAACTTCTTTAAAAGCTCAAGTTGAGCTACTTGCTGCAGGGTACGACAGACATGAAACTGTCATGCGAAGGAAGGTCCTGCTCTTCCACGGTGTTCCTGAGCAGAATAATGAAAACTTAAATGATGTGGTCATGAACATATTAACCGGCAAAATTAAGTTGACTGAAGTGGATGGTAAAATGAACATATTACATGTATGTCATCGACTCGGTGCCCTCCAGCGCGTCTATGAGTGGCGCGTGGAGGCGCAGCGCCGGGGTGTATCGCCGCTGCCTCGAGAAGTCGAGGCGCGGCGGGAAGAGCTCCGGCGCGATCTCAGGGCAGTATGGAGGGGACGACTGTCGCTACCGACGGCCGGGCACGCCGCAATCGCGGCGGTAAGACCCCTCTTTGAGGAGTGGCTGGATAGGAGTCACGGCGTCCTGACCTACCGCATGACGCAGGTCCTCACCGGAAACGGATGTTTCGGGAGGTACCTGTGTCTAAGGAGAAAGGAGGAAACGCCTGGGTGTCACCACTGCGAAGATCGCCCGGAGGACACAGTAGAGCATACGGTGCAAGACTGCCCCGCTTGGGCAGAGCACCGACGTGTCCTCACGGCGGCGATAGGCGGAGACCTCTCGCGCCCAGCATTGGTTGCGGCCATGCTGCGGGGCGAGACGGAGTGGGAAGCGGTCGCCTCCTTCTGCGAAGCAGTAATGCTCGCGAAGGAGGAGGCGCGCCGCGAGAGAGAGAGGACAGAGTCCTCCCTCCGCCCCACCCGCGGTGGTTGGCGCCCACGGCGACGGACGTCGCAAGACGATCTCCGGCCACCGTAGGCGCGGGCATGCGGGCGGCGAGTAAAGGGCAACTCGTTGCCCGACCATGGACCATGCCCGGGTCGACGGCGCGTTGTGTTCCACGCGCGCCTCAAAGAGCGTCAGCACGATGACGGGGCCCCGCCCAAGAGGGCCAAAGCCTGCCGGGGTCGCGGGACTTATCTCATTACCGTGACCCCGGAACACAAAGGGCTATTGAAGGACACCGTGGATTTTAGTCAGTACAAGTCTGACAGTCCCTCCCGCCCTGCCCGGGGTGGGAGGACTCATTTGATGATTTTACCACGATAAAAAAAAAAAAAAAAAAAAAATTTCATCGACTCGGATTCTCGCAGCAGAAGGCCCGTCCCATATTAGTGCGTTTCTTCAGAATGGAGCATCGGCAACTGGTTTGGGACAGCAAGAAAGCTTTGAAGGGCACTGGATTCACCATCTCCGAGTTCTTGACCCAAGCTAGGCATCGATTGTTTACGGCCGCTCGTAAGCATTTCGGCATGCGAAATAGCTGGTCCATGGAGGGCAAGATAATTATTCTTTGCCCAGACAAGTCCCGGCGCAGGATCGAAACGGCAAGCGATCTTCAATATTTAATGTCCAAGTTCCCGTCCACTGCAACTGACACCGAAGACTCTGTGCATTCCGAAGAGCCTGGATCTCCAAGTGCCGTAGTATTAGCTACTCCAGCCAGGACCAGGAGATCTAGAAAGGCGCGTCTGCGCAAGTAACGCATTCACTGTTGTTGTCTTTGTATTCACTGTCGCATTGTATTCACTTGATCGCGTTGCAATTTGGTATCATTGCACTTACGTTATCGTTTTTGTTGGTGGTTTAATACGCTTTCTATTTAGTACCTTAACTTTTTTAATATATCAGATTTTATTATTTTAATTATTGCCGGTATGAGTATTTCGTTTCTGTTTTGACAATATTTGACATAAGTAAAACAACTAGATGACAGTTATGAGAAGCTGTCAATGTCACAGTCTTCTCATCTGTCATTCGATAACGTTTCGTTCCACGTTCGTTGTGATCTGTGAATCGATTGTTAATTTTCATTACTTTTCCTTGTTCGTTTATTAATAAGTTTGTTTTGTTGTGAGATTGTCATGATTGGCATAATTAACTACTTTGTATATGGTGTCGCGGGTGGGTACTAGCTGGCTAGTGGTTGTATCTCCATAGGTTATATTAAAAAAAAAAAAGAAAAAGGTAAAGAACACAAGATTGAGAAGAGCTGCTGGTCTCGCGATTAAGGGAAGAAAATTGACTAACCTTAGCACCACGGCGGGCAGTCCAGTTCAGGGCCTCGCTCCACGTGCCAGCGCTGCTGCGACCTTGATGCGCTCTTCTCGGTCTTCTTGATGATGAGGACGATGTGAGGATCGTGCACGGCACGGAACAACCTCAAAGCGGTTTTTTTTAATCCAAAATTGATGATATATTAAATGGAGCGGCACGGACACGACCACGCGGCGGCGGTGTCAGTCGTATATCTCCCTTAGTACAAAACCAAGCAGCGAAAAATCAAAAATATAAAGTAAAAAGCGGGTATAAGGAAAACTATACCTAAAATAAAGAAGCGCCAATGCAACGGCGCGAACATGCTCCCGGCTTTAAAACCATCGGTTTTAAAATAAAAAATAAAAAAAATACACTAAACTATAAGCCGGGGAGCTGAAGAGACGCTATTGCGAAGGTAGAGGGCAGAGGCGGACGGCAGGTCTCGTATAGATCCCTGTCGCCGTCTTGACAAGAGCGACTCTGCTGATCCCATCTTTACCGGGATAGGTTTCAAGAATTATACCTAATGGCCAAGATAGAGGTCCAACGTTATCAGTAACTACAACCACGACGCTACCTATCTTGATAGGATCTGAATGAGTGTTCCATTTCCCTCTGGATTGTAGAAGGTGAAGATATTCACGTTTCCATCGTTTTGCGAATGATTGCACCAATTGATCTAACAAAGCGTATCGTTTCTTTAGATTTGTGTTATCACCGGTGGCTTCGCAAGCGGGTAAACTCTTTAGCGGCGTAGACGTCAGGAAATGCGATGGAGTCAATGCGCTTAGCTCAGACGGATCCTCACTAAGGGGCGTGAGCGGACGCGAATTCAAAACGCATTCAATTTGTGTTAAAACAGTTAACATCTCTTCGTAGGTCAGCAATTGAGAACCTATAGTCCTATGTAAATGAGTTTTGAAGCCCTTAACGAATATCTCATAATGTCCACCGAAATGTGGAGTGCGCGGCGGATTGATTTTCCACGTTATTTTCCGTTCGGCCAACTCGTTAGAGAACGCGGTTTGATACTCTTCAGAATTGACTAAAGCGTAGATGTCCGAAAGAGCGTTCTTCGCACCGACAAAGACAGTTCCTGCGTCAGAGTACATAGTTTGTACAGCACCCCGTCTCGCTAGAAATCGTTTAAACGCTGAGAGAAATGTACTCGTACTAAGATCGGTAGTCAACTCGACATGAACAGCGCGAGTAACTAAGCACACGAAAATGCATAGATATGACTTAATAGAGCGAACGCCACGTTTACGTTGCGGGATAATGCTTATAGGACCCGCGTAATCAACAGCTGTGCGTGTAAAGGCTTTAGCTTCCGTTACACGGCACGTGGGTAAGTCCCCCATGAAGGGATGCACGGCCTTGGGTTTAGCGCGGAAACAGAAATTGCATTTATGCACGATACGACGTACAACATTACGACAAGACAGTATCCAATAACTCTGCCGCAATATTGACATAAGAGCCACCGGACCAGTATGACAGTTGTGGCGATGATAGTGCGACACGATCAAATCGGTGATACGGTCTTTATGCGGAAGCAGCAACGGATGCCGTTGTTCATTGGTCAAATCAGCGTTACGGAGTCGACCGCCGACTCTCAATAAGCCCTCACTATCGATAAAGGGGGAGAGGCGTCTTAACGCGGTGCGACAAAATTTGTTTGCTTTTAATCGTGCGATTTCGTCAGAAAAGTAAAATTCTTGCAACGCGGTAATTAAAATCCTTTCAGCAAAAATCATATCTGATGCGGTAATCGATTTAGATCGCGGCAGTTTACCCAAGAACTTGTAAACGTAGATAACGGAATGAAGCAGCACCGTCCACTTAGAAACGCGATGCGACAATGCAAGAAGTGGATGCGGGTCTACACATACATCTGCTACAACCGGCAATGAAACCACTTTGGTTTCCGGCAATCGTACATCGATAGCACTAGTGTCGACAGAGGTAACAGGCCACGTATCGACGCTCCGTTGAAGCCACGACGGTCCACTGAACCACATCGGGTGCCACAACAATTGCTTAGGAGACAAACCGCGCGATAAGCAGTCGCTAGGGTTGTCGGTACCGGGAACGTGAAAGAAATGTTCCGCGGGAAGGCAATCTAAAATTTTTGTAACACGCGTAGCGACGAATGTTTTTAAAGTTTGGGGATCTGAATGAACCCAATATAATGCGACCATTGAGTCGGTGAAACAAAATATATTTTCAATTTTGTGACGCGGTTTATAAGTGTTCTTAACTCGTTGCACCAGTTTAGACATAAGTAAAATGCCGCAGAGCTCAAGTCTGGCAACCGATATCGTTTTGAGCGGAGCGACTTTGGATTTCGCGCACACCAGATTGACGACCGGTGGGGAATGGGGATCCTGCTGAACTTTGACATATACGGCGGCTCCGTAAGCTCGTTCACTCGCGTCGGAAAATGCAATAATAGTGACGAGGTAATTTCTAAACACCTCAAGATGACGCTTTATCTTTAGGTCCCGTAATGCGGGCAGTTCGCGAAGGTAATTTTCCCAAAGGATCATTACATTCTGGGGCGGCTTGTCATCCCAGTCCAGCTTGAGAACAAAGAGCTTTTGTAAGATTAATTTCGCATAAAGAATAATCGGCGCGATCAAACCTAAGACATCAAACTGGCGAGCAATAACCGATAAGATGTTGCGCTTGGTACATGGACGGTTGTCAAGAGTGACAGAAAAGGAAAAAACATCTGTAGTGGGAGACCATTCCAGGCCAAGAACCTTTAGACTTTGATTAGATTCATCGAAATTTACTTTGGAAGAATAGCGGTGAGTATCAGGCAATGACTCGAGTAACTCTGTTGAGTTACTTGACCATTTCATAAGGTTAAAGCCCCCGGCCGTAAACAATCCTAACAGCTCATCCTTGAGCCGCAAGGAGTCCTGGACGGTGGGCACGGAGTAACAAATATCGTCCATGTAACAATTATGTACAACAACATCCGCGGCGCGCGGGTAAGATGCGCGTGCGTCGTCACAAAGTTGTCTTAAAACTCGCATGGCGAGGAAAGGACTACAGCGCAATCCAAAGCAAACGCGGTTAAATTGATAGGTATCAAGCGGTAAAGAACGATCAAAACGATATAAAAATTTTTGAAACATTCTGTGATCCTCTTTAACCAAAATCTGTAAAAACATCTGATGTATGTCACTGGTAAAAGCCACGGGATATAAGCGGAAGTCAAGTAAAATTAAAAACAAATCGTTTTGTAAATTCTCACCCTGATATAACAAATCATTGAGTGATTTACCCGAACTAGTTTTGGCGCTGGCGTCCATAACCATTCGCACCTTTGTAGTTACTTTATCCTGCCTAACAACGGCATGATGTGGTATATAAAAACCCGTAGGTAGCGAACCAGCATTATTAAGTAACGAGATATAACCCTTCGATAGGTATTCTTTAATAATAGCGTCATATTCCACTCGCAACTCTGGGGTAGCGGTTAGCTTACGCTCCAGGTACATATAACGACGCATAGCAGTTTTGTATGAGTCACCGAGCTCAGAGAGTTCGCGCGCAAAAGGTAACGCCACACTATAACGTCCGGTGTCATCACGTGACACGCTTGAGACAAACAGCTTCTCGCACTCCCTAGACGCGGCGTTCAGCGGGCGGTTGGGCGCTATTTCTTCGAGCTGCCAGAACCTTTCTAGCATATTTGATAACGGAGGCTCATTCTGTACAAACGAGCACAAAGAAACGAACTCAGTAGACGGATTACTAATATGACAATTTCCTACGATTATGTAACCAAAAATAGTTTCAATACCGGTAGGTAACCCGGGCGGACCGTTTACGCGTCCGGAGAGTAAAATTTCGGCAAACTGCGGTGCACCGATGAGGATGTCAATTTCCCCAGGCGAATGGAAACTACTGTCAGCCAACTGAACGTGGTTTAAATAACTGAGCGAAGCGGGCTCGATACGAGCAGAAGGCAAATTATCCGTAATTTTATCAATGACGTAAGAGTCCAGTGTAAGTAAAATATTTTTATTGTTCGAAAACAAATCAATGCTGACGGAACCCTTAATCGGATTAGGCGACGAACCGATCCCCTTTACAACAGCGCGCGTTATTCGATTAAAATTTACGTTAAGTTTTGTTAAGCATGTCGCTGCAATAAAATTGTTTTGTGATCCGGAATCAATAAGCGCGCGAGCCTTGTGCAGCACACCCGCAGAGTCAGGTATTAAAACTTGAACCGTGCCTAAAAGACAGGTAATATTATTATCACGTCGGTTATTATTTTGCACAGGAGGAGGCGACGACAGGGCTGATAAGGCAGTGGTATGTACTACCTGCTGCGAGGTGGATGCCGGCAGCGGCGGAGTAACATTATTATGTGCGGGCGCTGCGCCGGGCGCGGGGGGAGTCAGCTGTTGTTTTCTACATAGCAGCGAGTGGTGCTTACAATCGCAATAGCGGCAACGTACTTCCGATTTACAAGCGACGTTGTTATGGGACAAACTGAGGCAGTTCGTGCATCCATTACGAGTTTTGACAAAATTAAATTTATCATCGAGCGGTAATTTTTGAAATTTAAAACATTTAAACAAGTTGAAATGATTTGCCAATTCGCAAAACGGACAAGATTTGTTTTTATCCTTTGTCTGCAACGGCGCGCTAGTACCTACAAAGGAGTGGGTAGACTTAGAAACATTTCTGTTTAAGTCGGTACCGACGCGCTTCGTCGTAGTGTTAGCCGAAGTGCGGTCTAATATTTTCGATTGTTCACGCAGAAATGTGATTAAGTCCTCGTAGCTAGGCAAAGCAGTCTCTCGCTTAAACATTTCAAAAGCGCGAGCGGTCTCCGGGTCTATTTTCTTTAAAGCGAGATAAAGAAGAATAAAATCGGACAAGTTGCTAAGTTTTAACGTTTTTAGACTCGACACGGCAGACGCAAAATGTTCTAAAAACGAGTCTAAATTCTTAGTGTTAGCAACGGAAAAAGATTTGAATTCGAACATTTGATCCAAATACGCGGTAGCTAAATAACGTTGATCTTCATATTTCTTGACCAGCGTGGTCCATATCAAAGTATAATTGTTAGCGTTCGGTGTAATTCCCGACACAGTAGCAAGTGCCCGGCCCGATAACTGACCCATCAAATATTGAATACGTTCGTTATTGGTAAGATCGATATTCTCGTGTATAGTAGTCCTAAATGTTTCGTAAAAAGTTGACCAATTTGCGGGTGAACCGGAAAAACTCACTAACTCTAGTTTGGGCAAATACAAGTTAGATTTTTTATTACCGTTACTGGAATATGAAGATAATTTTTCATCTTTGGGCCTATCACGGCTAGCAACTATTTTGTTGGCTTCATATTTACAGCGACAGTATAGGTCCTCAAATGTAGACAAACTTTGATAGTTAGGTACGAAATCCGGATCTAACATCAAACTCACCATATTTAAATCATCGACAATTTTTATGAATTCGTCACGCACAGTATCAATGGTGACCATGCTACATAGAAAATCCTCCTCCTTACTATCACTAGGGTCCGTAATCATTTCCTTTCTTGAGTCATATATTCTCTGAAGCCTAGCATAAACTTCCTCGCGTTTCCCCCTGAGCCTTTTAATGGTTGAATTATGCTTTTCTTCTTCCTTAGAACCCGGGGCCATGATGAGATATTGTTAAAAAATATCCAAGTTATAAAATATCCGAAACAGCGATACTGACTGCAACATAGACGACTTCGAGAACAAAAGAACTCACGGAACGGCCGGCGATAACACGTTGTTACCTACGCTTCCTTAATTAGCTTATAACTTTCGACAAAAATGCAACATAAATACGTTTAGGTACTTACTAAAGGGAATGAAATTTATCCGTTTGAAAATGGAACACGAATAAATGATGTAGATAAATTATAGCGGGTATGTAGGTAATTACAGCAGGTAAATTACCTTCGTAACTAGATAAAACAATAGTTTAACTAAGCGGAAAATAAATAGTTTTGAAAACTAAGCGGAAAAACAAATAGCGGGATATAGGAAAAAAAATGTGATATACGGCTATGAGGCCGAAAAGAATGTAACGTGCGGCTCGAGGACCAAAAACAATGGTGTCGCGGGTGGGTACTAGCTGGCTAGTGGTTGTATCTCCATAGGTTATATTAAAAAAAAAAAAGAAAAAGGTAAAGAACACAAGATTGAGAAGAGCTGCTGGTCTCGCGATTAAGGGAAGAAAATTGACTAACCTTAGCACCACGGCGGGCAGTCCAGTTCAGGGCCTCGCTCCACGTGCCAGCGCTGCTGCGACCTTGATGCGCTCTTCTCGGTCTTCTTGATGATGAGGACGATGTGAGGATCGTGCACGGCACGGAACAACCTCAAAGCGGTTTTTTTTAATCCAAAATTGATGATATATTAAATGGAGCGGCACGGACACGACCACGCGGCGGCGGTGTCAGTCGTATATCTCCCTTAGTACAAAACCAAGCAGCGAAAAATCAAAAATATAAAGTAAAAAGCGGGTATAAGGAAAACTATACCTAAAATAAAGAAGCGCCAATGCAACGGCGCGAACAGTATAAATGAATGCCAATCATAATAGTTTCAAATATGTTAAACTCATTTTATTATTTCGTTTTAAGTTTTTGGTGTACAAACTGCCTTTTTATTTTATTTTTTTTGCAAGTTGGGGTGGTTTTCTTTTATATAGGAAACCTAATTTTGAAAATTGTTTATTCTTTAGTTGGAATTATTAGTGTAATTTTATTTTAGTTTTATTATTATTTTTTTTTTTTTGTATTTTATATATTATATTCTATGAATGATCTAGCTGACCTTAATGACAGCTTTTTCTCGTGCTCTTCCTCTAATAGTTTCGTTAGTGCGGACAGTGAATCTGCTTTACCACTTACACTGCATGATAAAATTTCCTCTCTTTTCTCTAATGATCCTAAGAATTTGCATATTGCACACATCAATGCTCAGAGTGTTTCTGGTCACTATTCAGATCTTCTGGCATCCTTTAGCAATGCTCACCTAGATGCCCTGTTGATTTCGGAGTCCTTTTTGAAGCCTTCTCTCCTTTCTACTCAATATTCTCTCCCTGGCTTCATCTTGGTCCGAAATGATAGGACTGGCAAGGGTGGAGGAGGTGTTGCAATGTATTTGCGTGCTGATTTACCTTACAGGGTAGTTAGCTCATCTCCTTCATTATATTCTGGGTCGGCTGAATACTTGTTTGTGGAGATTTCTGTCTGTCATACTAAGGTTTTGTTAGCAGTTCTCTACAGTCCTAATCTGCATATAGACTATTTTGACTCTCTTGAATCTGCTCTTACTGACCTTTGCCCTTTGTATGACCATGTTGTTTTAATGGGTGATTTTAATACCTGCTTAATTAAAAATGACTCTCGCTCCCTTAAACTTCTTTCTGTCTTATCTTCTTTTAATCTACACGTTTTGCCTCTATCTGCTACTCATTATTTTCCCAATTGTTCACCCCCTCTTCTTGATCTCATGATTGTTTCTTCTCCTAATAATGTCTTATGTCACGGTCAACTTACCGCTACTTTTTCTTATCATGACCTTATTTATTTATCGTATCGTGTCCGTGTTCCCAAGCGTAAGCCTCAAATATTACTTCTTCGTAATTACAAGGGCATAGATCTGGAGGCATTGCAGTGTGATGCCAGCAATCTCGACTGGTCGCCCTTACTTGTGAAGGATAGTATTGATGAGATGGTGACATACTTTAATACTAAAGTTCTAGACTTGTATGATCGGCATGCACCTTTACGACGTGTCAAAGTCAGACATAACACTGCACCTTGGATTACGACTCATATTAAAGAGCTAATGGTACGCAGGGATAACGCTAAGAGCAGATTTAAGCGCAGACCTTCTGATCTCAATGTTTCCTATTATAAGTCCTTACGTAATCGCTGCAGTCATCTGTGTCAAGATGCTAAGAGACGCTACTTCCACGATCAACTCGACAATTGCAACTCTTCCGACGTTTGGAGATTTCTCAAGTCTGTAGGCATTGGTAAATCGCCTACCAATCAGTGTAAGGATGTCAATCTTAACGACCTTAATAAACACTTCTCTACCCTTCCCTTTTCTATTGATTCGTGTGTGAAAGCTGCGACTCTGGAGAGCCTTTCCAGGTTGCCATTGCCTTCATGTTCTCCTTTTACCCTAACCGATGTTTCCGAGGATGACGTCAAGAAATCTGTGCTTGCGATTTCATCTTCCGCAGTCGGTAATGATAAATTATGCTCAAGAATGGTTTCTCTCATTCTTCCTTTCTTACTTCCTGCTCTCACTTACATTTTTAATTTTTCTTTTTCTTGTGGCTCTTTTCCTTCAGCTTGGAAGCAGGCTCATATTATTCCCATACCTAAAACTAACAACCCTTCTTTGCTATCCCACTTTAGACCCATTTCTATTCTTCCATTTCTCTCAAAAGTTTTTGAGCATTTAGTTCATAAACAGTTAACATTTTTCTTGGCGTCGAACTCCTTAATTTCCCCTTTCCAGTCTGGTTTCCGCTCAGGGCATAGCACTGTAACTGCTCTTTTGAAGGTTACTGATGACATCCGCTGGGCAATGGAGAATAAGTCTCTTACTGTCTTAGCGTTGCTTGACTTTAGTAGTGCCTTCAACTCAGTGGATTTTGACATCTTGCTAGGTATCCTCAAATCTATTAACTTTTCCTCCTCTTCCTTAGCCTGGTTTGACTCTTACCTTCGGGGTCGCTCGCAGTGTGTTCGCCTTGAGGAAACTTTTTCTGATTGGTGTGGCCTTACTGAGGGCGTACCTCAGGGTAGCGTTCTCTCTCCTCTCTTGTTTTCAATCTTTATTAATATGGTTACAAAAGTAATCTCCTCCAGTTTCCATCTTTATGCAGATGACTTGCAGCTTTACCGACATTTTACTGAAGCTGACGCTGATTCCGCCATTAACGCTATGAATCATGACCTGAGTTGTATCAGTGCCTGGGCTAAAGCCTTTGGATTGCAAATTAACCCAACGAAATCTCAGGCCATGATCATAGGGAGCCGGTTTGTTCGTTCTGCGAGTGTTGTTGCATCATTAGTGCCTTTATACCTCGATGGGGTATGCATCGAGTATGCAGATACCGCCAAGGATTTAGGCGTAATGATTGACTCAAATTTGTCATGGCGCGCTCAGGTAAATGAGGTTAGCCGTAAGGTGCACTTTTCACTTCATTCGCTGAAGTGCCTCCAGTCTCTACTGCCTTTGAAGACTAAAATTTCTTTGGCACAAACTCTTATTCAGCCGATTATAGACTATGCCGATGCTTGCTACCTGGATGCTACTGAGGAGCTTTTAAATAAGCTTGAGCGGTTGCAAAATTTATGTATTCGATTTGTTTTTGGTCTACGCAAATACGATCACGTCTCTCATCTTTGCAAGGAACTCAAGTGGCTCCCAATCCGCCTTCGCAGGAACACTCGTATCCTTTGTCTCCTCTTCAACATCCTGCACAATCCATCCTATCCTTCTTACCTGCGTGAGCGTTTCAGTTACGCTCGTCCTAGTGACGTACCCTGTAGATCCCACCTTAGAACCTTGCTTAAATCCCCTCCTCATAAATCCAGCTACTACTCGTACTCCTTTTCCGTTCATGCAGTGAGGTTGTGGAACTCGCTCCCGACTAGCGTTCGTGATGTGAATACTATGATTAATTTCATTATTTAAAAATAGAGTGAAAAAGCATTACCTTTCCTCTTTACTGTAATTATATAATGTGTGTCTGTTTATATATTTTTAGTATTATATTATATCCATATATTTATTTGTACCTATTTATCTAGGTTATTTATGTATTCATTTAAAATATTTTCTTTTTCATGTTCACACTATTGTCTACATTTCTTTATCAACGTTTCTCTTTTAATGGGTCTGCTGGGAGAAATTTCTTAAGAAATAAGCAGTACCCTTGTACTATAGTTTTAAATTTGCGTTTTTTTAATGTGTTGTATTGTGTGTACAATTGTTAAATAGTTTTTCAAAGAAGTCATGGGAAATTAACTTGTCACTAGGAAATAAACAAATTACATGCATCATAGACTCTGGTGCAGATGTCAATATAATGTCGAAACAAACATTTAATTATGTCAAACGTCAAAATAAACTGTCACTTGTCAAATGTCATGTCAATGTCACAGGATTTGGTGGAAAATCCATTCCGATTTTAGGCAAAGTCAATATAAATTGCAATTTGTGCATAAATAATCGTAAAGTCGTCGAATCTATAATGTTTATAGTAGCTAATTTAGATTGTCCAAATGTTCTTGGTCTACCAACTTGTGAAAAGTTAGGTATAATAAATCGTGACTTTTCAGTATCTCAACAAAACTTTTGTAAACAAATTCTTACACAATATAATGATGTTTTTCAGGGTCTTGGGTGTCTACCTCCAGTCTGTCATCTTAAACTCAAGCCTGATGCAGTACCATGCGTGGATCCGCCAAGGAAAGTTCCATTTGCTTTACTAAGGAAGCTACGTGAGGAGTTGGATCGCATGGAGGAAATGAAAGTCATTGTCAAGGTTACAAAACCTACAGAGTGGGTTAACTCAGTCGTCGTAACTGTAAAAAGTTCAGGTCAGTTAAGAATTTGTCTAGATCCTAGAAATTTAAACAAGAACATTATGAGAGAATTTTATCCATTAAAGTCAATTGATGAGATTAGGTCTCAGCTTGAAGGAGCTGTATGTTTTTCTCATTTGGATGCATTCTCTGGATTTAGGATGCTACGTCTGGATGAATATAGTTCTGAATTATGTACTTTTCAAACACCATTTGGTAGATATAAGTATTTAAGATTACCTTACGGCATAAATGCCTCATCTGAAATATTTCAAAGAGTTATGATGAATTTATTTGGTGATATAGAAGGAGTCTTAATTTTCATAGACGATATTTTAGTTTATGGGCCGAATGAGTCAGTACATAATGAAAGATTACATAAAGTTATGCAAAGAGCACGTCAAGTTAACTTAAAGTTTAACAAGTCAAAATGTAAATTTTTAGTCTCAGAAGTCTGTTTTTTGGGTTATGTCTTCAGTAAAGATGGTGCAAGGGCAGACGAAGAGAAAGTCAAAGCCATTGTCAATATGCCCACACCAAAAAATGTCAAAGAGTTACAGAGAATACTAGGTATGATTAATTATTTAGGACCTTTTATAAGTAACTTGTCAGAAAAAACTCAAATATTAAGAAATCTTTTGAAAAAAAGATTCAGTCTGGACTTGGGATGAGAATCATAGTCAATGTCTTAAAAAACTGAAAGATGAGATTACTAACTCACCAGTTTTAGCTCATTATAATCCCAAGATTCCATTAGTCTTGTCAGTCGATTCGTCAAAGTCAGCTTTAGGTGCAGTCATTTTACAGAAAAACAAACCTATTGCATACAGTTCAAAAACTTTAACTGAAACCCAGGAAAGATATGCTCAAATCGAAAAGGAGCTGCTAGCTATTCAATTTGGTTGTGAAAAATTTTACCAATATGTATATGGTAATAGAGTCACAGTACATACTGATCACAAACCATTCGTCTATTTATTTAAAAAACCATTACATGATGTACCAGCTAGATTACAGCGTATGATGTTAACTTTACAGAAATATGATTTAGAAGTCATACATGTCCCAGGTAAAGAAATGTATATATCAGATACATTGTCAAGAGCAGCTTTAAAAGACCATTATATACCTGAAAATGAATCACAAATGTCTTGTCATGTCAATTTAATGTATTCTAATTTAGCAATCACAAAAGAATATAGCACAAAATTAGCAAAGGAAACCAAAGTTGATGAATCCTTGCAATTATTGAAAAAGTATTATAATGAAGGTTGGCCAAAAAGCAAAAACCATGTCAGTCCATTGGTAAAACCATTTTTTTTTTTTTTTAGGGTGGCAAAATCATCAAATGGGTCCTCCCGCCCTGGGTGGGGCGGAAGGGACTGTCAGACTCTTACTGACTAAAATCCACCCGTGTTCCTTCGGATGCCCTTTACGTTCCGGGGCCACGGTATCCTGGATTAAGAAAAAATCCGTGACCCCGGCAGGCATTTGGCCCCATAAGGGGCCCCGTCGGTGAAGCGCGAAACACGACGCGCCACCGACCCGGGCTTGGTACCTGGTCGGACGGCGAGCTTACCCATTACTCACCGTCCGCAAGCCCGCTCCGCCGCTGTGCCCTCTGCTATTCAGAGGGACACGCGTTGGAGCGTCCACCCGACAGGCTATTTGCATACGGGCAAAGAGACCCCTTAGGCACACAGTGCCTAAAGAAGAGTTTTTGCCCGCATCTCAGGGTGCACCGGCCCGAAAAACTGGTCTTCCCCCCGGACGTATCCGAGAGGGAACTCCAGTCCACGGACGCAAGTGGAGGTTTCCTGTCTTAGCACCCCTTGGTAAAACCATTTTGGAATATTCAAGGAGAAATTCATGTAATTAAAGATTTAGTTTTCAAAGGTTCAAAATTAATAGTGCCTCAGTCTATGTATAAAGAAATGTTAGACAAGATTCACAAGGGTCACCAAGGTATAAATAAATGTTTAAAATTAGCAAAAGAATCTTTGTATTGGCCAAATATGTCAAGTGATATAAAGAATTTAGTAGAACAATGTCTTGTATGTGCAAAATTCAAACCATGTAATCAAAAGGAACCACTACAAAATTTTGAAATATGTAAATATCCATGGCAACAAGTCGGTATTGATTTAATGCATTTTGATAACTTAATTTATTTAATTGTCACAGATTATTACTCAAAGTACATAGAAATTGCTTTATTAAATAAAAACAGTACATCTCAAAACGTTATCACTCATTTAAATTCTATTTTTGCTCGTCATGGAATACCATTGTCATTAGTGTCAGATGGTGGACCTCCTTTTCAGTCAATTGAATTTAAAAAAAATATGTTAGAATGGGACATAGAACATATTGTTACTAGTCCATATCATTCACAGTCGAATGGTCAAGCAGAAAGTTCAGTCAAAATCATAAAAAATATGTTAAAGAAATGTAAAGAAAACAAATCAGATCCATACATAGCTTTATTACAATATAGAAATACACCTAAAAATAATTTGTCATCACCAGCACAATTGCCAATGTCTAGAAACTTAAGAGATAATATCCCAGTGTCATACAAAAGATTAAAACCAAAAGTAGTAACTTTTAAGGATTATAAAGAGTCAGTCAAGAAAAATAATGAAAATAAAACAAAGTATTATGACAGAAACACAAAGCCTTTGTCAATATTATATTATAATGATCATGTCTATTTTAAGAGAAATCCTAAAAGTAACTGGGAACAAGCCATTGTTAAACAAAGATTGTTAAATAATAGGTCTTATGTTGTTGAGGATGTTCATGGTGTTAGGTATAGGAGGAATAGAATTCACTTAAGACATAAGTATTCTCATAATTTTTCAAACCCTCCTATGCAATCCAACTCGTCACAGGGGAGAGAGGAAGGTGACAGACAGGAGTCGTCTAGGCAACAAGATTCCTCATCTCAAAAATCCTCAAGTGTAACAACAAAGTCAGGTCGCATTGTAAAACCTACTAGAAGATTAATAGATGAAATAGATTAACTAAGTTGCTATGTCATAAATAATATGTACTGTCATAAATAAGAATGTTAAATAAGTGTAACTATAAGTATCTTTAAGTATCTTGTCATTGTATAGTTGCATAGCATTTTTTTTTTTTTTTTTTTGCGTGGTAAAATCATCAAATGAGTCCTCCCACCCCGGGCAGGGCGGGAGGGACTGTCAGACTTGTACTGACTAAAATCCACGGTGTCCTTCAATTGCCCTTTATATTCCGGGGTCACGGTAATGAGATAAGTCCCGCGACCCCGGCAGGCTTTGGCCCTCTAGTGAGGGGGCCCCGTCATTATGCTGACGCTCTTTGAGGCGCGCGTGGAACACAACGCGCCGTCGACCCGGGCATGGTCCATGGTCGGGCGGCGAGTTGCTCTTTACTCGCCGCCCGCATGCCCGCGCCTACGGTGGCCGGAGATCGTCTTGCGACGTCCGTCGCCGTGGGCGCCAACCACCGCGGGTGGGGCGGAGGGAGGACTCTGTCCTCTCTCTCTCGCGGCGCGCCTCCTCCTTCGCGAGCATTACTGCTTCGCAGAAGGAGGCGACCGCTTCCCACTCCGTCTCGCCCCGCAGCATGGCCGCAACCAATGCTGGGCGCGAGAGGTCTCCGCCTATCGCCGCCGTGAGGACACGTCGGTGCTCTGCCCAAGCGGGGCAGTCTTGCACCGTATGCTCTACTGTGTCCTCCGGGCGATCTTCGCAGTGGTGACACCCAGGCGTTTCCTCCTTTCTCCTTAGACACAGGTACCTCCCGAAACATCCGTGTCCGGTGAGGACCTGCGTCATGCGGTAGGTCAGGACGCCGTGACTCCTATCCAGCCACTCCTCAAAGAGGGGTCTTACCGCCGCGATTGCGGCGTGCCCATAGTTGCATAGCATAATATATATATTTTAATTGTTTGTCAGGGGTTCAATTAGAACTCAACAGGGGGGATGTTGTATCATCACTAATTAGTAATATAGTAAGCATCCACCTCACTATTAATTGTCTATGATATATAATCTGTGGTCCGGGTTCAGTCCGACACTGCACTGTATTAGCCCCGTCTGTGAACACTGAACTGTATCTATTGTATGTCTGATTACAATTAAACCCTGTACATCAAGAAGTATCTTTCATTCCCAAACAACCACATAACACATAGATAAACTTCAAATAATTAATTGTAATAGATTTCAGTTGAATTGGGTTTAATTATAAATACAGCATGGTCTAAAATACAACGGACTAGAAGCTGGTCTAAAAAGGTTAAAAGGATGACGTTAAACTTTTGAGTTCGCTTTTTTTCTTGGAGCCTGGACACGATTAAGAAGCTGATTGTTGAAGAACAATTAATATTTAATTAAAAACTTAATGACGCGGACAAGGCGTGGTACAGCGGCTAAAATGAAAGTGCATTAATATAAAGGAACCGCATATGCGTATGTATCCATAATTATTTCCTGTTTTGTTGCAATTACATGGCATCATTTTCACCACGATTGTGTATTGAAATGCTCATGGATTTCTTTATGATGTTGTTCTCAGGGTTCCATCCATTATTTTAAAGATAATTAATTAATTAATAAAACGTCTTCTCAACGCTTGGCACATGAACATGAAGTAAGCTAGGACAAGCTCTGGTTTCAAGCCACGTGTTATATTCTACAAATCACACAGGCTGCTGATGCTGTCTGCATTGCATATCCACGGTTCGACCTGGATAGATGGTAGTATGTTCTACCTGAAGTAAGTGTTATATTTATAACCTAACATAGTAAGGAAGCTTGACAAATGCTGTGGTCCTGTACTTATAGAAGTGTGCATCAACTTATTAAATAGTTGAGAAGACGGAAGCATCTCTTTTATTTCAATCAATACCTCATGCGAACAGAACCCGTTAGTCTCATGGCAATCTACGCTGGCAGCTGGTGGTAAGAGTCGAAAGGACCTTACAATTGGACGCCCTACGTGTCGCATGAGGTCAGATTGGAATCTTCACTTCAAGATTAAGCGCTTGATCTAACTTAATTTGATTTAACTTATTGATTATTAATTAGAGTCATTTAACTTGGTACATTTTTCTGAATTTGAGTTTTCAAAATTAGTTGATAGCACATGTTAACATTTTTTATCAAAAGGTAAATCTTTCCACATTATTGATGTAGTAAAGCTTAAATGTATAGACTCCTCTTGATTTATATAAAGTCATATAACTTAGAAACATCAACACTTTTTTTTTTTTTTTGCGTGGTAAAATCATCAAATGAGTCCTCCCACCCCGGGCAGGGCGGGAGGGACTGTCAGACTTGTACTGACTAAAATCCACGGTGTCCTTCAATAGCCCTTTATGTTCCGGGGTCACGGTAATGGTATAAGTCCCGCGACCCCGGCAGGCTTTGGCCCTCTAGAGAGGGGGCCCCGTCATTATGCTGACGCTCTTTGAGGCGCGCGTGGAACACAACGCGCCGTCGACCCGGGCATGGTCCATGGTCGGGCAACGAGTTGCCCTTTACTCGCCGCCCGCATGCCCGCGCCTACGGTGGCCGGAGATCGTCTGGCGACGTCCGTCGCCGTGGGCGTCCACCACTGCGGGTGGGGCGGAGGGAGGACACTATCCTCTCTCTCACGCGGCCCGCCTCCTCCTTCGCGAGCATGACTGCTTCGCAGAAGGAGGCGACCGCTTCCCACTCCGTCTCGCCCCGCAGCATGGCCGCGACCAATGCCGGGCGCGAGAGGTCTCCGCCTATCGCCGCCGTGAGGACACGTCGGTGCTCTGCCCAAGCGGGACAGTCTTGCACCGTATGCTCTACTGTGTCCTCCGGGCGATCTTCGCAGTGGTGACACCCAGGCGTTTCCTCCTTTCTCCTCAGACACAGGTACCTCCCGAAACTTCCGTGTCCGGTGAGGACCTGCGTCATGCGGTAGGTTAGGACGCCGTGACTCCTATCCAGCCACTCCTCAAAGAGGGGTCTTACCGCCGCGATTGCGGCGTGCCCGGCCGTCGGTTGCGACAGTCGTCCCCTCCATACTGCCCTGAGATCGCGCCGGACCTCTTCCCGCCGCGCCTCGACTTCTCGAGGCAGCGGGGAGGCACCCCGGCGCTGCGCCTCCACGCGCCACTCGTAGACGCGCTGGAGGGCAGTCGCCTCCAGATCCCAGGGCAGTAATCCGGCAAGCAGGTTGGCCGATTCGCCGGCGATCGTGCGGTATCCCCGGATCATCCGGATAGCCATGACCCTCTGGCATGCGACCAACTTTAGTGGTCGCGTCCGGATGCTCAGGGCCCACACGGGGGCCCCGTAGAGGGCCATGGACCGCACGACACCGGCGTACAGCCTACGGCAGGAGGCGTTTGGCCCGCTGAGATTAGGCAGGAGTCGCCTGAGGGCGGCTGCTGCCCGGTTCAGCTTTGGGGCCAAACTCAGGAAATGCTCCCTGAAGTTCCACCGGCTGTCGAGGACGAGTCCCAGGTACTTCATCGTCCTCCCGACGCCGATGCGAACCCCCTCCACCGTTATGTGGGACTCGGACCGTGGCGCGTTAACGCGGCCATGAAAGCACATGGCCTCCGTTTTGTGCAGCGCCACTTCGAGTCCCAGCTGCCGGATCCTATCGACGACTGTCGCAACCGCTTGCGTCGCCAGGTCGGCCGCCGCCTGGTGCGACTCTCCCTCCGCCAGGACGAGCGTGTCGTCAGCGTAACATATTACGCTGACGCTGTCAGGGAGGTCGCCGCGCAGCACCCAATCGTATCCGATGTTCCACAGAGGCGGTCCCAAGACCGATCCCTGTGGGACACCGCACGATATCTCTCGCCGGTTCCACTCTCCCCGGTGACCGGGGTAGATGACGGCTCTGTCCGTCAGGTAGTCCTCGACTATGCGACGGAGGTAGGTCGGCACCCGGTGATACCGGAGTGCCTCCCTGATGCAACTCCAGGGCAGGGTGTTAAAGGCATTGGTGATGTCCAAAGACACCGCCAAGACGACCCTGCCCCGGGCTACTGCATCCCCCGTCGTGAGGGCTCTCACGCGCATGATGGCGTCCACCGTCGAGCGCCCCCTGCGGAAGCCAAACTGGCTCTCCGCAAGGTTCGGGCCCACCCGATTCAGGTGCCCGACGAGGCGGTCTGCAATGACTCTCTCGAAGAGCTTGCCCACCTCGTCGAGCAGCACGATGGGCCGGAATGCGGACGGAGAGTCCGCAGGGCGCCCGTGCTTCTGGATGAGGACCAGTTTTCCCGTCTTCCAACGAAGCGGGAACCGGCCCCTCTCCAAGCATGCGCTTAAGAGCCCCCCCAGTCGAGGCCCGAGAGTCCCCGAGGCCAGGACCCAGGCTTTTCCTGGCAGGCCGTCGGGTCCTGGGGCGGTATTTTTGGCTTTGAGCCGTTGTACCGCCACTCTCAGGTTTACCTCGGTCACCTCCGGAGCGTCGTAGACGTCGTCGTCGCTGTGGTCCGCGTTTGCGTCAGCTTCATCCTCAGATTCCGTCGGAGACGGAGCCATGGGCGGGGGAGTATGCTCCCCTCGCGATGGGAACAGGGCGCTCACCACGTCCTCCACGAACTGTGGCTGGAGACTCTGCGTCAACGGGGGAGCCCAGGGGCGGAGCTTTTCTCGCACCCACTTGTAGGGGCGGCCCCATGGGTCCCCGTCCAGAGTCCCCAGCATCTCCTCGCGGGCCAGTTCCTTGGCCCGCCAGATCTCGTCGCGGAGGACGGCCTTCGCTGCCCTGTAGCCCTCGTGTAGCTCCGCCTCTACAGTCGCCGCATCCGGAGGTCGGGTGCGGCGCCTGCGGAATCTGGTGTACCGGCGTCGCGCGGCAACGCACGCCTCGCGCAGCGCTGCTAGCTCGCGCGACCACCAGTACAACTGACGCCGGGCGCGTCCTTGCCGGACCCGGGGCATGGCCACGTCGCAGATCTCCGACATGGCCTCCCGGAACCACTCCGCCTCGTCGTTGATGTCAGCAGGCCTGTCCGGTGGTGACACCCAGGCCTGCACGATCGAGGCTTCCAGGAATAGCTCCCGGTCCAGCTGCTTCAGCGCCCATCGCGGACCACTTGGGTTCCGTCCACTTGGAACCGGCGCGTCTGAGGTCTGGGCGGAGACGTCGAACCGGATATACCGGTGGTCGGAATAGGTCTCCACCTCCTCCACAACGCGCCAGTCGGTGACGCGCGGCGACAGGTCGGCGGTGGCGAACGTAACGTCCACCACCGACTCTCCCGCCCACCGCACGCACGTGGGGACAGAACCCCGGTTCTCGATCACTAGGCCCTGCGCACGGGCCCAGTGCTCGAGCATCCTACCCCGCGTATAGTCCGTGGACCGGGAACCCCAAGCCGGACTTTTGGCGTTGAAGTCCCCAAGGACGAGCGCGGGGAGGGAACCGAGGGCGACGACGACGTCTCCCAGCTCTGTTAGGGAGTCTTGGAACTCGGCGAGAGATCGGCTCGGGGAGAAATAAACGCCTACAACGGCGATCTCCCCGAACCGTGCTGCGACGATCCCGCGCACTCTCTTTACGCGATCGAGGGGCGGGGTACCGGCGGCGGCCGACGAAATTAGGGTCACCGAGCCGTCCAGGTCCGCTACCCAGTCATTCCTGGGCACGACAAAGTACGGCTCGGCGACCACGGCGACGTTGATCAACCACTGCGCCATGCTCTGGAGCAAAAGATCCTGAGCAGCGGCGCAGTGGTTGATGTTCGCCTGGAGGAAGCGCAATGGAGACATTAATCTGAATCCATTGCAGCCTCCTCCAGGGCCCCCTGCGAGGGCGTAGCCACGGCGGCGGCAGCGGGAGTGGCGGCGGCGGTGGCGGTGGCGGCGACGGTGACGGCGGTGGCAGAGGGCCTACCTCTGCGCCTGGCCTTGGTGGGTGGGGCGCAGGACTTGCCCCCAGCCCGGTGATCGGCCGGCTTGCCAGCCGCCTCACATGCGAAGCAGTGAGGCGGGGCAGAGCACGAGCCGGCCCTGTGACCGGGCTGACCGCAGCGGAAGCAGTCGTCGCTGCGGTCCACCTCTGAGGTGCAGACGCATGCCGCGTGGTTGCCCACTTGGCAGCGGTAACACCTCAGGGGTCTGGGTTCCAGGATCTTCACCTGCGCAGACACCCAACCAACCAGGAGCCTTCGGCCCTCCTGGATCTTTTTGGCCGCCGTAACGGGGCAGCTGACCGTGATGGTTAGCAGCCCCGCAAAACCAGGACGCAGGGCGCCCGCCCTCACCTCATCTGAGGAGCACCCCCCAGTCCTGGCAACGGCGGCCACCACGTCCTCCGCCGTCACGGAGTCATCCAGACCCAATATGCGCATATCTGCGCGCTTGGTGGGTCTGGAGACTCGGGCCTCCTCCGCATTTAAGGACGCTCTGAGCCGTTCGGCCAGAGCGTCAGCGGTGGGGCCACTGGCCGGGGAGCTCTAACATCCGAGCCCCCGTTGCAGTGACCCGCAAACGGAGGCCACCGGCGATGCCGAGCTCCTCCAGGTTCACCGCCTCCCGTGCCTTCGCGAGCACGTCGCGGTAGGACACGCCCCTCTTGACCGCGTCCGGCTGCAGTGTTATTACCACAGCCGCGGTCTTTGGGGCGCGCAATCGCGCCGCGACGTCGCGCTCTTTGCGCCGCCGCCGTCTTTCCCTCCGCCTCGAGGACCTGGCCGCCTTTTTTGCCTTCCTCTTCTCTCCGGCCACTTGCCAATCGGCGCTGGCCGGAGGAGTTTGCTGAGGAGGCTGTGGAGGCGGCCGGTTTTCGGCCTGGGCCTTCCTCGCGGCCGCCCGAGCTGGCCTCGCAGGCGTCGAGGTCGGAGGCGGCTGTGACATCGACGGGCCCGGCCTCGCCTGGCTGGGCCCGGCCGGAGCCGTCCTCGCCCCCGAGGGGGCTGTCCCGACCGGGGCCGTCCGCACCGGGTCCGTCCCCGCCCGAGGCGGCTTCGTCGTCGGGGGAGGCCTGGACGCGGCCGCGGCCGCGTATGAAGACGCCAGCGGGGGCCTCAGCACGCGGCTCTCCAGCACGGAGAACCGCCGCTCAAAGGCGGCCAGCTCCTGCCGCACCAGGGTGAGAACTTGGGTTCTCGCCCGGCGCAGGCCGGCCATTCTCCCTGGGGCTCCCCGGTGGTGCCTCCCTACGTCCGGCCGCCTGCAGGCCGGCCAATTCCGCCCTCAGGGCGGCGTTCTCTTTTTGGAGAGCCTCCATGGCGGCGGTCAGGCGGGTGACCTCCGTCCGCAGGTCGGACATATCGTCCCTTGCGGACGGAGACTCGCCGCACATGCGCGCCGCCGCCACGATGGAGGTCATGGCCTCGGCGATCGCGTCCTCGCGCGTTTTCTTTTTCTTTTTCTGTGCGACGACGCGCATCGCGGCCGCCACAACCTCCTTTAGTCTGGCCTCGTTCGAGGCCAGACCAGTGCTGGGCTCTCCATAAGAGGGCCCCCTCCCCGAAGGCTTGCCTCGGCCTTTACCCCGCACGCTCGTGGGGATCTTACGGGCCGAGACAAGCCCTTCCTCCGACGACGATGTGCCGCCCCTCGTCCTTCGTCGCTTTAGGAACTCGGACCTTCGGTCCGAGTCCCCCCCGTCCTTCTCCGCGCTTCCAGAGGCGGAGCTCTGGAAGCTATCGGCGTCCGATGCAGAGTCGGACTCCGACTCGTGCATCAGCGCCGTCTCCACGCTCGGAGCGGCACCCTGTGCCCGCTCGTTGTTCGGTGCCAGTGGGGAAGACGTGCTGGACAAGTCCAGCGACTCCTCCCCACGGGCACGTGAGCCACCCTGGCTCTCTGCGGCGACTGCCGGTGTATCGGGGGTTTTATTTTTTAAAATACTTTTCATTTTGTTCCCACGAGTAAATTTATGTTCCAACCAACCAACCAAAAAATAGGGGTTCGCACTAACGGCTGATTTTCCCCACAGCTACCCGTCAACCAAGCTGTCAACCTCCCTCGCGGTGCGCCGCCGCTTGGAGGTTCGGGGTAATTTTTTATAGAGGTTTTCTTCCTCGCGGCCCGGGCGGTTAAGCCAAGGCCCTCGACCCCCGTCGAAAGTCATAGACGTGATCATGACAATCTTCGGGGCTACGAGAATAGCGGTGGCAAGAGGAGGCGGAAGTGCAAGACCTCCTCCCGCCCGCCCGACGGCAGGGTAAGTGCACGCCGGGCCCGCTCTTACTCCCACCACTGTGTCCTCTGCTTAGCAGAGGACACGTGGTGGGGCGACGTGACAGGACATTGGCATACGGACAAGAAGACCCCTTACGGGGAGTTCTTGCCCGCATCCCGGGGCGCACCGTCCCGAAAAACTGGGCTTCCCCCCGGACGTATCCGGAAGGGAACTTCCAGCCCTCGGGCACTCGTGGAGGTTTCCTGTCCTTACACGATTAAGAAGCTGATTGTTGAAGAACAATTAATATTTAATTAAAAACTTAATGACGCGGACAAGGCGTGGTACAGCGGCTAAAATGAAAGTGCATTAATATAAAGGAACCGCATATGCGTATGTATCCATAATTATTTCCTGTTTTGTTGCAATTACATGGCATCATTTTCACCACGATTGTGTATTGAAATGCTCATGGATTTCTTTATGATGTTGTTCTCAGGGTTCCATCCATTATTTTAAAGATAATTAATTAATTAATAAAACGTCTTCTCAACGCTTGGCACATGAACATGAAGTAAGCTAGGACAAGCTCTGGTTTCAAGCCACGTGTTATATTCTACAAATCACACAGGCTGCTGATGCTGTCTGCATTGCATATCCACGGTTCGACCTGGATAGATGGTAGTATGTTCTACCTGAAGTAAGTGTTATATTTATAACCTAACATAGTAAGGAAGCTTGACAAATGCTGTGGTCCTGTACTTATAGAAGTGTGCATCAACTTATTAAATAGTTGAGAAGACGGAAGCATCTCTTTTATTTCAATCAATACCTCATGCGAACAGAACCCATTAGTCTCATGGCAATCTACGCTGGCAGCTGGTGGTAAGAGTCGAAAGGACCTTACAATTGGACGCCCTACGTGTCGCATGAGGTCAGATTGGAATCTTCACTTCAAGATTAAGCGCTTGATCTAACTTAATTTGATTTAACTTATTGATTATTAATTAGAGTCATTTAACTTGGTACATTTTTCTGAATTTGAGTTTTCAAAATTAGTTGATAGCACATGTTAACATTTTTTATCAAAAGGTAAATCTTTCCACATTATTGATGTAGTAAAGCTTAAATGTATAGACTCCTTTTGATTTATATAAAGTCATATAACTTAGAAACATCAACACTTTGTGTTAAAAAGTAAGGTTATGCCACATGTCATGTTGACATTGAAAACTTGTGCAACTACTTGAATGGATCGACTCTAATTTAATTTAATTCACCTTGATTAATGTAAAATTACTATTTACATTCACTTAACTTAAAAATTGGATTTAAAATACTTATCAAAGACTGTTTAAATATTTTAAATTCAATATGGATAAGACAATTTGGATTGACTATCTTCGTAAAGAAGAATTATTACATGAGCTTAAATATTTTAATATATCCACAGATGTAAAGGCGACCAGGGATGTGCTTCGCAGGCAGTATCGCAGTCTGTGTGGCTTGTTTCGGAGAGGTAGCATTAAACCAGAGGATTATGCAACGCCAGCAAGTGCAGAAGAGGTACGCTTATGCAAGGAACCTATCGAAGAGCTGTGCCTATTACATAGGGATTTAACCGAGGGAGATAGCTCCACTGTTAAGCGAATATTAGCTCGTTCGCAATATTACTTGATGAGAATTCCACGCGTGAATGATAAATCACCGGAATTAATTGAACTTAAAAATAAATTGGTAACGTTGATAACATCTTTAGAGGATGGCTCTGATGAAGAGGAGATTCAGTCTACTCATGATCCCTCCTCTGAAAATGAATCAGCAGAAAAAACACAATTGGTAGTTGTTAAAGATAGACCAATTAATCTGTGTTCTTTAAATTTAAAGTATGACGGTACTACATGTGTTAGGAGTTTCATTGAACGTTTAGAAGAGTTGAGACAGGCTCGAGGTATATCTGGGGTGCTAGGTCAGACAACCTCCTCGTGTGCCTGTCGGTTGCTTGTCCCTTTTGATACGTCGGGAGGAAACGGCAGCTGCCGGGCCGGTGCGCCCCGGGCGCGGCAGTGGCGTTCCCCGAGGAACGGGAAGAGGATTTCTTCATCTTATTCATCGGGAAAAGTCACTGTCGTGGCCAATAGTCTGACACTGGAGGGGTCCCATTTGGACTGGTGGGGGCGCTGCTCCACGTGCCCCTCTGTCTTGCAGAGGGCACAGTGGAGGAGCAAGGACGGGCCCGGTGTGCACTTGCACTGCCTCCGGGCAAACAGGGAGGGACTGTGTCCTTCCTTGTCCCCGTCATCAATCTCGTAATCCTGATCCTGATCGGGACCGAGGGCCTTGGCTTAACCGCCCGGGCCGCGAGGTAGAAACCCTCTATAAAAAGTCACCCCGAATCTCAAGCGGCGGCGCACCGCGAGGAGATGTATGGCTGACGGGTGTTCTAATGAACAATCAGTCGTTAGTGCGACCCCCGCCAGGGTACCTGCCGACCCCCTGGCGGGTTATAAAATAATGTCTTAAGGCTTATCCGTGGTACAGGGGGCACTGCCCGGATGGACATTTATATCCCCCATTCTCGTGGGAACAAAAAATGAGTACAAATAAAAATCAAAATAAAAAAGACGAGAGTTGAGGAGTTGGACGTGGTGTCGGGTTTGGGCACTGCGTCATTGAAAACTGGAGCAGAGGCTCCAGTTAGCGTGTTATCTAATAATAGTGTTAGGAATTCCGATGTTGGTGGCCGGGGAGGCCCGAGTCTGGATGGTGATGAGCTCTCGGGTCAAGTTCCCGGCACGTCTATATCACCAGGAACCTTAAAGCGGCCTCACGACAATGAGGAGATGTTGCCGCCTCGAAAGATTCCATCTAAGGCAACGACGACTAGAGGGCGGAAACCTACCCGGAGAGGACGGGTAGCCCGTAGCGGTACTCCACGTGGTTCGCTCTCTGAAGAGACTGAGTCCGACTGCCGGAGTATGTCACCAGCCTCTCAAACGGTTGGCGAACCGACTGTCAATGACATAACGGCTACGGCGTATGACAGCGCTGAGATTCCTTTGGTGGAGGGACTCGCCACTAAGAACTCCAGTGAGGAAACCCGGAGGCTCCAGTTTCTGAACGACCGACTGCGGCAGGAGGTCGGAGCCCTGCGAAAAGAGATGGTGGCTCTCCGTGAGGAAATCGCGGCTCTCCGGGTGCGGGCGGAGAGGTCACAGCAGGCCAAATCAGTGGAACCCGGCTGCTCCTCTGATCCAGGAAACTTGTCAGAAAGAGTGCCTACAGGAGAGTTGCAGGCCCAAGTCATCATCTCCCAAATCGGAAAAATGATGGATGCTCGGTTTGCTGGCATCGAGGATAGGCTGCTACCAGAGAAAAACCTTCGTCCACCCTTGGCGGCAGATCGTAGGAATGCGGCAACTGTTAGCAACGTAGGCAGCACTGGTGAGAGACCTCAGCGGTTACTAATGGCACCTAAAGTCCCATCTGAGGTGCCTCAGCAGAGGATATCTTCCTCCCCAAATGAGGAGCCTTCAACAGCCACAAAGCGAGCCCCCGTCGTGAACCCATTGGTGTCTGCCAGAGAAGAGTGGCAGACTGTTAAAAGGAAGAAAAAGGGGAAGAAAAACAAAGAAGGAACTTCTTCTTCATCACCCCCAAAAACAGTGTTGGCCTCCACCGTATCAGGAGACATATCTTCCGGACCTAAAAAAGTTAAAAAGAAGAAGAGAAAGCGAGGGCTCCGTGTGCCCAGAACCGCTGCGGTGGTGCTTACACTGCTGCCGGAGGCAGTGGAGCGGGGCGTCACCTATGCGTCTGTCCTCACTAAGGCCAGACAGGCTGTAAACCTCGAGGAGCTTGGTATAACAGAGGTCAGGTACCGACAAGCTACAACCGGGGCCCGAATGTTGGAATTTCCTGGTGCCGAAGGAACCGCAGGAGCAGATCGCCTTGCAGAAAAATTACGAGCGAACTGCGCATCTCAGGTCTTGACGACTCTGTGACCGGACAGGACGTGAAGGAATCGATCGCGAGGAAGACTGGTTGCGATTTCGATGCGGTCCAAGTTGGTCCGATCCGTCTTGGTCCGGGTGGTGTCAACTCAGCGTGGGTTCGGTGCCCCGTCGCAGTGGCTAAGCAGCTGGGTACTGCAGGTCGCCTTCTGGTTTGTTGGAGTTCTGCCAGGATCCAAATCCTGGAAAGTCGGCCTATGAGATGCTTTAAATGTTGGGGTTTGGGACACGTTCGACAGAAGTGCACTTCAGAAATAGACTTCAGCGGTCGCTGCTTCCGCTGCAGTGAGCCAGGGCATCTGGCGTCCGCCTGCTCTGCCGACCCTCACTGTTTACTGTGTGCGACGGCAAAGCTACCAGCCAACCATATTCCTGGCCGAAAGGATTGTAGGCCGGCAAACTGCACAAGCAGGAACGGTGTGACTTCTCAGCCTTTAACCGCTTCTATGACGCGATCGGAGGAGCCGTCGCAGGGAGAGATAATGATTTCGGACTAACCATGAACCAAGTTCGTAATCATTCTCTTCTCCAGGCGAATCTAAACCACTGCGCCAATGCACAGGACTTGGTCCTACAAACAATGGCGGAGCGGTCGATCGGTGCGGCCATTGTGGCGGAGCCGTATTTCGTCCCAGCTCGCCCTAACTGGGTTGGTGACTTAGATGGCTCTGTCGCTATTATCAGCTCCACTGCACCCCTTTCTACCAGGGAAAAAAATCGAGGGTTTGTTTCGGCGGCTTGGGGGGACGTCATTCTCTTCGGAGTTTATTTCTCGCCAAACCGGAGTGTTGCGGAGTTCGAAGATTTCCTGGACCGCCTCGGAACCTCAGTTCGGCAAGCGATGCCGACTAACGTTATCGTCATGGGGGACTTTAACGCCAAATCCATCGCGTGGGGGTCTCCCGCTACGGATGTAAGAGGGGAGGCGGTCGAGGAATGGGCGGCGGCTGCGGATCTCTGTCTTTTAAACAGGGGCTCCGTTAACACGTGCATTCGGCAGCATGGGGGGTCAATAGTGGATCTCTCTTTCGCTACTCCTGCTGTCGCAGGACGGGTTCGGGATTGGCGGGTTTTAGAGAGTGTGGAGACCCTGTCTGATCACTTGTACATCTATATGGTTGTCTCCACCTCCTCGGACCCTATAATGCCTCCTCGACCAGACACTCGACATTTCCCTCGATGGGCTGTTAAACGTCTTGATAGGGACCTTTTAGAGGAAGCAGCCATAGTCCAGGCTTGGCTATCTTTACAGCCTCTTACGGAGACAGTTGACATCGAGGCTGAGCGTTTCCGAGACACCATAACATCTGTGTGCGATACAGCCATGCCTCGCTTAACAAGACGGCCCCCAAAGAGAGCGGTATATTGGTGGACACAAGAGATAGCAAATCTCCGTGCGGCATGTATCATTGCCCGGAGGAACTACTCGCGAGCTCGCAGGTTACGTCGCCGTAATGAAGAGCTGGAGATCCTTCAGTCCCAACTGTATGAATCATACCGAAATGCTCGAAGGACTCTGCAGTTGGCGATCTGTCGCGCGAAGGAGCACTCTAGAAACGAGGCGCTGGAAGATCTAAATCGCGATCCCTGGGGACGACCATATCGTGCAGTGCGGAAGAAACTTCGTGCCCAAGGCGGGGGGCCTTACAGAAAGTCTGCAGTCTCAGTTTCTCGTCGAGGTGGTGGAAGCACTTTTCCCGGACCGTGCGGTTCACTCCCCCCCGATCATGGTCGAATTAGAGGAGAGAACGAGAGAAGAGGAGGAAATTCCTCCAATTTCTGACGCAGAGATGGGGGCGTCAATTTTGCACGCACGGTCCAAGAGGACGGCTCCCGGTCCTGACGGGGTACCTGCAAAAGTGCTGGCCCTTGCTCTGGAAGCGGCTCTGGAAGACAGACTTAGGGAGCTGTTCAACGCCTGTCTGACATCAAGGCGGTTCTCTAAGGCCTGGAAGGAAGGTCGGCTCGTGCTGCTGCAGAAGCCGGGGCGGCCCCCTGACTCTCCATCGACGTATAGGCCCATTGTATTGTTGGACGAGGCGGGGAAGATGCTTGAGAGAATTCTCGCTACCCGTATTGTTCGACATATGGAAGCGGTCGGTCCGAACTTATCAGATGCACAGTTCGGTTTCAGGTCAGGGCGTTCCACCATAGACGCTATCTTACGCCTAAAGACCGAAGCAAAGGATGCAGTGGCAAGCGGTGGGGTGTTGTTGGCGGTGTCTCTAGACATCGCCAATGCATTCAACACACTGCCTTTTGGCTGTATTGATGAAGCGCTCCGATACCATCAGGTGCCTGCCTATCTGAGGCAACTGATTTCAGACTATCTGCAGGGGCGTTTCGTCAGTTATAAGACTCAAAACGGGCAAGTCGCGCGTAGGTCTATCGCGTGCGGTGTTCCGCAGGGGTCGGTTTCGGGTCCACCTCTGTGGAACATAGGCTATGACTGGGCCTTGCGCGCAGCGCTCTCTCCCGGGCAGCGCATCCTTTGCTACACTGATGACACCCTCGTCATGGCACGGGGAGCCAACTTTGAAGAAGCGGCACTATCTGCCGTCGAGAGCACGTCTCTTGTTATGGGTCGCATCGAAGCGTTGGGTCTCAAGGTGGCGGTGGAAAAGACTGAGGCCCTGGTATTTCATGCACCTCGACGCCGGCCTCCAGCCAACGCGCACCTAACTATTGGTGGCGCTAGAATAGCGGTACGGACGAGCATGAAATATCTGGGCCTGGTCCTAGACCGGAGGTGGAACTTCGGTGAACACTTTGTTCAGCTTGCACCAAAATTGATCAGCACTGCGTCCGCCCTTAGCTGGCTGTTGCCAAACCTGGGCGGCCCAAATGAAGTTTGCCGACGACTATACACAAGTGTAGTCCGCTCGATGGCGCTCTACGGGGCTCCGGTGTGGGCTGAGTCTCTGTCTGCCCAAAATAAGACTCTGTTGCGGAGGCCGCAGAGAGTCATGGCAGTCAGGGTCATACGCGGATATCTTACCATATCCGCGGAAGCGGTGTGTGCCCTGGCGGGCTCCCCTCCGTGGGACCTAGAGGCGCAGGTACTCGCCGACGTCTACCAGCGAAGGGCAGAGACTGGCAGGCGTCCGCTGCCTGAAGTGGTCGCGAGGTGGCGAAGAGAGGCCCAATCCCAAATTTTGGACCAGTGGAGGGTGAGGCTGGAAACGCCCAGTGCCGGTCACTGGACCGTGGGGGCGATCCACGCCACAAAAAATGGGTACGCAGGGGACATGGGACACTGTCCTTCCGTCTTGTGCAGGTGTTGTCAGGGCATGGTTGTTTCGGCAAATACCTGCATAAAGTGGCTAGACGGGAGGCGACTCCCGTGTGTCACCAGTGCGGCTGCAGCGAGGACACGGCCCTTCACACTCTTCAGTACTGTCCTGCATGGGTAGTGCAGCGTCGTGTTCTGGCAGCAGCAATCGGGGCAGACCTCTCTTTGCCAGCCGTGGTAAAGGCCATGGTTGACAGCAAAGAGGCGTGGGAGGCTGTTACATCCTTCTGCGAGGACGTGATCTCGCAGAAGGAGGTGGCGGAGCGCGTCAGAGAGGAGGACACCTTAGCTGACGCGATTCGCCGCAAGAGGACGGGACGGCGGAGGAGGCGCCACGGCGACCTGATGCCACCCTAAGAGGTGCCAGCGGACGATAGATCGGGGTCACTATCGTCGTCGCATAGCACGGCCCTCATGAGTGGTGGCGATGTCTCAGAACTGGACACCACCAAAAGAGTTGGTGCCTGAAAGCGGGCTGCGTTGGATGAGTCGTGAAAGTCATGCGTAGCAGTTCTCACGGCTCATCCACGAAGGCGAGTGTAGGCTCACGGCGGTGTTTTTAGTGGGTGCAAGCCCCACATAACCCAGCCGTTCCCCCGGACGGTTCGGGTATGCGTTAGGCATTTTTCAACGCTTAAAAAAAAAAAAAAGGCTCGAGGTATATCTGCAGATCGTGCATTGATTGCTTTTTCAGATCTTTTAGATAAGTCTGCATTACATTGGTTTAGATCATACAAACACACCTTTACGTCATATAAACATTTACTTGCTTGTTTATGGGAAGATTTCGACATTCCTGACCTTGATTATAGGTTGACTCAGGAAATACGCTCCCGTACGCAGGCGAAGCAAGAGACAATCTAAATTTATAAAACTCAAAGGTGACTGATATAGTGATCTATCAACGCACAGCCCAAACCACTGGACGGATCGGGCTGAAATTTGGCATGCAGGTAGATGTTATGACGTAGGCATCCGCTAAGAAACGATTTTGATCAATTCTACCCCCAAGAGGATAAAATAGGGGATGAAAGTTTGTATGGAACTTTGTCAATTTTAAACAGATCGGGCTGAGACTTTGCATGCACAAAGCTACTATGACGTAGGCATTCCCTAAGAAAGGATTATGATAAATTCTACCCCTAAAGGGATAAAATAGGGGATGAAAATTTTTGTATAAATCTTCTTAGATTTTGGACGGATCGGGCTGAAATTTGGCATACAGGTAGATGTTATGACGTAGGTATCCGCTAAGAAAGGATTTTAACCAATTCTACCCCTAGGGGATAAAATAGGGCATTAAAGTTTGTATGAAACTTTGTCAATTGTATACCGATCGAGCTGAGACTTTGCATGCATAAAGCTACTATGACTTAGGCATTCCCTAAGAAAGGATTTTGATAAATTCCACCCCTAAGGGGATAAAATAGGGGATGAAAGTTTGTATGAAACTTTGTCAATTTTAATCCGATCGGGCTGAGACTTTGCATGCATAAAAGCTACTATAACGTAGGCATCCCCTAAGAAAAGATTGTGATAAATTCCACCCCTAAGGGGATAAAATAGGGGATGAAAGTTTGTATGAAACTTTGCCAATTTTAAACCGATCAGGCTGAGACTTTGCACGCACAAAGCTAATATGACATAGACATTCCCTAAGAAAGGATTTTGGTGAATTCTACCCCTAAGGGGATGAAATAGGGGATGAAAGTTTGTATAAATCTTCTTAGGTTTTGGCCGGATCGCGCTGAAATTTGGCATTCAGGTAGATGTTATGACGTAGGCATCCGCTAAGAAAGGATTCTAACCAATTCTACCCCTAGGGGATAAAATAGGGAATGAAAGTTTGTATGAAACTTTGTCAATTTTATATTGATCGGACTGAGACTTTGCATGCACAAAGCTACTAAGACGTAGGCATCCCCTAAGAAAGGATTATGATAAATTACACCCCTAAGGGGATAAAAAAGGGTATGAAAGTTTGTATGAAACTTTGTCATTTTAAACCGATCGTGCTGAGACTTTGCATGCATAAAGCTACTATGACTTAGGCACTCCCTAAGAAAGGATTTTGATAAATTCTACCCCTATGGGGATAAAATAGGGGATGAAAGTTTGTATGAAGCTTTGTCAATTTTAAACCGATCGGGCTGAGACTTTGCATGCATAAAGCTACTATGACGTAGGCATCCCCTAAGAAAGGATTTATATAAATTCCTACCCCTAAGGGGATAAAATAGGGTATGAAAGTTTGTATAAATCTTCTATGATTTTCAACTGATTACGCGAGCGAAGCCGTGGGCAAAAGCTAGTAATAGTATATTTTTGTCATTTATGCAGGGTATGTTTAATAGATTGTCTAGACCTCTCTCTGACGATGAACAATTAGAAATCCTAATGCACAACATAAGACCTGAGTATATGAAGGAAATGGCTTTACTAGATATTAATTCCATTAAAGATCTACTTTTGTATGGTAAGAAATTAGAACTTGCTCGTGCTAGGTCAGAACGATTTGTAGAACCTAACCTCTCAAAAGCGAAACTTAGTCAGGATTTTCAGCCTACGAAGAAAACTGATCATAAACCAAGGTCAGATAGGTCTGGAGAACCAGTTGCTGTCGTTGACGCTCCTTCTACTTCAGAAGCAAAAGGAAGAAAATGTTTTAGGTGTAACAGCACAAATCATTTCACAAGCAAGTGTAAAACTTCAAAGGAGTTGGTCTGCTTTAAATGTGGTGAAAAAGGCTTTAAAAGAATTAACTGCCCAAAGTGCTCAAAAAACTAATTAACGTGAGTCACAAAAACTTAGTGATTAATTTAACATCTTTCCCATCACATATTGATGTGGCTCACTTTGAAGCTAAGACACATGACATCCCCACCAACGTGTCCCCACGTTGCCGTCGTGGTGGGGCTTGTGTGTCTCGATGACCTCTGGGCCCCTGCCGGTAGAGGCACTCGTGCACTTATGCTGGACAGGCTCAGAGGGAGAGACCAGACCAAGAGGGACACACCGGGGAAAGGCACGCCGCCTGGAGGATCGAGCAGTCAGCTCGAGCCTCTAGACGGCGCGGGGCCCGGTCTCAGAGACTGGGTCTAGGGGGGGAAAGGTTCGCTTCCGGTACGCGTCTAATCTTCAGACGTAACCGCGAAGTGAACCAAGGGAAGGGAAATGGGGGCTTAGGGAAAAAAGAGGAACTTACCTCTCTAAAAAAGTAAAAAATGGAAAAATCGGTTAATGGAAGGCATACCCAGGCGGGTCCCAGCTGCTCAGCAGCTGGGGAATCCCGCGCCGGACACGCCGCGGGGCCAAAAGGAGAAAGGCCAGCCCACACCAGCGGAGAACTCTGTTCTCGACCTGGTGCGACAGGAGCTGGCCGCCTTTCAGCAGCGGTTCTCCGTATTGGAGAGCCGCGTGCTGCGACCCCCGCTGGCGGCTTCCTCATACGCGGCTGTGGCTGCGTCGAGGCCGCCCCCGACCAAGCCGTCCCCGGCAGAGAGGGCTGCGGCAAAGACGGCTCCGGCAAAGACGGCCCCTAAGACGGCCCCTTTTAAGACGGCCCCGGCAAAGCCTACTCAGGCGAAACCGGGTCCGTCCAAGCCGACTCCGACCCCGACACCTGCGGGGCCGGCACGGTCGGCTACAAAAAAGAAGGGCGCCCAGGCCGATAGTCGACCTCCCCAGCAGCCTCCTCCTAAAACTCCTCCGGCCAGCGCTGACTGGCAAGTGGCCGGAGAGAAGAGGAAGGCTGCCAGTGCGGCCAGGTCGAAGAGAAGGAGGGAGAGACGGCGGCGGCGCAAGGAGCGCGGCGGCGTCGCGGCGCGATTGCGCGCCCCAAAGACCGCGGCAGTGGTGATCACACTGCAGCCGGACGCGGTCAAGAAGGGCATGTCGTACCGCGACGTGCTCGCGAAGGCGCGGGAAGCGGTGGACCTCACGGAGCTCGGAATCGCCGGGGGCCTCCGTTTACGGGTCACTGCAACGGGGGCTCGGATGTTGGAGCTCCCCGGTGCGGACAGTGGCCCCATCGCTGACGCTCTGGCCGAACGGCTCAGAGCGTCCTTAAATGCGGAGGAGGCCCGAGTATCCAGACCCACCAAGCGCGCAGACGTGCGCATATTGGGTCTGGATGACTCCGTGATGGTCGAGGACGTGGTGGCCGCCGTTGCCAGGACTGGGGGGTGCCCTACCGATCAGGTGAGGGCGGGCGTCCTGCGTCCTGACTTCGCGGGGCTACAGACCATTACGGTCAGCTGCCCCGTGCCGGCGGCCAAAAAACTGGAGGGGGGCCGAAGGCTCTTGGTTGAATGGGTTTCCGCGCAGGTGAAACTGCTGGAACCCAGACCTCTGAGGTGCTACCGATGCCAAGTGGGCAACCACGCGGCATGTAACTGCACCTCGGAGGTGGACCGCAGCGACAAGTGTTTCCGCTGCGGTCAGCCCGGTCACAAGGCCGGCTCGTGCACTGCCCCGCCGCACTGCTTCGCACGTGCGGCGGCTGGCAAGCCGGCCGATCACCGGGCTGGGGGCAAGTCTTGCGCCCCACCCACCAAAGCCAAGAGCAGAGGTAGGCCCTCTGCCGCCGCCGTCACTGCCACTCCCGCCGCCGCCGCCGCCTCTGCCGCCGCCGCCGCCGCCGCCGCCGCCGCCGCCGCCGTGGCTCAACCCTCGGAGAGGGTCCTGGAGGAGGCTGCAATGGATTCAGATTAATGAGTTAAAAATTTGAAATCAACTTATTTACACAAATAAAATTGACAACGTATTTACAACATTTCCGTGAACATCCGGATGGCTCCACGTAGGCTGTTTCCACTCTCCACTGATGGCATACAGGCGAACCATCTCCACCAACTCGACATTAGATTATTGTCCGTCATCTTGCACTTTCGAATGATGTCACAAAGAAGAAGCGGAATTTGCAAAGCGCACGCACGCTGCGGCACCATCAAACACACTGTTGTTTCGGGGGCGGGGGGCCGCCCGCGGGAGCGTGGCAAAGCGCGTGCGCGGGAGAGCGCCCGCGCCGTGGTTGGATAAGGTGGGATTGATTACCTACGAATTTAGTGAATGATTGTTGCGTATGCGTTGTGTATGAATGTTTGCGTTTGTTTGTGTGTGAAAGCGCGGTTATAGGGCTAGTAACAGACGCGCCGCCTTTAAATACGGCTGGTTCATACTTGCGGATTTCAGTAAACAGGAAAAAAAAAATAAAAAAATACCTACCTATTTTATTGTTGATTTGGGTCGAGAATCATCAGCATAATTACGTCCTTGAATTTGACCAGGATGCAAATCAACACCTTGTATATTGGACAAACTTCAGACTTTTTCAAAGAATCAGGAAATACGCCCAACTTCAGGCTATCATTTATTATTTTTGTAATAGGTGGGATAAGAATATTTTTGTGCATTATTAAAAATTTTCCACTAATCTTATCGCAACCCGATGCGTGATCTGATTTTAGACCATTTATAAGTTGTTCCACTTCATGCTCATCAGTGTCCATCATAACAAAAGAATTGTTTTGCTGGTGACGTTCACCTACATAATTTTGAAAATCAGCATCGGGTGTGTTAGTTTTTTGGTAAATTCTATCAGCCAGTGAGGCTCCAACATTAATGAAATAATCATTTATTTGATGTAAAGATTGCTCTGGAGAAGAAGCTAATGTTAAGAGTTCTTTTGTGTGTTGTGTTGGTTTTGTTGTGTTAGTGATGTTTCGAATTGCTTTCCATAGTTTTTTACTATCTGATTTGGAATTTTGTATAAGGTTTTTTTCGTATCCTCTCTTAATTTTTCGTAACAGAGCGTTACAGAAGTTCCTGTAACGTCTGAATGTTATTAAATAATTTTCATTTTCTGGTGATAATTTGGCTTTTTTATGCAACATATCCCTATTTCGCATACACCTCACTAAACCAGGAGTTATCCATGGTTTTAATATTTTTAAACGGCTTGGTAAGGTTTTTGTTTGAGTATTATTTTCAATACAATTTTCAAATTATTTGACCTTGCGTCAAATAATTTAATGTGAGGTTTGGGTCTGCTGACTGATAGATTGGATTGAGGTTAAACTGTGACAGGTCTTCTATTATTCCTTCATAATTAACTTTAGTTATAGTTGTAGTAGTATAATGCCGAGGTTTTTTTAGCTGTAGGCTTAGTAAGACTGGATAATGGTCTGTTAAAGTTGAGAAAGGGACTATTGCAGTGGCATTATTTAAGCTTTTTATTATGGCGTGATCTAGGCAGGTTTCACTGTCGCTACGAGTTATTAGGCTATGTGCGGGAAGTAAGCCATAAGTAGCAGCTAAGGTTAAGTATCGTTCACCGTGTGTGTCTATTTTCTTTGTGTTTATTGCTATGTTTATGTCACCCATTAACACATTGTGCTTATAGATCGATACTAGTTGAAATATTTTGTCTAAAGAAGAGAGAAAATTATCTATGTTAGTATAAGATGGCGATCTATATAAACTTATAGTAGCAATTTCTTCCTCTATAATGGCTACTAGACAATTACAGTCCTGAAAGTCAGGTTCCTCTATGCGAACATTTAGTTTGTGTTTGTAATAAATGACAACGCCATCGTTTGCTTTTTATTATTTTTAGTTGCCACATGACAATATCCGTCTAACTGTGGATTAATTGAATTACCGAAGTGCACTTTAGCCAGCACTCTGTCAGTATTAGGATATCACATTCTAGTTTAAGCCTGCTTAGTAAGATCTCAAAGCCTGGCATATTGGAGTTTATACTACGGATATTCTGGGTTAAAATAAGTATTTGATTAGAAGCTCTGGTGATAATAGTATGACATTCTTCTATGTCAGCTGTTTGCGAATGGGATACGGATAAACTGTCAATGTTAGCAGTAAGGTCTATAATATCACCGAATTTTGTAAAAAGTAATAATTATGTAATGAATTTTTATCGATGATTATGCTGTATGGAAAGCATTTGTTTAAGTAATATAAGTTGTTTTTATTATGAGTATTATAATAAATGGAATTGTGTTTAAGTAGAATGTTTTTTTGTGTGATTGTAAGTATGTATGTGTGTGTTCTTATTTGGAGATTGTTTTGATCTTTACGTGTTATAGTTGTTTTAAATGTTAACGACTTATGTGTGTGGTGTGGTTGTAAGTTGATGGTGAAATGTAAGTGTGTTTTGATTAGTGTATTACAAAAGGCAGGAAAAAATTATCGATAATAAAAAGATATAAAATAAAAAGCATGCATTAAAAAAAGTTGAAACCGTTTGAAGGCACGGAACGTAACAAGTGATAGTCATATTGCTTTTTCGTATCTTTTCTAAGTCCGCCGCGTCGTTGATACGAATATGTGACGAGTCTTCGTTCCTTTTAAGGTACACAATCCCATTTGCTGTCCAACAGAAGTTGAAGCCGTGACTGTTTTTGAACTGTCTCGCTAAGAAATATAATTTCTGAGACTTGTACGTGAGAGTTTCTGCAACATATAAAGGTTTAACCACGTACTTGGAACTGAGGTGCGAAGTATTCAGTTTGTCACCTTTTGTTTTTTATTTATTAAATTGCTTGACGGCCTTAAGAAACTTGTCTTTCAGAAGCACGGTGGTTAGATCCACAATTACCGGATTTGAGTCGTCTTTTGACTTTAATCGATATATATCTTTTATACAAGATCCAGTGATATCGATATTAATTGTTTTTCCCAATTGCAAAACTTCTTTACATAAAATTTCTTTTGTTTCTCCACTTTGTTTTGGAATATTTCTAATTTCTATGCCAGTACAGCGGGTTTTCCGTTCCATCGTTTCCAGTTTTTCTTCCAGTTCTTTAATCATCAGTTTATCAGCCTTCCTTTCCGTCTCAAGAGTATTAATCTTTGACAAAAATTCATCGTATTTGCTCGACATTAAATCCATGCTCGTTTTTAGTTCTTGGAACCTTTTCTCCTGGTCCCTTGAAAACGAGACAAACATATCTTTGATAAGGACCATGATATCTGTATTTTCATCATCAAACTTCCGTTTTTTTCGCTCCGTAATGTTGATAGCAAGAGAATGGAGATCAGGTTCAGACCCACAATGATGCAACGGTAGGTCAATCGCTGCCTTAGAAACGGTTAGGGCGGTGCTCCGTAAGTTCTCTGCCGGATCCAAACATGCTAACTGGGACGGTGATGCGACAGGCGCTTGTTGGTTTAGTGGCATAATGATAATAAAATTGTCTTTAAAACGTTACAACAAGTACCAGGACAACATACGTGAATAGCGATGTATTCTTCACAGACACCTCAGGGGTCAAGCTTATCTAGCTGCAATCGACGAATACGTAGGTTTTGCCTTTCCGTCCAGTGTAGCGAGAGCTTTGCTTTTACAGGGAGATACGTACGCGTCCTTTTTGAGTAGCTGGCAGAAGTGTAGCTTTCTCTGTCTTGCTCAGTGACACGACGCTGTTGGAAGGCACTTACTACGCATACTATCCTTTGCGCGCTTTTATGTATTTGTCACACAGCTGTCTTTTTGTACGGTAGATTGTGTGTAGAAGAACGTACTCACGGATTGAAGTATAACTTGTTTAACCGCTACAACTTTATGCACTCCTATTATTTGTCGTGAATTATTTTGCTTTAAATAGATATTAGCAAATTATTTAATTAATTAAAACTGGTAAGAACTCTGAGGCACGTCTACTCTTGACAGAGGTCCGAGGGGAAGGGGAATGGCCGGTTGGTACCGTAGATTCATACAGGATTTTTCTAAAATTAGTAGACCACTTAGTAAATTAACTTGTAAGAATGTAAACTTTGAATGGACAGAGGAAGCAGAAGAGGCTTTTAATAAATTAAAATCAAACTTAGTCTCAGCTCCAATTCTTTTCAAATGTCCAGATTTTAATTTACCATTTTCAATTCAATGTGATGCCTCAGCATAATTATGCTATTGGTGCCGTGCTGACACAGTCATATTATTATATAATATACATAAACAAATAATATATACATATGTCGGAATCGAGACGTATTCGGAACGCCAGCGCCATCCGGTGGCGCTCGATGGAGTTAGTGTGAGGCGCGATAGCGACGGTCAACGGCACTTCACTGTTGGCAGCCGGCGCGAGCGGATCACTGAAACCATCCCGCGATCTGAGATACGTACAGTCAGTTTTTATTATTCGTTATTCGATATAGTACAGTGCTAAATAGGAAAAATTAACCATGATGATTATCAAGTGTAAAAGACTGCTTTCTTTATCCAACACTACCCACCGATGACGCCCACAGCAAAGAGGACCTACAATGTGTGCCAATAATGACGATGGAGACGGTTATCCTTCGACATCAGAATTGGGATACGTGTTGGAAAAGAAAAAAAAAAAAAAAAAAGAATCGAAGCCAGCGTACTGTGAAGATCTACCCGCATTCGATTCTGAAAAACAAGGTACCGACGCAAGATTATGGTACGCGACGGCAGATTTGTGTTTTTGTCGAGAATCCACCAAGCGGGGGTTGACTTGCTCTGGCTGCAAGGTGCTAAAAGGTGAAGCATCAACCTGGCTATCTCAAAAAGCCTACGAAGGAATTAAAGGTACTTTTTACAACACGATTTATTTCGCATTGGCGGGTACACTCATTAAAAAAAAAATGTGTGGCGAAAAACCAAGTGATAAAGAAACATTGCCCGCGTTCGCCAGTCGTTTCATATCTGATGCGAAAAATGAACACCATCTGGGAATCATCGAATACAAGTGATACCAAGCGAGGAAAAATAACGTCGATTAAGCGTTATAACTGCGGTAAAACGGTCATAAGCGTATTGAGTGCAGAAGGAAGACCTGTAAAACCTACAGCATCATCGAGCCAAGTGACGCAGCAGCCGGCATTGAAGACCTTGGTGTGCTTCAAATGTGGCTAGCCAGGTCACATAGCCGTGCGCTGTACGAGCAGTGGTGGCGGCAGCGGCAGCGGCAGCAGTCAACGGCACGGCGCGACGTCTGCGTTGTGCAACCACCATCAGGCAGGTTACAAAACAGGTGAATTGTTTCATTTTTACTTACGATTCTGGTGCTGAATGCTCGTTGGTAAAAGAAAGTTTTGCATCGAAATTTTATGGTAAACGTGTTTGTAATGTTGTTGCTGTGACTGGTACAGGTCAGACACGAGTATTCAGTCCAGAACAGATTTTATGTTGTGCAGTGATTAACGGGTGATCATCGTCTTGAAATTTTGTTACGTGTTTTGCCCGACAATTATTAGCAAAGTGAGGTCGCGAATAATTCAGGGTTTTTCTGTAAACATGCCGACATTTGCTCACTCATGCCCCAATTTAAACGACCACTGTGTCTGTCCAGCACTCACCAGAGCTGACAGTGCAAGGTACCTTGGAGTGCAGATTGATAGCGGCCTGAGATGGGACAAACAAATTGAAGCCATTACCACAAGAAAATTGCGCATTATCCACATTTTTAAGTCCCTTAGAGATTCGGCTAATCTTGACACACTGAGGATGGTTTATTATGCTTTGTGTCAGTCAGTTCTCGGATACTGCATAACTGCGTGGGGTGGCGCAGCCAAAACAAGTATTCTGAGAGTGGAAAGAGCACAGAGAGCCATTCTCAAAGTCATGACCAAAAAACCATTTAGATATCCGACCACAGAATTGTATACTAACTGTAATGTTCTGACGGTACGGCAACTCTTTGTGCTCAGATCGCTTCTTAGAATACATGGCGGTTTGCCTCCGCCAAATCCAAATAAGCGCGTAAATCTTCTTCCAAGAACCCAGCACAAAACCACCTTCGCAACACATCAATTCTACACACTAAGTACACACATATACCAAAAAATAAACTCACAACTAAATATTATAAACTTAAACGTCCACAAACTTAAAAACACAGTAACAGAGTGGCTATTACAAAAGGACTATGCCTACACAGAGTCTTTACTCACATACATCGCCTAATAACACAAGTACCTACTGTCTAACATAAACTTACAATGAAATGACAAACACGCCTATTTTCCCTTACCATATACCCGTACTCAAAAAAGACTTAAACCATAAAAAAACACACACACACACACAACCACACACACATACTCACACACGCTCTCATACACACACACACACTCACACATACACGACATACTCACTTCTTATCACATCCACTCCACACCTGTACTTTTCACACCCACACTTCGCAAATCTATGTAATCTCCCACCTATTATTGTATCAAACTATGTATAAGGAACTGCTCGGTGGAGCACTGTCTCTTAAAATACAGGTGTTCATCCTAGTTTAAGAGGCAGGGTTATATAAATTATTGTATAGTTTTTGCAACATTTGTAATGATATGTTTATTTGTATTTTTTGTTGGTAAATAAACTAAATTATTATTATTATTATTATTATTATTTGTTTCCATGGCAACTGAGCTTTCGTTAACGAAAAGTCCTTTGTGTAAATTCATCGAGTCATAATAGTGAAAACGCATTTCAATCGGATTTAACTGTTATCGCGACGGATATAACGAGCAATGACAAGTTTAGGCTTTTGCAAACGCTTAAAGAATTTTCTGAGTTTTTCATTATTGACGTCATAGGCAATATTCTTGAGGCACGGGACCGTGGTGAGGGATCTATTCTGGTACTGCTCGATTATTCACGGGCCTTCGATTCAATAAATATTTCTTTATTGTTGTCCAAACTGGCGTATTACGGGTTTGATAGCGGGGCAACGGACTGGTTTCAGAGTTACCTAACTGGTAGAACGCAACGAGTAGAGATACGAACGAAAGACGGTTCTACAGTGTCTTCCTCCACACAACCTATAACAAGGGGAGTTCCTCAGGGATCGCTGCTTGGCCCGCTTCTCTACATACTGTATAGTGCCGACATAACTACATGTATCAAGAGCTGTAAATATCATGTGTATGCAGATGACACCCAATTGTATCTCTCGTTTAACGCCAGTAACACAACAGCCGCTGTACGTGCCTTAAATGAGGAGCTTGATAGAGTAGCTGCGTGGTCTACAAGCAATTCACTGGCACTGAACCCTCAAAAATCGAAGTTCATGGTAATGGGGAGTAGAAATCAAATTAAATCAATTTTAACTTTGAAACCCGACGTTAAAATCATGGGAGTGAGCATAGAGCGGGTTGGAGTCGCACGTAACCTTGGTCTAATCACCGACCCAGAACTTCGTTTTGAGGAGTATATCAGTGAAGTGGTAAGAAACTGCTTTTATAGGTTAAAGGTTCTGTATAGGGTACGAGACTACCTTAGTATCGTTATGAGAAAGAGATTGGTGGATAGTCTAGTCCTATCTAAATTTAATTATTGTGACGCTGTTTACGGACCGTGCCTCCTTTCTCGTACAGAACGTCTTATCCAACGTGTACAGAATGCGTGTGCTCGCTATTGCTTTGGCATACCCCGGAGACATCATATCACACCGTATTTAAACGATCATAATGTTTTAAAAATGACTGCACGACGCAAACTACATTTAGCCGTTTTAATGTTCGGTATCATAAAAACGCACAAACCGGAATACCTGTTCAACAAAATTGCTTGGAGACACGAGCACTACAGCTACTCTGCTCGCTCCACGTCCGTACCACAGTTTAGAACAGTTGGGTCACTTCCCAAAAACAATCAAACAAATGTAAAATCTATATTCGAGAGAATAAAATACATTTTTACTAGCATCGGCATCGCCCATGTACTTTTATAATAGCCTAAACTTCCCATGCGCAAGCAAAAATGTACTGAATGGTTACGCGTGAGAGTTTATTTTTGTTTATCTGACGCTAACAACATTACAATGTGATTACATTGTTGCTATCCGTGAATCTCAATAGGGTTGCGACTTACGAGTTTAGGAGGCACAATAAGGTAGGTAGGTGTATTTTATGCATTTGTTAAATTACACTATTAACATAAATGTTCTTCAGGGATTTTTTTTATCATCAGCCTATATCTTTTTGGTTACGTTACTACATTCTACATACATTATCGATTGGTAGCACAGAATTTTAATGGTCACAGAATACAAAAAGAAAGTCAAAGATTACAAACAAACGTTACTTTTTTTTATTAAAGAGAGGCGAAGGAATCCAAACATACAGCCATCTCGCGAGTTTTTGAATAATTAACCCTTTGTCCGGCAGCACTCTTATAATATGGGTACATTCAATTAATTGTAAATACTTTTATGGTTTAGAGCAAAAACTAAAATCGAATGTCGCGTTTCAAGGGTGAAGTATCGATTCACTGAATCCATTCAGTACTATATATAGATTTAAAAAAAAATCGATATTTTGGCTCCAACAATCGATTCTTCGATTAATCGATCTCAGATCTCCATCCCTACGTCACAGGTTCTGCGTTGCGAGTCTTTGTAAATGGTAAAAAAGTCGCGCAACCACTTACGATCGCTGACCTTGAATGCGTAGCTGCTATTTTCTGAGTTTGAACGTGGTCGATATTTTCACCTTTCGACGTGACGCGGTAGTTTATGAAACGTGAGGCTCTTATCACTATTGTCGTTTAAGTAACCAAAAGCTATGCAGTATTTGCTTTACCCTATATTTTATAACTAAAAAATATATAAAGATATTTCACACAGTACCTAATTAATAATACTACTTTTTATTTTGGTTATTTTCTCTTTCACATACGTAAACGTAACAAAAATATAAGATACGGAACGCGTGCGAGACGGGCGGCCCGGCATACGGCACCGTGAACGGTGTGCGCGTGTGTGCGTGCCGTTTCATACCTACACCGCATAGAGACCCCTCTGTAGTACTCTGTGGTCCGTACCGATCTCAATGCCTCGACATAGGACCACAGCCTTCAGAGGATGCTTCAAATATGCCGCTTCTCGCTGCTGGAACGATTTACCACCTCCAATAAGATCCCTGAAAACAAAACAAAGTTTTAAGTCACACCTGAAACAAATCCTATTAGAAAAGCAGAAGCATGAGCAACAAATATCTTATAAATAAATACTTACATAATGGTTTATCATCTATGGGCAAGGTATATTATTATCCCAGCGGCTCGCAGCGGCATAGCGGCATGGTGATGCGTCGGATAAATCTCGACGTCTTCCCTCATGCCGATAGTGATGTTTTTGAGGGGCTTATATGTATGTAGTTACACATAACGTGATTCAAGCGCCGACTGGGGCGCAAACACAGCTCACTATACCACTATACACACATCATTTAGGTACCACAGTCATGAATTTCACTTTTGGCCGGTGTTGAATCGATATCAACAGATGCGAGCGGTGTACGTCACGTGACCTCTCGGTCTCGTGAGCCGGCTCCACAGTGAGCGGCGCGCGGCGGCCCAACCGGCGCGGCGGCAGGCGGCCGGCGGCGCGGCAGCGCGCGCGCTGACCGATCACCCGACACGATGATTCACACGCGTCATCACTCTGATAGACCCGATAGGGAAGTGCAGCCGTACTCAACGACTTATCTAATAATGTTTCGAGCGAGGTCGACGCGAATGTGAGGGTATGAGCGTGTTAGATTTATCTAAAAATAATAATAAGTAAATAATACGTAATTAATAATAGTTTATAATATGTAATTGATAATAATTTATAATATGTAATTAATAACAGTAAGATATTTAGAACAACGATCAACTGATTTCCGAACGAAATCAATTGACGTTCAAATATTTATCGAATTAAATTAAGGCTGCAAATAAATACTTACTGAATTTCTAAATTATCTAATTAAGTTTTAAAATGGTTCTACTGTACATGATTTGTTTATTATTGCCTATTTTATTAATTATTTAAATACAGTGTTTGACGATCTGTGATTGGTTAATGATGGCGGTAATATTTGATGGAAGTGGTACGATACTAAGTTTATAAAAATAGATGTACCCTCACATCGGTAGTCATTACGCTGCAAGTGTTCAAAGAGTTAAGACGTGTCCAAAGTAGTGAACGGTTTATTTAATGTGATATAATAATAGAGAATACAAGTGTGTGATGCTGAAAGTTATAATTGGTGTCCTAATGTACTACAATGAAAATGTAAGTTAATTGATATTTATTATGATAAGAATATTGCTGTTAATTATGTATTTTTATGAAGTGTATATCTGATAAATTATAAAATATGTTGCCGTGGAGTTTCTTTCTCCGTTCTTCTCCACGAAGACCTAGAGTTTGCGAACGGAGGTAGCCTGATAATAAAATACCTAGTTTTGATTTTGTGCTTTTATTTATAAACCCATTCCTGTAAGAAAGTCCTTAGAGATACTTTACATACAGTAAATAAATAACATTAACCATCCTGATATCTGAACTTGACAATAAAGTCTATATTAATATCAATAAATATTACACAAACATCCTGTTTCTAACATCAGAAGTGGGATAAGTGCCCTAACCTATTTATTAATTCTAATGAACTTCCTTTTTACATTTCATAATCAACGTTGGAGCTATCAATCTGCACATCCCTGTTGAAAGCTGAGACGTCATCGGGTGGATGAATCGTGATTTAGAAGGGCGATGAAAACTTGCTACAATCTTGAACAGCCGCTGGACTGCGATGCTGCTGAAAAGGATCGAAGCCATGCCGAGGATAACGTAACGAGAACTTCTGCACCACAATATGAATTATGGGCAAATGTCGGTAAGGCCTCCAGAGGCTCTGCTTTAATATTTATTTAATGTTTTAATCCAAAAGTGAATTGAAAAGGTCCTAAATATGAATAGTTTTTTTTTTTTTTTTGAAATTGTGTTGTAGGGTTTGGCTTTATTAAAATTTTAACGAAATTTAAAAAGAAAAGGAAAATACATCAAAAGAAAGTGATGTCGGGCAGTTGTATAAAAAAAAGACTACATTATATTTATAAAAATGACTGTTTTAAAATAATTGGTTGATGAAATTGCAATACCTGTTGCATAATTACCACCTTTAAATAATTAAGTATTTGAAAAAAAACGAGTCGATTAATTAGAAATTGGTTACTCAAATTGGTTAATCAAATTTTAAATATACTAGGGCCAACAAACAGTAAAACAGCAAAGAAAAAAATTCATTTACACATCAGGTTTCCTTTGGCATAAAAGTATTATTTTCGCGAAACAAAAAATAATAATAATAGTTGTTGCTTGAGAAAGTAAAAAGGGTAAACGAGACAAAATATCTTTTGATCCGAAAAATTTATGAGAGTTAACTATTGACATTTTTGTTTTTTTTAATCTATCTCTCATTTTCCAAATGCCAGGGTTGGCATGATTAAAACAAGTTGTTTCGAAACACAAGTTGAAATTGGTTTGAATTGAAAACAGTGTTTTTTTTTTTTTTTCTTTCTCACACGTTTATATACAAAGATTAAACAAGTGTAAAACATTGTATAAAGCTTAAAAAATCCCTTTTATAACAAATGACTAGATACTAAACGAAAATAAATTAATATTTAGGGGTATAAATAGCTTACTTTACATAAAACCTATTCGAGTCAATGCTGTTGCTATATTATATTTTTGAACATTATTTTTTGTTTGTTGTGATTAGTAAATTATTCAATATAATGACTTAGTACCAGGATTTGTTTGCTACAAGATAACGCCTATTTTTGAAACATAAGTATATGATAATTTCAATTTCAAAACAATCAAAGTTTTAACAATGTGAATTGATAAACAACATTGGTTATTATCAAATCAAAAATTGTGGTTCCTAATTTCGACTGTCAAAAGAAAGTTATTCAATGGATTAGTGGTTATTCCCCTCATTTTTTAAAAATATACATGTTGGTGTTTCCCCTATTCATAGAACAAAATTCATAGTTCATAGGCCCCGCTGGCCCCGCTAGAAAAGTCCCGATACTACTAGAAAAGATTACGCAGCTTACAAATAAATGTTTACCTATTGATCATTTTTGTAAATTATAATATATTATTTCGAGTCAAAAAAAACAATAGGATCTAGTCTAGAAATGAAACATAAAGCTCGAATGAATTACAAATAGTGGCCTAACAAAACAAAAAAAAAAACACTTCTTTAAAACAATTTGAACACTCTTTTATCAACTATTTTTATTTTTTTTTAAATACAAATTGATGGTCATTTGAAGTATTATTTTGACTGGCTTATTAGCTTTGATATTAAATAGAGCCAGAGTAGATGTAGATCTTGTGTTCAATGACCAATTTAATCGGGAGGTCATTTTCATTAGATACGATTCAGTTTATATTTGTTAAAAAAAAGAAGAATAATCTTTTTTGATTTTGCTATGGGTCTGTGGTTTTAACATCAGTTTACTGTTTGTCTCATAAAATAAAAACCGGCCAAGTGCGAGTTGGACTCGCCCATGAAGGGTTCCGTAGCAGCAAGCATAGATTAGAGATATAATTATTTTGAGATTAGTAAGTAATATACACAAACAATAAAGATAACTTTGTTTTTCATAGTATTTGTATGAATGGCAAGGTTGTATTTGCGGTTTTTGAAAATGTACTATATCTCAAAAACTGCTAACTGTATCTCATCCAAACCAATTTTCGTTAATAGTTTTGGTTGAGGTCTACATTATATATTTTTTTTAGTTTTATCATTCTCTTATTTTAGAAGTTACGGGGGGGGGGGACACACTTTTTAACACTTTGGAAGTGTCTCTCGCGCAAACTGTTCAGTTTAGAAAAAAATGATGTTAGTAACCTCAATATCATTTTTAAAGACCTATTCATAGATACCCCACACGTATGGGTTTGGTGAAAAAAATTTTTTTGAGTTTCAATTCTAAGTATGGGGGGCACCCCCAAAATTTGTTTTGTTTAGATTTTTGTGTGAAAATCCTAATGCGGTTCACATAATACATCTTTCTACCAAGTTTCAACAGGATAGCTCTTATACTTTCGACAAAAAGTGGCTGTGACATACACGGACAGACAGACAGACATGACGAATCTATAAGGGTTCCGTTTTTGCCATTTGGCTACGGAACCCTAAAAAGGTGCTTTAAAGTATGGCTTTGTTCAAAAAGTTGACGTCTTTACAAACTTAAATACATATGATGGAATGGAACAAAACTCGACTTGTATAATGTGAAAACTATTATTATTTGATCAAAGGAACCGAAATACGATTTGAATCTTGGTCTTCAAATTAAAAGTATAGCTTAGTAAATCGGTTATGAAATCTCTCTCAAGGTCTCTACTAGACAACACTATTTGCAATGATAATAATAATTGTCAGAATAACCGAGCTGGTGACTTTTATAATGAAATATAAAATTGAAAATTAAACAAATTTCGTAAATTCCTTTCGAAAATAAAATGCAAATCCCTTTGATTCATGTAGCAAAAAAAAAAAGAGGGAAATAACATTTTATTAGTACAGGTTACAAGGCATACACAATAATATGCAAAAGAAAATTAAAAATGAACAAGTGATAGAAGTCATAATATTGTCTTTGATATACGTACACTTTGTAAATAAAAAAAAAATCAAGCTAAGATGAATCTAGAGATTAAGTGAAATAAGTGTTATTTTGCTACCGTTTATGAATAGTATTTTATATTGGTAAAGGTTTATTATGATTAGTTTTAAGTCATTATTGTATTATGGATGAATTAAAACCTTAACTGTGGTATGACATTCACTGGCTGCGGGTGATTGAGCTTCACTGACTGCGGGTGTTTGGTCTGCCCAGTAAGGTCGATGATTATGAAACGATTACTGATATTATGATGATTATGAACTGACTATTGACATTATGAACTGATTATTGACATTATGAACATCAGTTCATAGTTCATATATAAAATATAATTAATTAGGTAGTAATCATATTGACATTATGAACTGATTATTGACATTATGAACTGATTATTGACATTATGAACTGATTATTGACATTATGAACTGATTATTGACATTATGAACTGATTATTGACATTATGAACTGATTAATGACATTATGAACTGATTAATGACATTATGAACTGATTAATGACATTATGAACTGATTAATGACATTATGAACTGATTATTGACTTTATAAACTGCTTATTGACATTATGAACTGATTATTGACATTATGAACTGATTATTGACATTATGAACTGATTATTGACATTATGAACTGATTATTGACATTATGAACTGATTATTGACATTATGAACTGATTATTGACATTATGAACTGATTATTGACATTATGAACTGATTATTGACATTATGAACTGATTATTGACATTATGAACTGATTATTGACATTATGAACTGATTATTGACATTATGAACTGATTATTGACATTATGACTGATTATTGTAATTGTGAACTGATTATTGTAATTGTGAACTGAATATTGTAATTGTGAACTGAATATTGTAATTATGAACTGAATATTGTAATTATGAACTGAATAACGTAATTATGAACTGAATATTGTAATTATGAACTGACTATTAAAATTATGAACTGCTGGTCGGTCATTGCCCTGAATATTAGTCTGAAACTCATGTGCAGCAAATAATAGAACTAATATGTCCAGGCCAGACACTTCTTGAATATAATTAATTAGGTACTTCGAGAGCGAAGTACTTGTCAGTATGGCCGTGTTAGATTTATCTAAAAATAATAATAAGTAAATAATACGTAATTAATAATAGTTTATAATATGTAATTGATAATAATTTATAATATGTAATTAATAACAGTAAGATATTTAGAACAACGATCAACTGATTTCCGAACGAAATCAATTGACGTTCAAATATTTATCGAATTAAATTAAGGCTGCAAATAAATACTTACTGAATTTCTAAATTATCTAATTAAGTTTTAAAATGGTTCTACTGTACATGATTTGTTTATTATTGCCTATTTTATTAATTATTTAAATACAGTGTTTGACGATCTGTGATTGGTTAATGATGGCGGTAATATTTGATGGAAGTGGTACGATACTAAGTTTATAAAAATAGATGTACCCTCACATCGGTAGTCATTACGCTGCAAGTGTTCAAAGAGTTAAGACGTGTCCAAAGTAGTGAACGGTTTATTTAATGTGATATAATAATAGAGAATACAAGTGTGTGATGCTGAAAGTTATAATTGGTGTCCTAATGTACTACAATGAAAATGTAAGTTAATTGATATTTATTATGATAAGAATATTGCTGTTAATTATGTATTTTTATGAAGTGTATATCTGATAAATTATAAAATATGTTGCCGTGGAGTTTCTTTCTCCGTTCTTCTCCACGAAGACCTAGAGTTTGCGAACGGAGGTAGCCTGATAATAAAATACCTAGTTTTGATTTTGTGCTTTTATTTATAAACCCATTCCTGTAAGAAAGTCCTTAGAGATACTTTACATACAGTAAATAAATAACATTAACCATCCTGATATCTGAACTTGACAATAAAGTCTATATTAATATCAATAAATATTACACAAACATCCTGTTTCTAACAAGCGCGACACAACACCAGGATAGGTACTCTTGTGTTATGGTTTGTTGTGAGGATACCCGCGTATTATTTATGTATATTATTTATAATTAGTAATTAATAAATTCATATATTTATCATGTTTATGTCTATTATTTATCATAGTATTAAATTCACTTATTTTTACACATATTAATAATAACGTTGTTCGTATTTTGTAACTTTGTTCTTTTTTTTGTCTATTTCATAATTGTCATGATCCTAGCTTGATTTCCGTATACTTTTCTATCTTCTTCTTTTTCGGGGTGACCACTGAAAATCAGCGCTGTGCTGTGGGTCCCCCATAGCACAGATTTATGCTGAGTGGCCGCCTTTCTTGTCACAGTCATGACATACAACTATTTTTTGTTTTTTTTTGTTAGATATTGTGTTCGTGATTCATTTGTAATTTTTCTGTTAATTTTTTTTTTTTTTGTCTATGTCTTTGTTGAATGTGTGTGCATGTCTGTGTCAAATAAAATATTTTTTCTTTCTTTCTTTCTTTCTTCTCATTATAGTGTAGGGAATATGATAAAGCCCGATTTGGCAAAACAAAGGCAAAAAAATCGCTAATTGCAAGATTTTGTGTTATTAGAAAATGAAGAACGAAATCGGTCTTAGTTAGATGCAAAGTTCAACGGTCCGTTTAGAGTGATAGAGATTTTGTATGGTGACCGTTAGACATTGAAACCCTTGAATTCTAAGTGTACCTACAAACATGCCAACGGGTCATGTACCAGTCGAAGTTACCATAGATTCTGATTAAGTTGTGGTGAGAGGTCGAGTAAAGCGGTCTATAGGCCGTATTGTTTTCGACCGTACCAGTGGTTATTACGTAGTCGTAGCCCGGTAGAAATCGGTATCTCTTGAGGCAACTCAAGCAGTCCGTGGGTAGGCGATAGGCGTTTAACCTTGGCGGAGGTCGGGGTCTTGAGAGACCATAGTGTGTTGTCACCAGTGGTTATTACGTAGTCGTAGCCCGTAGAAATCGGTATCTGTTGAGGCAACTCAAGTAGACCGTGGGTAAGCGATAGGCGTTTAACCCTGGTGGAGGTTGGGGTCTTGAGAGACCATAGTGTGTAGTCAGCGGGTGATGCACACGGGCGATCCACGTGGTGGATGCGCACAGAAGTTTGATCCATGCGTGGATGTGTGAAAGCAATGTGATTGCTGGTCGGCTGGAGAGCCGTGGCGTTAGAGGTTTTACTCGAAAGTCGAATGATACTGGAAAATTGAAAGTTTTTTTGCAATAGAGTTGTGAAAGTTGATGCGAACGACTGTGGTACATGGCCTAGGGTAGTTGTTAGTGGCATCGGAAAGTTGTTAGTGGCCTAGGTAGGTTAGATGTTAGTGGCCTAGGATAGATGATAGTGGCCTAGGGTAGATGTTAGTGGCCTAGGATACATGATAGTGGCCTAGGGTAGATGTAAGTGGCCTAGGGTAGATGTTAGTGGTCTAGGGCAGTTTTTAGTGGCCTAGGGTAGTTGTTAGTGACCTAGAGTAGTTGGTAGAGACCTAGAGTAGTTGTGAGTGGCCTAGGGTAGTTGTTAGTGACCTAGGGTAGTTGTTAGAGGCCTAGGGTAGTTGTCAGTGACCTAGGGTAGTGATTGTTGTATTTTCAATTACCTGTTCCCAGTGTTTGATTAATTTAAAGAGTATTGGTTTTAATGATACAGTAGAGTTCTGAAATTTCCTTATTTTCACCGAAGAACTGAATCTAGAGTTTGGTCAGGAATGACCGAGTGGAACAGTATTCTGTCGTGGACTGTTTTGTGTTTCAGAGCGATTATCACACGAGGACGAGTGGAAAGAGTTGAATGAGGCCTACACCAAGATGATAAAAAAGGGATGAAGAAGAAGATCACACGAGGACGTGTGCAAGCAGGATGGCCGTGTCGGAATCGAGACGTATTCGGAACGCCAGCGCCATCCGGTGGCGCTCGATGGAGTTAGTGTGAGGCGCGATAGCGACGGTCAACGGCACTTCACTGTTGGCAGCCGGCGCGAGCGGATCACTGAAACCATCCCGCGATCTGAGATACGTACAGTCAGTTTTTATTATTCGTTATTCGATATAGTGCAGTGCTAAATAGGAAAAATTAACCATGATGATTATCAAGTGTAAAAGACTGCTTTCTTTATCCAACACTACCCACCGATGACGCCCACAGCAAAGAGGACCTACAATGTGTGCCAATAATGACGATGGAGACGGTTATCCTTCGACACATATATATTTACATAAATATCAAGGTTGTTGCGAAAGGAAGTGCTCTTTCAATTTAAGTTTAAAAGATGTTACAGAGGGAGAGTTTTGGATAACCTGTGGTAGACTGTTCCAGAGTTTCGTAGCTCGATAAGTAAAGGAGTTGAGAAAAAATTTTGTGTTCGCTCTAGGACACTCAAGCACCTTGGTATTACATGCGCGCCTAGGCCGTGGATTAGGAGGTAGTAAGCGGAAGCGGGAGCGGAGATAGTCAGGAGTGGACGGGTCTTTGAGGATTTTGTAGAGAGCAGATAGGATGTGCACATCACGACGAAGTCGGATAGGGAGCCATTTTAACTGAGCACGAAATTCAGAGATGTGGTCATATTTGCGAAGTCCGAAAATAAACCGAATAGCAAGATTATGTAGACGCTCAAGTTTATTTAGTAGCTCCTCAGTCACATCCAAGTAACACACATCAGCATAATCAAGAGTAGGAAGGAGAAGTGCTTGTGCAAGCATGATTTTAGTTTGGAAAGGAAGGAAGGTCTGGAGTCGTTTGAGAGAATGAAAAGAATAGTGCATGCGCCTACTCACCTCGCTAATCTGGGCTGACCAGGACAAGTGACTGTCAAATATTACTCCCAAATTTTTTGCTTTATCCGTGTATGGGATACAGATACCATTAAAATAAATTTTGTTGCTGTCAATACTTGCAAGCCTACTCCTAAGTCTACTGCTACCTATTATTACAGCCTGTGACTTAGTGGGATTCACCAATAAGCCAAAGCTATTTGCCCATGTTTGTATGGCTGAAAGATCAGAGTTCATTGCTTCAATCGCATCGGGGAATTCATCCAATGAAAAATGTCGGTAAATTTGTAAGTCATCTGCATACAAATGGAAGGGAGAAGAAATGATTTGAGAAATATTATTTATGAAGATGGAAAAAAGCAATGGAGAAAGAACGCCGCCTTGTGGAACACCAGCAGTGAGATTCACCCAGTCCGATATTGAGTCGTCGGTTTTCACACACTGCTGGCGACCATGAAGATAAGACCGGAACCCATCGATCACAGAAGGAGCAATGTTAAGAGAGCTTAGGGTACCAAGGAGCATATCGAGGTCAACTGAATTAAATGCGCTACTGAAGTCAAGCAGAGTCATAACAGTCAGCTTGGTATTATCCATAGCATGACGAATATCCTCCGTGACATTCAGTAACGCACTAACCGTACTATGAGAAGGACGGAAACCGGACTGAAAAGGACAGAGTAGGTTATTGGAAGTAAGATAGGAGTAGAGTTGTTTATGAACTACACTTTCAAGAACTTTCGAAAGTACTGGAAGGATTGAGATTGGACGGTATTGAGAAAAAGAAGTTGGATTGGAGGTTTTGGGAAGAGGGATAACAAATGCCTTTTTCCACGCAGAAAGAAAGACATTAGCCCACAATGAAAAATTTATAATGTGTGTGATAGTAGGCATAATGCTTCCTAACACTGGGAGGAGCATGTCGAGACTGAGATCGTCACTGCCCACGGCCTTCGTTGAGATAGAAAGGATACTCTTCTTAACATTGTCCTCAGTGATCGGATGAAATGTAAATTGAGGGCAGTCAGGGGGGTCAAGGCTGGAAAGATAAGAAAGAGATGATGTTTTAGTAGTAGTATCGAGCGAAACTGGTGGAGTAGAAAAGAAATTGTTGAGTGCATTTAGATCCATGGTACCAATAGTGGTATCCATGGCCTTGCCCAAACCCAATGACTTTAAGAATCTCCAGGACAAAGCCTGAGAAAGATTTTCTAATTTAGAGTGAATAAAGCGACGTTTAGTATCCCTACACAATCTGTTGCAGATGTTACGCAATTTTTTATAGGCAGCTTTATTTTCGTCAGAGGGATCCTTCCTAAGTTTACACTTAGCTTTGTCCCTTCTTGCCATAGCCCTCTTAATATCAGGAGTTAGCAGCAGGAGCATGCTTCACTCGCACCGGTCTAACCGGTGCATGAGTATCATACAACCTAGTTATAATTAAATTAAAGGCAGCAACTTTGGCATCAATGTTGTCAGCTGTCAATACGGGCGACCAGTCGATACCTTCAGCATCTTCTCTCAAACGGTCCAGATCCATGTTACGAAAATTACGGTTATGTACCTACTAAAAACGCAAACACCAATGTTTAAAGTTTCTGTACGAAATATAAATCTTTCCTCCTATAAATCCTTCTCAGTTCATGCTGTAAGATTGTGGAACTCACTTCCGCCTAGCATTCGTGACTTAAAAACTATTTCCTTATTTAAACTCAGAGTAAAAGGAATCACGGAAGAGAGGAAAAGTAGTGCACTTTTCCTCTCTTCCGTGATATATATATATATATTTATTTATATATGTATTTTGTTTATGTATTATAGTATTTGATATGTATTTGCATATGTATTAATATTGTTATTTAATATGAATTTAGGTTAAGTTATTCACATAGACATTTCTCTTCTTTTTCTTACACACTATTGTCTACATTTCTTTTTCATTTCTCCTTTAGAGGGTCTGCTGGCAGAAATTTCAATAGAAATAAGCAGTACCTTTGTACATCAGTTTTAAACATGTATTTTCCTTTACTTTTCTTGTGTGTACATAAATAGTTAAATAAATAAAATAAAATAAATAAATAAAATATTTTGAAACTTTTATAACTTTAGCATTTCTCCATGACAAACATGACTAATACCTTAACGGTCAGTTCATATCGAGACGCGACGCAACGGGACGTGACATAACGATAGAATAGAATAGAATACACTTTATTGTACACCTTATTTTACCTTTATTATTGTAGGGGTGCATATGGGGCCCCACCAAGATCCTCGGGGCCCAAGTCAACCTCACCTGCTAGTTGGTGCACCTGCCGTACAGCGGACGAGGCTCTGGCGCAGGCTTTCCCTTTTAGGGTTGAGAGGTCAGACGGCAGTCGCTCCTGTAAAAGCCAAAATTAGCCAATCGTAATGGAAAAGAGAAAAAGGAAATTTGCCACAGATAGGGCGCCGCGCCGCCGCAAAACGGCGCGCAGGAGTTTCGCCCGACTCCTGTGGCAAGTGGGCGAGGGCTACCGTGTCGGGGGTGGGCACGGTTAAAGACGTTAGCCCCAACCCGAAGAATCCGCTTCGCCAGCCTCAACGTTGGCACGCTGACCGGACGCGCGCGGGAACTGGCCGATGTACTTCTTAGGCGAAGGGTGGCCGTAGCGTTCCTGCAGGAGACTCGGTGGAAAGGCAGCAGGTCCCGGCTCATTGGGAATGGCTACAAGCTGATCTACACGGGTGTAGCCAGTGGGGAGAACGGGGTGGCCGTGGTACTCTCGGAGGAATTTCAGGATGCAGTTCTGGAGGTGAAGCGCTATAGTGATCGGCTTATGGTAGTGGGAGTGCTTATTGATGGGGTTGTAACCCACTTGATAAGCGCCTACGCGCCGCAGGTCGGTTGCAGCGACGCTGAAAAGGCTGCATTCTGGGACCAACTCGGTGGGGTGCTTCGTGACATCCCGTTGTCACAGGGAATCGCTCTGGGTGGCGATCTGAACGGTCATGTGGGTGACAGGTGCGAGGAATTTGAGCGTGTTCACGGTGGTTTTGGATACGGTAGCCGTAACGCAGCCTTCTGCGTTACGGCTACGTAAACGTGTGCGGCGGCCGACCTTGCCATCGTGAATACGTATTTCAAAAAGAAATCCGAACACTTGATCACCTACAAGAGCGGGAGGCACGCTACCCAAATCGATTTCTTACTCACGCGGCGGCACCATATCAGCAAGGTAGCCAACTGCAAGGTCATACCCGGTGAGAGTCTTACTGCTCAACACCGCCTCCTTGTTATGGACTTTCGCGTCAAGCCTAGGGATAAGTATATTGAGCGTCGAGAACGCCAAATACGGTGGTGGCGACTAGATGAAACCACATCCCAGTCGTTTGCTTCGGCCATTGGCAATAAGTGTGATGGTACCGATGGCGAACCTGTGCAAAGCTACTGGGACAGGATTCAGGCTGCCATCACTGAAGCGGCAAAATCGGTGCTCGGCTTGTCCAGGGGCGGTCGCAAGTGTGACAAGGAAACTTGGTGGTGGGACGACACAGTCCAGAGGGAGATCAGAGTGAAGAAAGCTCTCTTCAAAACGTGGCAAGCGTCCAAATCTCTCGAAGACCGCGACGCATACCGAGCTGCAAAACGTACCACTAAAAGAGCCGTCGCCAGAGCCAGACGAGACCACTTACAGCCACTTTACGATAAGTTGGAATCGTCTGAGGGGCAAAAGCTCATATATAAGTTGGCACGTTCCAGGGTCAAAGCGGCACTGGATATCACAAAGTGCCGCTGTGTAAGAGATCCTGAAGGCAAACTGTTATGCGAAGACCTCGCGGTGAAGGAGAGATGGCGCTCGTATTTCCACGAGCTGCTGAACAAGCAGCATAAAGAGGTGCTGTCACCGGATCTCCCTCCAAATCAGGGACTGGTGCCCCCGGTAACTCACGAGGAAGTACATGTGGCTCTTCGTTGCATGAAGAACCGGAAAGCTGTCGGAGCCGATGGAGTTCCTATTGAAGCCTGGAAGGCGATGGGTCCTCGTGGTGTGGGCATCTTAACCCACCTTTTTAACGGCATGCTCCTCACCGGAAAGATCCCGAGCCAATGGAGAGTGAGTATTATCACTCCAGTCTTCAAAGGCAAGGGAACGGTGCAGGAGTGTGGTGGTTATCGTGGTATTAAGGTTATGTCCCACACCATGAAGCTTTTCGAGCGGGTAATTGACTCTCGGATCCGACAGGAGTGTACGGTCTCGGGGTGTCAATATGGGTTTCGTCCGGGGCATGGCGCCATGGATCCCATTTTTGCCCTAAGGGTTGTCATGGAGAAGTACAGATCGAAAAACACGCCTCTGCATCTTCTGTTCTTAGATATGCAGAAGGCCTTCGACTGTGTCCCTCGTCAGGTGATCTGGTGGGCATTAAGATCCAAAGGAGTACCCGAGACCTATGTTGACATCATCCGGGATATGTACCGAGACTCCGGTTCTATAGTTCGGACCGCGGTTGGCGATACGAAACCCTTCCCCGTCACCGTCGGAGTTCACCAGGGCTCTGTCGTCAGTCCGTTTTTGTTCAGCGTGGTGTTAGATGTGCTGTCCACTCGCATCAGGGACTTACATGAGCAGCCGCCTTGGCTGCTCATGTATGCCGATGACATCGCGCTGGCGGACTCGGACGGGGGGCGCCTGGTACAACGTGTGACAGCATGGAAGGAGTCGCTGGAAAACGGTGGTTTGAAGATTAATGCGGCGAGTACCTGGCCTGCAATACCACAAATGCTGCTCCTGTTCGCATTGGCGAAGACACAGTCGAGCGCACGGAACAGGTCAGATACTTGGGATCGGTGCTCCACGAGTCCGGGGACGTCGATAGCGACGTCAAGTCACGTATCTCGGCCGCCTGGGCAAAATGGCGCGAGGTGGCGGGGGTTATCTGTGACCCAAAAATGCCGGTTAAGCTTAAAGGACAGGTCTATAAGACCATCATTAGACCTGTCCTTTTGTATGGCAGTGAAGCGTGGCCTATACTTGAGCGACATAAGCAGAACCTGCGTGTCACGGAAATGAGTATGCTGCGCTGGATGTGCGGAGTCTCGCGGAAGGACCGCATTAAAAACTCCCGCATACGCGGCAGCCTTCATGTCCGTGACATAGCAGATAAACTGCAAGAAAGTCGCCTACGCTGGTATGGCCACGTTTTGCGAAAACCGGCAGATTACGTGGGAAACAAATGCCTTGCCATGCCGCCCCCGCCGGGCCCAGGGAAACGAGGAAGGCCTAAGAAACGTTGGCTTGACGTCGTAAGGGACGATATGCGTGCTAATGGGCTCACGGCAGGAGATGCACAAGACCGTGCGAAATGGAGGCGTCTAGGTAGGAAGGCGGACCCCGGGCACCGAGGTGGAAGCCAAGGTAGCAACCGGGATTAACGCCCTGAGGATGATGATGATGACACTTTATTTTACACCAAAATGAATACAAACTTACAAAGTGGTTTGAAGATTTGTGGCATACCTACCGCCGCCATTTTGATTTTTTTTCAAAATCGCGGCCAGCTATGAAACCTTTATAAATCGTTAGCTGACATTAATGCCAACAAAAAATATTACTGCAACAACCTGCGTAAAGTGTCAGGTTTCCGAGATAATAACCGTGAAAGTATGTATGTGTATGTATGTGTTCGAATGTATCAAGATGGTAAAAATAATAACTTTTTGAACGTAATATGTATGTTGCATTTTATCTGGATGTTATTTAAACATTATACGTCTGATATAATCTACTTTTTGAACTTAATAACTTATTTTTAAACCGTCTACACTTGTTTGAATGTAATATCTTCATATGATTTAACTATCAATACGATAGTTATTTTTTTTTTCAATTTATAGATAGGTTCGCGTTTGACCACTATCTCGCCTGATGGTAAGCGAAGACGTGGTCGTCGGTGAAGCACGCTTGCCTAGAAGACTTGAAGATCCCAAGGTTATAGCTGTCGGGAAATACAGATGCCGGCAGGGAATTCCACTCCTTAGCTGTGCGTACAATAAAGGTTTGGGCAAAACGCTTTGTACGCACCGAAGGGATGTCCACCATATGCCGATGGCGCATTGCCGTACGTCTTGTAGTCCGATGATGGAAAGGGCCAGGAGGAACCAAGTTATGCAGTTTCATCGCACACTCTCCGAAATGCAAGCGATAAAAAACCGACAGGCTGGCAACACGGCGTCAATATTCAAGACTCTGGAGCTTTGAAGCGACCAGAGCATCGTTACCGATTAGGCTCTTGGCCCGTTTATCTATGGACTCAAGTGCATCAAGTTGGTATTTGGCGGATCCAAATCCGAATGAGCAGTACTCCATGCATGACCGAACTTGCGCTTTATATAAATTAAGCAGCTGTTCAGGCGTGAAGTACTTTCTCACCTTGGAGAGGATCCCCAACTTTTTTGCGGCCAACTGAGCCTTTGCCTCAATGAATGGACCGAAATTGAGGGTTGATGTCAATGTAACCCCAAGAAGGTCAAGATGGTCCGTTATCGGTACGGTCACATCTCGGAAAGATGGAGCCGGGTGGAATTGGCTCTTTTTTGCGGAAAAAAGATACGCCTGAGTCTTAGTAGCATTGAACCTGACCAGATTGGATTCACCCCATTCTGAGACAGCCTCCAAAGACAGGTTTAAGCGCTCAACCATGGCCTCTCGGAGAGACCGGATCTGAGGCCCAGTAGTCCATGCATCGGACACGTGTCGTATCTCTCAGCAACCATGCTGTCATCTGCGTACCCAAAGGTTCCGGGTTTTAGCAGGTCATTTATGTGAAGCAAAAACAACGTTGCTGAGAGCACCGACCCCTGAGGTTCTCCGGCGTTAATTTCTAACTGACCGGACGAGCAGCCATCAATTACCACTCGGATGGAACGATCCCTCAGGAAGTCTGCAATCCAATCACACAGACCACTGGGCAAACCGAAGGAAGGAAGCTTAGCAATTAGGTCCTCGTGCCAGACCCTGTCGAAAGCCTTCGAGACGTCAACGGAAACAGCGAGTGCTTCCCTGTGCCTCTGGATGGCCCCACTCCAGATGTGAATGGCATACGCTAGAAGATCCCCAGTAGACCGGTTTCAGTGGAAGCCGTATTGGCGGTCACTAAGGATATCTTTGTCTTCTAGGTATGCCAGGAGCCTACTGTTCAGCACACGTTCCATACTCTTACAGAGGATGGACGTGACCGAGATGGGTCTGTAGTTGCCCGGATCAGCACGACTACCCTTCTTAGGCACAGGCTGGACGTTAGCTTGCTTCCAAGCCTTCGGCACTTTTCCGGTCGCCAGTGAAAGGCGATACAGGCGTTTCAGGACCGGAGACAATTCAGGCGCACAAGTTTTAAGCACAATTGCCGGGATTCCGTCAGGGCCACTGGCTTTATTCACGTCGAGGGAACGCAACACTCTGCAGACCTCCTTCTGACGGATGCGAATATCCGGCATACTCGTCTCACATCCCACAGAAAAAGGAGGGGGCCGCGCGCCATCTGAGTTCAGACGCGAAGATTCCGCAAAAAGGGAAGCAAACAAGTTTGCCTTATCCTCAGCAAAGTGAGCCAGTGACCCGTCGGGTCTCAGCAGTGGTGGTAGAGAGGGGCGACAGAAGTTCGACTCGACTGACTTAGCCAGGGACCAAAATGCTTTGGTTCCAGCCGGGTATGAAGCTAATTTGTTTCCGATTCTGCTAATATGGTCGAATCGAGTCCTTCTCATCACTTTTTTGCAGGACTTGGCAGCCCTGTTGAAGGCTCTCTTCTTCTGAGTCACATCATTTGCATTGCGCTGTCGAGCGTTAACCCATGCCAGGTACGCCTTGTGTTTAGCCATGCTAGCACGGTTACACTCGACATCGAACCATGGTCGGGCAACGCCGGACACTGCTACGTCTGAAAATGGAATAAAGTATTCCATCCCCTTGCGCAACACATCCGTCACGGCGTCAGCACATAAAGATGGATCGTCCGAAGAGAAACAAGTGGGCCGCCAAGGATAGCATGCGAAGAACGAACGCATCCCATCCCAATCTGCTGACTTGTACCGCCAAACCCGCCTAGTGCCCTTAAGGCTGGGATCGGGCGGGGAATAGACGGATACAGACTTCACCAGACCGTGGTCGGAACTACCCAAATGTGACGAAATCGACACTGAGTATCGGTCTGGATCTGGAGAAGTTGGGTTCTTCAAGGTCGCGGAGACGCCGATAGCAGATGTCGTCGCGGGCATACATGCATACACCAGCGCGAGGGTTGAATTTGTGCTCCAGGGTAAACCCAGGGTAAGATAGATACCCCACGTCTGATGGACATCCGATCTGCGTCTCCGTAAGGAACAAAAGCGCTGGATTCTCTGTCTCCAGGTGGTAGTGGACTACGATAAATGTTAAACAATGTAAATGTAATACATGAGACAGGTTTAAACATTCAGTCTAAAATACAACTGACAGTACTCGTTACATTTATATTGTGTGATGGTTCTGTGGTTACTAAAATATTTTATAAAAAAAAAAATATTAAGCCTTTGTCAATGATATTCTAATATACAGATATGTTATACACTTACAAAACAACAGAAAAAACTGTTCCCCGCCGAGCGGCAGCACACATACACACTTTTTTATTCACACAGTACATTTCACTACAAGTAAAAAGGATAGCTTGATAAAACCAATAAGAAAAAAGTGACAGCTAGATGTTGTCAATTGCGCGTGAATGTAAACAAACATTATTCAAGCCACCAATCACCGCACGTTGGCATCACCACAGAGATAGAGAGAGAGATAGAACAAATATAATATTACGAAAATAATTGAAATACATGAATAAATCGAAGTATATTGCATACTTACGTGTGTTATGAGATCCCTTGTGTTTTATAAACTTTGGTATCATAATTGGTACACTTTCTAAATACACACAATGGCATTTTGGATGGAAACTAAGTAGCAGCGCGCAACGTGTCACTCGTAGTCGTGCGAAAAACAGACTAAAAGCAATACGTCCCAACTAGGACGTTTTCTAGTCTTCACCTTTTGCGCGCTCATAACATATCTGTTTATTAAAATATCATTGGCCTTTGTAATTCCGAATTAATGTGGTCAACTTTAACACTTTATATCTCAGAAACCGGACACTTTACGAGGATTGGTGTCATAATATTTTTTGTTGTTATTGATGTCAGCTATCGATTTATAAAGGTTTCATGGCTGGCCGCGATTTTGAAAAAAAACAAAATGGCGGCAGTAGGTATGCCACGCTCCATAGTAAAATCTTCAAACCCCTTTATAATTTTAAGGGTACAACGGCGGTCTTATCGCTAATAGCGATATCTTCCAGACAACCTTAGGATGGACTTAAAGATACTGCAAAATGTGTATCTTATCGTGTAGTAAAGTTAGATTTTGAGTCGCTATTAAACTGCAGCGCGGCGCCGCGCTGCGTCGCTCTGGGTTGCTAAAGGTGTATCTTTTCGTGTAGGAAATAGGGTTAGATTTTGAGTAGCTCTATTTAAATGTGCGCAAAGCGTCACGTCTCGGTCTGAGCTGACCCTAATCAACAACCAGACCTACTTTCGCATCACATATTTTTTATGAAGGGCAAAGGGCCTCGCAAAGACCTGCCGCCCGGGGCCTCGCAATGGGTAAGGCCGCCTCTGCCTTGAAGTAAACAGCAGGAACGTAACAGCTTTCTCTACAAGCTCTGGACAATATCAGATGACACGCTTACCGATGGGATTAAAAATAAGCCCAGGTGCATTCTCACGTATTATGTCAATCGCAATGTCAGGATTAAACTTTGAAAAATGCATAACGTACATGGATGACTTAATTATCATAGGTAGAAACTTAGAAATTCATAATCAAAATTTAATAAAAGTACTCGAAAGATTAAGGAAAGTTAATCTAAAAATAAATCCAAAAAAATGTAATTTTTGTAAAAAGGAACTATTATATCTAGGTCATATTGTAACTGCTAAAGGTGTTCTGTCGGATCCAGAAAAGGTAAAGGCTATTCAAAATTATACAACACCACAAAATTCAGACGATGTACGACGATTCGTTGCTATGTGTAATTATTATCGTAAGTTCATCCCAAATTTTGCAGACATTACAATTCCATTAAATAAACTTTGTAGGAAAAACATAAAATTTGAATGGACGGAAAATTGTGAAACTTCTTTTGAAATTCTGAAAGGAGCACTAATCACTCCACCTATTTTACAATACCCAGATTTTTCGACAGAAAATGAATTCATACTTCAAACAGATGCATCAGGTATATCTATAGGATCAGTTTTATGTAATAAAGACTTAAGGCCAATCGCATATGCGAGCAGACCATTAAATAAAGCAGAATTAAATTATCCAACAATCCAAAAAGAACTTTTATCCGTAGTATGGAGCGTAAAGTATTTTAGACCATATTTATTTGGAAGAAAATTTACAATAATGACAGACCACAAGCCATTGATGTATTTATTTAGTATAAAAGACCCCTCAAGTAGACTAATAAAGTTCAGGTTACAGCTAGAAGAATATGATTATAAGATTGTTTATATAAAAGGAAAAGACAACGTAATAGCAGACGCACTAAGTAGAATAACCTTAACTTCGGATGATTTGAAAAAGATGAATGAAAATATATAAGTGACAACACGAGCGCAGAGTAAGAAAATCCAAGAGGAAAATAGATTAAAAGAATTAAAAGGGGAAGTAAGCTCGTTAGATTTTCCTAATAAATCCATTGCTCCACGATTTTTGGTTGATCAGGCCTCAAGGCCTGATCAACCAAAAATCGTGGAGCTATTGAAAAAACCAATTGAATCGGTGGAAATGAAATTTATAGAAGGTAAAGAGTTAGATAGACCTCGAGAGAAAAAACTAATAAGTATAGAAGAAAAATGTTTAGCTTACGTAGAAAAGCAGTTAATTATTTACATTATTCTTAATCATATGTCACATTTCACGCGAGACGTATTTGTGAATATATTAAGCGAGTTTTGTAAGAAAATAAATGTACAAGAAGTTTGTATAATTAAAGGAAAGAATAACGATAAATTTATAAAAGAATTATGTGAAGAAATAAATAGTAGAGATGAGTGGTCTGGACCACCTCGTATTCATATTTTAAGAAATGTAAGGAGAATTTTCGATACGGACGAAAAGACAGTCATACTAAATGATTTTCATTTATTGCCTTCGAGCGGACACGCCGGCGTTCGACGAATGGTGAACAACATTAAAGGTAAGTACTACTGGCCAGGACTAGAAAGTGACGTCAGGAATTATGTAACTAAGTGTACTAAGTGTCAGGTGATGAAACACTCGCCCAGTTACAAGGAGCCTATGGTGATAACAACCACAGCGAATTCAGCATTTGAAAAGATCTTCCTAGATCTTGTGGGACCACTAGACAGAGATGATGAAGGTAACCAATACATATTAACCCTTCAATGTGAACTTTCAAAATATGTGGAAGCTTACCCCCTACCAACAAAAGAATCGGCTGTCGTAGCGAGGTCTTTAGTAAATAATTTTATTTTAAGGTATGGCGTACCGAGAGCGATCGCAACTGATCGTGGAACTGAGTTCATGTCTTCCACCATGACGGAAGTGTGTAAGTTGTTAGAATACAATAGAAAAAATAAACTCCACTGCTTACCACCACCAAAGCATAGGAGCCTTAGAAAACACACATAAAAACTTACGTAACTTTTTACGTATCCAATGTGAGGAAAATTCATACACTTGGAGCCATTGGCTTCCCTTTTGGTGTTTTTCTTATAATACTACTATACATACTTCAACTAACCATACGCCGTATGAACTCGTATTTGGTAAGCCATGTAATATTCCAAGTAGGCTAAAAGATAATTTAGAGCCATTGTATAATGCAGAAAATTATGCTTTAGAATTAAAATATAGACTACAGTTAGCACATAAGGATGCGAGAAAAAGGTTAATAGATAGTAAGGTGAAAAGAAAGGTCATTTATGATAGAAATAAAAATCCTGTTAATTACAAGAAAGATGATTTAATTTTACTAAGGAATGAGAACACTAATAAAATGGACAGATTGTATAATGGACCGTATGTTGTTATTGAAGAAGTTGGACCTAATGTTAAGATAATGAAAAATAATAATGTAGAAACGGTACATAAAAACCGTACAAAACCGTATAAAGTTTAAGAAAAAGAAATGTCAAAAAAAAATTGTTTATGATATTTTTTTTTATTTTTCTTTAAGGAGGGTGATGTAGTGTGTAACATGACTTATGTATTTAGGTTTAGTTATAAGCTTACAGCAGAGACGACAGCAGTCTCGAATTATACTTAGAAGTGAACAGACGCCTTTTATTTATCACGTCCCTCTACAATGGTCAACTCCTTCTTAGATGGCCACGGTTAAAAACCATAGCCGTTGCCATCCAAGAAGCAAGCAACCAAAAGATGCATCGTTATTCTTCTTTCTTCTTGCATCAACAGTTATTTAGTCAACTCTCCACGACCAGCAATGGGTCTGATTGCCTGATAATACACAAACCAGGGCCAATGATGGCCGAGAGAGGCAACCAAAGGATGTATCAGATTCCATCGACGGTCATTACTTCTCGAAGTTTTAAATCCATAAAAATTGTTTTGAAAATTACGTCAACGAAAAGACACAACTTTCTTTTCCGTTCTTGCATCTAAAATTATTATTTGGATAACTCCTTCTATAATGGTCACGGTTAGGATCCATAATTGCGTTATCGTGACCTCGAAAGAGGGAGACGAAGAATGCATTATGTAAGTAATAACCTTAGTAATAAAGAATAATGATAAAGGAACAGAACAGTTAAACAAATTAAACGAAATAGAATTATGGAAATAGCACAATTTAATTAATATTCTTACCGATAGCAGAACTTTCTTCTTTCTTCTTGCATCGACGATTGCATGGTCAACTTCTTCTGAGATGGCCACGGTTAAAATCCATAGCCGTTGCCATCCAAGAAGCAAGCAACCAAAGGATGCATCGCTATTCTTCTTTCTTCTTGCATCAACGGTTATTTAGTCAACTCTCCACGACCAGCGATGGACCTGATTGCCTGATAATACACAAATCAAGCCTAAAGATGGCCGAGAGAGGTAACCACAGGAAGCATCAGAATCTTAAAACAGGCGCTCTCCTAGAAGAATTGATTTGGAGACAAAAATATGTTACATCAAAAATAAAGCATAACTGAATAACTAATCTTTCAGATAGCAGAACTTTATCTTTCTTCTTGCATTGACGATTAATATAATATGCTCAAAGAACTCCTACTACTGATGGTCTCTTTTGGGATCTTTTCTCGCCACTAAGACTTAAGGCAACAAAAGGATGCGTCAGAATCCATCGATGACCATTATGTAATGGTCCGGAAGTTATAATACGAAAACAAAATTCTTTTTTTATTTTTTTTTTTAGAATTTTTTACCCCACGTTAGTAATTATTAACCCTGTGTTGTGGGTGCGAATACAAACATTTTAATTCACATCTATACATATTATAATAAATCTGTAGAAGGGTCAATTCTGTACATTGAAAATATTGAAAAAATAAATAGCGGGGGGTGTTGCTGGATCGATACCAAACCCAAATAAGTGATTAAAAAAAATTTTGTCTGTCTGTCTGTCTGTATATATGCAGGCATCACGTGAAAACTAACGGTTCGATTTCGATGAAACTTGGTATAATTATACGTTATTATCCTGGGCATAAAATGGGATACTTTTTATCCTGGAAAAATACGCAGAAAAAAAAATCTGTATGAAACCTTATTATGGAACCACTGGTGACATCTATTATCAAGTAGAACATTACGCCACGCCTGCCTCCATTGATTTCTAAAAAGGTTCCACCACTCACCACTAGATGGCGTTGTGCCTATGACGCGCATTTCTGAATCGCGGTGTTAAGATTTTCCGAGAGTTAACGACTACCGTGACTTTATTATTTTTCTGTGTGACTGAACTAGCAGTGCAGTTGAGGGCTACGTCCTTAAATAATTTGTACGTTGTGGACAATAAATATTTGTCAAGAAACCGAACTTCTCTTCGTGCCGGCAACGGTGACTAACATTCCTTAAAAATCTTATTTTTCAGTTTTATTCATAGACGTTGTTCTGTAGAACCGCGAACACACGTTGCATTACCCGCAGTGAATTCAGCGCCGTAACCTGCAGCGCCGAAAGTCGGATTTGGCTTGAACCGTTTGCGGCACACGCGGGCCACGCCTCCCCGACTCCTATATAAGGAGCCGCGTTCCGCGCCGCGCGATCCATGTAAATTCTGAATTTTGATGCGAGCGGACGTGTCCAGTGCGGCGAGCGGTCGCCCGTGGAATTAATATTGTATGCGTGTAATTTCAAACCGTGCTTTTCAGCGCGACCTTTTTGATTACTGTTCCGATCAGTTATTTGTAAATACAAGGTCGGAAATACTATGAAAAAAATACTTACTACAGAACGCGAGCTCAACAGCAGTAGCTCAATAGATCTCCTTAATTATTATAGGCTTAGCCGTATTTGGGTCCAATAGATATTTATAAGATGTCATTGTCAGAGTTACTCAAAATGGAGAAATAAACCATCCACGCGAAGACCGACATCCGCGCGGACGGAGTCGCGGGCGGAAGCTAGTATATATATAAAAACAGCGAGTCTCCGAGCAACTACTTGTAGGCATACAATTATATTTGTTCCCTGCGGCAATCGAACAAGCAAATATTCGTTTTGAACACAAAATATAATGAACGAAATACAGCAACTTTTTGATAGTTCAAAAGACAAGGCAAAAAATATTGCAAAAATAATTATAGTGCTAAAGTCCCAGTCACAAGACATAATAACTATGAAAGCACTGTAGATGCCCATTCCAAAGCGTAGATCTCTATGGAGAAGAACGGGCATGAAACTCCGTGGACACTCTTTTTCATACATTTCACCTTTACCAAGTATAATATATGGACATGTCTTCTTTGTTCTTGCATCGACGATTTTAGTCAACTCTCGCCTTATCCTTAGTTTAGGTGTGAGTACTAAACATCTAAGTACTAGGATAAGGTGGGAGGCGACCAATTGAATATTGACTTGACTTGGTCCTTAGCCGCTGGACCAACCGTGCCGTAACGAAATAATTCTATTTTGTGAAGGTACGTTTGGCGCAATGGCTGCAAAAAAGTGTGCTACAAAAAACCGGCCAAGTGCGAGTTGGACTCGCCCATGAAGGGTTCCGTAGTAGCAAGCATAGATTGCAATTTCGGCGGTAGGTGTAGAAAAAATAAGTCGCGTTTTTTAAATCGTCTATTTTAATAATTAGTTAAAAATATAATAAAGTATTTGTTTTAAGTTTCTAGTGTTGAGAGAGTTAGATAAACTTACCAAGATACTCCACATAATAATTATGTTGGTGAAACTATCTATGTTGTACAGCACTTAAAACTACACCACCTATCAGCCATCACTAATACTTTCTCCTTTCAACACAAATTTATTGAGTTGGACAATAACATGTCTCAGCTGGATGACATTCAGTTGGCCCAGAAGAACCTTGAGGAGTGTTTCTTGAGCAAGATGAATGATCTTGAGGCTCAGCTCCAGTGTGCAGGTCCCGCTAAGGACACCGTGGCGAAGGTCCGTGAAGAACTCCGGACATTTAAGGAGCTAATGTTCGGCATGCTGGGACTTCTACGTAAGCAGATCACCGAGTGCTCCAGAGCAATTGACGGAATGGAGACTCGTTCCCGTAAGAAGGCACTCATTTTCACCGGGTTTGCGGAGGCTAATGAAGAGGATTGTCAGGCTCTGGTGCTGGGGATCATCAATAGTGTTACGAGCTGGGTATTGGGATAAAGTAATTAACACCAATTAAAACCAAATAAACTTTATTCACACACGAATCAGTAATTAAAACAACACTTAACACTACTCAACAATTAAACACTTATAAACTCACTTAATCACACGTAAAAATCACTTAGAGATCGCTTCCAGTTCACTTCGAGTTGCCTCGATCGTAGTCAAAACTAGACTGACTCAGGTCGCGAGAGAGTAGTCGCTACACCCCCGCAGAGGGGTGTGGCAAGCGGTTCCGGGGCTTTGCCCCCTTCCCGCGGACGCTTGCCGCGGCCCATAGCAATGGGCCGGTCGTTTGGGTGGTAAGACCGTGGCCTTTCTTTATTGGTAAGGCATTTGTTGTTCCGGTGAGAAGTTGCTATTCGTATTGTGTAGGCGCGCCGCGGTACTAACGACAAGGAACTTTCCCGCTTCTTCACGACCCCCCGGCGGTCCGCCCCCACCGAGTGAGACCCCCAGTTACCTGGGGGAGGCTCAGCAGAAGGCGACCTGCGACATGGGGGCCGGCTGGGGCGCTCCTACACAAGTGTGTGGCCCCCGCCCGACCCGTGTTCCAGAGCTAGCCAGTAGCAACCCGGGCAAGGGGCAGAGGTGAGAGTGTGGACGGTATTGTACTGTGTAACACCGCCCAGTGATTGCTTGAATCACAGCCCACGCTGTGCATTCAGGCGTAAGTGTATAGCGCCTGAGGAGAAAGTGATTGTGTGAAGCTGCACGACGAACCTATATTAACTTAGAATCCGTCGCACAGCAGGCGTGCATGTAGTGTGAAGTCTATTGTTTGAGTAAGTTACGTGTTGGTCAGCAACTTACCCAGGAGTCAATCCGGGGGGGGCGGGGGTGCAGTCCGCCAGGAGGTCACGGGGAAGGCGCCTTGCGTCTGGGGGGCGCGCGTGCAAGGGTGCCAAGTGCTTGATGTGTGGCCAAGCAGAGGCGTCGGCACGCGCGAACATCCCCGTCGCCAGGCGCCTTATGAAGTCGTCCAGGCTCTCAATCCCGAGGTCGCGCTGTATCACGTCGTTCCTCACGACGAAGGGTGCCCCAAGGATGGTCCGCAGCACAAGGTGTTGCTGTGCGCGGAGCCGCTTCCGGTCCCCCTCGCACGTGAGGGCGAACCAGGCGGGTGCGGCGTACGTCAAGATTGAGCGTATATATAGTTTATACACGCCCAACTTGACCCGCACCGGGAGTCGGGACGAGAGCACTGGACGTAGCTGGGCGCGGGCGGCTCTGACCCGCCCGATGACCTGGCGGACGTGCGCGCCCATGCTGAGGCGACGGTCGATGGTGACCCCAAGGTACTTGACCCGGTGCGACCATGCGACGTCGGCCCCATGCAGCTGCAGCGGTGGTGGTAGGGGTGTGTTCCCGGTGATCATGGCCTGCGTCTTACCCACGTTCACCGACAGTCGCCACTTCGATAGCCAGTCGGGCAGGAGGTCGAGCGCGCGCTGCATTTTGACGGCCGCGTACCTCGCGTTCATTGATGTGGTTATGTACGCGGCGTCGTCTGCATACAGCGCGAGCATGGCGTCGGCGGTAGTGGGGATGTCGTCGGTGAACCGTGAGTAGCAGGCCGGAGAGATGCAGCTCCCCTGCGGCACCCCCGCAGTCACCGGGCGGGCGCTGGAAAGCGCTCCCTCTACCACCACACGGAAAGTCCTGTTAGACAGAAAGGATTGGACCACCTTGACCACGCGACGGGGCGCGTTGACTCAGGTCGCCGATCGGCGCCCCTTTTTATACTACCGCCGGACCCACTAGATGTTTCTAGAAAGTGGTCGAATGTTCTGGAAACATCCATAGACTTCGACATAGTCCCATACCTTCTGGAACATTCCAGAACCATCTCGAAACATCTAGAACAGGGTAGAATTTTCTAGAAACTTTTAGACAAACCTTCGGTAGAATTGTCGAGAACCTTGTGGAACTTTCGAGAAGCTTATAGATAGGTCTCGCAATTCGATCGACGTAACACTGCCCCCTCCTTAGACATGCTCGTCCCGAGCATCGTTAGTCCCGTTATATCGCGCTAAACGGTCAACATGGACAATCTTGGGCGCGCCACGTGGACCCTTTTGAATCCGGTAGGTGACGTCGTTAATCTTGGTCACGACTCGGTATGGTCCATCCCATTTTGCTTGTAATTTAGGGGACTTCCCTTTGCTGCGCACTGGGTTATGCAACCACACAAGTGACCCCTCGTCGAAACCTCTATTGTTTGTCTTCCGGTCGTATCGGGTCTTCATCTTCTCAGACATTTGTTGGCCGGATTGTCTGATATGCTCATAAACATCATTCAATTTGTTACGCAAGTCATTTGCATAGTCGGTTACACTGCGTGGAGCATCAGGAGGGGTTCCGGTGATAAGATCAGCAGGCAACCGTAATTCCCTTCCAAAGTTCGCGAAGGCTGGTGTCACAGCTGTACTTTCGTGAACTGCACTGCGGTATGACAGAAGAAATGGCTGTATGTGCTTATCCCAATCTCTTTGCCTGCTTTCCACAACCTTTGCCAGATATCTCTCCAACGTTTGGTTGAAACGCTCCACCATTCCATCAGATTGTGGATGGTAAGAAGTGGTTCTGGTTTTATGAGTACCCATTAGTCGACAAGTCTCCTGGAATACCTGTGATTCAAAATTTCTTCCTTGGTCGCTGTGTATTTCCAAGGGTACTCCAAAACGACAGAAAACCTCCTGAACCAATTTATCTGCGACTGTTGTAGCTTCTTGGTTAGGAATGGCGAAAACCTCTGGCCACTTCGTGAAGTAATCCATGACAACCATGAAGTACTTATTCCCACCTTCACTTTCCGGAAATGGTCCTGCAACGTCTAGTGCTATCCGTTCTCACGGAGCTCCAACGTTGTAGATCTGTAAAGCACCTCTGCTGCGCGTCTGGGGTCCTTTCACAGCCGCACAACTAGTACATTTCCGACACCAGTCCTCCACATCCTCTCGACAATGGATCCAGTAAAATCGCTCACGTATTTTCAGTAGAGTCCTTTTTACTCCCATATGTCCGCCTGAACATCCGTCGTGGTAGAGCCGTAATACATCCGGGACTTTGCCTCTAGGAACAACCATTTGTAAGTGGCAGTTGTCTCCTCGAGCGTTTTCCCATTTACGGCACAAGACTCCTTCCTGGATAACCAAGCTGTTCCATTGCGCCCAATAACTCTTAGTGATGGAACTCATTGCAGCTACATCACTCCACTTGGGTTTAGGAGCACCAGCTTTAATCCAATCGAAAATTGGCTTGATGTCTGCGTCATTTTGCTGAGCATGCTGTAGGGTTTCCTTCCATTCGTTACTGAGATCCGTTTGTAGCATTCTTACAGATACAACTTCCTTGGCTTCTTGCCTGATACAGTGCTTACAGTCTTCAGGACAAGGTCTTCTAGACAGTGCATCTGCGTTACCATGTGTCCTCCCACTGCGATGTTCAGTTACGAAGTCGAACTCTTGTAGTAGCTCAATCCACCTCGCCATCTGTCCCTCTGGATTCTTGAATTGCAATAGCCACTTTAATGCGGCATGGTCCGTTCGCAAAAGGAATTTTCGTCCCAGCAGATACTTACTGAAGTGCTGCAAAGTCTTTACTACGGCAAGTAATTCCCTTCTCGTAACGCAGTAATTTCTTTCCGGTTTCGATAGAGATTTGCTGTAGAACGCTATAACAACTTTCTAATTTCCTTTCCGTTGAGACAACACGCCACCAATTCCAGTATTACTTGCGTCTGTGTCAACTATGAAGTCATTTTCAGTGTCAGGATAGTCAAGAATAGGTGAATTGCACAGACGTTTCTTTAATTCCTGGAATGCATTGTCACAGTTCTCGTCCCAACAGAATTGTTGCTTCTCCTCAGTAAGTTTGTGTAGGGGTTTTGCAATGTCGGCAAAAATCTTGACAAACCGTCGATAGTAGGAGCATAAACCTAAAAATGCTCTGACCTCCGTCTTGTCTTTCGGAACTGGCCATTCCTTGACGGCGACGATTTTCTCCGGGTCTGTCTGAACACCTTCCTCCGAAACTATGTGTCCTAAAAAGTTTACTTGTCTCCTGAAAAATGAACACTTTTCCGGACTTAACTTAAGATGCCGTCCGGATTTTTGACAGCACTCTAATTAAGTTTTGAAGGTGATCTTCAAATGTTCGGCCCACGACGATGACATCGTCCAAATAGACAAGACATGCGTCTCCGATCAATCCGGCAAGTACTTGCTCCATCAACCTTTCAAATGTCGCAGGGGCATTGCACAATCCGAATGGCATGACTTTAAATTGCCATAGCCCCTTTCCTGTTGAAAATGCAGTTTTCTCCTTGTCTTTAGGGTCTATTCCACTTGCCAGTAGCCGCTTTTCAGGTCTAACGTTGTGAATCACCTCATTCCTGTCAGTGTATCCAATGTGTCATCGATCCTAGGCAGTGGGTAACTGTCTTTTTTCGTGACGTCGTTTAATCGTCGATAGTCCACACAAAACCGCGTGTTGCCGTCCTTTTTCTTCACCAGGACCACAGGAGAACACCACGGGCTAGATGAAGGCTCTATAAAACTGTTCTTCACCATGCGCTCAATCATCTCTTTCACTTCCTTTTCGCGTGCAACCGGCACCCTTCTTGGTCGTTGTCGGATTGGTAACTCATTGCCAGTATTAATTTTGTGCTGAACCAGCCCTGTTCTCCCTATGTCAGCATCATCTGTAGAGAACATGTCGGCATACTGGAGTAACATTTTCCTAGCCTTATCCATTTCTACTCCAGTTAGATCGCAGTTTTTCAAAAGTGTTGATACGTCAAATTTCAGACGAAGCACTTTTTCTGACGGTGCACATTCCATTAAGATCTCTTCTGTACCACATTTCAATACTCCTCGATCAACATCGATCTCACAACGATATTTCCGCATAAAGTCTAAGCCCAAGATGCAATCGTCTACTATGTCAGCCACGACGACATTATGCCAATACGCTTTATGGCCTAGTTTTAACTTCACCTCCTTCTTGCCTCGGACGGTTATGTGCTGACCGGTAGCTGTCAGTAATTGTATACGGTCGTGGTTATTGAAGAAGTCCCCAAGGAACCGACTTGCTAGGTTTGAATTGACGACCGTGTGAGAAGCTCCTGTATCGAGTGTCAATTTGCATGGTTTTCCGTTGACTTCGCCTTTGATGATCAGGCTGTTTCCGTCATGGGCCTGTGAGATCGAGATCCTCGGGGCTCTTTCCATACCAGTCAGCACCCGCCCCTCAGTCCTGGCGTTTACTCGTTTCCCTGCTGTTGCTGGGCAGTCTTATCGATCCCTCTTCCCTGCTGGGATTAATCTTCTCTTGATGTATTTCGCTTGGGACAGCTGGACCGAAGATGACCTTTTTCCCCACAAGTATAGCACCTGGGACTGTACCCTTGTGGCCGGTCGCGTACAGGTGATTCCACTATTTCTCTGATGCGATGCGTGCGATGATCTTGCCTCACTGCTTCTACTTCCAGCGCATGAGCCAAGGCGTCCTTTAATGTTTCGTGATGCCCAAGTCTCACAGCGGCTCTGACTTCCAAGTCACGTATTCCGTCGACGAATGCCTGTACAAGATTGCCATTGATCAGAACAGGAGCAGACTGGTATGCCTTTCGGACCATCTTTTCAATTTCCAGGGCCCACTGTTGTAGGCTCTCGGCACTACGTTGAACACGATCCTTTAGCTTAGCGCGAAATACGTGCTCCAAGTGCGCGTCGCCGTACCTGGATTCTAACGCTTCCAGCAGCTGCTCATACGTCACATCTTTGCCAAGAGCCTCAAGTATGGTCAGGGCCTGGTCTCGTAGGCCTAAGGTGAGCGCGGTCATTGCTTGTTCTTTTGTCCACCCATTCGCCTTCATAACGGCCTCAAACTGCATCCTGTAAGCCGACCATGAAGATGTTCCGTCGAATGGCGGCACCTTAAACCCTCGTGCCGAGGGTGCAGTAACCACTGGACACACAAACCCATCTCCAGTCTTAAGTTCGCCCAGAGCTTTCTTCACCCCGGCAATTTGGATCTCAGCTTCAGAGATGCGATTCTCGTGCTGATTGACTTGTTCTTTCACCACTTTGAGCTCCTTGCCAAATGTCGAGTGCAGGTCCTTTATCAGGGACATCTGCTCTTCTTGGCGGCGGGTCTGCTCCTCTTTATCTTCATGTAGCTGCTTTTGCAACAGACGGGCCTGTTCCTCTTGACGGCGGGCCTGTTCTTCCTGGCGGCGGGCCTGCTCCTCCTTGTCCTTCTGTAGCTGCTCTTGCAGCAGGCGGACCTGCTCTTCCTTGTCCTTCTGTAGCTGCTCTTGCAGCAGGCGGGCCTGCTCCTCCTGGCGGCGGGCTTGCTCCTCCTGGCGGCGGGCCTGCTCCTCCTGGCGGCGGGCCTGCTCCTCCTGGCGGCGGGCCTGCTCCTGCAGCAGCATCATAAGCGCAGATAGGTCTGGAACCGCGGGTGCTGAAGAGACTGCAGATGGACCAGCGGCTGGTTCCGTCGTAGGCGTAGCACCACCCGGCGTCTGTATCGGGGAACCTCCAAACCGCCTCTGGTCCATGTCCTGCTGGCGCTGACTCCTGGTACGAATACCGTCCGTGTCGTCCTTTGGTAAAATTGGCATTATATCCCTCACTTCTGACACCAAATGTTACGAGCTGGGTATTGGGATAAAGTAATTAACACCAATTAAAACCAAATAAACTTTATTCACACACGAATCAGTAATTAAAACAACACTTAACACTACTCAACAATTAAACACTTATAAACTCACTTAATCACACGTAAAAATCACTTAGAGATCGCTTCCAGTTCACTTCGAGTTGCCTCGATCGTAGTCAAAACTAGACTGACTCAGGTCGCCGATCGGCGCCCCTTTTTATACTACCGCCGGACCCACTAGATGTTTCTAGAAAGTGGTCGAATGTTCTGGAAACATCCATAGACTTCGACATAGTCCCATACCTTCTGGAACATTCCAGAACCATCTCGAAACATCTAGAACAGGGTAGAATTTTCTAGAAACTTTTAGACAAACCTTCGGTAGAATTGTCGAGAACCTTGTGGAACTTTCGAGAAGCTTATAGATAGGTCTCGCAATTCGATCGACGTAACAATAGTAAGCTGGGTCTGTCCAATATAACTGCATCATCAATCAAAGTGTGCCACAGACTTGGGGCTGCCAGCCGGGAGCCCAACCGCAGTCGGCCAATATTGGTAAGGTTCTCTAATGTTGACCTTAGATCTGCTGTATGGAAGGCGAAAGCTGCACTGAAGGGATCCACGGTTGGTGCGTAGAACACCATGTGCGGCGATTTGCGAAATTTGTTTTAAGTGGACTGTATTAAGGATGGCTGGTAATCGCCTAGAAAACCATGAGCTGATGATGAACGGGCGATTGGTGGGTTTAGGATTAGAAGGGAAGCACGCCTACCTGGCTTATTTCTTCTTCTTCTTGTGTTGGGCTGGCATAAGATGGCGACCGTTGGCGCCTTTCACGCTGCAGCACAGTATTCACAGAGTTCCTTGCTCACAATCACACGATCACACCCGCGGGTGGTTTCACAACAGTTTATGATGGTTACGTTATCCAGTATTTAGGAATAAGCAGTAACGCCGCGTGCGCGGTGCGTTGGAGGCGCGGCCCGTGCGCGTCTTTCCAAGGGCACGATTCTTTCTCGACTCTTCGACGACCACGTAGGCGTCAGGCGTGCATTAAGGTTTGGGGAAGAGGGCGCTCTCATCGCCCGTTCTGATACTTGCATCAAATAAATTAGTGGGAACCAATAGATGGCGCTACCATTTCCCCCGGCCTTAAAGGGTTGCCTTTAAGAGAGAAATATAACTTAGCTATATAAGGTATACTACCGCATAACCTATCCATATGCTAAGACGCTAAGACTGCGTTATAAAACTTAAATTAATTTAAATTATAGCGGAACTATTATAACTTAAATACTTAAACTAGGAAGGAGATCCAACTTCAAGCTAGATCTCACTGAGTCGGTAGCGGACAGAGACGTACAACAGGGCGCACGTAGCTACCCTTCGCGGTTTTCACGGTAACAACGCGGGTTGTACCGTCTTTAGACGTATGTAATTTCTCAACAATGCCTAATGGCCATGAAAGTGGCTGTGAATTATCATTTATAATAATGACTAACATACCCTCCTGTATAGGGGATGCCGGACTATTCCATTTAGATCTAGCCTGAAGTTGGTGAAGGTATTCTGAACGCCAGCGCTGCCAGAACGTCTGCACGAGTTTATCAAGCAAAGTATGTCTCTGAAGTAAGCTAGAAGAGTTTGCTTCAGAAGCGGGAAGTGACGACAATGGCGCTGTGTTCAAGAAATGCGCAGGAGTTAACGCGGATGGTTCAGCAGGGTCACTACTCAGTGCTGTGAGCGGACGCGAGTTAACCAGTGCCTCGACTTGAGCAAGGACAGTTAAAAGCTCTTCATAAGAGAGGATTTGTTGACCTATAACTTTGAATAGATGCGTTTTAATAACTTTAACCATGCTTTCCCAACAGCCTCCGAAATGTGGTGAAGCGGGCGGAATAAATTTCCAATCAATGTGATTAATGGAAAGTTCTTCATGTAGATGTGTGCGATATTCCTTATTGAGAAATTTATAGAGATCGCGTAAGTATGAACTTGCACCCACGAAACAAGTGCCGTTATCCGTATACAAACACTGTATAGGGCCGCGTCGCGAAAGAAATCGTTTAAGAGCTGCTAGAAATGAAACAGTGCTTAAATCTGTTGCAACTTCAATGTGCGTAGCGCGTGTTGTTAAGCATGTAAAAATACATAACCAAGCTTTACGGCTTTTAACACCTCGACCACGAACTGGTGTGTATTGCAGTGGTCCTGCGTAATCACAACCGGTATGTGTAAACGCCTTATCTACCTGATTTACACGCTGGCTAGGAAGATCTGCCATGAGAGGAAAGACTGGACGCGGACGGAATTTAAAACAGAGATTACATTTATGTATTCTGTGGCGAATTATTCGCCGTGCAGCTAGAATCCAATATTTATGCCTGAGTAAGGACATAAGCAACTCTGGACCAGCATGGAGATATTTCTTGTGATAAAAATCAACAAGAAGATCTACCACATGGTCTTGACGCGGTAAGATACAAGGATACTTGTAGTTGTAAGGTTCGTCCGAATTTGACAGACGACCACCAACACGTATGATGCCGTGCTCATCGAGAAACGGCTTGAGCTTAAGAAGAGTGAGAGAGCAAGGTATATTATTTTTTAAATTGTGAATGTCATTACTAAAATGAACAGCTTGCACAGCTCGCAATAATCTAAACTCTGCGACTTCAAGATCGGAGCCTGAAACAGAAGTCCTGTTGGGTAGTTGCCTTAGAAACCTATAGACATAAACTATGGTGCGCAGTAACTTAGACCACGACGACATGCGCAGTGCGAGTGCATAAATCGAAGATTCGGCAACCTCAGCAATCACGGGATGAGAGACAGACTTCCGTTCGGGTACGTTTTCGTCCTCTGCACTATGGTCAATGGGATGAATCGGCCATTCTGACGGATCCTGGGAAATCCAAGAAGGCCCACGATGCCACAGGTCATGCTGCAGAAGTTTAACTGGAGTAACACCACGAGACAGACAATCAGCGGGATTTTCAATACCTGCGACGTGATTGAAACAAGCAGCCGGAATGAGTTCAATTAATTTTGTAACGCGATTGGCGACAAAAGTCTGCCAGCGGTGAGGAGAAGAATAAATCCAAGCGAGCACTACCTTGGAGTCAGTAAACGCGTATACTTTATTAATGGAGTAGTGGGGCGAAATTGTGTCTTGAACCTTGCGAAGCAACTGAGACAACAGAAGGGCCGCGCACAACTCCAGTCTCGCAACCGAAATGGTTTTGACAGGCGAGACCTTGGACTTGGCACATACTAACTGCACAGAGTAGTTAGAACCAATGCGGACCTGTAGATATACGACTCCGCCGTAAGCGCGTTCGCTAGCGTCAGCGAAACCTATTAAATTAACGGTACATCCATCCACCAAACCCAGATGACGCGGTATAACAATTTGGTTGAGTGCGGAAAGCTCAATGCAAAATTGTTTCCACGCGGCGACAATATGGTCGGGAGGTGCGTCGTCCCACTCACACTTTGATAACCAAAGCTCTTTGATCAAGAGCTTGGCGTACAAAATTGTGGGAGCCACAAAACCCATAATATCCCATAGTCGAGCTACTGTGGACAGCATAGTGCGTTTGGTGCACTTGTCGTCTGGTGGTGCGACGTCAAACCGAAAACTATCACAGGATTTGTCCCAGCGTAAGCCAAGAACCTTATGCGGTATTGACTTCTCAAACTCAATGTCTGGAGAAGCTTTATGAGAATCAGGTATGTGCGAGAGAACCTCTTTAGAATTGCTTGTCCATTTGACAAGATCAAATTGGCCTCGCTTGAAAAGCTGAATAAGCTCTTCACAAAGCGAAATTGCTTGCGGAGCGGATATGACGCTACAGGCGATATCATCCATATATAAAGCGGAAGAAGCAGCAGCTGCTGCAGCGGGGAAGTTGTCGCCTTCATCAGCGATCAACTGGCGGACAACTCGTAACGCGTGATATGGACTGGACTTGAGGCCAAAACAAACACGATTAAACTGATACACGGTTAAAGGTTCATTATTGTCAAAACGATAAAAGATTCGTTGAAATCTACGGTCAGATTCTCGAACACCGATATTGAGAAACATTTGGCGGCAATCAGCTGAAAGAGCAATTTGGAAAAGACGAAAATTAATAATGATGTTAAATAAATCACCCTGTAGATTCGGGCCGGCATGCAAAATATCATTGATCGATTGACCCGATGTAGTTCGACAACTAGCGTCTAAAACCACACGAAGTTTAGTGGTAGTCTTATCTTCGCGAACTACACCGTGATGCGGGATATAATACGAAGGAAGAGAATTGCCTTCGCTGTTGACAACCGGACTCAAAAAACCTTTATTTATGTAATCACGCATGACGTCATTGTAGGCGCCGCGCAATTTAAGCGATGCATCAAGTTTGCGTTCTAAACAATAAAACCGTCTAAGCGCAGCAGCGTACGAGTCGCCTAGCGAATAAGGGTCGCCACAGAATGGCAACGCCACAGTATATCTGCCACTGTCGTCACGAACAGTGGTAGCGCGGAAATGTTCTTCACACTCGAGATCCTTACGGCTCAGCGAGGGCGGTGCGGATATCTCTTCAAGCTCCCAGAATCGCTTGAGGAGAGAATCAATATTATTTTCTTGAAGAACAGAACAACAAGACGTTGTATAATGAGAAGTATGTGATGTAGGTACGGTACCCATAATCACATACCCAAATACCGTCTCAATAGCGGGAGGTAAATTATATAGCTTATTACGTACGACATTAGGTAGTAATAAGTGCGGAAATACTGAAGCCCCGATCAAAACATCGATATTCCCCGGCTGACCAAAGTCAGCATCTGCGAGTGGCAACGACTCGAGGTGCGTAAGTAAGGACACGTCCACATGATCGTTTGGCAATGTGTCCGTAATGCGTTCCACGATAAGCGAGGAAACGTTAAAATTAATATGTCTATTAAAACGCGAATGTATTTTAATATCTACGGAACCCTTACATGATTTTTCTGAACCACCGATTCCCTTAACTACTAAGTTAGTATTTTTCAAGCTATTCCGTAGTCCAAGACGTTTAAAACAATCCGAAGTAATAAAACTACTTTGTGATGCACTATCGAGCAAACAACGGACCACGCACGGAGTATTGTTTACATCGTAAATGATGACCTGCGCGGTTGCGAGCAATATCGTATTGGACGCCGTACATTGCTGCATGGCTTCGCGCTGAACGTGAGAGGCGCGTGAGCGCTGCCTGCGTGCGAGCGCAACAGATGTAGTACACAAAGAAACTTCGTGCTGAGACGCGGGAGGGGTAGGTGCCGCGGTACGGGCGGCCTGTCCCTGCGGTGATGACGTCGAAACAGGTGGGCTAGAAACTAGGTCAAGGTTACCGGGTTCAGATAATGAAGATTTTTTATCGAAATGCAATAACGTATGGTGGCGCTGATTGCATGAGCGACACTTGACTTTACTTGAACAATCGCTTGATTTATGTTTTATACTTAAACAATTAACACAAGCTTTATTTTCTTTTACACACTTAAAACGAGCAGTCGGGGTTAAATTATTAAAAGCGGAACATTTATAAAAGTGTTCATGTACAATATTATTGCACAGACACTTGTGCGGATTATTATTATTAGATTCCGAACATGCTACGTAAGATTGCGGATTAGGGACCGAGTTATTATTTCTCGATTTAGTCGACTTTTGTTTACTATTATTATTACTCGACGAGCTAGATGGACTAGGCTGCGTCATATTAAATATTCGGCACTGATCTTTGATGAAGGAAATAAAACTATCTAGTGTGGGTATTTCATGACTACGTTCCGTCATCTCGAAAGCACGAATGGTTTCCGTGTCGAACTTTTTTAATGCGAATTGTAATAACATAAAGTCGGAAAGGTTTTTTAATTTTAAGTTTTTAAGGGAATTGACTGCTGTTACAAAGTTGTCAATGAACAACTGGAAATTTGATAATGACGCGGGACCTGACAATTTAAGATTTAGGGCTTGATCCAAGTACGTACTTGCGAGGACACGAGTATCCTGATACCTATCAAGGAGCGACTGGAATATGACCTGATAATTCTCAGCATTGGGTGTGACACCTGCGAATACGGATTGCGCTTTCGGCGACAGCTTACCTATTAAATAGTACAACCTGTCTGCATCTGTCAAAGAGCCATTATCGTGCACTGTTGATTTGAAACTTGCATAAAATAATGGCCAGTTCCGTATATCGCCATCGAATGACACGAGTTCGATTGCAGGCAGTTTCGGCGCTCGGACGGCGGGGCAACCAGCACTGGTTTGTGCGGACTGTCTACCCTCTAACTGTGACTGTATGCGTTTAATGATACAATATAAATCTTCAAATGAGGTGAACGCCTGATAATTCGGCTGGGAATCAGGATTGATAGAAAGTAATTTTGCGTTATAAGCGTCCAATAAACTATGAAAGTCAGATCGAATATTATCTACAGTCACACAATAACTAAGAAATGATTCCCTGCTAACTTCGGTAGAATTGGCAGTCTTTGAACGCTCGTAAATGTCTTGAATACGCTCAAATAAAATATTACGTTTAGCTTCTAAGATTGACAATTCGCTATTCTCCGAAATACATGGCTTATTTTTATTCGACATGTTTATGTGGGTATATTAATAAAACCGTACAAAACTAAATTAAGTAGGTAATTATGCGGCTATGCGGTAGTTATTCCTAATTAGGCAACAACTTTAAAGGCGGTGGAACTAAAAGGCGCTTGAAATATGGAATTTACAAGACGACTGTAGGTATTATATTTCGTAGTAGGTAGCTACGTAAGAGTATATTACCTACTGAGATGCGGGAAGTAACCACGTATTGGGTATAATTATCTAGGAGTGTAGATAGGTTCTACAACTACCTAGGTAGGCACTTCTAGAAGATACCTACGCGATTAATCGAGAATATGGATTTATTCGATTGGAGCAAAATGGATATAATCCGCTCGAAAAGGATCAAAAAATGGTGCGTAGAACACCATGTGCGGCGATTTGCGAAATTTGTTTTAAGTGGACTGTATTAAGGATGGCTGGTAATCGCCTAGAAAACCATGAGCTGATGATGAACGGGCGATTGGTGGGTTTAGGATTAGAAGGGAAGCACGCCTACCTGGCTTATTTCTTCTTCTTCTTGTGTTGGGCTGGCATAAGATGGCGACCGTTGGCGCCTTTCACGCTGCAGCACAGTATTCACAGAGTTCCTTGCTCACAATCACACGATCACACCCGCGGGTGGTTTCACAACAGTTTATGATGGTTACGTTATCCAGTATTTAGGAATAAGCAGTAACGCCGCGTGCGCGGTGCGTTGGAGGCGCGGCCCGTGCGCGTCTTTCCAAGGGCACGATTCTTTCTCGACTCTTCGACGACCACGTAGGCGTCAGGCGTGCATTAAGGTTTGGGGAAGAGGGCGCTCTCATCGCCCGTTCTGATACTTGCATCAAATAAATTAGTGGGAACCAATAGATGGCGCTACCAACGGTAACGGTCAAAGAGTTCCTAACCAGAGCTAGGCAGGCTGTGTTTAGCAAGGCGCGCTTGCATTTTGGGATGGAGACATGCTGGTCACAGGACGGGGTCATTATCATCAGAACCCCCGATGGAACTCGGCATAAGGTTACTGCGATGGAGGAGCTCAAGCCCCTGTTGACTCGGTACCCTGGGAGGGCTAAAGAATCGCCTAGTGCATCGGGTAGCGGCAGTGAAGCGCGTAATGTTATGTGATTCTGTGATAAGTGATGACACATTATAACTTTTACTTGCTCGGCACACACTTATTTAACACGCAACTTTTGTTCGAGTTTGTGTACCCGCTTTTGTGTTTTTTTTTTGTTTTGTATTCGTTTTTAGTTTGTAGTTAGTTGAACATTACTTATGGTTTTTGTTACTTTGTCAATTTAACATTATTATTTCAATGTCATGTCAGCTGTCTCCTGTCTTGTTTGTTAAACAATGATGTCTCATGCTTCGTTCAGAAATTTTATTTTGTTGTTAATGTCATAGACTTAGAGCATCAGTATTTGTTTTGCTTCCTACGGAGCACGGAGTGTGCATTGTCAGCTTGATATTTTATTTTGTTTTTAATATTTACTTATAATCCTCGGGATTGATCTGCTTCTTTCTGGTAAAACTTATAGTGTGTGTCCTTCTCTTTTTTTTTCTAATCTTATTTGAGATTTGGCTGGAGGGCTTGGTCCCTGCTTTATGTCTATGTGTTTCACCATGTGTAATGTTTTTGCTGCCTGGCGTTATTTAAATGTTTTATGTTTTGTTTTTGTTCATTTTAAATTTTATTTATTAGTCTGATGTTGCTGGTGGGTGGTGAATATATAATGGTGTTTCACCGTTAAGTTAAAATTAAGTCATAGGTTATTATTATTTTTTTATTTTTATTGATTTTATGTTATCTGATGATGATTCTTTTTACTCCGCTAATGATTCCTTCGATTCTACCGCTAATTCTAGTTTTGGGTCTTTGATAGATGCACCTCGTGACATTCTGTGTCGGAACTTTAACAAACAAAAAACTCATGTGTTTAATGTTGCTCATATCAACGCCCAGAGTATTCCGAGTCACTATAGTGATTTCTATGACACCTTTTCTGACGCTAATGTACATGCCGTCCTGGTTTCCGAGAGTTGGCTAAAACCTCATCTTCTTTCTACTACCTATCCTCTCCCCGGTTTCATTCTTATCCGCAACGATAGAATTGGAAAGGGAGGGGGTGGGGTTGCTATTTATCTTCGCTGCGATTTCCCTTACAAGGTTGTTGCCTCATCACCTCCCAACTATAGTGCTTCTGCAGAATTTCTTTTCTTGGAGGTTTATGTCAAAGGTGTTAGAACCTTACTTGGCGTTGTCTATTGTCCACCCGCTGTTGACTACTTTTCCAACTTGGAATTGGCGCTGGAATCTGTTGGGTCAGAGTATGCACATTGCATTATCATGGGAGATTTCAACACAGACCTGTCTCATCCTTCCCCTCGTTCCCGTAAACTCCTACATATCATTGAGTCCGTTAGCCTTCATGTCCTTCCTCTTCAACAAACTCACTTCAATTTCTTAGGCGATGATACTTGGCTTGATCTTATCCTCACGTCCACTCCCTCCCTTGTTTCCCTTCATGGTCAGTGTCCTGCGCCTGGCTTTTCCAATCATGATCTCATTTTCCTTTCCTATGCCCTGAAACTACCTAAAGTCCCTCCTAAAGTTCTGCACACGCGTTGTTTTGCTCGCATGGATGTTGAAAAGCTGCGTCAGGATGCGGCAAAATTGGATTGGGACAGTCTTGCTGAGGTTGATACTGTTGACGATAAGCTTGAGCTGTTCAATCGGATGGTCCTTGCTCTCTTCGATAGACATGCTCCTGTGAAAAGGATAAAACTCAGGCGTCCACCTGCTCCTTGGATGACAGCTGGGGTTCGATTGGCGATGAGGTGCAGGGATCGGGCCTTTCGAAAATTTAAAAGAGATCGCAGTGTTGAGAACAGAAATCTGTTCAAAGCAGCACGAAATCGGTGTAATCAGGTGATACGTAATGCTAAACGCCGACACATTCTTGAAAACATATCTACTTCTCCTGCTGATGTTTGGAAATTTCTTGGTACCCTTGGGATCGGTAGGTCACGTCATATGGATTTTCCTAAGTCTATCGGCTTGGATGACATCAACCGTCACTTCACCACAACCGATTGTTTTAGTTCACAATTGTCAGCCCAGACGGTTGATTTCATTAGTGGCCTACCCGGTCCTATTATCGAACCATTCCACTTTTCTCCGGTGACCTTGGATGAAATCAGAAAGACTATCCTATCCATCAAATCCAAGGCTATGGGCTTTGACGGCATCAGTCGTTACATGGTCACCCTAATCCTCGACTTTTTTGTACCCCCGATTTCCCATATCATCAATTTTTCCCTTTTTTCCGCACAATTCCCATCCGTATGGCGTATGGCCTACGTTCGTCCTCTCCCTAAAATCTCTAATCCTTCCCTTCCTAACCATTTTCGACCAATTTCTATTCTTCCTTTTCTATCTAAAGTGCTGGAGGCCTGTGTCCACAAGCAGCTTTCAGGGTTTGTTCACCGGAACAACCTTGTGAGCTCATTTCAGTCTGGATTCAGGCCGGGACATAGTACTGCCTCTGCCCTCCTCAAAGTGACTGATGACATTAGAAAGGCGATGGAGGACACCAAAGTTACAGTCTTGGTTTTAATTGATTTCTCCAATGCCTTTAATGCCGTCAGTCACGATATTCTCCTTTCTATCCTATCACATCTGATGGTTTCTTCCGAGGCTCTGGATTGGTTCTCTTCATATCTTCGAGGACGTCAGCAGTCAGTTCGTGTTGACGAGAGTTCGTCGAGTTGGTGTGGTCTAGCTGCTGGTGTTCCTCAAGGCGGTATTCTTTCTCCTTTGTTATTCTCCATTTTCATAAATTTCATTACTCAAACTCTTCAGTGTTCGTATCATCTGTATGCCGATGACCTTCAATTGTATGCTGCTGCACGTGTGGAGAGTTTGTCGGACGCTATAGGTGACGTCAACCGTGATTTAGTTGCTGTCAAGGAATGGTCTGATAGTTTTGGGGTGTCTGTGAACCCCTCAAAATGTCAGGCTATTATAATATTGGCAGTTCGCGCATGATGGGTCGGGTGGGGATTAGCTCTCTTCCACCTATTATTTTTAATGATAAAGTAATCCCCATCAGCCCTTGCGTAAAAGATCTTGGCTTACATCTTGACTCGACGCTTGGCTGGCAAAGTCAGGTCTCTAGTGTTTGTTAAAGAGTCAATGGGACTTTGCGTTGCCTGTATCGTCTGAGAAACTTTCTGCCTGCAAAAACGAAGACTATGCTTGTGCAGACTTTAATCTTTCCTATTATCGACTATGGTGACGTGTGCTACTTTGACCTGAATGCTGTATTCCTTGACAAACTTGATAGGCTACTTAATAACTGCATCCGGTTTATATTCAATCTAAAGAAATATGATCATGTGTCCAGTTTCAGATCTGAGCTTAAATGGTTGCCCATTCGGCAGAGACGACAAATGCGCGCCTTGACCACGCTTTTTTCTCTTCTCATCTCTCCCACTCCCCCTTCTTATCTCACCCCTCATTTTCAGTACCTTTGTTCTTCACACGCTAGGAACCTGCGCTCCTCTAATAATCTTCTCTTGCTATGTCCTTCTCATACTTCTGATTTTACTCACTCTTCGTTTCATATTCAGTCCATCCTTCTGTGGAATGCGCTTCCTCTCGATATCAGGACGGCTACGAGTAAATTTGCATTTAAGCGGAAGTTGCGGTATTATTATCTACACCACTAGTGGGGTCATCACAATCATCTTTCTATTTCCTTGTATATACACCGTGACTTTTTAGTCGTCTTACAAAAGTGGCCCACTTAATGTACCCGACCTAAAATACATCTAGGCGAGTTTAGTTTTTTTTTTTAATCGTTAATAATAATTTTTATTTTTAATAAATAGGTACATTAGAAATATGAAAATGTTTACGTATCAAGCTGTAGAGTATTCCTACCCAGCGCAATAGTCGGGCAGATCATTCCATCTCCATTTTCTATGAGACAAGGGTGTTTTTAACTACTCTTTGCGTCATAATAATAAATTAAAATTTTATTTTTAAATTTTTTAAATCTCTTAAATACCTATTTTTTTATTATAAACGTGTTCTAGTCATTGGGTACATGAACTGGGCTGCCGTTGTAAGACGACTAAAAAGTCACGGTGTATATATATATATTTATTTATACAGGGTGTCCAGTAATGAATGGATAACCTTGGAATGGGTCATAGTAGAACTAAAGGCGATTCAGAAAAAAATACGAAAAAAAATCAATACCAAGTATTTCCTAAGATATGTCACTTTAGCGGGCACGCCGCAATCGCGGCGGTAAGACCCCTCTTTGAGGAGTGGCTGGAAAGGCGTCACGGCGTCCTGACCTATCGGATGACGCAGGTCCTCACCGGACACGGATGTTTCGGGAGGTACCTGTGTCGGATGGGGAAGGAAGAAACGCCGGGGTGTCACCATTGCGAAGATCGCCCGGAGGACACAGTAGAGCATACGGTGCAAGACTGCCCCGCTTGGGCAGAGCACCGCCGTGTCCTCACGGCAGCGATAGGCGGAGACCTCTCGCGCCCGGCATTGGTCGAGGCCATGCTGCGGGGCGAGACGGAGTGGGAAGCGGTCGCCTCCTTCTGCGAAG